>OX371263.1:36623932-37823932 GCA_947311025.1 Lypha dubia
ATATTATATTATATTATATTATATTATATTATATTATATTATATTATATTATATTATATTATATTATATTATATTATATTATATTATATTATATTTATATTATATTATATTATATTATATTATATTATATTATATTATATTATATTATATTATATTATATTATATTATATTATATTATATTATATTATATTATATTATATTATATTATATTATATTATATTATATTATATTATATTATATTATATTATATTATATTATTATATTATATTATATTATATTATATTATATTATATTATATTATATTATATTATATTATATTATATTATATTATATTATATTATATTATATTATATTATATTATATTATATTATATTATATTATATTATATTATATTATATTATATTATATTATATTATATTATATTATATTATATTATATTATATTATATTATATTATATTATATTATATTATATTATATTATATTATATTATATTATATTATATTATATTATATTATATTATATTATATTATATTATATTATATTATATTATATTATATTATATTATATTATATTATATTATATTATATTATATTATATTATATTATATTATATTATATTATATTATATTATATTATATTATATTATATTATATTATATTATATTATATTATATTATATTATATTATATTATATTATATTATATTATATTATATTATATTATATTATATTATATTATATTATATTATATTATATTATATTATATTATATTATATTATATTATATTATATTATATTATATTATATTATATTATATTATATTATATTATATTATATTATATTATATTATATTATATTATATTATATTATATTATATTATATTATATTATATTATATTATATTATATTATATTATATTATATTATATTATATTATATTATATTATATTATATTATATTATATTATATTATATTATATTATATTATATTATATTATATTATATTATATTATATTATATTATATTATATTATATTATATTATATTATATTATATTATATTATTTTGGCGAGTATTGGAAGACTATACTGGGAGTGATCACCAATACATTAGCTTTCGGATTACAGCAGAAATGAATCTCGCACCTACTTCAAGAAGAAGGAGCACACGCCAGTTGAATGTGGACAGACTAAACCACGAGGCATTTCTGTCGAATTTCGACGAAGTCTCCGAGAGGAACTCAACCAATGAGGCTGAGTCCCTGGCAGATGCGATGATGAGCCGCATAGTACGCAGCTGCAACGCTTCGATGCCCCGCATTGCACAACAATCCAGAAAACGATCTGTGTACTGGTGGTCACCTGAGATAGCTGAACTCAGGCGAAACTGTCTACGCAATAGAAGGAGGTATACCAGAGCAAGCCGAAACGGCGATGCAATGATAGAAGCCGAAAATTACAAACAGTCCCGGAGAGTGCTAAAGCAGGATATTATTATAAGCAAGAAGCGAAGTGGAAGGAACTCCGAAACGACTTGAACAGCAACCCCTGGGGAACTGGATACAGAATCGTTTTGAGGAAGCTGGACGCTATCTATAGCGTCCCACGTCTGAACAGCCAAGAAATGGATTCAATCGTAGGGAATTTGTTCCCCACACACCCAACGCTACGAGAGAAACCAGAGCTCCAAAATTATGGGAGGCCCTTACCTTTTACCGAGGAGGAATTGGTATGTGCAGCGAAAAGTCTTAAACAAGGCAAGGCTCCTGCCCAGATGGAGTACCATCTGAGGTACTAAACTACTGGATGAGAACCGACCCCAAGCAATGCTCAGGGTATATAACGAGTGCTTGGCATAGGGTATTTTCGCAAAAATCTGGAAGAGACAGAAGCTCACTCTGATTTACAAGGACAGAGGAGACCGAGGGCAACCGTCTGCACATCAGCCTCTTTGTCTACTGGACAGTGCTGGGAAACTGCTGGAGAAGCTCCTGCAGCGCAGACTATCAGAAGCCGTTGAGAAAGGAGGGGGTTTATCTGAGAGGCAGCATGGCTTCCGACCTGGTACATCGACTTTTGGTGCAATCGAGGACATGGTTAAACACTTTGAGTATGCCCAGCGCAGACGATACTATCCAAAGCGTATAATTGTCTTGGCTACGCTGGATGTCAAAAATGCTTTCAACAGCCTACGATGGAGCGATATTATGGCAGCATTGCGCAACAGATTTCGCATCCCCGGATACTTGCTCAACACCCTTCGGAGCTACCTAAAAGATCGCGAGCTCCTGTATGATACGCAAGATGGCCATAGGACTTTTGAGATTACATCCGGTGCGGCTCAGGGATCTATCCTGGGTCCAGACATCTGGAACGTGAGCTACGACGGGATCCTGAATGAGGAAATGCCAGAAGACAACTATCTCGTAGGGTATGCTGATGATATTGCAGCCGTCATTTCAGCACGAGATATGGATGACGCCAGAAGGAAACTAAATCAAGTGATGATAAGGGTCCAAGTTTGGCTTGAAGACCACGGTCTGGAACTTGCCAAGAGCAAAACAGAGGTAATCCTGTTGACTCGTGCGCACATATCGATGGAGATGTAAAGGTTTTATGTTGTTAACTTTCTAATTCCCTATAACCCCTGTATTTATTTTATACAGCTGAGGGGGGCACAGCTCATTTGGTAGGCGTTCAAAGGAACTGCCAAAAGATTGAAACTTTAAAAAGAAAACAAGGCTGAATAGCCGATTTATCATTCAAATTAAAAGTCTGTTTTATTATGATTTTGTTTGGTCTTATATACTACTTATGAAAATAAATCTTAACCTTTCTAACTTATTCTAAACATACAATTTTATCATTCTTCTCTTTCAGTACCATGAAGGATCATATTCACATTTCTGTTTGACCAATCATGTACTTTGTATTTACAATTTCACTCAAACAGAAATGTGTCACTCAAATAGTTCCTCATAAGCAATTTGCATTGCACCATGCATAGAACAAAAGAAATGTTATTGATACTTAATTATTGTTTTCGTTGTGTTAACTATACAAGCATAATAGACTTGTGTGATACACTACACCCTCACCCTTAAGAGAAAAATTAGGGAGGAATTTTTCTAATCAACTTCATAGTGCTGTTACAATAATTCTTATGATTTACTTATATACATAATTAGTTTGAATATTTACATATGTGTATATCTTATTTTTACGTATATATGTTAGTATTTTATTCTATAATGTCTTAAATGGTTTTAAATTGTTGTTGTGGTATGTTTTCTTTATTCCTTTGTAATCTATCGTGGTGTTCACACCATCCCTACTTACTATTTTAAATGGACCTTTATATGGACTTTGGTGTTTTTTTTTCTATCTTCTACTTTAACTAATACTAAATCTCCTACATTAAGATTAAGTTCATTTTTATTTTTATCATTAATTGTTCTTTTTTTTTTTGTTTTTACTAGTAATTCCTTTGCCTTATTTAACGCAAATTGTAATGTGACTCGTAGCTCTTGCACATAGTCATCATAATTGTATGTGGTCATTTTATTATTTATGGTGTCAGATGGTAGGCTTGGTAATTTCCCATAAACTAATTCGAAAGGCGAGTAGCCCGTATCTATGTGTGGTGCCGTATTGTAAGCAAAAGTGAAATATGGAATCCACTTATCCCATTCATAATCATTTGCGGTTGTCAACAAGAACTCATTAAGAACCCTATGGTTTCTTTCTATTGAGCCTAATGTTTCATGATGGTATGGTGTTGAAAATATTTGCTTGATTTGTAGTAATGAACATATGTTTTTCATAAGTTCATTTGTAAATTCTGTACCTCTGTCGGATTTAAGTATCTTAAATTGACCATATTTCAAAATAAACTGTTCAACCAATGTTTTTGCTGTTACAAGTGCATCTTTTGTCGGCATTGGGTGTGCAACGACAAATTTTGTCAGTTCGCATTGCATTGTTAGAATGTAGCGGTAGCCGTTTGAAATACGAAGAGGACCAACGGTGTCGATTGAAATCACTTCAAAACTGTTGTTTGGTGTGTTTGTTAGTGTAAGTGGTTCTTTTATGTGTCTTGTTTGTTTATTTTTGTTACAACTGTCACAATATGATACAAATTGTTTTACCATCTTGTTCATGTTTTTCCAAATATATCGCTGTTTTAATTTAATTATTGTTTTTCTTACTCCTAAATGACCTGCGTGGGTGGTATTGTGGAATTGGTCAATTAGTTTGTATTTTAAAATGTCATCTGTTATTCTTTTTGGGGCATTATATATTAATATTTTAAGTTGAGGACTTTTATTATTTATTCTTAATTTTGCATATGCTTCTTTTAATTCTTCTTTGTTATATATATTAAATATTTTATCTTCATTTGATAGCGCTAATTCATTTATATTCTTTTTACTCATTTTAGATATCAGTTTCCTCAGTATCGAATCTAGTTTCGCTGATTTATCGCTGAATCTTACATGCATATTATTTTCATTTTGTATATTTTTGGCATGTAACTTCTTCATAATCGAATCTTGTTTCGATGAATTATCGTTACATCCTATATTCATATCATTCTTATTTTGAGTACGTGATTTCTTCATGGTCGAAACTGGTTTCGATGTAAAGGTTTTATGTTGTTAACTTTCTAATTCCCTATAACCCCTGTATTTATTTTATACAGCTGAGGGGGGCACAGCTCATATGGTAGGCGTTCAAAAGAACTGCCAAAAGATTGAATTCCTTATAAAGTAAGGCTAATTCTTTCCGCTTCTGGAACTTCTTACCAGCCCTTTTCTTTTTTGTAATAATTGGGGTGCTCACTATGTCGGCTTTCACTATTCGATTTCTTCTCCTATACTCCTCGATAGTGATTGCTTTGGGACCTGCGGAACGTGGAAGTGGTGTGTACTTAGGCGCTGATTCACAAGTGTTGGCAGGTTCGTATTCTTCAATTTTGTCTTCCTCTAGGTATTTCTCCCAGCGGGAAATAATATCCTGTACTTCAGCTTCTAGCGCTTCAGACATCGGATGTAGTCAGGATCAGTCTGCAGGTGTTATAGATGTCGCAGGATCGGTCTGCAGGATCGCCATGTAAAGGTTTTATGTTGTTAACTTTCTAATTCCCTATAACCCCTGTATTTATTTTATACAGCTGAGGGGGTACAGCTCATTTGGTAGGCGTTCAAAGGAACTGCCAAAAGATTGAAACTTTAAAAAGAAAACAAGGCTGAATAGCCGATTTATCATTCAAATTAAAAGTCTGTTTTATTATGATTTTGTTTGGTCTTATATACTACTTATGAAAATAAATCTTAACCTTTCTAACTTATTCTAAACATACAATTTTATCATTCTTCTCTTTCAGTACCATGAAGGATCATATTCACATTTCTGTTTGACCAATCATGTACTTTGTATTTACAATTTCACTCAAACAGAAATGTGTCACTCAAATAGTTCCTCATAAGCAATTTGCATTGCACCATGCATAGAACAAAAGAAATGTTATTGATACTTAATTATTGTTTTCGTTGTGTTCACTATACAAGCATAATAAACTTGTGTGATACACTACAGAGAACAGCATGCAGATAGGCGATAGCTCTTTTGTTCCGCAAAAGGCGTTAAGGTACTTGGGCGTGAGACTGGACTGCAGACTCACGTACTGGGCCCAAATACAACATGCAGCTAATAAGGCAGCAAGGGTTACAGGAATGCTGAGCAGGCTTATGGCTAATATTGGTGGACCAACACATAGTAAAAGGAAGCTGATTATGGAAACCACGAACTCAATTCTATTGTATGGTAGCGAAATTTGGGGAGACGCTGTAAGGCGTAAAACTAAACGCCGAGTTTTGGAGGCTGTACAACGCACAGCGGCACTGAGAATCGCATCAGCCTACCTCACGGTATCAGCTGCAGCAGTTTTTGTTATAAGTGGAGTTATACCTGTGGACCTCATGGCACGTGAACGGAAAATGGCATGGGATCTTAAAAAAGAGAACACGATCCTTAATGCTACTGAGCTGAGATCTCAAACCATTCAAATATGGCAGAGGAGGTGGAACGAGGAACGCTATGGCGGGTGGACGGCTAGACTCATCCCCAACATTGAAGTCTGGATCAAAAGAAGATTCGGTGAAGTTAACTACTTCCTTACCCAGTTTCTCTCTGGTCATGGATACTTCCGAAAGTATCTGTATCGCGTGAACAAAGCAGAAGACCCGAGTTGCATCTATTGTGGTGCGACATATGATGATGCAGAACACACGTTCTTTACTTGTGACAGGTGGCAAAGCAGAAAAAAATGCACTGATAAATCAGATTGGTGATTTTACTCCTGACAACATAGTCGGCAAAATGTGCGAGAGCGAAAATAGCTGGAGTGCTGTTAGAAATTATGTCTAGCATGTCCTACGCTTGAAGAAAGTCAATCTAGACGCAACACCACAGACAACCACTGTAGTAAGAGCTAGAGATATGACGGCCCCAGACGTGGGGAATAGAGAGTGATTCCCTGGAGGACGAAGATTCTGGGCCTTCCCGAAGTCATATAGAAAACAGTTCCGGGAAGGACTGCCCCAGAAAAAAGGAGGGATTGTTTTAGTGGATACACCACTGAAAGCAGCTGACGACAGTCGCTATAAGTGCGAAGGAATTTTTAACCCTACCTTTCCCGTCAAAAAAAAAAATAATTATTTTGGCGAGTATTGGAAGACTATACTGGGAGTGATCACCAATACATTAGCTTTCGGATTACAGCAGAAATGAATCTCGCACCTACTTCAAGAAGAAGGAGCACACACCAGTTGAATGTGGACAGACTAAACCCCGAGGCATTTCTGTCGAATTTCGACGAAGTCTCCGAGAGGAACTCAACCAATGAGGCTGAGTCCGTGGCAACAATCCAGAAAACGATCTGTGTACTGGTGGTCACCTTAGATAGCTGAACTCAGGCGAAACTGTCTACGCAATAGAAGGAGGTATACCAGAGCAAGACGAAACGGTGATGCAATGATAGAAGCACTCCTGGGCTTGATCAACTACTACCGAAAATTTGTGGCAGGAATGGCTAAATTGGCTTCACCAATAACAAAGCTGTTAAGAAAGAATGCTAAGTTTGTGTGGACGACCCAATGCCAAGAGGCCTTGGAAAGGGTCAAAGAAAGTATCGCAAAAACTCCAATATTGATTTACCCAGACTTTGCACAACCTTTCAGAGTAACAACGGATGCAAACAACGAGGCCTTAGGAGCAGTTTTGTCACAGATAAGAAACGAGATGGATCACCCGATAGCGTTTGCTAGTCGAACTCTCAGTGACACTGAAAAAAGGTACTCAACTATAGAGAAAGAGATGCTTTGTGTGGTATGGGCAACACATATTTTCCGTCCATACCTGCTGGGGCGACACTTCACCGTATTTACTGATCACCAACCCCTGAGGGGGATAGCAAACCCCAAAGACCAAACCTCAAGACTTGCACGGTTTAGGCACAAATTATCGGAGTACGTATTCGAAATTATGTACAAACCAAGAGAAAGTAAAATAAAAGGTTTGGGCAGACACCCGACTTACTTGTGTTCATCGCAGTGTGGGGAAATTGCACAAATCAAAATCAATTTTAAGTAAATGTTGGAATAATAAAATATGAATTTATATATGTATGTACATATAAAAAAATTGCCACTGTTTTCATCGATGAGGTTTGACTTGCAGGCGAGCACGGAAGTACGAACTGCACTCACGACTGTCTTGCGGGACATGAAGAAAAATTGGAAACCGAAGAAGCATATGAGAAGGGACATGTTGGTGCAAGGAAGGGCTTATCGAATTTCGATAAGTAGGAGTGGAGAGGAAGTCCTAAGGATGATATAACCCGAAATCACGTCCGATTGCTTATTTATTTATTGCAAAATCAAAATCACTTTTGTTGGACAACAACAAAAAATTTTTACAATTCATTTGACAACTTTAGGATTTTTATAGGAAAAAGCAGTAAACAAATTAAAGAAAAACTATAAAAAGAAAAGGAACAATATTTTGAAATTAAAATATTAAAAGTATAAATCAAAACGAAAAAATATGACAAAAGCTTTAACACCAAACTTAAAAGGAAACCAAGAGAAAGTAAAATAAAAGGTTTGGGCAGACACCCGATTTACCTGTGTTCATCGCAGTGTGGGGAAATTGCACAAATCAAAATCAATTTTAAGTAAATGTTGGAATAATAAAATATGAATTTATATATGTATGTACATATATAAAAATTGCCACTGTTTTCATCGATGAAAATTTTTACAGTTTCTATAAATCTTACATGAAATTTTTTTAAATTTTGCCAAATTTGGCAACGACTGATTACTCTCCGAAAACACATCAAAAATCAAAATCACGAGCATTTGTAAAAAAAAACACAAAGCACTGTAACGACAAAAGTCCGTCGGTTGCTTTTGCCACACAGATTTTACCAAGAATTATCATAACTACGTTGTAATTACATTTATTTGCGTTATCGAAGTTCGGGAATTTAGACTAAAAAACTTGTTTCTAGATTTAAAAATTTAAAACGAAATAAAATATTATATGGGAGTTGGTTGGCAGCTGCGAATGTGGTTCCAACACTTATGCACTGTTATATATATATTTTTTTTTTGTTTTTACTATTTGTATACACCTACTGTAATGTTTTTCTCTCCCTTTATTTTTATAGGGATAGAGAATATCTTTTAATTTGATTCATTGAATTAATAATTGAATGAAAGTCGCAAATTGATTAAATATTGGTTATTTATTTTGTTGAGCAGACACGTTGTTGAACACACACATTTTAATGATTTGATTGTCGCTTCACGCAAACGTTTAAACAAAATCAACTTCACTAACTAAAATCAAATTATAAACTGCACAATGGAAATTAATTTTTAAATTTGTGCCTTAGTGCAGTTTTGATGGTCAATTATTGTATGGAATATACTAGATCTCAAATACATGAACAAAAAGCGACCCAATTGGCATAGACGTCCAATTGAGTAAAAAATTAAAACGATATAAAATATGTATAGTAAAATATACATACACATTTATAGCAATAATCGCTCAATTATTGAGCCCAATATTCCTTACAAAG
The DNA here is from genome assembly GCA_947311025.1 of Lypha dubia. Lineage (NCBI taxonomy): Eukaryota > Metazoa > Arthropoda > Insecta > Diptera > Tachinidae > Lypha > Lypha dubia. Next base: position 36,633,075 of record OX371263.1, read on the forward strand.
TTGTGATTGATTCATGGCGCAATAAATACAAAATTGTTATAAGTATTGCATAAAACTTGAAATGCAAAACTGTTCACAATTATGTTCAGTGGCGAAAATTGTCGGCCATTTATGCATCAGCAATGACAAAAGTTAATAAAATCAATTACGTTTAGGTTTAATTTATAATTTGTAACAAAGAATTGAACTTAAATTGAAATCTAAAAATTTCCAATTGGGTTATTTGGTTCGTTTTTTTGAGCATGATTTTAGTTGAGTACTTGGTTATGAAACATGATAACGCAGCAAAATTTTGCCAGACTATTTCACAGCCGGGAACAACTAAAGCAAATTGCATAAACAGATATACACATGCATGTATGTGTGTGAGAATACAAAATAAGTTTGACGATGACATTGAAACAAAAAGTAAAAACAACATACATAAATACATGCATGGGGTTTCAGTAATACTAACAAGAATAATAATGAATTTCGAATTGATCTACATACATACATATGTATAAATGTAAGCATTTGAACTAAAATGAATAAATGAAGCAATTTATGAACAAAGTTAAGAACGTAAAGAATTTCAAGTACAGAAACTGAAATTTCATTTTCAATAATAGGAAGATAATAAAATGCAACTTATGAAATGGCTCAACAAATTTCCTATTATTAAGTATAAGTTTTTTTTTGTCTTTCTTCTAAAACAAACTATTTGTAATTTTAAACTTTTCTAATTTTCTTCCATTTTTGCTGTTGATTTAACAAAATTATACGCAAGTGAATAATTTTTCTTTCAAATCATTAAAACAGCATAGATGTTAAATTTCCTTCAGTGGAAATTTGATATAATACTAAATGTAATAAAGTTTTTTTTTCCTACTCATTTTTGCAACGTTTTAAAATATTCTTAAAATTTTCAATTTCGTGTATAAGTTATTTCAAGGTTAACATAAAAAATAAAGAAAAGACATAGATATCAATACACATCAGTGATGGAAAAATGAAAAATTGAAATGGTACTGTCCGACAACAAAAATAGTACTTTTTTCAACATTGTGGTACTTTTTGTGAAACATATATTTTTATTAAAAAATAAATTAAAAATCCATTTTATAATAAAAAAAATATTAAATGAAGAAAATAATGCAGCTTGGTTGGCATAATTTTTCAACCAGGTTCAATCCCGTATTAGCAAAACAAAACCAATACATGTACATTAAAAAAAAACAAATGTGTGCAAAATACACTAATACACACATATATGTATATTTTTACAATTTTAACCCAGATTATTTAGTCTCGTGTGTTTTCGAAAGAAAAAAATTATGCGAACTAAAAATTAATCTTGTGTAAATTGGACTAATACATTAAAGGGCACTATACATTCGCCAAAATCACATCAATCATTTAAAGTTGTAACAGTAAACATTTGTTTGTATGTGTGGCACCGACGACGCTTGATGGAAAGTCAAAAAATTTAGATATTGGGTATGCTTGATATCAAGCATACGTACACGCGCTTGATATCAATGACAGTGTATAGTGCCTTTAACAACTTTTGCAAAAAACACACACTAATAACAACATGAATAACGAATTTGTGCATTCCTTAGTTCTTGTTTTGAAGCCAATGTTATCAATGATTATAAAAATAACGCAAATTTCTAAACAGGGAACAAAGCAAAACAAAAAAGTAGTACTAAATTTGAGGTGGGGGTACTGTGGTATTTTTGTTGTGAAAAAGTACTGAAAATAGTACAAAAGTACTGCATTTTCCATCACTGATACACATACACAATAATTACAAAACTAACTTATAAATGTATATTAAAAATTGTTTCACGATAAAAATAGATACAACATTCCCTTGTTTTTTATAAAGTTAGAAATGTAAATAAAGCCAATGTTAAAAATTTTTTTTCAAATATCAAACAATGAATTTGTCATACATACATACAATTTAATGGTGTTTTCTTTTCTGAGTAATATGTTGCATTTATTCTGCCTTCTACATATCTTTCTGTTCTTTTCTGCAATATATGTGCTACTTTAAAAGTGTAACGAGATCTTTTCTCATGATGTTACCCTTAAAAAGAAAAAGAATGTTACATGTTCAACACTCATTTTAATTAAAGGTGTTATGAGTCATTTTCCCCTAACCAACAGAAGTATCAGCGACAGCGGAACATACGCTGCACACACATACTGACGTTGAGTTATTTTCCCTCAACCAACCAAAATACCAACGACAGCAAAATACCGCTGTATGCATTACTGAAGTAATTACCAGTAATTTTCCTACAGATATATGCTGACGATGCAATACCGCTGCATACATGTATATGTCAGTAACTTTCCTACAGAATATGCTGAATTTGCATACTTGCACACTTAGCAACGACCACGCCAGCAGCAGCGAACGTCAGCAGCACCGTTCATCGAGCAGCACAAAAGTGGGTATAAAAGCGGAGGGTGATTTGGTATGGAAGTCTACTATTATTCAGTCTATCCAGCGAACTGTAGTCAGTGAAGTCAGCTCTATTCTAATCAGTTCATAACACACATAACAAAAACCTGATCAAACACCAGCCTTAAAAAGCGGGTCCCTGAGATGGTTATAATTTAATAAACCTAGAATAGAAAACAAAAATGAAAATCTAAATAAACTAAATAACTAAATTCAAAATAATCCTATTGTCTTGTGTTCTTAATTCTAAAAAATAAGTTACAAAATAAATTGTAACATTTTGGCGCAGCCGGTAGCCGCGTAAATAATAAAATCAAAGATATATAATAATCCTTGTGTTGATCTTGCTCAAGAAAAAACTGTCCAGTGTAGCAAAACCAACAATACATAAAAGTCTAAATTCTAGCTACCTTGTATTGTTGCATCCTACATTCGACGGTGTAGAACTGCACAGGACAAATACATAAAAGTCTAAATTCTAGCTACCTTGTATTGTCGTTGCAGGACTAATCGCTAAAGCGGATCAAGGCAAAAAGGAGAATTACCTTGATTGTAAAAATTCTGCGCGGTTGCGAACAAACTTATATAATAAAATAATAATAATAATATAAAGTGAAAATAAGCCTAAACCACAGACCACTATGAGGATAATAAACAGCGGAATATGGGTAAGTAGAATACAGCTTTAATGGACAATCCACAGACACAGACAGACGACTTAATAAAACGGATAGATAAGTATAATTATTCAGTGGACAGTCTACAAGTTCTTGCGTGGACAGAACTTAAGGGTTTAGAAGCAGACAAAACATTCCTGGACAACCATAGGGAAACAATAAGAATACAAAGACTGACAAAGTTAGAAGAAGTTAGTTATGTGTTACAATTAATAAGTGAATTAAGTAGGGATAGATCATTGGAGTTTGTGAAAAGAATCGAAGAACTCGAGGAGACAAAAACATTCCTTAAGGGACATTGCGAAAAGCTAAGAGGACAAATAGAGTACACAGATACCTTGTTGGAGGACGTAGAAAAGGAAAATTCAGAATTAGTAGAACAGTTGAAAGGAAAAGGACTGAGTGAAGAGAATTTTAGGAAACAGTTAAAACAGAAACAGTTAATAGAGACACAAGACGACACTATCCAAAGACTACAAACAGCATTGGAAAACGTAAGAAGAGAGTTGGACACAATTCACAGAGCTAGTTCACCAAATCCTTCACTGCACGAAGAACTAAACGAAGTAGGACTACCAACAATAGTCATATCACACGAGAAAGAAACACCTGCCTTGACACTGTTGGAAAAAGTAAAAACCCTAATAAACAACGCAAGGAAAGCGGGTAGCAGGGGATACTCCGCGGAAACAAAAGCCAGGAAATTAAAGGATTTAAGCGAATACACCCTGAGATTCGGTGAGTTGGAAGACACCGAAGAAGTTGACAGCGGAATAACGGAAGAATTTAATAGACTGATCCCAGTGGCCCAAGAAATTTTGGAAAGACGATCACCATCACCCCGGCAAAACCATACTATTGAGAGAGCAGAAATCGAAACAATTAGAATGACGTCGCTATCCGAGATTATTAAAATAGTTAACAACACAGTCCCATCATTCTTCGGGACCGATGGACCTGACTTACCATCAGAAGTATGCAGGTACATACAAGGATGCAAGATGGTAGAAAGAGAAGTACTCACAGGTGCAAATAACGTCCTAACACAAGATGTGATACAGTGCCTGAAATTGCGACTGCTGGGGGGTGCATACTCAAAAATATCCCAGATGACTTTTGGTTCAGTGGACGCATACTGTAACACCATCAAGAAGTTATACCTAAAAAATAAAAGCCTGGATAAAATAAGGGAGCTGATCTTGGGTTGCAAACAGAGCATCAGAGAGTCAGCATGTAAATTTGGAGAACGCCTGGATAGCCTATTGAATGAGGCAAAGACAACAATAGAGAACGAATGGCCGGTGGGACCTGGCCGGGAAACCATGCTGAAGGACTTCAAGAGGATAGCAGTGAGAAGTTTCATCAAGGGTCTGAAGGACCATGCTCTTAAAGCTCGATTTGTGGGGCAGGAGGAGGAAGAGCTCACTAAGTTAATAGAGATAGTCGAGAACGCTGAGGAATTGTTTGGCGAACCAACGCACAGCATCAACGTAATTGATTCAGAAGTCCCTTGTAGTTTTTGTAACAAGATGGGACATGAATGGAATAGCTGCAAAAAGCGGCTAAACACACCATACTGTATGAGCTGTGGAAAATACGGCCATGAAATGGGACCACTGTGCAGGAATATCGTGAGCTGTACGTTCTGCGGAAACAGCGGGCACGATGTGGAAAACTGCAGAAAGAGATTAGGCTCCCTATACTGCCGATTGTGTAGGATAAACGGTCACAAGGAAACCCCTTTCTGTGAGCCAAAAAGAAACCTACCCAACCAAAACCAATTGAATAGAAGGACGGCAGAAACCAATAGAAGGACAACAAACACAGAATTCCGTGGAAGCCCACAAACAGCGATGGGACAAAATACGAACAGAGGGGCAAATAGAAACAATGGTACACTCCCAACCTGTTTTAAATGTCAGCAACAAGGACATTTTGCACGGGACTGCAGAAGCAATATCAGACAAACTCAGACAGTAGGAACAGGGATCTACCAACAGGTGCGAAATAGCAACAACGGCAGGGACCTAGCTAACAGACCAGTAGAGGCCCATAGAAACACAAATCGGACAAATGCCCAGGGAAACGAAATTCGGCCCAGTTACCGCCAATAACTGGGGTCCCGCAAATTAACAGAAAATTAGATTGGCATTAAAAAGAGAACAACTACAAATATAAAGAAGAAACAGGAGCAAGGAATCGTGTAAATAAAGATAATACGGAGACCGACTCAGAAACAGAGCAGCCAACCAGGATAGTAACCGAGGCAGTTGTACACTCGATGAATAAGGAGAACGGACAGACTATAGAAGAAAATACAGAGAAGGATAATAAATTAAACATAAACAAGGAGAAAAAAGGTGAAGAGATGATGCGAAATATAGAAGATAGTGCTGAATCACCGGGCAATGTGGACACAGTTTTCATTACGCTCCCCTGCCAAGAAGCAAGGGGGGGAGGATTGGTCCTACTTGTGGATACCGGAGCAGATTTCAGCATAATAAAAGAGGACTCAATGAAGATTTTTCTCAATAAGAACAGAAGGCAAACAAAAATCCTTTCTGGAGCCTTCGGAGGAAAGACTACGACACTGGGCACTACCGAGATCAGGATAGGAGATAAAAGGCAGTTGCCGTGGGTGTTCCATATTGTGTCACGAGAAATACAAATCCCTGGAGATGGTATTCTCGGAAGAAATAATATGTGGAACCGGTGTATAGTGAACACCATAGACAGAAGCTTGAGCATATTTGATAGCGAACATTGGGTGAAGACGTTTACCCTTCGTACGGAAATAGAGTGTCAAACAAATCATCAACAAGGTGTCTGTCTGAGGAAAAGAGCAGTCACTATAGTACCGGTCAACATTATATCGAGAGACAAAACTGTGGTTGTGCATAAACAGGAGATTTCCCCTGGAGTTTATGTTGGAAATACTGTGGTCAACATTAAAAATGGAGGCACAGCCGTGCCCATACTGAACGCAACCGAACAGGACATACCATGGAGGAAGGACATTAAAATGAATATTTCAAATTTCAACCACTACACGCAATATGGAGGGCGAGATCAACCCCTTTCGTCGGTGACAGATCAGGACGATAGAATAAGGCGTCTAAAAGACACTATTATGACGGAGAGGGATTGGAACATGGAAGAAACAGAGTCAATGAACCGGATATGCGAGGAATATCATGACTTATTCATGTTGGACAATGACAAATTGCCATTCACCACATTGGTGAAACATAAAATACCAATAAAAAGTGAACAACCACCCATTAATCAACGACAGTATCGCCTACCTCACGTCCATAAAGAAGAAATCAACCGGCAAGTGTCGGAGCTACTACAGGAAGGTATAATAAGTCCAAGCATATCCCCATGGAATTCACCAATATTGTTAGTGCCCAAAAAATCTCAAGACGGTCAGAAAACCTTTAGACTGGTAGTCGATTTTCGAAAACTAAATGAGGCTACAATAAAGAAGGTATTCCCTATTCCTAGAATTGATGAAATTTTGGATCAATTAGGAAATAGTAGGTATTTCACTACCTTAGATCTGGCGAGTGGATATCACCAGGTGCTAGTTGACGAAGGAGATAAGGAAAAGACTGCCTTCAGCACCGATAAGGGTCATTTTGAATTTAATTGAATGCCCTTCGGCCTAACAGGAGCACCAGCCACATTCCAGATGGTCATGAACACGATCCTTACAGGCTTACAGGGCCTGGACTGTTTTGTGTACCTCGACGACATAGTCGTATACGGAAGAAACGTGGCAGATCACGAAACAAAGATCATGAACGTTCTATCAAGACTACGAGAGGGTGGTCTTAAACTAAACACGAAGAAATGCCAATTCTTACGTAGAGAAATAGTTTACTTAGGACACAAATGTTCCAATGAGGGAGCACTACCAGACCCTTCGGAAGTGGAATGTGTCAAACAACTTAAGCCACCAAGAACAATAAAAGAAGTACAAGCACTCCTGGGCTTGATCAACTATTACCGAAAATTTGTGGCAGGAATGGCAAAATTGGCTTCACCAATAACAAAGCTGTTAAAAAAAAACGCTAAGTTTGTGTGGACGCCCCAATGCCAAGAGGCCCTGGACAAGGTCAAAGAAAATATTGCAAATCCTCCAATATTAATTTACCCGGATTTTGAACAACCCTTCAGAGTAACAACAGATGCAAGTAACGTGGCCTTAGGAGCAGTCTTGTCACAGATACGAAACGGAATGGATCATCCGATAGCATTTGCCAGCCGAACGCTCAGTGACACCGAACAAAGATATTCAACAATAGAAAAAGAAATGCTGGGTGTAGTGTGGGCAACACATACTTTCCGCCCATATCTCCTGGGGCGACACTTCACCGTATTTACTGACCATCAACCCTTAAGGGGGATAGCAAACCTCAAAGACCAAACCTCAAGACTTGCACGGTTTAGGCATAAATTATCAGAATACGAGTTTGAAATTGTGTACAAACCAGGGAAGACTAACTTGAATGCAGATGCATTAAGCAGATTACCAACAAAAAATCAAAATATCGGAGTGATAACTAGAGCTCAAGCAAGCTCGAGAAAATCGGAAGAGGAAAGGACAAAGCAAAAAGAGCAACAGAAAGCTCTTTCAGAGGAAGAACAGAGTGAAAATAGTGACAAAACCTCCGCGGCGACATTTTTATCTGAGAAAAAAGATATCCAAGAAGTTCTTAGAAGCTTTCATGACTCACCGCTGGGCGGACATCAAGGAGTCAGGAAGACCTACTATAGAATAAAAAAACAGTACAAGTGGAAGGGGATGCAATACGATATCAAGGCCTACATAAAAAAGTGCCCTAAATGTCAGAAAAATAAAAGCGGACTTATCAATAGAGAGCCCATGGTCCTCACAGATACAGCAAACAGACCGTTCGAAAAGGTATATATGGATATGGTGGGGCCCCTGCCGACAACCACCATGGGAAACAAATACATTCTTACCCTACAGGATGATTTATCAAAATTTTTTGTCTGCGCACCCATGCAAGACGCCGAAGCAGAGACGGCAGCAAGAGTCTTTTATAACGAGGTAGTAACAAAATATGGTATTCCCAAAAAATTAATTACAGACAACGGAACAAACTTCACCTCGAAATTGTTTGGAAGTGTGTGTAAGCTTTTGAGAATTAAGAAGCAACACATTTCTCCCTATCACCCTCAAGCTAACGGGTCATTAGAGCGAAGTCACCGACCATTAGCAGAATATTTGCGAAGTTTCGCAAAAGAAGATGGTTCAAACTGGGATCAGTGGCTTGCTCCAGCAATGCACGTACACAACCATACGGAGCACACGGCCACAAAGCAGACACCATTTAAAATACTATATGGATTTGATGCACCGCTGCCATCAAACCTACAAACACGCATACCCTTATATAACCCCTACGATTATCCCAAATTATTAAGACATCAAATACAAAGGGCTTACGAGATTGCCAAGGAAAATCAAGAAAGAGCTAAGGCTAGGGCAAAGAAGCAGTACGACAAACAGTCAAGGTCTTATACCTTAAGAATAGGAGGCAAAGTCCTAGTTAAAACACAAGCACGTAAAAACAAATTCACGCCCCTATGGGATGGACCCTATGAAATTAAAAGTTTCCCCACACCAGCAAACGTTCAAATAATGGTGAAGGGAAGACTTCGAACCCTACACCGTAATTTGGTGAAGCCATACAGTCAATAAATGATATTTTAGGGAAAAAGAAAAAAAAAAGAAACAAAAGGAAAAAGAGAAGAAGGAAAAACTCACCGCAATATCGACGGTATTGATGATTGATATTTAGGGTCTTCAATGGCTGAAATATAAAAGAAATACATATTTATACGGGACTATAATAAGAAACAATGAAACATACCTTAAAGGGACAAGGAAAAAATTGCGTCAAGATGGTTCCAACTTGAGGAACCGGGGACCCAGGTTGACGTCAAGGATCTGAAAGAAGCAAAATAATTAGTAAAAGGAAAAGGTTAAAAAAGGATGGAACGCTACTGACCCGGTATCGCCTTCTAATCGACCAACGAATACTGCTCTAGAAATAAAAATTAAGAATAATTTGATTAATCAATCAATCAGAGCAAAATATATAAAAAAAAAAAGAGAAAACAAGGTCACATGTAAGTAAGTAAGTGTCCTAAAGTATATAAAATTGTTGGATAAACAACAGAAAGAAAAAATAAAATTAATAATTCTTTTGCAACAGATTTACGAAAACGTATTAAAATAAGAATAAATAAGAGACGTATAAATTTTTTTTTAATAATATTTAAATTCTAGAAATTTTGCGAGCAATGAAAGTTTTTAAAAAATATTCTTCAAAAATGAAACTAAAGAATATCCAAATGAATTTCACTCCAGATTATTTTGTGTTGAAAGCACGAATTACACTCACTGTCTTGCGGGACATGAAGAAAAATTGGAAACCGATAATCACGAAATCACGCCCGATTACTTATTTAATTATTGCAAAACACGTCCGATCACTTATTTATTTTTATTTTTGTTTTCTTTTCCCCAAATAAATTAAAAGTATAAATCAAAACAAAATAACATTATTTTGTTGGACAATAACATTGAAAATTTTTATAGGAAAAAGCAGTAAATGAATTCAAGAAAAACTTTAACAAAGAACAATATGTTGAAATTAAAATATTTAAAAGTATAAATCAAAACAAAATAACAATATTTTGATGGACAATAACATTGAAAGTTTTTAAATTGAAGAGAAACTATAAAAGGGAAAAGGAACAATATTTTGAAATTAAACTATTGGCAGGTATGAATCAAAACAAAAAAATATGACAACAACAAACTGAAAGGAAACCAAGAGAAAGTAAAATAAAAAATTTTGGGCAGACACCCAACTTACCTGTGTTCACCGCAGAGTTAGAGTTGGCGGTGTTGTTGTTCAGAGTATTTACAGTATATCGAATAGACCTTTTAACACTCCTCTTAAACCGAAATGATCCTTTGTATTCTACGCCACGAGTATTTGTTTTTAGGTTTGTTTTTTTTTTCTCTCTTACAACTTGCGAAATTAGTCAAGCTATACTTCAAAACTTTTAAATGTTTTAATTATTCCTTCAAAAAAAAAAAAAAAAAAAAATTTTTTTTTTGAAGAATTATTTACTTATTAAAATTCATTGTGTATTTCGATTTTTCCACAACATTTATTCACCAAAACTACATTTTCATCAATGTTTGTTGTCGTCTTGCAAATTTGCTTTAATGTTGGCGGAATATATAAGCAATATTCGAAATACATACATGTATGTATGTATGTATAAACATAGATTTTATTGTTCGTTGAATTACATATTAAACATCTGTTTAGTTTATGCACATAGCTTTATTTCCACAAACTTTTAGCTAATTTAGTACTTTATTTCATAATTAGTTTTTAAATGAAAGTTATCTCTGCCGATTTCGCATTATACTGCCTTTTAACTAATGGTTTCTTTTTCCACACACACATTCAAAATTATTTTTTCTTCACTTTGGCTTGTGGTTTGTCACTGGCAGTATTTTTATTACAATTTATTTTAATAGCAATTGTGCTAGAATATATATTTAATGAAATTGTTATTAAATCTCCACATATGAACTGTTTTCTAAAAATTTGGTCTTTTAATCACCAAAGTTGCATTAAAATTTTTTTTAAAAAAAATAGGAATTTAAAAACGGCAACCGCACCGTTTCATGCCGTTTTTAAGACTGCACGATGAAATTTAATTTTTAAATTTGTGCATTAGTGCAGTTTTAATGTTCTACAAAATTATTGTATGAAATACACTAGAACTGCAATACATGAACAAAAGCGACCCAATTGGCATAGACATCCAATTGAGTAAAAAAATTAAAAAGATATAACATATGTATAGTAAAAATATACATACACATTTATAGCGATAATCGCTAAATTATTAAACCAAATAGTTCTTACTAAGTTATGGTTGAGTCATGGCGCAATAAATACAAAATTGTTATACGTATTGCATAAAACTGGAAATGCAAAACTGTTCACAATTATGTTCAGTGACAAAAATTGTCGGCCATTTATGCATCAACAATGACAACGGTTAACGACATCAATTAAGTTTAGGTTTAATTTATAAATTTGAAACAAAGAATTGAACTCAAATTAAATTCCAAAAATTTCCAACTGGGTTATATACGTTTTTTTTTTTGCTTGAGTACTTGGTTATGAAACATGATTCCACGGCAAAATTTTGCCAGACAATTTCACGGCCAATGACAACTAAATCAAACTGCATAGTTTAATGTACATATGTGCATATGTATATGTACGTATATGTGTGCATATGGATATGCAAACAGTAACAAAAAAAAAAAACTTTTCGATTTTTTTTCTGTTCGTTGTTGATTTGAAAATAATTATACGCGTATGTATAATTTTTTTTTCAGATCAACGGAAACAACAAAAGTGTTAAATTTCTTTCACTAACAAAATACTAACAAATACAACTGAACTCACTTTTTAATAAAAAAGTGCTTTAATCAGTTGAAATTTTGTAAAATTTTTCCTACTCATTTTTGCAACGTTTTAAAAATGTTTTTAAAATATTTTCAATTTCATGTATGCTGAATTTGAACAATGAATAAAAATTTCAAGTACAGAAACTAAAATTTAATTTTCAAATAAAAAAGAACATGCAACTTATGAAATAATTTCAACAAATTTCCTATTAATATTTATTTTTGTCTTTCTTCTAAATAACAAACTATTTGCAATTTTAAACATTCCTAATTTTCTGCCATTTGTGCTGTTGATTTGAAAAAAATTATAAGCAAGTGAATATTTTTTCTTTCAAATCATTAAAACAGCAAAGGTGTTAAATTTCTTTCACAAAGACAAGGATAAATACAAGCTAAACTAAACTCATTTTTTTTATATATATATATATAAAAAAAAAGGAGAGGAAAAAATGTTTAAATAAGTTGAAATTTGATATATGTAGTACTAAGTTTTTTTTTTTCTTCTCTTATTCATTTTTGCAACGTTTTCAAATAATTTAAAAATTTTCAATTTCTTGTATGACTTTATTTCAAGGTTAATATAAGAGTACATATATATAAATATCAATACACATACACAATAATTATACAACTAACTTGTAAACAAATTAACAATACACATATACATATATTTATATATATACACACATATAACTAATAGTTAAAGAAAAATATACATATTTAAAATAAAAGCAATAAGAAATTTTAACTAACAGAAAATCTAGTTAAAATATTAAAATTTTATAAATTACCTACAAAACATGTCTAATTAATAATAAGTAAAAAATATAAAAAAAAAAAAGAGAAATACATATATGTATATAAGACACATAAGTACAAATAAGTAAAGAAATTTTTATATAAGTATACGTAAGAAGAAATTGTTAGTTGTAAGATTAAAAATATTAACCAGCATTTTAAAAAACAACCAACAATCATCATCCCGTTAACAATGAAGAATCCAACAATCATCAACAGCAGCCTATACCTATCAACCTCACGCAACCGCAAAACCTACATACGATACTACAACGCATACATGGACGAAAAACCCAGTTCCGACAACAATAAAGAATCCAATCCAAATATCAACAGACAGACAGCCATAACCTTCAACCTCACACAACCATAATCAACAGTTAAAGCTATATGCGATGGCACAACACATACATGAACGGAAAACGCAGTTCCGTTAGTAAATGGGAAATCACCCCAACGTCAGTAACAACCTCAACATTTCACCAACAACATCATATTTTTTCCTTGGTGACGCAGCAAACGTACCAAGTCGACAGACACTTAGCAGTCACCAACTAATGGTAAACTGCGAACCTTCAGGCAATCGAGGCTCGGGAGATAATTACATATTACTCCGAGAGCTGCCAAAGCTGTATCGCCAAGGTAGTCGGATGCATACACACATGTATTTTGACTTGATTCCAGAAGGATGGCTACGAAACATCCTAAGACAGGATGTTTCTTGTCCGTAAGGGGGGAGGGATGTTATGAGTCATTTTCCCCTAACCAACAGAAGTATCAGCGACAGCGGAACATACGCTGCACACACATACTGACGTTGAGTTATTTTCCCTCAACCAACCAAAATACCAACGACAGCAAAATACCGCTGTATGCATTACTGAAGTAATTACCAGTAATTTTCCTACAGATATATGCTGACGATGCAATACCGCTGCATACATGTATATGTCAGTAACTTTCCTACAGAATATGCTGAATTTGCATACTTGCACACTTAGCAACGACCACGCCAGCGGCAGCGAACGTCAGCAGCACCGTTCATCGAGCAGCACAAAAGTGGCTATAAAAGCGGGGGGTGATTTGGTATGGAAGTCTACTATTATTCAGTCTATCCAGCCAACTGTAGTCAGTGAAGTCAGCTCTATTCTAATCAGTTCATAACACACATAACAAAAACCTGATCAAACACCAGCCTTAAAAAGCGGGTCCCTGAGATGGTTATAATTTAATAAACCTAGAATAGAAAACAAAAATGAAAATCTAAATAAACTAAATAACTAAATTCAAAATAATCATATTGTCTTGTGTTCTTAATTCTAAAAAATAAGCATTTGTCTTGTGTTCTTAATTCTAAAAAATAAGTTACAAAATAAATTGTAACAAAGGGGCATAAGTGCAGCATTATATTAACCACTGGTTTTGTTATTGTTTCTTTACTTTATTGATTATTGCTACCACTTATGTTCTTTTGTAAACTTAAAATATGCAACACTTCTAGAAGTCGTGGGAACATTTAATAATGTTGCCAAATCACATGTAACATATATGTAACATTTTATTTTTAGAAAAGAAAACGCCATAATATTACCCTGTAGTTCAAGTGGCTGTCTCCGAGCTGTTTATAATACTAGCCCCTTTATGACACAACCAGTCCGAATGCTGGCTATATGACTGGCCACTTTAACAAGGGGATGTCCTACGATGGGGTTAATTGTCACCAAGAGGCCACAAAAAGACAGTTCATAAGCCGGTTCTTCTTGGCTTACCCTTAACTGTCTCCTTATACCTGCCAACCCACTCCCTTAAAAACCCCAAATCATTCCCTATTTTTTTTATAAAATAAAAGTCATTTTATAATTTATTTAACTTAAAAAAAATATTATTTCGTCAAAAAAAAAAAAAAAAACATAACAAATTCAGTTATTAATTAAAAAGATAATAATAATTAATTAATATAATAATTAAATTTTGCTTTCAGCTATTTTTTATTATTATTCTTATTATTTTATTTATCTTCATCCTAGTCATCTTCATCCTGGTTATTCCCACTGCAGTACAATAATGTTCCTACAGCCCACTTGTAACTTAGTAAGGATGCGTAACATTGCACTATTTTTGTAAATGTATTTTGACTGTATTGAGAATTGAACTAGCAACTGCTAATCAACATCTCAACCCACTCAGCTACACTCACTGGTACTTGTACATTGTACTACTTAAGCTATGTGTGCTTAATGACATACATTTTTTACTATCCACCATCTGCGACACAAAAAGACAGCTAAGTGCCTGCACAAAGTGACAGTAAAATTTTCCACAGTTTTAGAACCAGTCTTCCGAGTATAGGATCAATGTGGATAGTTTTATAACCAGTCTTTCGAGTATAGGATCAATGTGGATAGTTTTATAACCAGTCCAGTGCCACTTTTGGGGTAAATTGTCACGAAAAAACTACAGAGTAAGTAAAAATTAAGGTCAAACTAATACACAATACACTTATTTACAAAAAATAGAAAATTCATATAAATCAAATTCTGTAAATGATTGAGTAAATTAATCCAAAATGTTTATGAAGCGTCCATACTTTTTGGTGATTCAATCGAATTATTAAAAGGTTTTTAACAATTTGTTTTTAAGTTTTTAATATGATATACATATATTAAAAAGGGACATTTTAAAATCAAAAAATTATTACTTTAGAAAATCTTTTCAAAATAGCTTCATGTAGAAACTTACAACACACCTTTCAAAATGGTTGAAGCATATTCTAATATTATGTTAGAAATAAATATAACATGTAAGTACAATTAAGAAAATAAATTGTTAGGCATAAGATTGAAATTATTAACACCCGACCAGGGTTTCACAAATAACCTATAACAATCATCCAGACAACAATGAAGAATCCAGCGTTCAGCACACAGACACATGTACTTATCAACCAAAATCATGTATGATGACACAGCACATACATGGACGAAGAAATTGGTTCCGTTTAAAAATGGGAAATCACTCCAACGTCAGCATATTTCACCAGCAATATTATTTCTTCCTTGGTGACGGAGCGAACGTACCAAAAAGACAAACAGTCAGCAGTCATCAAATTAAGGAGGTATAATAAAGATATAGTTGGATACAAAGTCCCAGCTATTTGCCTTGAATTCAGAAGTAGAGCGACGAAACATCCTCAGACAGGATGTTTCTTGTCCGCAAGGGGGGAGGGATGTTATGAGTCATTTTCCCCTAACCAACAAAGGTATCAGCAACAGCTGAACATACGCTGCATACACATACTGACGTTGAGTTATTTTCCCTCAACCAACAAAAATACCAACGGCAGCAAAATACCGCTGCATGCATTACTGACGTTATTAGCAGTAATTTTCCTACAGACATATGCTGACGTTGCAATACCGCTGCATACGTATATATGCCAGTAATTTTCCTACAGATATATGCTGACATTGCAATATCGTGAGAACCGCAATCGGCTGGAAGTTACACGGGTATGAATATGCTGAATTTGCATACTAACACACTTAGCAATATCGCCGGAACAACCACGCCGGCGGCAGCGAACGTCAGCAGCATCGTTCAATCAGACAGCGAAATTGGGTATAAAAGCAGAGGGTGATTTGGTATGGATGGTCTGTAGAGTCTTGGCTGAATAATAGAACAGAGTGATATGCAACAAGTAGTTGTACTAAACAGTAACAGTGAAACCGGATCAAACACCAGCCTTAAAAGCGGGTCCCTGTGAAGGATAATAATATAACTAAACACCTTGTAATGATTTGTTAATAAATAAAAATAATAGTCTAATATAATGAATAAAAATAATGTTTTAAATTAACCATAACATTTAAGTAAAAATGTTTCCAAATGACGTTTTTTTTTTATAAATTTTACAAAGATGATGGAATAATCAAGTTGATCAGTCATGATTATTGCATAACCTTTATGTTACATTAAAAAAATTGCTTTTAAATAATAATATTATCTATTATTGTTTGGTTTTTTTTCAAAATATCATAGAGAATATTTTAGTTATTTTCGACTAAATTTATTTTGTTGAGTATTTAAATCAAAAATTTATTTTTATGAACTGAATTTTATTCTTTCTAATCTGTTTTTAGAATAAATGTATGAAAATTAATATTGTTTAAAGGTTTTCTTTAAAAAAAAAAAGAAATGTTTCTTTCTTTTTTTTTGTTTTGTTTTTAAAGGCCTCTTTACATGGTAATACATGTATATCGGTATGTCAAAAATTGAAAAAAATCTTATCATGTTTTTTTTTTTTTTTGATAATTTTATTATTTATTGAATCTTTAATTATTTATATTAAATTATCAATAAGTTTTTCAAATCTTAAATCTAAAAAATATTAAATGTAAGTTTAGCCAATGCTAAACAAAATTTTTAATTTCAACGGTTAATATTTGTTGTTTTACATCTCTCGTGAACGGCTGAAAAAAAGAGTATCCCTTCTTTTCAGCCGGGTGTGGCCTCTATAATGAAGAATATTGCGCGCAAGTGGATTTGGGTGCAACTCAAGTTTTTTTATATATTTTTTCGTATGTTTTTAAAATACTGTCTTCACCAACGGAACGTCTAGGTCTTTATGATTTCGATGGTTTCTGACATACCAGGGGGCTGTTGTTATTGTACGTATGATTTTATGATGTCGCCTTTGAATTCTTTCGACATTCGATGCTGAGGCAGTGCCCCATAACTGGATTCCATAGGACCATATTGGTTTCAGGATCGCGTTGTATAGTAGAAGTTTACAGTCTAGGCTCAGTATAGAATTTCTTCCCATAAGCCAATTAATTTGGGCAGTTTTTAATTTCATTTGCATCAACTTTGCGTTTATATGCGATTTCCATGTTAAACGGCGATCAAGGTGAACGCCTAGATATTTGACTACAGTATGTTGCGGTGTAGTCTCGGTGTTGATTTGTATAGGCGGGCATGTTTCCCTTCGCAACGTAAAGGTGACGTGTACACATTTCTGCTCGTTAACTTTTATACGCCATTGTTTAAGCCATTTTTCCAATTTGGATATATACCCTTGTAAGTTGATGGAAGCTTCTACTGGATTTTCATGGACGCTTAAAAAAGCTGTATCATCAGCAAATGTTGATGTATGAATGTTATTGCTTAACGGTAAGTCAGAGGCATAAATTAAATAAAGTATGGGACCGAAGATGCTGCCTTGGGGAACTCCGGCTTCTATCGACTGCGGAGAGCTTAAAAAATTGCCTTCCCTAACTACAAATTTTCGTTCCTCTAGATAGCTTTTTAAAAGCTTGACGATGTTTGCGGGGAGATTGCGTGTTAATTTGTGGATAAGACCTTCGTGCCATACTTTATCGAAAGCTTGAGAAACATCTATAAAGAGCGCAGAGCAAAATTTTTTTTTCAAAGGTGTCTCTAACTACGTTCACAAGTCTGTGAGTTTGTTCAATAGTGCTATGGTGTCTGCGAAAACCGAATTGATGATCTGGAATGCATCCACTTCTAGTCACTTTAGGCATCAGCTAGCTCATATACAGCTTTTCAACTAGTTTTGAAACGTTGGGCAATAAACTAATAGGCCGATAGGATTCAACCTTCGTATGATCCTTGCCGAGCTTTGGTATCATAATAATCATCGATACTTTCCATTCTACAGGATAGTATTGCAGCTGTAGAATACTATTAAAAATGAATAGTATAATTCTTTTTGCAATATAAGGCAGTGGTTGAAGCATTTTGTTGCTTATTTTGTCGACACCTGGGGCTTTTCTGGTGTTAAGACTTGTAATAGTATTTTCAATCTCCGTCATGTTAAATCTCATCGGTATTTCTGGTAAAGAGACGACTGGTGGCAGTTCAACAATATCAGCAGAAATATTCGGGGTAAATACTTTTTCTAGGTGCTTAACAAATAGATCACCTTTTTCAGCATCAGTTCTTACCCAGTCACCATTAGAGGCTCGTAATGGTGGTTTGCAAATCACTGGCCTTTTAAGTCCTCTGGCTGCACGCCGAATAATCTGTTGTGTTGCATCGAGTTCTTGCAGAAATTTTTGCAGCGAAGCTGTTTTTTGTGATTGTGAAACTCTCCTTAGCTGTTTGGTACACTCCTTAAGCCTTAATTTTAGCTGAGGCGATCTGTTACGTTGCCATTCTCGTCGAGCTCTCCGTTTTTCAGTCAATAGCCTTTCTATATCTGCACAAAAAATATTGTTAAATCTCGCTTGCTGATTTGATTGAATTGAAGAAGCATTAAGAGCAGCTTGTTTAGCATGTGCTTCAAACAACCTAATAGAATTTTCTATGTCAGCAGGTGTTCTCAATGGCATATTTTCCGTGCAATGAGCACTCAAATATTTTTTGTATTTCAGCCAGTTAATACGTGCAGGTGTTAGCGGTAAATCACATGTTGGTGTTGTAGTTGTGTGTGAGTAAATAGTGATAATAGTAGGCGAGTGATCTGAAGACAAATCCAGAGATGCTTCTACTTCAATCATTTCGCTGGGCACGCCTTTCATAATCCCAAAGTCGATAACATCAGGAATTTTTTGACGATCCGTTGGCCAATATGTTGGCTGACCACTTGAAACTACATTCAAACCCATTTTTGAAATTGTGTCAAACAAAACACGACCCTTGGGACTGATTAAACGTGAGCCCCAAAAAGTGTGTTTAGCATTGTAGTCGCCAGCTGCTAGAAAACGGGACCCCAGTGTTGTATAAAATGCGGTATATTGACTCTCTGAAATTGAAAACCTGGGAGGAGAGTAAACAGATGATATCACAAGCTTTTGATAAAAATTTTCAATGCAGATGTTCGTTGCTTGAAGATATTCTTCACGAAGGTCGTTTAGTAGGTAGTGTTTTATTCGAGTTTTTATTAGGATTCCAGAGCCACCACAAGCTCTACCTTGAGGATCCTTGGTGTCGTAGAAATTATATCCACTAATTCGAAAATAGCTTCGGGACGTCAAGTGAGTTTCTGAGATAAGCATAACATCGATTTGTTTATCCAGAAGAAAATATTCAATTTCATGTTTATGTTGGCAGATGCCGTTTGCGTTCCAAAAACAGATTCTTAAGTTCATGGTTTGTTCAATACAGCCTGCAACAAGGTAGACTGCATTTTCAACATTTCCTGCATCATACAGGACATGTTGAGAGTGAATGTATTTACTGTTTGTATAAGGATCTCTATTGAGGCTTCAATACGACTAAAATTATTCCCTGATTCTTCATTTACTGGTACAGTTTTTTGCGCCGGAATCTGGTTACTCTTTAAAATATTAGCGTATGAAAGTTGACTATTAGGTTTTTGTTGAGTAAGAGTCGTGTTTGACTTTAAAACATTTGAGTATTGATTATGGCTAGAAGACGGTTGAGGTAACTGTGGGTAGTTTAAAGGAGTGTTTGGCTGAGCGGGAGTAGCATTTGTTTTTCTGTTCGACGAATTTTTAAAAAGAGAATAAAGAGGGCAGCCCCTATAGTTGGCAGTGTCGTTTCCGCCGCAATTACTACATTTTTTTGCTTTTGTATCAATTTTTATTTTGTCACAGTTAGCGGTACTGTGCAACTCACCACATACAACGCAAACGGTAGGCAACTTGCAATAAGTTTTGGTATGGCCAAATTCTTGACAGTTCATGCATTGGGTAGGTCCAGTTTTTTTATGTGGCATCTCAACGGTAACTCTTCGATGCAACAAGTATTTTAAGCTATAGATTGGGTGCGATTCATTTTTTTTAATTTTCAAGTCGCCTGGCTGTAGCTCGACTCTAAAAATAGGTTGGGGGATTTTTTCCCTGTTTTTAATGTTTGAAACATTTTTCACTTTGAAGCCACTATCTTCAAGGCCAGACTACCTCTTCCGGAACCACGCTTGAATCTATTCCTTTTATAACTACTGTTAGGCCTTTAGCACTCTTCAGTTGATATGTATAAAAGTTTTTGTTTTTAGTCTCAAAATCTGAGACAATTTTCCTGTAATTATTTTCTTGTGTTACCTGAATTTTAGTTTCGTTGATTTTGCCACGCTTAATTGGAGTTACATAGAACTCATTTTCTCCAATTAATGAAATAAGGCTTTTTACCAAAAAGTTGGAGTTCTGTTCTCTTAAATATATCGGCGGTGGTTTAGTGGGCCTTGTTGTACTTGTATCTTCATCGACTTGTTCATTCAAAATCGCAAAACGATTTTCAGAATGTTTAATATTATTTTTCCCATCTTTGGGCATTTTCGCCGTTGACGCTATTTCAGCTGATTTGGGACTTCTTTCCCTTTTTAGCACGGTTATGTATCTGTCCATACCAGTTTGGATTTTATTATCACTATTTTCACTCACTGCATTTACAATTTTGTGGACGTTGGTCACCTGGGTATTTATTGTTTGTTTGTTTGATTGTACAGCTAAGCTGACAAGTTTGCTAATAGGTGCAATTGTCGTTGCTTCTTGATCGTTGTTTAACATGTTGAGAGATAATGATCGCGCACGAGTATTTGTGTTTTCTGTTAAATTCAGGTTTGTGTTTACTTCATTTTTTTTGTCGTCGTTAGCAACCAAAGTTATATATTGTACATTCCTACTGCTTGTAGGTTTATTGTTGTTGTTAGAAGGTGAACTCATTTAGAGTTCTCATTTTTGTGTTCACTTATGAGTTGGTGTATGGAAATATTTATGTATTTACACACAAGCAAAAAATAAAATAAAACCAGTAAGATAACTGTTTAATAAATGTTTTGTTTTTGTATATTTTTTTTGTGAATTTTCTTTCAATAAATTTTTAATATTCAGTTGCGACGATTATAAAAACGCGTCTGTACACTACAAAATTTGAAACTTATCATGTAAACGCAAATTGTTATGATTAAGAGAGAATACGGATAAAAAAACTGACAAGCTATCGGTAAATGTTTATTTTCTAAACCATTTTAGAAACTTACGTATACTCATTTTATCAGAGGTGTATTTTTAAGTTAACATTGGCAGCTTTAAGAGTATATATTGAAGGTGGAATCATTTCTATACAATTATTACAAAAACAACTAAAACAAATTCATGTTGTTTTGTAAATATTGTAGAACTGTAACCACCAGATATTTGGTAGCGCAGACTTTTCATTGTATTAATATTATCCGTGTAAATATAAAAAATACCTGCAACAGACTTTTGTGCTCTCTTCTTATACACAAAGAGAATTTCATAATATTTTGATTCTACAAAGTGTTATTACTTTGTATTACCATGTAAACTCACCTTAAGTAATACTTTTTTGTTTCAAAACTGTTTTGTATTAATTGTTTTTAAAGAACATTTGTTTGTCCCTTTTTTTACATATTTGATTTAGTTTACATTTTTCGGATTCTGTTCTTTCGAACATTTTTTCGTTTTATTGTTTTTTTTTTGCTATAAATTGTTATGTTTACATCATCATTTATACTTTCTACAACATAAGGACCGTCATAAATATTTTTAGGTTTGTCGTATTGTTCTTTTTGCAGTATAACATTGTCATTTACCTGAATTGTCACTGGTTTTGCAAATCTGTCATGAAATTTCTTGTTTCTGTCTTTGTGTTTGTCAATTAGATTCCTTGCCATAATATGTGTTTTCTGGAGTCGAAATTTAACCTCTTTGTTGTAGTTATCAATTTTATAAACGGGATCTAATTAAGTTTTAGTCATGTCTGGCATTGTTGCTATTCTTCCAAAAACCAATTCAAAGGGTGTTAAATGGTTATCAAAAACTGTATTTGGTGTGGTATTATGATGAAAGGTGAAGTATTTTAAAAATATATCGGCCTCATTTTCTTGTATATATCCTCGAATGTATTCCTTAAAGACACGATGGTTACGTTCAACTGTGCCCACGCTCTGGTGATGATAAGCTGTAGAAAATTTTAGGTAAATTTTTACCAATTTGCATAATTCGCTAAATACTTCGTTTTCAAACTCGGCTCCCTGATCAGTTTTTATAGTGTTCAATTTTCCATATATTAAAATAAAATTCTCGAAAATTGCATGAGCAACTCTTTGAGCAGATTTATCAGGCAGCGCAATTGACACCAGATATTGTGATAAATCACATATAAGTGTCAAAACATATTTGTTATTGTATGTAGATTTAGGTAATGGTACTATTGTGTCTAGGACAACAATATCGAAAGCTTTGGTTGGAGTTGGGGTTAAAACAAGTTTCTCTACATTACGCGGTCTTACTTTGTTCAAGGTACATGCACTGCAATTTTTGACAAATTTTGCAATATCTTTTGTCATTCCCTTCTTGTAAAATTTTGTTCGTAGTTTTTCATAAAGTTTTTTCTGGGCACAATGTCCGCCTAGGATTGGATCATTTTGGTAGATTTGTATTAACTTTTGTTTTTCGCTACTTGTTATTATTGTTTGAATTGGTTCTGTAAGAATTATCTGTAAATGTTTTAGTTTTTTATTCCCATGTTCCTTAAGTTTTTGAATTGTATATTTCGAAGAAAAATTATCATCCTTGGGCCATTCTGTTTTATAAATATTGTGGTTGTTGGCTTCTACTTCTAGCCTCGAAAGCAGGAAGTCTAAACTTACTGTTTCATTAACAAGCTCACTTTCTACTTTTAACATTTTCTTAAATTTATTATACATTATTATTCGCATTATTTTCTTTCAATCGAAATATAATCCATTTCGTTTCTGTTCCTATTTTTGGTACCTATTGAAATCATGGGAAAATTTGTCATACACCTTTAATTTAATGTTATTTTCATCGACGGGGTGATTTGAGTTACTTTTTCTGTTGTCATTGGTTTTAGCCATTGAACGTTTTTGAATTGGAGGAACCGTAGTTCTAGCCTTATTTTTAAGATCAGTTATTGAAATTATTGATAGCGCGTCTGCTCCAACGTTTGATTTACCCTTTATATATTCTACTACAAAGTTGTATTCTAAAAGATCCAGTCGGATTCTGGTCCATTTTGAAGATGGGTCTTTTATATTGAATAAGTAGACCAAAGGCCTGAGATCAGATCTCACTGTGAAAAATGTTCCATAGATATATGGGCGAAATTTGTTTATTGCAAAATGTATTGCTAACAGTTCCTGTTCGATTACAGGTTTTTTCTGTTCCGCTGTGTTGAATGTCTTTGAAGCAAAGTAGATTGGTAAATCATTGCCATTTATGCTTTGGCTCAGTATCGCACCACAACCAATCTTTGATGCATCTACCGTTATTATAAAGGATTTGGTAAAATCAGGATATTGGAGGATTCTTGGAGATAGCAAAGCTTGCTTTAATTTATAAAAACCATTTTGACATTTTTCATTCCAGTTGAATTGTACGTTTTTCCTTGTAATTGAATTAAGTGGAGCAACCAATGTTGCAAAATTTTCAATAAACCTTCTGTAGTAGTTTTCGAACGCTCAAATCTCCGAACCTCATCTTTATTGGTTGGAATTGGGTATTGTTGAATTATATCAGCTTTGTAATCATCCGGTAAAAGACCTTTTGATGTACATTTATGCCCTAGAAAGGTTACTTCTGGTCTGAAGAAATTAGATTTGTAGGGATTTACTTTTAAATTGAACTTTCTGAAAACTTTAAAAACATTTTCTAAGTTTCTTAAATGGTGTTGCAAAGTGCAACCGATAACGATAATGTCGTTGACATATAAAAATGCTTCGTTAGGAGGTAACCCTGAAAATGATATGTGCATATAGCTATATTTAAGCCAAAAGGTAACACTTTCCTTTTTTGAAAGATCCGCAATTTGTACTGAATGACGTTATGTCTCGAGATTCCGCATGTATCGGTATTTGGTCGAAACCAGAAAAGAGATCAAGGATTGAGAAATATTTGGCACGACCTAAATTATCCAGAATATCGTTAATTCTTGGAAGTGGAAATTTGTCCGCTATCAGTTTTTTATTCACCGCCCTATAATCAATACACATTCTGTAACTTTTCTGACCATCTACGCTTTTTTTATTTACCAAAATTAAAGGGCTGTTATAGTTTGATTGGCTGGGTTCTATCAATTCATTTTGTAATAAGTTTTGTACCTGTCTATCTATTTCTTGTTTTTGTGTGTGGTGTGCGATAGTTTTTTATATAAACCGGAGTAGTGTCGTTTAGTCTTAGTTTTTGCTCGTAAATTGTTAACAGTTAGTTTATCATCCTTCAAGGCAAATATATCACCGTATTTTTTACATAATGGTATGAGTTTCTCTTCTACCTCGCTTGGCATTTGGGGTTTTAAAAATTTTCCAATTTTTTTATGCGATCATTATCTTTGTTGATGGCTTTAATACTGTAAATGTTATAATTAGATAGTTTTTAAAGCTATATGTTAGAATTGTTGATACATTTGTACTTATCTGTAACGTAAATTATACTTAATACGGGTGTATTGGAATCTACAATAGATTTTCCTATAAAAACTCCATCACAGATTTCCTGTGAATCTATAAAGACTGGGTCTGAAATTTTGCCTAACATGAAAATTCTGAAAACTTCGCATCTTGGTGGAACTATACAATTAGTAATACCTGTGCCGTGTTCCATAGGAATTTCAATGTCTTTGTTGTGGTACCGAAACGAAATAGTCATGTTATCATAATTAATGTTGCATTTATTTTCTTTAAGAAAATCCTTGCCTAGAATACCTGCTGTAGGAATATTAAAATTATCTTCTACAACGTGAAAGATTTGAAAAATGAAATGATTCTGAATGACAAGTTTCGTACGTATCGTACCTAAAGTTGACACAGTGTTAGTTGTTACACCAGTTATGTTTATTGTTTCGTTACTATTGAGCATAATGCCAGGTTTTAAAGAAGAAATTTTAATTAAAGAGACATCGGCTTGAGAATCGACCAAGAAAGTGCATAATTTGTTTGATTCCGTAAATGATAAATTGATAAAGTCTGAATAGTTTAAATTTAGATTGAATATTGATTTCGTAGTTTTATTATGGTTTTCATTTTCAATGGCTGCCTGTGACTTAAGTTGGTTTACAGGCTGTTGTCTAATTCCCCCAAAATTTCCTGCTGAGGGACCTCTGCGTTTAAAGTCAGGTTCCTATCAGTTCTATTGTCTTGTCTGTTGTTATAGTTATATCGGTTTTGTCCCCTGTTTGGTGAAAAATTTCCTCGGTAGTAATTATTATAATTACCACGGTAGTTGCTAAATGCTCTTAAATTTCTGTTTCCATTTGCACGACTATAATTTCCATTTCCTCGACTGTAATTATATCCCCTTCTAAAATCGTTAAAACGATCTGATTGATGTGAGAGTCTTGAATTATTTGAATATCTTGAATTGTTTTAAAATCTTGAATTGTTGTTATTAGACTGAAGTATTAAAACTTGGCATTGCATTCGTTTGATTCAGTCGTTTGTTCGACAATTAATTTTGCTACTACGTCTTTGGGGTCTACAAATGATGTTGAAGCGATTATTGACTTTATTAAAGTCTATTTTGCGTTTCAGCGACATACAGAAACTGTTTGTTCAACAGCCATTTCATGCGCTTTTTGCTTTGTTATGCCTTCAGTGATAAGTGATCTTTCTAATGAGTCTGCTAAATCTTCAATCTGTTTTGAGAAATCCGCATAATTATTGTATCTGCAGAGCAGCAATTTTGATTGCGACTACTTTTGAATTTTCGGGTTTTATCCTTTGTCGTAGAGCAACTTTTATTTCTTCCACCGTAGTAACGTTTTCGGGAAGAGCCTCACGGGCCTTACCTTCTAACTTGGACTTAATAAACGATATAAAGGTGTTGTTGAGATTATCATCAGTTAAATCTTGAATCAAATTAATTTTGTCTATAAAAGACTCTAACGCGAGTGGATCTCCACTATAATTCTCTCTAATTATATTAGCGCACATACTTATAAAATACTTCTTTTGATCTAGGGTAGCCATGTTGAGATTTTCTAGTTCCGCAAAATTGTTTTCAGGGCTATCTTGCAATTGTTTAATTCCTTCCTCTAATTCAATACCATCTTTAGCATGTGAAAATTTATCTTCAGAGTCTATCTATCTATCTATCGACTAATTCGAACAATAAAACGTCATTGGGTACTTTTATTTTGCAATCTAATTTACCAAAACAGCTCACCAAGTGTTCGCGACAGTGTAATAACCTAATAATCCTGTGCATGTAACTTTGCATACGAAAGAACTCTATTATAGTTATCAATAAGTAAAGTCAACATACTTTCAACTCTCGTAGTGAACACACGCGTTTTTATAATCGTCGCAACTGAATATAAAAAAAATATAAAAGAAAAAAAAATTTTCAAGTCACAAAATATATAAAAAAAACAAACATTTATTGAACAGTTATTTTACTGGTTTTATTTTATTTTTTGCTTGTGTGCAATACACATAAATATTTGCATACACAAACTAATATAAGTGAAAATAAAAAAAAGAGAACTCTGATGAGTTCATCTTCTGATAAAAACAACAATAATCCTACAAGCAGTAGGAATGTACAATATATAACTTTAGTTGCTGATGACGCCAATAAAAACAATGAATTAAACAAAAACCTGAATTTAACAGAAAACACAAATACTCGTGCGCGATCATTATCTTTGAACATGTTAAATAGTGATCAAGAAGCAACAACAATTGCACCCATCAGCAAACTTGTCAGCTTAGCTGTACAAACAAACAAACAAACAATAAGTAACAAGGTGACCAACGTGCACAAAATGGTAGATGCGGTAAATACAATAAATGATGATAATAAAATTCAAACAGGAATGGACAGAAACATAACCGTGTTAAAAAGGGGAAGAAGTCCAAAATCAGCTCAAATAGCTTCAACAGTGAAAGTTCCCAGAGATGGAAAAAACAAAATAAAAAATTCCGAAAATCGTTTCGCGATTTTATCAAAAGAAGACAATGAAGACACAACTACAACAAGGTCGAGTAAACCTCCACCGATATATTTAGGAAAGCAGAACTCTAGTTTTTTGGTAAAAAGCCTTATCTCTTTAATTGGAGAAAATGAGTTCTATGTAACTCCAATTAAGCGCGGAAATATTAACGAAACAAAAATCCAGGTAGTGCAAGAAAGTAATTACCGAAAAATAGTTTCTGACCTTGAGTCAAAAAACAAAAATTTTTATACGTACCAATTAAAGAGTGCTAAAGGTCTAACCGTCGTAATAAAAGGTGTAGACTCTAGTGTGGATCCAGAAGAGGTTAAGTCTGGCCTTGAAAATAATGGCTTCAAAGTTAAAAATGTTTTTAACATCAAAAATAGGGATAAAATCCACCAACCTATTTTTAGAGTCGAGCTACAGCCAGGTGACTTGAAAATTAAAAAAAATTAATCGCACCCAATTTATAATCTAAAGTACTTATTACACAGAAGAGTTACAGTTGGGATGCCACATAAAAAAAATGGACCTATCCAATGCATGAACTGTCAAGAATTTGGCCATACCAAAACTTATTGCAAGTTGCCTACCGTCTGCGTTGTATGTGGTGAGTTGCACAGTACCGCTAACTGTGACAAAATAAAAGGTGATACCAAGGCAAAAAAATGCGGCAATTGCAGTGGAAACCACACTGCTAACTATAGAGGCTGCTCTGTTTACTCTTTTTTTAAAAATTCGTCGAACAGAAAAACAAATACTACTCCCGATCAGCCCAACACCCCTTTAAACTACCCTCAGTTACCTCAACCGTCGACTAGCCATAATCAATACTCAAATGTTTTAAAGTCTAACACGACTCTTACTCAACAAAAACCTAAAAGTCAATTTTAATACGTTAATATTTTAAAGAGTAACCAGACTCCGGCGCAAAAAACTGTACCAGCTAATGAAGAATAGGGGCATAATTTTAGTCGTATTGAAGCCTCGATAGAGATCCTAATACAAACAGTAAATACATTTACTCTCAACATGTCCTGTATGATGCAGGAAATGTTGAAAATGCAGTCTACCTTGTCGCAGGCTGTATTGAAAAAACCATGAACTTAAGAATCTGTTTTTGGAACGCAAACGGCATCTGCCAAAATAAAAATGAAATAGAATATTTTCTTCTGGATAAACAAATCGATGTTATGCTTATCTCAGAAACTCATTTAACGTCTCGAAGCTATTTTAAAATTAGTGGATATAATTTCTACGATACTAAGGAACCTCGAGGTAGAGCTTGTGGTGGCTATGGAATTCTAATAAAAACTTGAATAAAACACTACCTGCTAAATGTCCTTCGTGAAGAATATCTTCAAGCAACAAATATCTGTATTGAAAATTTTTATCAAAAGCTTGTGATATCATCTGTTTATTCTCCTCCCAGGTTTTCAATTTCAGAGAGTCAATATACCGCATTTTATACAACACTGGGGTCCCGGTTTTTAGCTACAATGCTAAACACGCTTTTTGGGGTTCACGTTTAATCAGTCCTAAGGGTCGTGTTTTGTTTGACACAATTGCAAAAATGGATTTGAATGTAGTTTCAAGTGGTCAGCCAACATATTGGCCAACGGATCGACAAAAAATTCCTGATGTTATCGACTTTGGAATCTCGAAAGGTGTGCCCAGCCAAATGATGGAAGTAGAAGCATCTTTGGATTTGTCTTCAGATCATTCGCCTACTATTATCACTATTTACTCACACACAACCGCAAGACCAACATGTGATTTACCGCTGACATCTGCACGTATTAACTGGCTGAAATACAAAAAATATTTGAGCGCCCATTGCACGGAAAATATGAGGTTGAGAACACCTTCTGACATGGATAATTCTATTAGGTTGTTTGAAGCGTATGTTAAACAAGCTGCTCTTAATGCCTCTTCAATTCAACCAAAACAACAAGCGAGATTTAACAATATTTTTTGTGCAGATATAGAAAGGCTATTGACCGAAAAAAGGAGAGCTCGACGAGAATGGCAACGATACAGATCGCCTCAGCTAAAATTAAGGCTTAAGGAGTGTACCAAGCAGCTTAGAAAAGTTTTGCAAACACAAAAAACAGCATCGCTGCAAAAATTTCTGCAAGAACTCGATGCAACACCATCAGCAGATTATTCGCTGTGGCGTACGAATGATATGTAAACCTCCATTACGAGCTTCAAATGGTGACTGGGCAAGAACTTATGCTGAAAAAGGTGCTCTTTTTGTTAAACACTTAGAAAAAGTATTTACTCCAAATATTTCTGCTGATATTATTGAACTGCCACCAGTCGTCGCTTTACCAGAAATTTCACTAAGATTTAATATTGTGGAGATTGAAAAGGCTATTACAAGTCTAAACTCAAAAAAAGCCCCAGGTATTGATAAAATAAGTAATAGTATTTTACGACTGCAATACTATCCGGCAGAATGGAAGGTTTCGATGATTACTATGATACCAAAGCCCGGTAAGGATCATACAAAGGTTGAATCCTATCGGCCTATTAGTTTATTGTCCAATATGTCGAAACTTTTTGAAAAACTGTACATGAGCAAGCTGACTCCTATAGTAACTAGCAGTGCATGTATTCCAGATCATCAATTCGGTTTTCGCAGTCAGCATAACACTATTGAACAAACTCACAGACTTGTGAATGTTATAAGAGAAACTTTTGAAAAAAATAAATATTGTTCAGCGCTTTTTATTGATGTCACACAGGCCTTTGATAAAGTATGGCACGAAGGTCTTGTCCACAAATTAACAAAAAATCTACCCGCAAACATCGTCAGGCTCTTAAAAAGCTATCTAGAGGAACGAAAATTTGTAGTTAAGGAAGACAATTTTACAAGCCCCCCGCAGTCGATTGAAGCCGGAGTCCTTCAAGGCAGTATCTTCGGTCCTTTACTTTATTTAATATATGCCTCTGACTTACCGTTAAGCAGTATCATTCACACGTCAACATTTGCTGATGATACGGCTTTTCGAAGCGTTCATGAAAATCCTGTAGAAGCTGACACAAATGAAATTAAAAGGAGCCCAAATGAATTGGCTTATTGGAAGAAATTCTATATTAAGTCTTGACTGTAATTTTTTGTTATACAACGCGATCCTGAAACCAATATGGGCCTATTTAATCCAGTTATGGGGCACTGCCTCAGCATCAAGTGTAGAAAAAATTCAAAGGCGACAAAACAAAATTCTACGTACAATTACTGCAGCCCCCTGGTATATCCGAAATCAGCGAATTCACAAAGATCTCGATGTTCCGTTGGTGAAGACAGTATTTTCAAAACACGCAAAAAAATATATTGAAAAACTAGTATTGCACCCAAATCCACTTGCGCGCAACATTCTAAATTATAGAGGCCACACCCGGTTGAGAAGGAGGTATACTCTTTCTCTCAGCCGTACACGAGAGATGTAAAACATCAAAAATCAACAGTTGTAATTAAAAATTTTGTTTAGCACTTACATTTAATATTTTTTAGATTTAAGATTTGAAAAACTTATTGATAATTTAATATAAATAATTAAAGATTCATATATTAATGTATTTTTAGATTTAAGATTTGAAAAACTTATTGATGTTTCAATATATAATTGAAGATTCAATAAATAATAAAACTACCACAAAAAAAAAAATAAGTAAAGTAATGTATTCGTTTCGTGTTGTTTCTTTTGCCGATACCGGTCGCTTTTACAAAATTCTTTTCTTTATGTTAAAAAAATTGTTAACAAAATCATTAATATGCTTTTCCTTTGTATTTCACCGGAAAAATCTTATGTAATTCTTTTTTAAACTTGTCGGTCTGGCAACTACCTTTTTGTTATTTTAGTTTCTTTTGTTCTTTAAGTATTCTCTTTATTGTATTTTTACTGTTATTTTTGTTTATTATCTTTTAATTTTTATTTAGAGGTTAATGCATATTTTATATATTTGGTACATTTTCATGTTTATTTTGCAAAAAGATGTAGTTGCACTAACTAGTCACAGCTAGCCAAAATATTTGTTAGCACTAACTAGTTAAACTTAACCAAAATATTCGTTAGTCTGTGTTCAGACGATGCAAGTCTTATTTTTAAGCTTATTAGCTTTTAGGAGAGAGAGACAGGGGGAAAAGAAACGAGTACACCCTCTCATGTACTCATGAAATTCGTTTTGTTGTCTTATTCGTAGTGTTAAGTAGGTATACATACATACATACATTCATACAAAATAAGCAATAAGACGAGTGCTGTGTGAACGCCAATGAAAGTTCAAAGAAGAAATCGTGATAAGTTTTGCAATAAGACTTGGATAGTGTGAACACAGACTTAGCACTAAATAGTCACAGCTAACCAAAATATTGGTTAGCACTAACTAGTCAAACCTAACCAAAACATTGGTTAGCACTAACTAATCACACCTAACGAATATATCCGTCAATACAAAATGTTTTTTATTTTATATTTCATATAGAATGTACATAGGTATTTATTTGATATTGTATATTGTATACATATTTATCGTATGTGCCAAAGTCATCTATATTGCGAGCATCACATTGATTCAGTATTAAACGACGTCCTACACATCGTTCTTCGTAATCGAATAAATATTTACACGCGATTCCATCACATCATTACATACCAATTGTTCGGGATGCAAAGTTTGTAACATTATAAAGATTTTCCACCGGGAGTAGCTCATGCATCCAGAACACGCTCACATATAATAAAAGTGGTGGCAGAACTGAAGCTCCAGCGAGTAAATAGTGTAAAAGAACGCCTGAAAGACATTGGTAAAGCTATGTACAGACGATTGGCAGATCTTACAATATTGTCAGAAAAATGTTCAGAAAATGTCTCACAACCGTCTAAACTTACTATTTTTGTCTTGCAACGTTGTAAGAAAAAGCATTGTCAGTTCATTGTAAGACAATAATATTGTGAGACATCTGACAATCGTGAGAACACTCTACTTTGCCATTATCAGATAATTGTCAGACATTGTAAGCTCTTGTTTTATTGGCAGATGTGTTTAAGTTAATGCATCTGACAATGGCACCATTGTAAGATAATTTTTCTGTTGGCAATGCTGTCCATAAATACTATTGGATTTGACAGTTCTGACAAAGCTTAACAACGCATCTGGCAATTTTTCCACACAACAAGCTGACAACCGTGTAAACTGAAAATTTTTGTTGGCAGATGAATTTATTGTCTGACAATGAAATTGTAAGGTTTTCTTACAATCGTCTGAACTGACAATTTACCTTTTGGTAACAAAATTTCATTGTCAGTACGTTGTCAGCATATTGACATATCTTACAATATTGTAAGATCTGCCAATCGTCGGTATGTAGCTTAAGTAAGACTTTTTATTACAATAATTTAATAATACAAAAATTGTATTTCTTTAACTTTTTGTGTTTTGGTAATCATGTCCTTCTTGCTGCCTATATCGTGCTTGGTTTTATGCTCCGCAAATGTGGTTGAATCTTCTAAGCGTTCTTTGGCCAAATATACATATGTATAACAAAAAGAATCTTGGCACTGCCTTTAACGAATTTTCAGAAATCACTTTTTGGAGTTTTAGGCAACATTACACAATTTATAAAACAATTTTAATATATTTTCACTGTTTTAATTTCTTTTGTGGCATTTTTCATAACTAGATTTTTTGCATATGTATATTATAGGTTCCACTCTAACACACATGTTAGAGTGGGACAACTAATGCAATTTTTGCCTGCAATTGCTACTAGCAACAATTTTTTCCCAATACGTTTTCTTTCAAAATACCCCCAAACTTTCCCAAACCAATTTTGTATACAACTGACATTTTTTTTACAATAAATATGTACATATGTATATTATTAAAACTTATGAACGCATAATTAATAAATTTTGATAGAACTTTTATTCAAATGAAAATTAAATAAATATGAACATAAATTGCTAATAAAAAATAAGCAATACACATTATAAAAACAATCCTTTAAATAGCAAAAATTCAATATAAAATTCTTGCAAGTGTGTTAAGCTGCCCACACACGCGTACCATTTCTCCACAAACGACGAACAAATCACAATAACTTTATACGTCAAGAAGAAAACATGAATTGTGAAGCGGATGATGCAATTTCTCTTTTGATTATATACTTACGTACTTACATACATATGTATGTATGCATTTGTATGGGCGAAACCAAATTATATATGCATACATATGTATGTACATAGAAGTAAACTAATATTATTAAAAAACATGTACATATGTATGTATGAATGTATGAAAATACATTCATACATACGAGTATATACATAAATATGTCATGGTATAATAAATAAATAAATGTAAATATGTATGTAATATAAGAAGAAAAAATTTGATATTATTATTTTGTACTTCATTTCTCCCTTTATATTTTTAAATTTTGTTTTGCCAAATGTCATTTTCTTCTTTTGAAATCTTAATACATACATACATATGTACTATGTATGTACATATGTACATATTAAATGTACATAATAAATTAAAAATTCCTTAGTCTATGTTCACACACGACGATTTTAGTTGGGCAATTCTTGAGTTTATAGATGTTTTTTTCAGTTTGCGGTGAGGGGAATAAAAAGGGAAAAATAATCGCCGGTAACCGGCTATTTCAAGCAATTCTCTCATTGTTTGTTTTTATTTGAATATTTGACATTCCTTTTTATTCGGTGTTTCGCTTCTTTGTGTGTACATCATTTATAATTTCAATTAAACGCAAAAATTACAAGTTTTAAATACATATGAAAAAATAAAATAATTATTATAGAATAAAAATTTTTAGTAAAAGCTTACTACATTTTGTATATTTTATTGAAATTGTTTATTTTATGAAAGCACAAATGTCAAATTGTAAGAAAATAAAAACTAAGCAAAACAGAAGAATTGCCCAACTAAAATCGTCGTGTGTGAATATAAAAGCAAGTTCAAAAGGGAATTCTGAAAAAGTTGGGTAATTAAGATCGTCGTGTGTGACCCTAGTCTTAATAACCATCTTTAAACATATTCAACTCGACCACAAACAATAGTAAATAAAAAATGCAGAAGAAACTAAAAATTTTTTGCTTGCTACTCATCTCCGCAGTACATACATATGTATGTACATGCACACATGTTGTCTCTTTTACGTTTCGTCACAGATAACCAGAAATGACAAAAAAAATGAACTTGGATCATATTGTTTTTGTCATAAGTAAGCATCGTGAAAAAGAAACAACATTACTGTGTTTGTTATGAAAGTAAGCAAAACGAAAAGCAAAAAAAAAGTTCAGTTTTTAGAGGAAAATGCTACATGAAAGCACGCTTAAATTTAATAAAATGTGATAATATTAAGTATTTACGGCATATAATTCGATAATAAAGTAATAAAAGAATTTAGTGTGTGCTTATATACTCTGTATATTAAATTTATATACATACGTAATTATATGCTGTAAATTTGCCAAATGGTGGTGGTTTTTTACTTACACACATACATACATACTTGATAAATTCTGATTAATTGCAGATATTATACAAACGATCAGTGAAAACCAACTTAAATTAATTAATTAATAATATTTTGAATGTAAATTATAGAACTATATGGATATTTTATTAGTTTTAAGATTTATAATTTTAATTTGGATAGAAAGACAGCACAAAGAAAAAAACGAAAACGAAGGATTGTATGAGTGTATACAAAACAGTATGCAAAATCTTCCTTCTCGTGTAGTTTCTGGTTATCTGTGGTTTCGTTGTGCACTAAAATGAAAAATTTTAAAATTTTCGCGCACAAGTCCACTAACAATCCAACAAATCACAAGAAATTGCAAATTTTCAATTTCTTATGATTTGTGCGCGCACAGCCCCATTAACTTGTAACAAGACGTCGAACACGAACAAATCACACGCACAAATCAATCGTGTGTGGGCACCTTTAGTAAATAAATGTCGCTTTCGACATTTCGGTTATCCATTTCTTGTAGGTATGTACATATGTATGTATGACATTTGTGTTAGTATATAGGGTTACCGGTTAAGTTTTAATATATGAAATATGTATGTATGTATATTTATATTTCTCTTTTTATATATATTCTTATATATGTTTTGTATATAATTTTAAATAGGTTTTTATATACATAGGTTTTTATATAGATTTTTTATATGTATGTACATACTTATATGTTTTTATATACATAGGTACCTATAAGATTAAAATAGATACTATGTACATACATATGGATATAATTTTTAAAATGAGCAAAAATACATTCATTCTCTCCTTTATGCGTTGACTTACGTACCTACATACGTATCAACGTTGTCAACTTGGTGCGTTTCGCACCTTTGTTAGTGCTTTTCTAAATGTTTTGTGCGAAAAATATCTGAGTTGGTGCGTGGTGCGCTTTTTCTTTAATTTTGGTGCGTTTATTTAATTTTGGCTGGCTCCAAATCATATTAAACACAATTTTTTGTTTCAGTATGAGAGAAAAAAGAATTTCGTACAAAAAATAGAACTGTTTCAATAATATTTCATTCAATTTGTGTACAATTTTTACATTCAATTTTACAGACCATAATAAGAGCAACAATTAATGATGTTTAAGAGGTATCAAAACACATTCACAAAAACCGTGAAACCGTCTTGTTGTTATAGATAATTTGTAACATTTCGTTATAAGAAATTTGTTGTCCCTTTTAGATTTTCAGAGTACATAATTGTAAAGAAATTCCAAGCCATCAACTACAATCCTTAAACACAACCATTATGGAAAAAATCGCTGCGAACCTCCTTCAACAGCTGAAGGAAATCGGGGAGCATATTGCCTCGATTATTCGAAACTTCAGCAAGGATTCTGCCAGTCGTAAAACAATAAGCTATTACCAAGAGCGATTGTCCCGTCTGACGATAGCATGGACAGAGTTCGAACGTACTGATAATGAGTTGCGAGAGTTAAAGGATATAGATACGTCTGATGAGTACTTCACGTCAGACTTCTATGCCCGAATCGTCAAAGCAAATAGCAATAATGGAGCGAGAGCTCGGTAAGCTCGACCAAGAATCTGCAAGTAAAGTACTGCCTGCTTCAAAACCTACAAAGCAGCCACAAGCAGGTGCAGCTGGTGGTCACGATGGACTTATCAGCCGGTCTCTTGGGAAGATGGCAGCGCTTACCAGGCAATTAGAAGGCCTTCATCGGCAACCAGGACAAGATAGGTCTTACTATGAAGTTAAGCAGGCCACGATTACTCAGCTTTGGCAACAAATAGAGCAGCTCAATGATGAAGTATTGGACAAATATCCCAACCCAGACATTGCCGGCTATGATTCAAGCAGATACATTCACCTTGAACAAGCTGCTCAGTCAGCAATCATTCAGCTCAGCGCCGCTAATAGAAGCCACCATTTTCCAACCCCAGATACTTAAGCGAGAAACTCTACTCTTCCATTACCCACTATCACAATTACCAAATTTGATGGTGATTACATGAAGTGGATATCGTTCACCGACCTATTCAGAAGGGTTGTTCATGAGCAACGAATGTCTGATGCTCATAAAATGTGGTACCTAAAGAATCATGTCGCTGGAGAAGCAGCAAATCTCATACGTCATCTTGCCATTACTGAGGAGAATTACCAAGCTGCTTGGCAATTGCTGCAGGATCGCTACAACAACAAGAGGCTGATGGTGTCAACAGCAATCCAGAGACTGCTCGACCAACCATCAGGTGCGTGTACGCTGAGTGCTGTCCAGCGATTGCACGACACCACAAGGGAGTGCTTAGCAGCCCTCTCCAACATGGGGCTCCAAACTACGTCATGGGATCCGCTTTTATTTCACCTTCTTGTTAAAAAGGTCGACAAAACAGTTTACACTCAATATGAGCAATCCATATCTAACCCAAAGGAGTTACAACCAATCAGCAGATTTCTTGCTTTCCTCGAAAAATATTTCCAAACTCTAGAAGCAATAGGACAAAAAGAGAAAACCTCTTTCTCAAATCACAAAACATGCACTCTGGTATCACAGCCTCAACAGGAGATTCGACGATGCATAATTTGCAAGCGAGACTATCATCCCATATATCGGTGCAAGGAATTTCTACTATTAACACCGGCAAATCGACTCAGCATTGCACAAAAACACAAGCTTTGTGTAAACTGTTTCAACCATAATCATTCAACTAAACAATGTACGATGTTAGGCCGCTGCCAGAAATGTGGAAAAGGCACCACACTCTAGTTCATTTGGAATGAACCACTCAATCAAACATGTTATCCTCTAACGTAAATAAATCTCCTAGTAAGGAAACTCCTGCAACAAGAGGAGAATACAAACCCCCGATACAATCAACAACGCTGAATTGCCAATCAACTGAACACGCGGCATCTTTGGTCGCCATGCCAAAGGTAGAAGTCAATGGTATGGCAGTAAACTATGCAAACAAGAGACCGTATGTCCTCTTGGGAACAGCACTGGTCAAGGTCAAAACAAATGATTTAACAATCGAATGCAAGGCTATTCTCGATTCAGGATCACAAGTTAACCTTATAACCGAAAGATTAGTAACGCGACTTAGGCTCCTAATAAGACCATCATCCGTTTCTATCAATGGTATTGGAAAAAATAGGACCAAGGTTCAACATCGAGTCAACATAGAACTTCAATCTCGAATGAAGAATTTTTCGACGCGATTGGAGGCCTTTGTACTTCCACAAATCATTGCTCCCCAACCAGCGCAACCACTTTACATCGAAAAATGGTCCATTCCAAACAATGTCACCCTGGCAGACCCAACCTTTAATCGACCGGACAAAATTGATCTACTATTGGGAGCGGAATATTATCACCAATTACTCACCATCGGCCAAATCAAATTGGCTGATGATCTTCCAGTATTGCAAAATACAACCTTCGGCTGGATAGTAGCAGGAAAGGTATCTAGCGAGCAACTATCAGCGGCAACATGCGGTATATGTACTGAAGACGATACAATGACGATGGCAATTGAACGTTTTTGGAAACTTGAGGAAATCGAAAATCCACAACAGCAACTATCCCCCTTTGATGCACAATGTGAATCACACTTTAGTCAGCATACTCGACGCAATGAAAACGGAAGGTTCGTGGTTCGGCTTCCATTTTGTGATGATACATCTATTTTGGGAGACTCACACAGTACCGTTTTTAACCGTTTCTTCTCATTAGAGCGTCGTCTAGCAAGAGACCCTTCATTAAAGGAACAATATACCCAATTAATGAAGGATTATGAAGCGTTGGGACACATGACGAAAACTAATTTAGCTGATCTCGAAGGATCTAAGTACTTTATTCCTCATCACTCAGTGTTACGTCCTGAAAGCAGCACCACCAAACTTCGGGTTGTTTTTGATGCCTCATCAAAAACATCGTCAGGAACATCATTAAACGATATATTGCATACTGGACCACCTCTACAGAATGAACTGTTTACTATTTTGCTTCGATTTAGGCTGCCCCGTTTCGTTTTTAGAACAGATATAGAGAAAATGTATCGCCAAATCATAATCCATACCGACGACAGGCGATTTCAGATAATCCTGTGGCGACATAATGTCACTGAGCCTATAAGTTATTTCAAACCAAATACAGTTACCTATGGAACCAGGCCAGCCCCGTACTTTGCCATTAAATGTTTAAAAGAAATAAGCAAAACTGTCAAGAGTCAATTCGAATTAGCTGCTACGTTCTTGGATAAAAACTTTTATGTTGATAATGGATTAGGGGGAGCCGACAGTCTGACTACAGCACTAGAAACTCAACGCCAACTGCAACACGTCATGGCAATGTACGGCTTTAACTTAAGAAAGTGGTTCGCTAATCATCCTCAGCTCCTTCACAATATCCCAGGTCATGATCAAGAATTTAATTTAGATCTCTCAACCGACGATAGCGACTATACAAAAACATTAGGGTTAGCATGGTTACCTAAAAATGATTTGCTAAAGATTCAAGTAAGCCTTCAACCAATAAAGGCTGTAACTAAACGCAGTGTAACTTCAGATCTGGCTCGGATATTTGACCCACTCGGTCTCCTATCCCCAGTAGTAGTCAAGGCAAAAATGTTCATCCAGGAACTATGGATGCTGAATCTATCATGGGACGAAGCTGTTCCTTTAGAATTTGACAATCGCTGGCGGCGGTTCCGAAATAGTGTAAGTGAGCTTGAAAACTTTCAAGTCCATCGCCATATCTACAAAGGAGAGACTCCTTCCAGTACCCAGCTACATGTCTTTACCGATGCTCCAGAGAAGGCATATGGAGCAGCAATATACGTCCGAACTTCTCTTTCAAATAAAATTCTCAGTGTATACTTACTTTGTGCGAAAACTCGCATAGCACCACTTAAAAAACAAACGTTACCTAGGCTGGAATTGTGTGCTGCTCAGTTGGGAGCTAATCTAGCTGCAAAAGTCAAAAGCAGTTTGGATATGGCCTCTACACCAACATTTTTCTGGTCTGATTCAAAGATAGTGCTGACATGGATAAATTCAAGATCTTCTTCATTTCACACCTTTGTAGCAAATAGAATCGCTGCTATTCATGAATCTACTCTCCCCGAACAATGGCGACATGTAAGCTCACAAGACAATCCAGCAGACATTATATCCCGAGGATTGGACCCACCACAGCTGCAGCAAACGCCACATTGGCGCTATGGGCCCTTCTTTCTCCATGGAAATGAAAACCATTGGCCAGCTACATTTACTTTGAGCTCCGAAGCAACAATTATCGAACGAAAACAGAATCCTCACAACTTACTTGCATCTTTCAGAGATGAGAATCCGCTATGTTTTATATGTTTTCAGATTCATAAAAAACGCCAGAACTCCCAAAGCAGACCGACAAACTCGACGAGCTCTGACTCCCGTTGAGCTCCATTATTCACTTCTTATCATCGTTAGAGCGACTCAAAGGTTTGCATTTCCTGAAGACATCAAGCAGTTGCAAAGACAGAAGGGACTTAAAGGATCAAGTCCGATCAAAAGTCTGTCACCATTTTTCGATGAAAATTGCATCTTAAGAGTTGGAGGCAGGCTCGAAGAGTCAACTTTGCCATTCGATACAAAACATCCAATGCTCCTACCGTATAATGACATAGTCAGCAGACTAATTTATGAGTCAATACACAAGGAAAATAAACATTGCGGAGCCCAAGCCCTCCTTGCAGCCGTCCGGCAACGGTTTTGGACCATCAAAGGAAAACACTTAGCACGAGAAACCATTCATAAATGTGTTTCCTGTGCAAGATCAAGGCCAAAACTGCTTCAGCAGATTATGGGAAATCTACCGGCAACAAGGGTAACCCCAGCAAGACCATTCAGTTGACTATTGTGGTCCTATATGGGTTCACTTCAAAACCCGAGGGAAACGAACACAAAAAGCATATATTGCAGTATTTTGCTGTTTCACCACGAAAGCAGTACATCTAGAACTCGTCACAAACCTTACAACAGAGGCGTTTATCGGAGCACTAAAACGATTCATCAGTCGCAGGTGGCACTGTCAGAATCTGTACTGCGACAACGCAACCAATTTTGTCGGAGCTCGAAACCAGCTAGCGGAATTATCAACAGCCCTCTTTACTACAACAGCTCAAGAAACAATCCAACGGGAATGTGCGAGTAAAAACATTACTTTCCATTTCATCCCTCCACGAGCACCGCATTTCGGAGGATTATGGGAGGCAGCAGTTAAGTCAGCCAAAAAACTATTAGTCAAAGAGCTGGCAGCTGCGTCCTTAACGTATGAAGAAATGGAGACTGTGGTCATAGAGGTCGAAGCTATTCTTAATTCCAGACCTCTTACAGCACTATCAAATTACCCTTATGATGCAGCTGCTTTAACTCCTGGCCATTTCTTGATTGGAGAACCTCTCACGGCACAAGTCGATGCAACTGCACAATCGACATCGGCATCACTCGCCAACCGTTGGGAGCTGGTATCAAAAATCAAGTATCAATTCTGGAAAAGATGGTCCCACGAGTACCTCACTGAACTCCAGCAGCGCAACAAATGGCAATCCAGGTCTCAAAGCTTACAAGTGGGTACTACAGTTATAATCAAAGATAGCACTCCTGTCATGACGTGGCGACTCGGGAAATTGATCGAAACATTCCCTGGGCCCGATGGAATCGTCAGAACGGCAACAGTTAAAACATCTACTGGTATCATTAAACGGGCAATTCATTTAGTTGCTCCACTTCCTCTGGACATACCCCCAACCACTACTGGCAGTGAACGTGCAGAAAACAGTCCTCTTCTCACAGGAAACCATCAATCCACCAACCCAAGTAAAAACACTAGCTCTTGACTCAAAAGAAACCAATCCTCCACTGACAAAACTGCCACACCACCCCCAAAGCAAAAGAAAAATTAAAGGCCCACCTACAATACCAACTCCACAGCCACGGCCAAGATCGAATTGGGATATTGCTGTAAAACCATAAGCTTAGATATTCCACACACATATATGATAACAAGCCGCATTTCGTTCATTTTTTAATACCACTGTTTATGTTGCACCCCCTGGGGGCCGCAGTATGTTAATTCTTTATGATTTTTTTTGTTTGTTAACAAATTAAAAAGAATCATCATTCGAATTAATCCACAAATATTTATATTTCTTGTTTTACTTAACACGCGCAAACTTATTGTCCACGTTTTATTCAAAGCGTGAGATTCAATAAGTCAGCAGAATTTTTTGATTTTAAATTTTGTTTCTTTTAAATTTTTTTTTGTTTTTTTGTTACCGTTTAGTTCCAGACAGAATGAAATTTGATATTTGTGTTTTATTCTGCTAGAGCTGAATGTGTGAGAAAAATTTATTATAACGGCAGCATATAAATGAACGATTTCCGGCTACCAGCAAATATTTCTTTGTTTTATTTTGTCTATTTATTATTATTTTTATTTATTTGATAATTTGCAATTTAATTTTATTATATTTTTTGTTTATGTTTTTCTTTAGTTTTAGTATAAATAATTTTGAATTTTTAATAAAAATCATCATAACTGATCAATCAATCAACCTGCGTTTTTCGTTAATCCACTACAAATTATTCTTGTGTACCACTTGAATAATTTTAGTATTCTACAAATCTACTTTACACTACAAATTATTCTTGTGTACCACTTGAATAATTTAATATCTACAAATCTACTTTATAATAGCTTGGTGAACCACCAACCTATTAGTCCCTTTAATTATAACCTATTTATTCCGTTAAGCAAGGCAAACGAGCCTATGCATTAACATAGATCATAAGCGAAATACAAAAGGATTTGGGAATAACAATGTGATTTTAAGCAATGGATTCGGCCTTGACCAAATAATAACACAAAAGCAAGATGTTTTTATTGCAAATGCGATATCACGCTTAAATATCCAACCTTGTTCGGCATGCTGGAACACAGAAACACATTGCAGCTTTAAGCCCATTTAGCTACAACCGACATCAACAACCAGCATTGTACAAAATGTTTTATTCCATTGCAAATATGATATCATGCCTATTAGCAGTACAATTTGAATCCGATGTCGAAATATTATCTAGTATAGAAAAAAGGGTAGAGAATGATTAACTTCATGCATTGGCACAATATTATATCGACATTAGAATTTTGGACTAAAGTTAAATGTTGTAAAGACGCAAAAATAATTCAATAAAAATTTTCAATAAAAAAATCTGAACTTGGTGCGTTTTTTGTTAAATGGCGCGTTTTTTCTCCATTTTGGTGCTTTTGAAATTTCAAAGTTGACAACGCAGATACGTATGTACATATGTAGCTGTTGTTACCGTGTTGAATTTTGTTGTTGTTGACAGCCTTTCTATGTAATTTGTTGTTGTTATTACCCGTTTACGGAATAATTTTGTTGTATTTTATTGTTACTTTGTTGTTTTTTTTTCTCATCTTTCTTTCTTAAGTGGTTGGTTGCTATGTTGTACATACATATACTTACAAACATATCTACATAAGTACATATGTTAATACGAATAAATAAAAAACTGTTATTCGAAAAAAAACAGTGAAAAATCCAATTAAAAATACATTTTTATTATACATATGTATATATGTACATACATACGTACGACAAGTGTGTAATTTATTTAAAATATTTTTGTTAAATAATCAATATCAAACATTTGCAGCACTAAATTGTCAGAAAACGAACAAAATTTTATTCGATTTAACTTTCAAACCAAAATGAAAGCAAATGTACATACAATACTTATGTACATATGTATATACACAAGAACAAAAATCAGCAAAAGGCCGTCAAAAGTATACATATGTACATATGTATAACAAAATTTATTAGGAAAATTTGCTAAAGAAGCAAAAGAAGAAAACAAAACACACATAAAATTTTACACAAACAATACAATAAAATAATTTCACAAATTCAATTTCAACAAAAATAAAATAAGCAAAATGTCTTTATGCAACGTCAAAGC
The DNA here is from genome assembly GCA_947311025.1 of Lypha dubia. Classification (NCBI taxonomy): domain Eukaryota; kingdom Metazoa; phylum Arthropoda; class Insecta; order Diptera; family Tachinidae; genus Lypha; species Lypha dubia. The sequence goes on from OX371263.1 coordinate 36,677,006, forward strand.
AGTGTTTAAATCAAGCAAATTTATTTTACAGCTCTGCAAAAGAAATGCATTATCATTGCAACTCTGTTGACGTTTAGAAACACTTCTTTGCTTTGCATAATTAAAATTACAATGGCAACGAGACAAATTATTTTGAAAACTTTTTTGGCTTTATACAATGGAAAACACTTCAGGAGCAACATACATAATTAATAGCCTAAAGGCTTATTTAGCCTACGGTTGAAATCGTAGATGTAAGCTAAATGTTGATGTAATGTAAGAGCCAACATTTTTGTAGTTATAGAATGCTTAAAAACGTGTCACGTGACACATAAATGTGCAGACATGCATATGTACATACATATGTACATACATACATAAAAAGAACAGAAATTCTTATTAAACATATTAAATCATATTTTTCTGTTCTTCTCCGAAATCTTGTGTCCCGGAGAATTGTGATTGTTCATTTTCCTTCACCAGTAGTATTAATTTCTTGTCGTCCATTGCAACTTTTTATCACTTTGAAAATTATAAATAAAATACAAAACAGCTGTTCCAAACGTTGATGGAAGTTCCAAATGTTAACAATATTTGTGATTGTTCGGAAACAGTACGATATTATTTAAAAGGTACCGAATCATATTATTACACATTTTATTGTAATGAATTTGATAATTGGTTAAATTATAGTTTAACATTCATATCTATGTATGTATATATGTATGTACATCATTGTTTTGTTTATTAGTGCTACTTATCATTTAAAGGATTTCTTTTTGTATACTTGAATGTATGTATGTATGTATGTATATATGTATGTACATAAGTACACTATACATGAAATTACAAAGTAAGCATATCAATTTAAGTTTGTACATACATTAAATTTTAAAAATTTTGTTTTTGTTTTAAATGTAATTTGTACGAAAGAAAAATTCGTTCGACATCATGTGCAAGGCAGTTATTATATAAAAGATTTTTTTTTGTATACTTGAATGTATGTATGGACATATGTATGTACATACATAAATTGATATGCTCACTTTGTAATTTCATATATATTGTACCTATGTACATACATATGTGCATACATACATATGTACATTCAAGTATACAAAAAAAAATCTTTTAAATAATAAGTAACAGCCAGTTTATAGAAGACGACAAAATTAAAACGCGACCAGCCGATACACTTACTGTCGTGGCACTTACGTAGTTTCGCGTAGATGTCAAAAAAATGCAACCCTGACTAGTGTAAACAAAAAAAATATATGATTTAAATTTCGTGTTTTACAAAATTGTGTTGCTGTTGATAAAATAATGTTTGCGTCATTAGAATTTGGATTTTCTAGTGAATCTAGTGAAAGCGAAAATGAAGACACCCGCCTATCCCGAAGAAATTTGAGAGACGCTTCAAATGTTCTGGATAGGTAAGTATAGTATTTAAAAATTTCATGGTGATTCATGCATAATATTACATACATATGTACCGTGTAGGTTTGTAGCAAACTTTCGCATCGGAAAAGAAATGTTTATTGTTCTTCTAGATGTCATGACTCCAAAGTTAAAAGTGGCATATAGAAGCACCCACATTTTGCCAACAAACACTCTTGCAACATTCTTAACCTTTCTTGGAACAGGTGGATACCAAGCCTCAATAGGTAACGAATCTGCCTCGTCAATGTGTAAGTCCAAGGTTTCCAAAGTGATCGGGGAATGCTTGTCCATTTTTGAAGAAGTTTTATGCCCTGAATGGATATCTTTAAGTAAGAGCATAGAAGAAGAAAATGTTACTAAAGAGGCTTTCTATGCCAGAGGTGGTATACCCGGTGTTGTTGGATGCGTTGATGGCACCCATATCCGGATCAAGTCGCCTGGTGAAAATTTGAAGCACTTATACTATAATTATAAGGGCTTCTATAGCATTAATGTAATGGCAGTAAGTATAAATACCTTTTTTAAATTTCATTAAAGATATACTTATGTACATTGCGTTCATTTACTTCAATATAGTCATAACTCAAAAAACGTGATTTTTGAGTTAATAATGCATAATTAATAATCATATTGATCTTTATTTTTGAGTTATAACTCTATTGCAGTAAATGAGCGACATGGAGCTATTTTTAATTTTATCGTTAGATATATAATTAAGTGAAATTTTTAAAAAAAAATTTAGATATGTGATCACAATATGGTCATAACATATGTGGACGCCAGACATCCAGGCCGTAATCATGATGCTTTCGTGTGGGAACAAAGTGCAGCCCATCATTATTTCCAAAACAATTATTTAGGAGGAAAGAGAAATACCTGGCTACTCGGTATGTTATCATAGTGTTTTTTTTTCAGTTTAAGATCACTTTAAACATTACAAAAAATAATTGAAAAGTTTTTAATGGAAATAATACTAATAAAAATATTTTGACAGGAGATGGTGGCTACAAATTGCAGCCATATTTGATAAAGCCTTATAGGAATCCCACAGCGACCCATGAAAAAATGTTTAATAAAAAACACTGCCGGTTGCGAAATGTAATTGAGCGGTGTTTTGGTATCCTAAAAAACCGCTTTAGATGTTTAATTGGTTCCAGAGGGTTACATTACGTTCCTGAAAAAGTAACGCAAATGGTAAACGTTTGTTGTGCGTTACACAACATGTGCATATTCTACAAAAACAACTGCACAGACTTTAGATTAGGAAGAAGCAGGAGAAGACGCCTCTGAGGATATGTTGGTTGCAAGTTCTATAAGAGACCAAATCGCTCGAAACTTAGCTACATAATTAATAGGCAAGGCAATTCTTAGAAAAAAAACTAAATTTTAATTCAATATATGTACCTATGTACATATGTACATATGTATGTATTTAAATATTTTTTGTACAAAAGTATAATAATAAATAATTATAATATGATAATTAAAAATTAGTGCATGTAATAACATTGTAATATACTCATTTCTTCAAGCAATGAAGCAAAAAAAAAACAAAAGGTCAAATTTATTTTCAGTGTGATTTTTCGAGTTAAAGTAGCGAAATATTGGTTCTTAAAAATAAATTTGTTATTGTTATTTTTTATAAAAAACAAAAAGTGGATCTTTAACTCGAAAAATCACACTGAAAATAAATTTAATAAAATGATCGAATAAATTAGATGAAATATTCAAAAGGTCTAATTATTAAAAAGGCAACAACTCAAATTATTCAATTACTAATAATGTAGATTAATGATTTAAAAAGTAAATATGCACATTCTAAGCATACAAAAATATTTACATAAAAAAGCACTTTAAAATTATGACGATATTCATGATGTTGAAAATAACAGCTATATATATTCTTCTGTTAAATGTTTTACAACATCAAAAATACCTTTTGATATCATATCCAAGGATTCAGCCATTATTTTAAGTGATTCAGACTGCGATTTCACTGCTGCTGCACACTCTTTGATTGCTTCGGCTTGCTCTTTCACAGCTTTCATGGTTTCACCTTGAATTTCTGTTTGCTGACGCAGAAGTTTTATTCGCTCCTTTGCTTCTGTAGCAATTTCGCCAATTTCCTTTTCCTTTGAAAAGATATTTTATTGTCCGCAATTTTTTTTTTAAGCCGACACTTGAGATCTGTGCAGACCTGGAAAAAAAATTGCTAAATGAAGGAATTACTAAACAAAACATCTTTCAATACCTTTTTCCACTCATTTCCACTTCTTTCTGGTGGGCCGTAGGCATTAACTTTTTTTGCCACAGATTCCCACGTCTGTTCCACAGCGGCTTTGCTGTTACCAAATTGGGGACATCCAGTGGCCAAATGCGGAAGTTCTTTCATACAGCTTACCAATTTTTGGAATTGCAAGGCTGTTGTCATCTTGATGCTGGAAAATTCAATCATTATTCAAAATGCATGTATTTAAACCCATGTTTGCATATTTACCTTTTTTTTCCTGAAATTTCCATAGTTTTGTTTTTATTTTGTAAAAAATTTAGCTTTTCTCTTACTATTTTCAATCAGCGTTTAAAATTTTTTATACGTGTTTGTTTGACGTTTGAGTTGTGTCACAGCGTGATACATAAACCAAAAAATTGGTGTCGTTTTTTACAACAGCGATGACATTCGCGATCTATCAATGAAAATTTGCAAACACGTGGCGTTTTAACGCGTAAATTGAGCACATTGTGTTCTGTAAACATGCTGTAACACTAATAATCAAAACTATGATGTACATACATACATACATAGATATGAATGTTAAACTATAATTTAAACAATTATCAAATTCATTACAATAAAATATATAAGCACAAACGATCGGTACAGTCTCTTGCTAGATATTGAAAAAAAATTATTTAGAAAACTTTCTTTACTCAATAAAGCATGCATGTGTACATATTTAACAACTAAAACTAGTCAAAACAAAAAAAGTACCAACAAAGGACTTCTGTGCCCCATTGCAATTCAAAATACAACCATCCCATCACTGTCTACAATTGTCACGTAACCTCGTAATGAAATTCTATTTTCTGCAGGTTGGTACGTTACGGCAACATTTCATTTCAGTCAAACAAAGGTAGAATGAGTCTTGACTTTCTGTTCTGTTCCGGATCAGGTGTTCATTTTTTGTGTATGCCCAACATATATTTTCAATTAGTTGTTTTGTTCTGTTACGGACCATTCTGTTGAAAACTGAATTTTACTTACAGTTCTAGGTGACAGCAAGAGACAGCTGCTTGTTTCAGTAAACCAAGCCGATCGGAACAAAATTTCCGCGTAATCGCTGATAAATTTTTATTATGACCGCCGCCATAGACTTTAAGCACATTAAAAACAAGACGATTTTTAATAAAAAAATATTATATTATATTTATAGTGAGTAGAGTTGTTTTTAATTAAATAACGTTTTTAACTTATTTCCTTTAAAATTATTCAACCTGATAATTAACCACTGAAAGTGGTTGATGATCATTTTGATCAACGAAAGCTACTAATGTATTACATACATACAGACTGGTTTGAATTTGAGGAGTTTTGCTACCGTTACTTGTTATGTACCAAATACCATACACAGTAGGTCGTATGATAATTACTACAGATGTAAAATACTAATAAAATTTTGTCTTAGTTAAATAATCATTACAATATGCATTCAATAATATAAGTGTAACTAATTGATATAGATAAAATAAATATTCTGTTTCTGGATAGATGGCTAAGGTGTGGACAAAAACGAACCGCTGACTTTTGTCGTCACAATATGTTTAGCCATTGGGCCGCGTAAATAAAAAGATAGCTAAAGCTAATACTAGAAAATTTTAAGTTTAAACTAGATTTGAGGTGAATAAAAATTTAAGTTAAAGCTATTACTTTTTGCAGTCTAGCACAAGCTAGTTTTTCCAGCGTTTGCTGAAAATATGTGTGATTAAAAACTAGCAAGTACTTAAAATTTTCACTTGAATTTTTGTAAGCATGTCATTGAGGTACTGGAAATAAGTTTATTGTTGGTTTATTCGTCATAAAGTGCATTGTCGTTTGTTTTTATTTAAATATGATGGCTGCATTAATGAATTATGATCATTCCTCATGTTTTTAATTTGTTTTTTAATTGACCAATTGTAATTTCCTGGCCAAACTGTTCTAAATACTCCTCATGGAGTGAAAACAGGGCATTATTTTTTGCCACTCTCACTGGCGGCACTTGAGAATTTTTAAATATAATTTTGTGCTTTTGGAGCATATCAAAAAATTTCGCGCTATTTTTGTCGCCCATCGTGATAATAAATAATCAAAATATACTTCGAGTGTTGCCAAAATGTTTTACCACAAGTTTTGCTTAGAACTTATAAGAAAAATGTTTTTTTTTAACAGAGGCAACTCTTTTTTTCAGCCGCATATGTTTATTTTTCCAGTACTAGCTATCACTTTTCAGTACTAGCTACGTAGTACTAGTAAAGATTTATTCACACTTTTTGTAGATTATACTCTTCAACATGTATATATGTAGTATAAACTACCTTTTTATTCACGCGGCTCAATGCTAAACAAAGTTTTTAGTTTCAACGGTTGATTTTTGTTGATTTACATCTCTCGTGTACGGCTGAGAGAAAGAGTATTCCTCCTCCTCAGCCGGGTGTGGCCTCTATACTCTAGAATATTGCGCGCAAGTGGATTTGGGTGCAACCAAAGTTTTTTAATGTATTTTTTCGCCTGTTTTGAAAATACTGTCTTCACCAACGGAACATCTAGATCTTTATGAATTCGAAGATTTCTGACATGCCAGGGGGCTGCTGTGATTGTATGTAGAATTTTGTTTTGTCACCTTTGAATCTTTTCTATATTCGATGCTGATGCACTGCGCCATAACTGGATTGCATAGGATCATTTTGGTTTCAGGATCGCGTTCTATAATAGAAGCTTACAGTCTAGCCTAAAATAGAGTTTATTCCAATAAGCCAATTCATTTGAGCTGCTTTTAATTTCATTTATGTCAGCTTTGCGTCTATGTGCGATTATCATGTTAAACGACGATCAAGATGAACGCCTAGATATTTGACTACAGAGTATAGGCGGGCTTGTTTCTCTGCGTAAGGTTAAAGTGACGTGTACATATTTCTGCTCATTAACTTTTATCCGCCATTGTTTTAGCCATGTTTTTAGTTTTGGTATGTACCCTTGTAGATTCCGGGAAGCTTCTACAGGATTTTGAATGCTAAGAATGCTTAACGGTAAGTCAGAGGCATATATTAAATAAAGTAAAGGACCGAAGCTGCTGCCTTGAGGGACGCTGGCTTCAATCGTTTAAAAATGTTGTGCAATAAACTAATAATTTGATAGGATTCAAACTTTGTATGATCCTTGCCGGGCTTTGGTATCATAGTAATAAGCGAAACCTTCCACTCATTTGGTTAGTATTGCAGCCGTAAAATACCAATAAAAATGAATAGTATTATTTTTCTTGTAACATATGGTAGTTCTTGAAGCATTTTGTACCTTATTTTATCGATACTTGGGGCTGTTTTTGTGATAAGACTAGTAATAGCCTTTTCGATTTCCATAATATTAAATCTTAGGTGTATTTATCGTTAAGAGATGACTGGTGTCAGTTCAACGATATCAGCAGAAATATATGGAGTAAATACTTTTTCTAAATGTTTAACGAAAGAGAACTTTTTTCAGCATCAGTTCTTGCTGGGATTCCCGAACCACCACAAGCTCTACCTCGAGGATCCTTGGTGTCGTAAAAATTATATCCACTAATTCTGAAACAGCTTCGAGACGTCAAATGAGTTTCTGAGATAAGCATAACATCGATTTGTTTATCCAGAAGAAAATATTCTATTTTGTTTTTATGCTTTTGGAAACGGCATCAGCGTTTGCGTTCCAAAAACATATTTTTCATGGTTTGTTTAATGCAGCCTGCAACAAGGTAGACTGCACTTTTAACACTTCCTGCATCATACAGGACATGTTGAGAGTGAAAGTATTTACTGTTTGAATTAAGCTTTCTATTGAGACTTCAATTCGACTAATATTAGAAACTGTATCTTCATTTGCTAGTACCTGTTTCTGCGCCGTAGTCTGGTTAATTTTTAAAATATTAGCGTATTAGGTTGTTGTTGAGCAATAGTCATGTTAGACTTCAAAACATTTGCATATTGATTCTGGCTGGTTGACGAATGTGGTAACTGTGGGTAGTTTATAGGGGTTTTAAGCTGATCGGGAGTAGCATTAGTTTTTTTGCTTGACGAACTCCTAAAAATCGAATAAAGAGGGCAACTCCTGTACTTACCAGTGTGGTTTACGCCGAGTTGCTTTCATTTGTTTGCCATGGGATTACCTTTCGTTTTGTTGCAGTAACTCACCACATACAACGCAAACGTTAGGCAACTTGCTATAAACTTTGGTGTGGCCAAATTCTTGGCAGTTCAGGCATTGAACAAGTCCAGTTCTTTTATGTGGATGCTCAACAGTTACTCTGCGGTGCAACAAATACCTCAAATTTAACTATAGATTGGGTGCGATTTTTTTTTTATTTGCAAGTCACCTGACTTGACTCGAAAAATAGGTTGGAAATTTTGTTTCCCCTATTTTTAATGTTTGAAACCTATTTTATCATGAAGCCATTATTTTCAAGGCCTGACTTTACCTCTTCTGGATCCACGCTAGAATCTACACATTTTATAACTACTGTTAGGCCTTTACACTCTTTCTTGGTATGTATAAAAGTATTTATTTTTTTATTCAAAATCTGAAACTATTTTTCGGTAGTTACTTTAGTGATTTTTTTTTTTTTTTTTTTTTTTTTTTTTTTTTAATTAGGACCAGCACTCAGGGGATGACCCCTACGTATGCAGTGCATTGTGCCGGAACTCAGACTGAGGGATAGAGTAGAGAAGATAGATGTTGAAAATGTAGAAGGCTTAACTCTTTTACAACTCTGCTTTGCGCGTTATGTTAATTTTTATAGCAGTGTTGAGGCGCCTCCGGTGTTAGGTAGACGCATTAACTTTGTTAAGCTGTATTGGCAGGCATTTTATTAATTGTTTTACTTCGCCGATGTTTCTGCTAACCGACGAAGGAGGGCGATGTTGTGTACATTAGCTAGGACCAGCATCAATCGCTATCGGAACATTTTTTTTAGTGACCAGTGCTATGCCTTCATCACTTAAATATTCCGACAACAATTAATACAATGTCTCACTAATGTACATTACAGAACATAATGATGTTGATTGACTTGCACTGGTGAAGGTTTGAACCCAGGCCCCACGTCATTGTTTGCTTAGTAGTCAACGCGCTAACCACTTCAGCCAACACCACCCTCAATGTAATGGACAAAATTGTTGTTGACCTTTGTCGTTCTACATAAATAAATTTATAGACTCCTAAAAAAAATTCTGTTAAAAATAAAAAATAACTATATGGACCAAGCGTTGATCTTTTTAAATACAAACGATGTTAACGAAACCCCTATGAGATCAACAAGAGCTAAAACTATTATATATGATCAGCCATAAAAGAACAAAGAAAGAAAAAGAAATTGCTATCCCTGATAGAAATGGGTGATGCAATAACTAAATTTTTTTAATTGATTTTCCCACACTTGATTACGTAGAATTCATTTTCTCCAATTAAGATAAGGCTTTTTACCAAAAAACTAAAATTATGTTCTCTTAAATATATTGGTGGTGGGTTACTCGACCTTGATATAGTTGTGTTTTCATCGCCTGCTTCAGTTAGAATTGCGAAACGATTTTCGTAACTTCCGCAGCTGACGCTATTTGAGCTGATTTGGGAGTTTGATGAGAGGTTTAACGGCCTTGAAATCGGTATACTGAAACGTTCTGCTAAAACTAATTGGATATAATTATATTTTTAAAACATAAAATAACTCTTAGTAATTTGAATTTTCATTAATTCAATAAAAAACTTCACATGGGCCTTAAATTATTACTTTTCATATGTACATTAATACAAGTTCGAATAATAATTACGTTTATTCGTAATAATATAAAAAAATATTAATTCAGCTTGGGCACGACCTACATACCCTTATAACAAGGGTTACAGTAATATGTGAGTATCCCTAAAGGCCTCTTTACATGGTAATACATGTATATCGGTATGTCAAAAATTGAAAAAAGTCTTATCATGTAAACGTGAATTGTTATGAGTAAGAGAGAATACGGATAAAAAAACTGACAAGTGTTCGGTAAATGTTTATTTTTTAAACCATTTTAGAAACAAACGTATACTCATTTTATCAGAGGTGCCATTTTAAGTAAACATTGGCAGCTTTAAGAGTATATATTGAAGCTGGCATCATTTCTATACAATAATTACAAAAACAACTAAAAAAAATTCAAGTTGTTTTTGTAAATATTGTAGAACTGTAACCACCAGCTATTTCGTAGAGCAGACTTTTGATTTTATTAATATTATCCGTGTAAACATAAAAAATACCTCCAACAGACTTTTTTCTCTCTTCTTATACACAAAGAGAATTTCATAATATTTTGATTCAACAAAGTGTTAATACTTTGTATTACCATGTAAACTCATCTTAATATAGAGTAAAAACAACAAAAAAGTTAAATAACAAAGTAGAATACTTTGAAGATAACGGACTATGAGTTTGTGTTGGTTATTAGTAATTTCCAATGGGGAATTTCGTACTAACCAAAGTTGTTTTCAATGTGTACAAATAGAATAAAGAATGAATTAAATTAATTCTTGTATTCTATTTCTGTTGAAAACTTGGTTAAATAGTTGATATTCTTCCCAATTAGTATTCACTTTATGAATATTGTAAAGATGGTCAATTGAACGCTGATGAGAGGTGTAGCGGCCTTGAAATCGGTACTGATACGTTCTGCTAAACTGATTGTATATAATAATATTTATCAACATAAAAAAATAACTCTTAGTAATTTGAATTTTCATTAATTCAATAAAACTGAACTTGAGACTGAAAAAATTACTTTTCATATGTACATCAATATAAGATCGAATAATAATTACCTGTATGTATTCGTAATAATATAAAAACTATTGTTTTAGAATACCTTTATTTTAGAATATAAGAGGCGAATTTTTGAAAATAAATTTAATTAATACTTTGCCTTCAATTGGCATTACTTATTTCAAAAAACATTTTTTATCTTTGCCTAAAATCGGCATACTGGCATTCGTCTGCCTTTTAATTTTTCTTGCCAGTGGCTTTCATTAGCGCCGGCAATATAATAATATAAATTTTATAATCACACACACCTAACATTTCATGCGATCCTGCCAAATATTGGCGACAACATACATGTCGAGGAGTTCGTACCAGCGAATAAAGAAGAAAGAGCACCCGAATATACGGCCACTGCAATGGAAGCCAACATGGATCAGCACAAAAGAAAATAAATTTTCTTAGATTTATTTAAAAACAAAATTTTTATATCTTTTTTTATAAAACAAATGTACAAATTTTATTGTACATTTCTATATTTTATTATTTTACACAACATTTAAAAATAAATAGTGATGTCATAGAATGTCAAAAGCAAACACATAAAAAAAATTTAAGGTTGCCACTAGAATAAAATTGTTACTTATAATTACCACTTAGAACACAGTACCAAAAACGAAAAAGAAAGAAATTCAAGAAGAGAGTCTACTTTATATATATATAATAATTGGGTCATATTTGAATTATATTTTTTTATGGAATTTATAAATGAATATTTAAACGACTTACAAAAATTAGAGTCAAAGATAAACAAAAGCAAAAACCGAGTTTACTCTTCCGAATACATAGTTGAAAAGATAAAACGTTTGAATTTAATAAAAACAGAATTTTATAATCATTCTCAAGCTTTAGATTAAGAAAATTGCTCCGAGTTATTAGAAGAATTTGAAGAAATACACAATAGAGTGCTGACACTGGTTAAGAACATTTGCACAAAAGAAACGAAATTAATTAATATAGCTACAGAGATTAGTAATTTTCCAAACATGGCTCATTTCGATATAAATATCGTAGGCAAAAACCTACAATTGTATCAAGGTTCGTATGAAGGGTTGGAAGACTTCTTGTTACAAACAGAATTGTTACATGACATGATTATAGCAGGGGAAAGAAAAATGTTCATTAAGTACGTTTACAATTTTAAGCTTACTGCAAAGGTTCGCAGTATAATAGGTCGTGCCAATACACCGGTAACTCTCGCTGGCTTGAAGACCTTATTAGTCACTGCATATCCAAATCCAAGAACCCTGCAACAAGGTTTGAATGAGCTTGAAACATTAAGGCAAAATAATGTAGACATTTCAACTTTTAGGAAGAAAATAGTATTATTATGCGAACAATTAAATGAATACCAAGTAAAAGCCTTAGGAACAGCGTTGTCAACTTGGTGCGTTTCGCAACTGTTCTGGTGCTTTTGTATATGTTTTGTGCGAAAAATATCTGAGTTAGTGCGTGGTGCGCTTTTTTTTAATTTTGGTGCGTTTTTTTGATTTTGGGTGGCTCCAAAGCATATTAAACACAATTTTTTGTTTCAGTATGAGAAAAATTAATTTTTTATAAAGTATACAACTGTTTCAATACCATTTCATTCAATTGTGTACAAATTTTACATTCAATTTTACAGACCATAATAACAGCAACCATTAATGATGTTTAAGAGCTACCAAAACACATTCACAAAAACCGTTAAACGATCTTGTTGTTTTAGATAATTTGTAACATTTCATTATAAGCAAGTATGGGCAAATGCAAAAAGAGCTAACGATGTGTACATACACACAATTGCTAAGCGAAGAAGATAAACGAAATTGTGCTTAATATCGCAGAAAATTTCGAACGAAGCAGACGTGCGTCGGCAGCGTTGGCAACTTGGTGCGTTTCACACCTTTTTTGGTGCTTTTCTAAATGTTTTGTGCGAAAAATATCTGATTTGGTGCGTGGTGCGCTTTTTTTTAATTTTGGTGCGTTTTTTTAATTTTGGATGGCTCCAAAGCATATTAAACACAATTTTTTTTCAGTATGAGAAAAAAGAATTTTGGACAAAAAATACAACTGTTTCAATACCATTTCATTCAATTGTGTACAAGTTGTGCGTTCAATTTTACAGACCATAATAAGAGCAACCATTAATGATGTTTAAGAGGTACCAAAACACATTCACAAAAACCGTTAAACTGTCTTGTTGTTATAGATAATTAGTAACATTTCATTATAAGAAATTTGTTGACCCCTTTAGATTTTCAGAGTACATAATTGTTTGCTGTCGTAAAAGTTGCTGTCAAGTTTGTTAAAGAGCTTAGCAAAAACAAAGTATTCTCGAGACTAGCGATCATTGTTCGATTTTTATAAAATGCATAAAAAATGCGTTTATATAAAGTGTTGTAACACTAAAATTAATAAAATTTCTATTTACTAAAGAAATATTTAAAATTAGTGTCAATAATGGAGTCTGAAAAAGGAGAAACGCGAAATACAAAAAGATTTGGGAATCACAATGTGAGTTTAAGCAATGGATTCGGCCTTGACCAAATAATAACACAAAAGCAAGATGTTTTTATTACAAATGCCATATCACGCCTATATATCCAACCTTGTTCGGCATGCTGGAACACGGAAACACATTGCAGCTTTAAGCCCTTTACAAATATGATATCATACCATTAGCAGTACAATTTGAATCCGATGTCGAAATATTATCTAGTATTGAAAAAGGGTGGAGAATGATTCACTTCATGCAATGTCAATATTATATCAACATTAGAATTTTGAATTTTGGACTAAAGTTAAATGTTGTAAGGACGCAAATTAATTCAATAAAAAAAAAATTCTGAACTTGGTGCGTTTTTTGTTGAATGTAGCGTTTTTTCGCCATTTTGGTGCCTTTTGAAATTTCAAAGTTGACAACGCTGTGCGTCGGATGTCATTAAATGAGAAAAATACAAAGCGAAAAAGAGCATAAGGGGCTGTGCACATATTACGTAACGCTCCATGGAGGAGGGGGGTTAAAGATTTGTTACGGCTTGGAAATTTTGCACTGAAAAACTAGTAAAAAGCGTTACGGAGGGGGGGGGGGGGGTATAAAATCTCTGAAAACAGCGATACGTAATATGTGCACAGCCCCTAAAACCAACAAATGCAAACCTAAACAAACCAATACAGTGCCACACATGCAAAGCTTTCAATGTAGTGGTGCCCATACCTGATTATAAGAAATATGTTGTCCCTTTTAGATTTTCAGAGCACATAATTGTTTTTTGTCGTAAAAGTTTCTGTCAAGTCTGTTAAAGAGCTTAGCAAAAACAAGGTATATTTGAGACTTGCGAACATTGTTCGTTTTTTTATAAAATGCGTAAAAGAGTATATAAAGTAGCTCTTTTTTCTTTACTTTTCTTGTAAAGCTCGGTATAATGAGGGTAAACTATAATTCCTCTAAATTAGAGACAAAAAGTACGTGAACGCACAAAACCAAATTTTTAGTCCAAAAGTTTGTATGAAATTGCTGTGAAAGTAAACAAAAAAATAAATACTGTTTTTGATTAGTATTTCACATTTTAAGAGATTTTAGTTAGTACACACATGCATATTTATGTTTGTACCTCCAAACAAACATATTTTGCTTTGCATTTTGCAAAAGTAACAATTATTTCATCATTATTCTTGTTAGGTAAAATTCAATTTTTTTATTTGTTATTGTTTATTTCATAAACAGCTGATTGATTAACTAATTACACAAACTAGTCCGAAGAAAAAGTACGGGCAGTTTCGTGCAAGAAGAAGAAGCACATTGCTCTCTCAAAATCACGCTCATTTGCCCAATTTTTGAGTACGGGGACGCTGTTCGTGCAAATTGGGATCCCGCAGTAACACTAAAATTAATAAAATTTATATTTACTAAAAGAAATATTTAAAGTTAGTGTCAATAATGTAGTCTTAAAAAGGAGATCATAAGCGAAACACAAAAAGATTTGGGAATCACAATGTGAGTTTAAGCAATGGATTCGGCCTTGACCAAATAATAACACAAAAGCAAGATGTTTTTATTGCAAATGCGACTTCACGCCTAAATATCCATCCTTTTCGGCATACTGGAACACGGAAACACATTGTAGCTTTAAGCCCATTTAGATACAAACGACAGCAAGAACCAACATTGCACAAAATGTTTTATCACATTACAAATATGATATCATGCCAATGGCATCATTAGCAGTACAATTTGAATCCGATGTCGAAATATTATCTAGTATTGAAAAAGGGTGGAGAATGATTCGCTTCATGCAATGGCACAATATTGTATCAGCATTAGAATTTTGGACTAAATTTAAATGTTGTAAAGATCCAAAATTAATTCAATAAAATTTTTCAATAAAAAAAACTCTGAACTTAGTGCGTTTTTTGTTGAATGGCGCGTTTTTTTTCTCCATTTTGGTGCGTTTTGAAATTTCAAAGTTGACAACGCTGATTAGGAAATCCCACTCAAGAGGCTAACAATGCCATTTACACAATGACTGACAGCAACGCGTGTGAAGAAAAAAACATGGAGTTATCAAACCGGATGTTATGGTTTTTATGTTTTTTACATATATGCAAAATGTAAACAAAGAGTAAAAAAAATTACGACTTTGAATGAAATAATTTTAAAGTAATATTTTAATAAATTAAATATATAAAAATGAGAATATATAACAAAAGTCCTCTAGTATCAGATTTTATGACTGTCATTATGGACATTTTAATTATATCGAATATATCCGGAGGTTTCTTCGAACAATTTTTAAAAAACTATTTCCTTGATATCTCAGAAACTAGAGAGGGTGCGTATATGACACTACACGCAATGGAATGGGCTTGAAAATATGCATCGATTGAAAAATGGATATATACCGATTTCTCAAAAACTGGAGCCAATCCGACACTTCCAAATGTACTTTCGCACTCAGGGGACTCCCCCGTAATAGTTCGAAAAGGATTCATCGAAGTTCATTTTTTCTACTATGACAGTGTTATTTTTCAATGAAAATGCGTTGTCTCCAACGGAATAATAAGGCAAATTTATCGAAGTTCCAGGTAAGTTTTCACCGCGAGCTACTTCCAAAGTTTCATTCAATAACTTCCTTCCAAAATTACTTCGGGCATGTACGCCACCATCACTTTGGCTACCTAAGTCCCCGACATCGATATAAGTGAAAACGTAGTTAGCATCACACGCTGCCAGTAATATAATGCTAAACGTTTTTTTGTAATTATAAAACAAGGAACCGCTTTTCTTTGGGCAAACTATACGAATACGAATTACCATCAATAGCTCCTAAGCAGTTTGGCATTCCAGTTTTGACATAGAACTCATTTGATATGGACTTAAACTCGTTCACGTTTGGCGGTGACAAATACACATCATGGAATTCATCCCAAATTGCATCACATGTTTCCTAAATAATTTTGCGAATAGTTGAAATTCCAAGCTTGTAAGCCCAAGCAAGAACTTGTATATTACATCCTTGTGCCAAGTAACTGAAAATATTCATATTTTTCTTTTTTATTATAATTCTTGATAATTCATGAGTTTACTTACAATATTGTTACGGCTAAGCGCGTATGGACGTCTATAGCTTTTCTGTTCGCAAATCGTTCCATTTTTCTTTTAGAAGAGTTAAGGTATGTTCACATTGGGGAAACATTTGATGAAAAATATTAAATATTTGATTGCTGTAGTGTGACCATAAAATATTTATTAGAGGCAAACAGCAAAACAGCTGTGTAATGGCAAACAAAATTATTTGCTGCCAAACAAAAATGTGTCTAATGTGAACAAAGTGTGACCACTAAAAGGCAAATGTTTTTATTTATTTTGGGAAAACAATTATTAGATCTTACAAAATTTTTGTAAGAACAAACAGAGTCAAATAAAATATATCTACCTTTAGACAAAATGCTTCAATAAAAGATTTTTACGGCTGATATTTTTTGGGCTGCTTTGTTCGTGATTCTCTAAATGCTGGCTGATAAAAACTTTAAAAAATTATGTTGCTTCCTTCTGCGAGAAAAGCGAAAAATCTCTATAAATTGTAATATTTTTAAAAAGCCAAAATTAAATAAAAACAAAAAAAAATTAAAAAAAGGCAAGAAGTTTGGCAGAATTGCTAATTTCGCGAAAAAGGGACAACTTGCGAAAAATTATTTAATATCAATAAAGCCATATTATTAAAAAAAACGCTAAAGAATGCAAAACAATTCTTCCTAAATCGAGAATATGGCGAAAATTTGCAAATCTTGTTAACGAAAAAATTACAAACACACAAAATAGCACATAAATTAATCAGAAATCGCAAAACTGTTCAAATAAAAATAAATGGTAAAAACGCGAAAAATCACACTTCGCAAAACAAACTTGCTTATTACTTGTGTTGAAATGTACAAATCGGTGTTGGCTCAAAATTGACGACGAAATATGGAATAAGCGTGAAAGTTGTATTTTTTGTGCAATTTGCAAAAATATTTTGTTAATATTACTTTTTGGTTGCCCAACTGCAGAAACTAATCATTAGCAACGAAATGTTTGTTAAAAAACAAATTTATGTTTTTTGGTAGTTTTTTCTAATATTTTGTTAAGGAAAATATTTGTTCTAGTGTGACCACCGGGAAAATATGTTTTCCCATGTTAGCACCTGCCGTTGTTTGACAGCTGTTTCATCTAACAAAATGGGAAAATAAATGTGCCTAGTGTGAACACAAAACAAGTTGTGTATTTATTTACCTTAATTTTTGTTGAACACGAACCAACATATTTGAAGCAAATGTTTCCCCAATGTGACCGTACCTTTAGCAATAAATAAAAGTTTTCTACGGACATCCGAGCTGCCTTAAAAAAGCGCTCCTCGTCTTTTTCTCTAAGCTGCCGTACACACGTTTCATAAAAACCTTCTTCGTCTCGAGTTGTATTAACGGGGCGAACCCACCATCTTCGTTTACTTCCTCCATTATATATTTTAAATACTTCATATACTGAAGCCGTAATCCGCGCTATTTTAGCAATGGAAGCTATACAATTTATTAATTGCTTATCAGACATTCTTAAACTAAAACAGATAACTTTAATGTTATTCATTAAAATGTCAAAAAAAAGTATCATCTGTTTATTATGTCGCTGCCGCGTTCAAAATAATTAATTAGCTGACTACCGGCTACTTATGTAGCTAGCAGCATTTGTAGTCGTGTAGTGAATGTACATCACTATGTGCTAAATTTGTGTACATTGCTGTTTGTCGTGCAGTTGTAATATGAACTATTTAATAAAGTAAACAAACATTCTTTTATTGGCCTTGAATGAATAAGCGTACTGTCAGCAAGTTTCACTGAGTTCATTAACGTATTGGGATTTTTAAACAAAATTGATTTCGTGGGATAGTGCTGACATAGGTAATAATTTAGAATAAATTTTAGTATATAAGCTGAAACAATATTCAATAAACTTTAGAATTAATTTGACAATCAATCAAA
This sequence comes from Lypha dubia, assembly GCA_947311025.1. NCBI lineage: Eukaryota > Metazoa > Arthropoda > Insecta > Diptera > Tachinidae > Lypha > Lypha dubia. The sequence goes on from OX371263.1 coordinate 36,694,996, forward strand.
TTGAAGTCTATTATTTTCTCAAAACAAAAATCGGCACTTCTGGTGCTGAAGAAAAGCGGCTGCAGAGCTTTTCTTCTTTTTAAACACACACTCACCACATGGCGATCCTGCCAAACAAAATTTACGTTCTTGTAAAATAATATATTTTTTTAGAAAACAAAATTTTTTTTATCCTGCCAAAACAATATTTTTATTGCAAAAATTTTTATCCTGCCAATCTAAATGAGTCCTAGAGAATCCACACAAAAAAAAAAAAACGTGAAATATAACAAACGAAAAAGATTAGCAGAAGTTATATTGATTTTTGTTGTCTTCGGTTTGGTGGTATTTGCCAAAGTTATTAAGACTTGGCATAAGTTTTCGCTTTTTGAAACGACGTGTATAAGTTTATATATGAATTTTTTAATGATTAAAATAATTTCAAAATTACTTTTTAGCTAAAAATATTCTTTATTTATTTTTTAATTACAAGGTAACTTTTAATGTTAAAGCAAAGAAAACATATGTGTCTGCATGTAAAACTATTAGATTTTTAGAATACCGAAATGGATTACATTTAAAACAGTTTAAATTAAATTTAACTACTACAGACATATTCATTATATAGTTAAAAACCTACAGTTAGACATTTGCATATATGTATATAGTTAAAACGTTAATATATAAAATTAAATATGTATAACTAAATATAAAGAAAGTAACTTTCAATTGGACAGAAGATTGCCAAATAGCATTTGAGACACTAAGGCCCAAATTCACAGTCATTAGTTAGCTAATAGCAATAGTTTAACTAATAATATTTGATTCACAGCTTCTAGTTTAACATTAGTTAAACCATCAAACGTCATTGGTTAACTAATAGTTAGACAACAGCTGATTCGTTGGAATTTATTATTAGTATTTTTGTTTTGTGAAAAATTTTAGATATGGCATGTGAAATTGAAAACGCGGAGTCCGATATAGAAAGTGACACTGATACTGATAATACGCGGAATATTGTTGCTGAGCATCGCCAACGTAATCTAAAAGATTTTATGGATAGATTCCGTCTTAGCAAGTAGGTGGCGTGGCATGTTCTTCAATGTATACGCCATTTTTAAGAAATAATATATCAAATGTGAACAAAAACCATATGCTATAACAGAATTGCCAGTACATAAAGTTAATAGTTTGATAGGGTTACCATTTTTTGTTCATATTAAGAGTGTTGGTTAAATAATACACTGTGAATATGAAGTATTAGTTAAACAGTAGTTATCATTTTAGTTTACTAATAGCTAACTAATTACTGTAAATTTGGCCCTAAGAGACAAATTAAAAAACCCGCCTATATTACGATATCCGAACTTTGACGAAACATTCATTTTAACGACAGACGCTTCAAATATAGCTCTGGGAGCAGTCCTTTCACAGGGTGAAATCGGAAACGATTTACCCATATCATATGCAAGTAGAACATTATATAACATGAGAAAAATAAATCAGTAATTGAAAAAGAATTATTAGGTATTCATTGGGGAATACAATTTTTTAGACCATATCTATATGGTAGAAAATTTACCGTAGTCACAGACCATAGACCTCTTATTGCTTTGTTTACCCATAAGAACCCGTCTTCAAAATTGACCAGGATAAGATTTGTATTATCAGATTATGACTTTGATATAAAATATAAGAAGGGAGCGAATAATACAAACGCGGACGCTCTATCGCGTGTAGAAATAAACTCACAAATATTAAGAGACATGATTCCAATCTATGTTGATGAAAAAGAAAAGAAAACCTTGGCAATAGCAAGAAATATGTTTAACAACGAAATAAAAAATGAAATTAATAACGAAATGAAAAATAAATATGATGAAGATGAAAATAAAAAGAACGACTGCATATCTCGAAAGGAGATTGATCACCTCCATATGTTTGAATGTACGTCAATAAATAATATTAAGGGTACCCAAAAGATTGAATTTATATATGATAATAAGCTGCAGCAAGAATTAAAAAATAAACTAAAAGAGAAGAATGATAGAATAACGCGCATAATATGCAATAAAAGCGAAAATCCTATGTTTTCAGGAACATTTATGGAGAAACTTTTATTGAGATTGAGGAAATTGAAATTTAAAAAGTACGTACTACATGATAATGATGAAATATTTAAATATATAACGGCCGAAGAATTAAAAGAAAAGTATAACAATATAAAGAAAAACGATATCGAAATAATTATATACAGAATGCCAAGAGGAATAAAAGATAATATAACACAATATAGATTGATAGAAGAATTTCATGACTCACCACATGGAGGACATTTTGGAATCAGGAAAAAACTTTCCAAACTAAAACAAAGATATATATGGAAAAATATGAACAAAATGGTTAGAAAATACATAACAACATGTGATTCATGCCAAAAACATAAACAGATAAGAAATACAGAAGAACCCTTTATTATAACAGATACACCATCACACGGTTTCGATACTGTTGTAATGGACACAGTTGGACCATTAAGACCATCCGGACAATTAAAATATATACTTACAATGCAGTGCGAACTGACAAAATATGTTGTTGCTTGTCCGATTGAATCTAAAGATGTCAAAACAGTCGCGAAAGCTTTAATAGAACATATTGTATTAAAACACGGTTTATTTAACATTCTCAAAACAGATAGAGGAACTGAATTTACCAACGAATTTATAAGAGAGATTTGTGTATTATTAAAAATAAAACAAAATTTCTCAACACCTTACCATCGTGAAACTTTAGGTACAATAGAACGAAATCATCGCGTTCTAAATGAATATTTTCTAAATTTTGTAGATGACAATAGTTGGCATGAGTGGATACCATATTAAACTTTTGTTTTTAATACGACACCAAATGTCGATACAGACTCTTCTCCATTTGAACTAATTTTTGGTAGACTTCCTAGACTGCCAAAAGACACTTTAAGTGATACTAGAAAGATTTATAATACTGACAACTATTTAAATGAACTAAAGATTAGACTTCACAACTCATTACAAAGAGCAAGAGAGATATGTAGTGCCATTACTGGCATTTGCATCCCTGCATATCGAGACTCGATAGGCATATCGTTATACAAAGGTATGTATCGACTCTCGATACATTTTCTCTATGTATGCTTAAGAATAAATAAAGAAGATGTTGAGAAAACAGTCTAGACCACAGGGTAACCAGAGATGACACGAGACGGAAGATTTTGCATACTGATTTGTATACACTCATACAATCCTTCGTTTTCGTTTTTTTCTTTGTGCTGTCTTTGTATCCAAATTAAAATTATAAATCACAAAACTAATAAAATATCCATATATTTCTATAATTTACAATAAAAATATTATTAATTTAAGTTCGTTTTCACTCATCGTTTGTATTTTATTACTATATACATCTGCAAAATATCAGAATTTATCAAGTATGTATGTATGTATGTGTGTATGTAAGCAAAAAATCACCACCATTTGGCAAATTTACAGAATATATGTACGTATGTATATAAATTTAATATACAGAGTATATAAGCACACACTAAATTGTTTTATCACTTTATTTTGGAATTATATGCCGTAAATACTTAATATTATCACATTTTATTAAATTTAAGCGTGCTTTTATGTAGCATTTTCCACTAAAAACTGAACCTTTTTATGCTTTTCGTTTTGTTTACTTTCATAACAAATACACTATTGTTTTCTCTTTTTCACGAAGCTTACTTATGACAAATAAAATATGATCGAAGTCTAATTTTTTTTGTTTTTGTCATCTCTGGTTACCCTGTGGTCTAGACTGAAACATCAAATGAACAAGATATCTTATATTAAAAGAATGTAGTACGACATGGCGACCGAGACGAAAAAAAATTAAAGATAAAAAAGAAAAGTGGAAAAGAAGAAAAAAAAATATAAATTACTTACATATGTACATACATGCAACAAAATATTTCATTTGTTACAAATAAATAAATAAATTTAGTATGTAGTTTGAAAAAACAAATTTGTAAAATAAAAACAATATAATATTTTCGAAGCTGCAAAACAACATAAAATACATACTTAAAACTAAACAATTAGTTTGGTGCAAAAGTGGCAAAACGGCTAAGCAAAATTTGCAAAGCAATATTAAAAATATCTTATGTACATACATATAACCAAAGGTGCAACAAAATTTTTTACCAACAACTAAAGATTGAAAAAAATAATAAAACAAAAAAAACAAAAAAAAAGTGAAGACAAAGACCGTTAGAAAAAAAAACGAAAAAAAAATTCTTTTAGTAACAAGACAGATTAATATAAAGTAATAAGAATAGAAAAAAAAACCGGCCAAAGAAAAAGAAAAGATTAACAAAAACTTAAGAAAATAAACAGTTATTGCAATTTGCAAACTAAAGCCAGACACGAGAAAAAATATAACAGTTATCCAAGTTTGAAAAAATTCGACAATGTACGAATACTGAAAAAGGCAAATTGAAAAACTTATCGAAAGAACTCAGAAATGGAAAACTACAAAAAAACAAAAGTTCATAAAGAGAAAAAAAGGGAAAAAGTTCTTAACAAGAGAAAACAAACAAAACAACAAAGCTTAAGTTATAAAGTGAAAAAAAATACAAAAAAACTTTAATTTAAAAACCAAAAATTGAAAACCCAAAACAAACGACATAAATTGCAAAATGTGGAAAACATTTGAACAAATAATATTTAAAAACTGAAATGTCAACAACAATAATAAAAGCAAAAGAAATCAAAAATTTTAATACCACTTAAGAAAGAATAAAACAAACAGCAGAAAACTAAGCGCTAAAAGCAGAAAAAGCGAAAGAAATTAAAAAATTTTAATACCACTGAACAGTAAGAATAAAACAAACATAAGAAAAATATAAGATTTAAAAACAGAAAAGAAAATAAAGCAAACAACTGAAACTTAAAATACAACAAAAAAAAAAAAAAAAAGGGATACTGAAAAAATTGAAACAACACGAAATGAAAAATGAAACTTTGAATGAAATTTAAAACATAGAAAAAAAACCAAATTGAAACAACCAACAAGCACACATAGCAACAGCTCATACATACAAATACACAAGTGATACAGACAATTAATTTAATATGAAAAAAAACGTTATTAGTTTTAGACACAACACAAATTACAAAGAAAACGATCAAAAGAGTATGAGCCAAAATGTGAAAAAAAATTCAACAAATATAATCAACAACAACAACAACCAAAACAACAATAGCCACACACAACAACAACAAGAAAATTATAAAGACAAGAAGACGAAATTCAACGACAATCAAATAAACAGCAAAAACATAGGAATATTAGCAACAGCAACAAAGACAGATGACAACGAAGTGTAAAATATAAGTATTTATAAATATGAGTGACAAATTAAAACAAACCGCTTCAATTTGGAGTTGATTTAAAACTAAAAAATACTTTATTAAAAATCTCTTATGCTACTTAAATTTATGAAATTTGATTCTTAAATAATCTTTAAGTGACAAAAAGACAGAAAGAATATAAGCAATATGATTTCTTAAATGTAAACAAAACCTTTGTTTTGTTTAGCTAGCAATAATTTGATTCTTAAATAATCTTTAAGTGACAAAAAGACAGAAAGAATATCAGCAATATGATTTCTTAAATGTAAACAAAACCTTTGTTTTGTTTAGCTAGCAATAATTTGATTCTTAAATAATCTTTAAGTGACAAAAAGACAGAAAGAATATAAGGTTGGTTTTTATAATAATTAATATTTATAATTCTACGGAATGTTAATGTGAGATTCGTGTATGTCACTCCTCCCCTCTTCAGAAGGCACAATGTCCTCATTGTTCTTTTCTCCATTCCTTAAAAATCTCTTGCTTTTATAATTTTTAATGAATAACAAAATAATCAAAAATAACATTAGAAAAATTGAAATTAGAAGACCAATTAAATAGTTTACATTTTTTTCATTTACATATTCAATGTGCCTCTTTAAGATTGGCAGAGATAAATTTAGTTTTACAATGTTTTCAATATTCTTAACATTAGGTAACATGATAGATTTTTCCCTAACTTTCAATTCAAAATCTCTTATTCTAATTTTACAATTGTATAAATTTATTATATTATTGTGTTTAATTGTTACATTTAATTCATTACAATTTTGTTGTATTTGTGTTAATTCTAAATTTTTTGTTACAATAATATTTGGTTCAACAAATCCTATAAAGGATTCAATGTTCCTTTTGAATTGACACTCGGTCTTATTATTGTTTAAGAGGTTTCTTATGTAGTTACTTTTAGCATATTCAATCTTATTGTTTTTAAATTCAAATATCATATTATTTTTCCTAACATAATCAACATCATCCAACACCAATTCTTCCCTATCCCTATCTGGCATTGGTATTATTTTAATTTTTTTGACAGAATCGAATGCTGTAGGTATTGAGAGTACAAAGAAAACAATTTATTCATCTAACCAAACCGTAGTTCTAATATTTTTGAACTCTAGGTCGGTGAGAGTAGTAATGGTGGGTAAGTCTATTATCTTTGGATTTATTATTCCCCTTCGTGCCAGTTGCATGGCTAATTCGATATCTTGAACATGTTCCAATATACAATTTATTTTAACTGTTTGGTTACTTCTTCTTTCTTTTGAACTGATTTTTATATTTCCTTACATTTCTATTTCTTAACTTAACTATAAAGTGTTCACCGTCGTCTTCTGTTCTTAGCCGTTCTGCTTTTCTAAAAGGGTTATCGATCTTGTTTAATCTTTTCCTCTTAATTTCTGCACTAACAAAATTTGTATCTACGGCTTTTTCCGTTCTAAATCTATTTATTTTATTTATTCTTTTCTCTTTTTCACGAAGCTTACTTATGACAAATAAAATATGATCGAAGTCTAATTTTTTTTGTTTTTGTCATCTCTGGTTACCCTGTGGTCTAGACTGAAACATCAAATGAACAAGATATCTTATATTAAAAGAATGTAGTACGACATGGCGACCGAGACGAAAAAAAATTAAAGATAAAAAAGAAAAGTGGAAAAGAAGAAAATAAATATAAATTACTTACATATGTACATACATGCAACAAAATATTTCATTTGTTACAAATAAATAAATAAATTTAGTATGTAGTTTGAAAAAACAAATTTGTAAAATAAAAACAATATAATATTTTCGAAGCTGCAAAACAACATAAAATACATATGTACTTAAAACTAAACTATTAGTTTGGTGCAAAAGTGGCAAAACGGCTAAGCAAAATTTGCAAAGCAATATTAAAAATATCTTATGTACATACATATAACCAAAGGTGCAACAAAATTTTTTTAACAACAACTAAAGATTGAAAAAAATAATAAAACAAAAACAACAAAAAAAAAAAGTGAAGACAAAGACCGTTAGAAAAAAAAAACGAAAAAAAAATTCTTTTAGTAACAAGACAGATTAATATAAAGTAATAAGAATGGAAAAAAACCGGCCAAAGAAAAAGAAAAGATTAACAAAAACTTAAGAAAATAAACAGTTATTGCAATTTGCAAACTAAAGCCAGACACGAGAAAAAATATAACAGTTATCCAAGTTTGAAAAAATTCGACAATGTACGAATACTGAAAAAGGCAAATTGAAAAACTTATCGAAAGAACTCAGAAATGGAAAACTACAAAAAAACAAAAGTTCATAAAGAGAAAAAAAAGGGAAAAAGTTCTTAACAAGAGAAAACAAACAAAACAACAAAGCTTAAGTTATAAAGTGAAAAAAAATACAAAAAAACTTTAATTTAAAAACCAAAAATTGAAAACCCAAAACAAACGACATAAATTGCAAAATGTGGAAAACATTTGAACAAATAATATTTAAACTGAAATGTCAACAACAATAATAAAAGCAAAAGAAATCAAAAATTTTAATACCACTTAAGAAAGAATAAAACAAACAGCAGAAAAATAAGCGCTAAAAGCAGAAAAAGCGAAAGAAATTAAAAAATTTTAATACCACTGAACAGTAAGAATAAAACAAACATAAGAAAAATATAAGATTTAAAAACAGAAAAGAAAATAAAGCAAACAACTGAAACTTAAAATACAACAAAAAAAAAAAAAAAAGGGATACTGAAAAAATTGAAACAACACGAAATGAAAAATGAAACTTTGAATGAAATTTAAAACATAGAAAAAAAACCAAATTGAAACAACCAACAAGCACACATAGCAACAGCTCATACATACAAATACACAAGTGATACAGACAATTAATTTAATATGAAAAAAAACGTTATTAGTTTTAGACACAACACAAATTACAAAGAAAACGATCAAAAGAGTATGAGCCAAAATGTGAAAAAAAATTCAACAAATATAATCAACAACAACAACAACAACCAAAACAACAATAGCCACACACAACAACAACAAGAAAATTATAAAGACAAGAAGACGAAATTCAACGACAATCAAATAAACAGCAAAAACATAGGAATATTAGCAACAGCAACAAAGACAGATGACAACGAAGTGTAAAATATAAGTATTTATAAATATGAGTGACAAATTAAAACAAACCGCTTCAATTTGGAGTTGATTTAAAACTAAAAAATACTTTATTAAAAATCTCTTATGCTACTTAAATTTATGAAATTTGATTCTTAAATAATCTTTAAGTGACAAAAAGACAGAAAGAATATAAGCAATATGATTTCTTAAATGTAAACAAAACCTTTGTTTTGTTTAGCTAGCAATAATTTGATTCTTAAATAATCTTTAAGTGACAAAAAGACAGAAAGAATATAAGCAATATGATTTCTTAAATGTAAACAAAACCTTTGTTTTGTTAAGCTAGCAATAATTTGATTCTTAAATAATCTTTAAGTGACAAAAAGACAGAAAGAATATAAGGTTGGTTTTTATAATAATTAATATTTATAATTCTACGGAATGTTAATGTGAGATTCGTGTATGTCACTCCTCCCCTCTTCAGAAGGCACAATGTCCTCATTGTTCTTTTCTCCATTCCTTAAAAATCTCTTGCTTTTATAATTTTTAATGAATAACAAAATAATCAAAAATAACATTAGAAAAATTGAAATTAGAAGACCAATTAAATAGTTTACATTTTTTTCATTTACATATTCAATGTGCCTCTTTAAGATTGGCAGAGATAAATTTAGTTTTACAATGTTTTCAATATTCTTAACATTAGGTAACATGATAGATTTTTCCCTAACTTTCAATTCAAAATCTCTTATTCTAATTTTACAATTGTATAAATTTATTATATTATTGTGTTTAATTGTTACATTTAATTCATTACAATTTTGTTGTATTTGTGTTAATTCTAAATTTTTTGTTACAACAAATCCTATAAAGGATTCAATGTTCCTTTTGAATTGACACTCGGTCTTATTATTGTTTAAGAGGTTTCTTATGTAGTTACTTTTAGCATATTCAATCTTATTGTTTTTAAATTCAAATATCATATTATTTTTCCTAACATAATCAACATCATCCAACACCAATTCTTCCCTATCCCTATCTGGCATTGGTATTATTTTAATTTTTTTGACAGAATCGAATGCTGTAGGTATTGAGAGTACAAAGAAAACAATTTATTCATCTAACCAAACCGTAGTTCTAATATTTTTGAACTCTAGGTCGGTGAGAGTAGTAATGGTGGGTAAGTATATTATCTTTGGATTTATTATTCCCCTTCGTGCCAGTTGCATGGCTAATTCGATATCTTGAACATGTTCCAAATACAATTTATTTTAACTGTTTGGTTACTTCTTCTTTCTTTTGAACTGATTTTTATATTTCCTTACATTTCTATTTCTTAACTTAACTATAAAGTGTTCACCGTCGTCTTCTGTTCTTAGCCGTTCTGCTTTTCTAAAAGGGTTATCGATCTTGTTTAATCTTTTCCTCTTAATTTCTGCACTAACAAAATTTGTATCTACGGCTTTTTCCGTTCTAAATCTATTTATTTTATTTATTCTTTTCTCTTTTTCCATCTGTGAGTTGGTTTTAGGTTTTTGTTTGTTAAAGAAAATATTATAAGGTGTTTCTCCAGTGGTGGAATGAACTATATTGTGATTATAAGTAAACAATGTTTGTTCTATCTTCAAGTAATCCAACTCCTTATCGTTTGACGTGTTTATGATTCTTAACTTCTCATTCAATGTTTTGTGTAATCCCTCTATATCTCTTATTCCTGTTTTGCCTGTAGTGATTTCTAATTTAATTTTCAACTCCTCACACCATTTTTTTATATTTATATTATTCATTCCCTGGTCTTGATCTATCTTTAAAACCTTTGGAGGACCCATAGTGTTAAATACTTTCAAAAGAGCCTTTTTAGTTTCAATCCAATTCAGTGACTTTACTGGTTCAATTGTCGCGAATTTTGAATACAAATCTATACAAGTTAAATAGTATTCTTTATCCCACTGCCAAAAGTCAGTCACATATTTTTCTCTTGTTTCGTATACAGGAGGTGTGATTTTAAATGGCAATTTAAAATCTATATGGTCTACTTTACAACGATTGCAAAGTTCGCACTCGTTTATTATACGGGATATTTCTTTTATATAGTTTGGGAAATAATATTTCATCTTAAATATTTTTACTATTTTCTCTATACCCTGATGCAATCCATTTAAATGGATTTCTAAGACTTTTGTCTTAAAATCCGGGTAGTTACACAAATTTTCTAAAAGTCTGGTCGATCTCAAGACTCTATTTCTTCCATTCAAAACAATTTGGACATAAATTCTTTGGAATTCGATAAAATCATTATCATCTGGCATACAAAGAGCTATATTTTTATTTAGTAAATAAGTTTTAATTATTTCCTTCATTGTTTCAGTATTTAGATCCTTGTATACAATTGAAGTAACATTATTGGAAAAAATCTTTTTTGTAAAGATTTTTTTTTGATTACCTCTGATAAGTTTGATTTGATTTTTAAATATATTTAAGGGCTTTTCAGTTATTGATATATATGCGGAACTATCTTCGTCAGCCGAGTGCGTTGTTGCGGCTACAGAAGAAATTTCCTCTGTTTCATCTACTTCATCAGTAAACTCGTTATTTTCTTCAATCTCTTCATTGAAATTACAGTTTTCTCTCCTTATACGAGAAAGTGCATCTGCAACATGATTTTCCCTTCCAGGAATATGTTTAATCTGAAAATCAAATTCATTTAGTTTTATTTTCCACCTTTGTAGTTTTTGGTTTGGCTCTTTAAGATTTTGTAACCATTGTAATGGTTTGTGATCGCTATTGATCAAGAATCTTCTGCCATACAAATAAGGGCGGAAGTATTTTGTCGCCCACACAATTGCAAGCAACTCCTTTTCTGTAGCTGAATAATTTAATTCATGCTCATTAAGAGTTCGGCTTGCGAAACAGGACGGCGCCCAGGGCGATATTAGAAGCGTCTGTTGTTAAAGTAAATTGCTTCTCATAGCCCGGGAAAGCTAAGATTGGCTCATTAGTAATTAAAAGCTTAATTGTCTCTACTGCATCAATAAAACTCTTGTCTGACGAATTCACTTTATTGCCCTTCTTAAGGCATTGAGTTAAGGGTTTTGTTATTTTGGAAAAATTTTGGATAAACTTTCGATAAAATCCAGCCAATCCCAAGAATTGTTTAATTTCCCTTTCAGTCCTAGGAACTGGATATTCGAGGATAGCTTTTACCTTATTGGGGTTTGGCTTTATGCCATCAGGTGTGACAATATGTCCCAAAAAGGTTGTTTCCCTCTTTAAAAATTCGCTTTTGTCAAGCTGTACCTTTAAGTTGGCATCTGAGAGCCTTCCAAACACCTTTTCTATTGAGCTAATGTGCTCTTGTAGAGAAGTGCTTAAAATAATTATATCGTCCAAATAGACCAAACAATCCTTTCCTACAAGATCTCCCAAAATTGTATTCATCAATCGTTGGAAGGTTGAGGGGGCGTTTTTAAGGCCGAATGGCATTCTTAGAAATTCGTAATGCCCGGTCTGGGTGGAAAATGCTGTTTTTCTTCTATCCGAATGTTCCATTTCGATTTGATGGAACCCTTTAGTAAGATCTAGGGTAGTAAAATATAAGCATCTACCCAATTTATCTAAAATATCGTCCATAATTGGTATCGGATATTTATCGTTAATGGTTATATCGTTTAATTTACGATAATCAACTACAATACGCCATTTTGGTCTTTTAGACGCATCCAGTTTTTTGGGTACAACCCAGATCGGTGCTGAATATGGCGATTGACTATGTTGTATAATATTCTGGTCTAACATTTCTTGGATTTGTTTATTAACCTCTTCTCTGTGCACTTGAGGGTAACGGTATGTTCTACAGTATATTGGATCTTCGTGGACAGTATTAATTTTATGCTTGACAACATTAGTGAAGGTTAACTTATCTCCTTCTCGAAAAAAAATATTGTTATATTTCTTTAATAATCTTTCTAAGTTTGTGAATTCTTCTCTACTGAGGTGTTCCAATTTAAATATTGATTCATTGTACTTGCCATCAATGCAACTCACCAATTCTTGATTATTAATTTGCGGAATACTAGTTCTTTCACTCTCAAATTGAGGTTTTCCCATTTGATCGAACCTTACATCAGAACTAACATTTTTATTAACTGGAAAACTTTCAATATCTTCTTTCTCCTTTTGATTTTCATTCAAAAAGAAATATTTAATATTATTTAATCTTATGAATCCCATGGGGATATTTATTAAAGCATTTAATTTTTTCAAACTGTCAAAACCGAAAAGGCCGTCATAATTATTGCCAAAATCGAAAACAAAAAATAATAGTATAGCATTTTTTATAGGACTAAAAATTTCCTGTGTCTGATCAAGAACTATATTTCCGGCAACAGTTTTAACGCAAATGGGATTTACCTTTATCAGGGGAGTTGGAAATCTTTTAGGTTTTATTATGCTGATTGACGATCCCGTATCAACCAGAAATCTATAATTTTTATTATTTATTCTCATTGCGATGGAGGGAAGTGATTGGAGGCTATGGAGTGAAAATTTTCCACTTCCATTGGAACTGGCACTCCGAATCTTCGCAACCTAGACTGGTTAGAATCCTGCTCCCTCATTCGTTTTGGATTTGGAATATTATTTCGATAATTGCCATCAAGATTCCGGAAATTATTCTGATAATTACGATTCTGGAATCTATTTTGAAAATTTTGGGAAGGGTTTTGGAAATTGTTCCTGGGATGTGGCTGAAAACTGTCTTGAAAATTATGATTCCGGAATCCATTTTGAAAATTTTGGGAAGGGTTTTGGAAATTGTTCCTGGGATGCGGCTGAAAATCATTTCGTGGAACTTGGAAAGGTGGTTGAAAATTACGAAATTCATTCATCTGCGGGCGTACATTATTCCGTGACAGATTCCTTTGATTATTGGGTTTAAAGTAATTGTGGGTGTTATTTTCAATTTCATTATTTTCCCTGAGGATCCTAATCCCTGATCTAAAATCGGTCACTAACTTAGCGTTAAGTAAAGCCACTAGATGAATGGGTAATTCTTTTTTCAAAATATTCAAAGCATTAAAATTCACTTCATTTCTAAAAAATAACTTTCTTTCCTCCGTTTCGCTACATAATTCGATTGTATCCTTTATTCCACAAACCAACCCATTGATTTCATCACAAAAGATTTTACAATTACCTTTAAATTTAATGTTGCCAATACTTAGAATTAACTGCGGTATTGGTTGATGTTCTCCAAATTCGTCAATCAAAATTAACTTCAATGTTGCCCAACCAGTCGGCTGCTCTCTCCTCACCACGTCCAAAGCTCCGTCATTCAGAGTCCTCAAGATAGTGTTAAAGAAAAGAACCCGATCATCCCGGGGCATTGCTGTGATATTAGGTATTATACTTTCGATACTTCTTATATATACTCCCAGTTTATCTTTTTCTCCAGTAAAAGGATGCACCATTCTTAGGTTCTGCATGATAAAGTTCCTCTGTTGCTCTACGTTGACGTTGTTATTCATGTTGTTGTTGTTATTCATATTGTTCTCGTTATTGATGTTTAGATTCTCGAGATCGTTGATAATCTCGTCCATTAACAAACTCGCAAAATCTTCAAATAAGAATTGTATCACTTATGTAGGTTTTTCTTTTAATACAACCAGTTTTACTTTGTTTTAATTAATATAATTTTATTTTAATTTCCAGACGGATTTAACTTTTTATTAAATATTTAAAAAAATTTTTCTTTGTCCCTTATTTATTTTACTCTATGTGATTTTATTTTTATAATTCACTAGTAAACGGGTAAGTTCGTTTAAGGATCTTTTTCGTAGATCCCACCGACTGCGCCAGTGACAAATTAAAACAAACCGCTTCAATTTGGAGTTGATTTAAAACTAAAAAATACTTTTTTAAAAATCTCTTATGCTACTTAAATTTATTGATTATAAATTTATGAAATTTGATTCTTAAATAATCTTTAAGTTACAAAAAGACAGAAAGAATATAAGCAATATGATTTCTTAAATGTAAACAAAACCTTTGTTTTGTTAAGCTAGCAATAATTTGATTCTTAAATAATCTTTAAGTGACAAAAAGACAGAAAGAATATAAGGTTGGTTTTTATAATAATTAATATTTATAATTCTACGGAATCCCGCTTGTCCGCGGATACATTCCATAAGTCATTATACCATTATGCACAAAGCAATGACCTATACTTGCTCGACAATACCTACGCAGTGCGTTTGAGTGACGAATTTAACATGGGGATGTCATTGGGAGTATACAATCGCCACCCTCTCGCTTACATTCCGTTGACGAAAACAGTGACGAATATTCACCATAGTTTTCGTTCACAAAAATACTATGATGAAAAGAACACTGAAGCCGGAGTTAAATAATGAACGGTTTCGCTAACGTTGGATAATGAACTACTTCGTAAATGCTCAGTAATGATATATTAAAAATGTCTTTAATGGTTTATGGTTTTATATAATATTGTATTTTTTTAATTCACAGCGTTTACAGTCTTTTAAATCTTATAAAACTAAAATTAAAAATAGAACAAAAACTTTAATTCACATAAAAACAACACAAAAACAATATCATAAAGGTAAATATAAAAAACAAAAGTTAAATTTATATGAAAACAAAAAAAAATCACATTAATTCACATCAAGAGTTAAAAAAAAAGGTAAAATTTACATGTCATTCTTTCTCTCAGCTTTCCTTTCCAGCGACAGGTTTTTGAATATGCGCCTCTTCTGCATTTGTATTGCTTTACGGATGTGTTCATCAGCTGGCCCAACACTGTTAATATTGGTCATTGAGACCGCTTCTGAAATGGTTAAAAATTTATTGTCAATATTTATTCAGTCAAAATATTAAGTGATTTTTACCTGAAAGTACTGAAAAAAATTTGTTGTGTTCTTTAAAGCTCTTCTTCCCTTGAACACCATCGACGTTGTAGGCCATAATGACATCGTCACCCAAAATACGTCTTAAATTTTTTTGAACACCGGCAGGTTCAAGTATGCACCTCATTGCTTTAATCTAAAAAATATAAATGGAAACATTACTCATATCTACTTTAATAATGAATGAACAAATAATCTTACATATTGTTTCTTGTTGTCCGGATTGATTCGATTATCGAACTGAACAAGATCTTCTTCACTCCGAATTGGAAAAATATCTGTAAGTGAGTCGTCATCACGAGATTGCCGCAAACATTTGGTTGTTAATACTTTGTTTTCTGCCAGGACTTCAGCAACGAATTTCATTTGGCCTAAAAAACACATATGCATATATTTATTGATTTGTATATTTAAGTGGTATAATGTTATGTAAATGTATCTATAGATCATTAAAAAATTACCTTGCAAAACGTTCATCTGTAATTGAATGTTTTTTGTTGCTTCCATCACTTCATTTAGTTTTTCAAATAAGTCGTTGTTGGAAATTTGCGAGCTAGTTTGTCTGTCTGAAAACAAAATAATTATTTATTAATATTAATAATTATTAATTAAAATATAATATGTACAATCGCCTATACAGAAAAATACTTACTTTCGGAGTTCTCAAAATTAACACGCTTTATTTTTCTTGGCGAAGAATTCATGATGTTGTTATTCATCTTAATGTTTTACAAAAAAAAAAATAGCGGTTAGAAAAAGCATTAAAGGCAGGCATGTAAAATTGGAATTAAAATCGACTGTGTCTTAAAAGGAAACCTAACTGCTTTACATTCTATTTCACTTAATTGAAAGTTATAAATATCGTCCGAAATGTTAGAATCTACCAAAAAAATTCCAAGAGTAATTGAGTCACATGGCTCTTTAAAAAAACTTTGAATGTTTAAAAACTTTCGTCCAACTAAAGTTCCTCCATTTTCTTGTGAAAAACTCTGGACTTGAACAGGTATTCCAGGTTCAATGTAGCAGATGTTGTCCGGTGATTTTGTCGTTAAGTAAGAGTTGTTGAAGTAAAATTTGTTTTCAAGTAAGTTAAGGCCTTTGAATTTTTTTTTAATGCAAAACTTTTCTTCAACAACTTTTCTAAAAACCTGCTCCAAAATTTTAGATGGTCTTTTAACACATTTCTTTAAGCTCTGCAAATAATTCTCGAAGGGGTAGCACGAACTTTCGGTTGGATTGCCAATTAGTTCAACAGTTTCTTTTAAATGGGTGAGATTATGTACGTTGTATGACAAACTATTTTCCCCGAAAATTATTGGAAAGTTTTCAACGAACAAGTTTAAAAGAATTTCGATTGTTTTTAAATTGTTACTGCATTGCTTTGGACAGCATATCATTCTGTAAGAACAATGCAACAAAAAAACTCGTAAAAAACATCTTCATGTACCTCGTCTTTGAGAGCGACGAGACCAGTGTACAGTAGAAACTGTCTGAACTCAGTGGCCTTCCAATGTGATATTTCATCCAAAGATCGAGGCTTTCGTCCAAATTCGGATGAAATATGAACACGCAGAGAAGTAAGTTTTCTTGAAATGTTTTGCATATTTTCAGACGATACTTGAAAACAATTTTTTTTATTAATTAAACGCATTAAAAACTTTCGCATTACACCTAAGTCTACCAAATGCATGCAATCTAGTGGTATTTGCGTAATCATGCCTAAATTGAGGTGTTCCAAGGGTGTTTTTTGTGATAAATATTTTGGCAAATGGTGTGCAGGATATTTCCGAGCACAAAAATCTTCATCTGAAATACATAAGTACTCCAGATGATGTGGCATATGTTAATGTCCCATCACATTTTTTTGCTATTTGTGTGCACTTTGAGCATCCGTGCCGTGATGCATGAGATGGTGTGCCAGAAATAAATGCACGTGCTGGAGCGTCACAGAGAACTGCTCTTATTTGCATTCTGTAAATATTTCCCTCTAGTTGTAAGCCTGTTTTTAAATAAGAAGAAATTTCATCAACGAATTTCAAAAGAAATTCTTCACATGTTGCTGGCTTACTTTTACCAACAAAAACTCCAACTGGGAATACTGGTCGATCTTCCACATTGGTAAGCCTTATTAAAATTGGCCAAAGTTGTACCTTTGAACTTTTAAAGAGGGGCAACCCGTCTACATTAACATCAATTATAATGTTATCAGGCAGCTTAATGACATCGGCTATCCTCTTTAAATTTCTTGGCATACCAATGTGAATATATGATCCACCTGCAACATTCTCTACTATCGGTTTGTTTGAACAATAAAACTTGTAGAATGGAGTGACAACTATATTTTCTTCTCTTAGAATCTCTATTAAGTCCTTAACGCAATTTCGAGAAGGTCTATGTTTCGCATTCCACTTAATTAATTTTTGGCTGATACTTAAATTCCCACTCTCTTCTTTTAAACTATTATTGTCAGAAACTGTTTCAACTTCTTCTGGTTCATTTTGAACAGAATCATGACTTTCACAAATTTCAATATTGTCACTTTGAGTTGTGTTATTTAAATTTTCCATGCCCACTTTCATCATCTTTTTTACAAAATTTTCTTTTTCACTTTTTATTATTCTTTTTAATTGCCTTTTGCTTATCATTTTCGTTACCTTTATTTTATAAAACAAAAAGACTACTGATATACTTATGTAGATATGTATTTAAAAATTCTCCAAGAAAAACTAAACAAACGGTATTTTTTTTTATTTAACAATTTTCGACTTCACACTTGTTGATCAAAACACAGAATAATTGTTATTCTGTGTTTTGTTTTTTGTCAAACCCCGAATGACGCCGAAATGAAATGAAGACTCGCCGAACACATCACTGAGGTTAGCGTTTAGCGACAAACACAAATAATTGGTAGTGTTTGACTTAGGAGATACATACATATGTTGCCAGCAAGACGCTGACGCTGACGTTTCGGTTGTGCTTAGGCTAGAAAACTATTGTACACATTTTTCTTTTCAACGTAAGCAATAGAATATGACAAAAAAAATTTTGCTTGCTTGCTTATATACGATCAACGAATTCATGTAATATATTGGTACACCAAGTAGCTACTGGCAATTGTGAGTGACGAATTTATTACAGAAAAAACGTCAATAGCAGTTTTGCTGAACAAGCGGGATACTCCACAATACACAAAAACATACAAACAAATATTACAAGAAAGAAACAACAATAAAAACCAAAAATAAGAGAAAAAAAATCTTTCGCATTTTTTAATTCAATATTAAATATTAAAATATATATGTAAGTACATATGTACAAACATATATATGTATGCATTGCGGCATTATTGGGGACGGTAAAATATATAACTTTTTTTAACATTTTCGTATAAAATATAAATAAATAAGGAACTAAATTCAATATTTTTAATTAAATTTTATTTATGTGGGAGTAAGAGCGTTTAATTAACACTTTGCCATTATAAGGGACTGTAAGCATTATTTAGTAATTTTTCGGCACCAGTCCTCAACAATTACAGTGTATAAATCTTGCCAGACTGTCACTATATTTCCCCGGTTTTTTACTGACGGCGGCATGTATTTCCAAAGTGCCATTGATGTTTGATACGAAATAGCTGGTGGTTACTGTTCAACAAAAATTACAAGAACAACATCCATTTATTTTACTTGTTTTTGTAATTATTGTATAAAAATGATGTCATATTCAATATACAAATACAATATACGTATACCTTCGTTGTTTTTGTAATAATTGTATAAAAATGATCCCATCTTCAATTTGTAAACACAGTATACGTATATTTTAGTTGTTTTTGTAATTATTGTATAAAAATGATGCCATCTTCAATTTGCAAAATCACTATACGTATATTTTGGTTGTTTTTGTAATTATTGTATAAAAGTTATGCCATCTTCAATATACAAAATAATATACATTTATCTTGGTCGTTTTTGTAATAATTTTATAAAAATGATCCCATCTTCAATTTGTAAAGACAGTATACGTTTATTTTAGTTGTTTTTGTAATTATGGTATAAAAATGACGCTATCTTTAAAATATAAAAACTACATAAGTTTATTTTTATTGTTGTTCTTCAATATATACTAGTAAGCCTGCCAATGTATGTATATTATAAGAACATTAATATTTAAAATGGTTTATAAAATTAACATTTACCATCCGCTTGCATGATTTTGTATATATATGTATTCTCTTCGGCTCATACATTCTAAGTTTACATGATGAAATTATTTAATTTTTAACATACCGTTATATGTCTGTACAAAGGCGAATCCACTTACCAGGTGGTGTGACTTCTACAACAAGTACAATATTACAACATTTGACATATCGACCTCCATTCTGCAAGATAACATGAGCTCATCTGTGTTAAGGCCGTGCTTCACCATCCTACACAATCGTACGATTCATTCACAGGAAAATCTTACAAAAATCTGACCGACCTTAAAAAATCGTTTCAAAATGGTGTTGTAGGTGCCACACTATTACACAAATCTGATGCCAAAACATCTGTTTGTGAATATTCTCAGCGCTTTGATACTAAATACTACTCTGATCGCATTAAAACTATCATTTTATGAACATTTTCATAAAATTTTACAAATCGCACGACTTGCCAAAAAAATCTGTCACACAGATGCATTTTTAGTCCACACTACCATAGTTTATGAGCACACATGTAATATTTGGCAGACCGCACGATTGTGTAGGATAGTGCAGCACGGCCTTTAGTAACACATAACACATTATAAACAATGTATATGCACCACTACAACAAAACAACACTAAAAACACAACAGGCATTTTGTTAATGTTAATAGCCCGTTCAGCGTGACGCAATATTAAGTAATTTCCTGATTTTGACCGGAATCAAGTTGAAATTATGTTATTTCGCATGCGTTTTGACAATTCCCAAATTAAGTAATTTTACTTAATTTCACCGAAACCAACTTGAAATTACAATAATCAACCCTTTTTTGTGATAAATACCATTTTTGTTCCAACCGTGCTCATATGTACAACCGTGTTTACCGCGAAAAAAGTGTCGTTTGTTTACAAAATATATTGAATTCAATATTTAAAACTGAAATTTTTTATTAGTTGTTTGTTTTTTGAAATTTAATAGTGTATATATATGTACATATTAAAGTGGCAAAGTAAGTACATGCATATATACCTACGCATAATATTATCAGCTGTTCTTAAAATTAACTCATGTGTCAAATGTACCAGCATGAACACTTTGGATTTCGTTCGTAATTTCAACTTGAAATAACTTAATTTCGCGTCACGTAAAACTGTTCTCATATGAACCAAATTTGTCAGTTTTGCTGGATAAATTCGCACAAATTCGCCCCTGCATCCACCTTATAATGAATTCGCCTTGGTTTGTACATTAACTGGATTAGAAATACAAAGACGATTTTGCAATAATTTCTGAACGGTTTCAAGCCGAGAGAATAAAAAAACAAAAAATGTAGTAGAAATAAAAAAAACAAGTAGAAAATATTATGTAAAAATATTGGCAGTAACTTTAAATTTACAGGTTATGATCGGGGCACATTTATTCAGATAAACTCTAATTAACTAACTTTGAAAAATATCTCTTCTGATGACAAATAAAATTGAAAACAATGTGGCAACGAAATATTTAACCTGAAGATCTCATAAGATGGCGAATTTGCAGAAAATTTTGTGAATGAATTGAAGCCCAGAGATTTAAAAAAGAAACTATGTTGTAGAAAATCGTAAAGTAAGAAGAAAATGTTAAATAAAAATATTGGCTGCACCTCAAAATTTACGAGCTTTGAGCATAGCCTATTTATAACAGGTACTCTGGCTTCAATACGCTTTGATAGATATTAACTAATGTTCCAAACAATGTGTAAAACATTTGACATATCAACTAGATAACAAACACAGCAAGAACTATCATCTGAGCTGTCAAAACCAATTGTTATGAATTCGCCTTACAACCCCGAATTCGCAATAAATTTATGAATGAATTGCATTCAGGAGAAATAAAAACTATACCTTTGAAGTAAATTTTGTGAATGAATTGCAGCACAGATTTGAAGAACAAACTATGTTGTAGAGAACCGTAAAGTAAGAAGACAATATTAAATACTATATATATAAAAATGTAGAGCATTGTGTTTGGCATTGATGTTCTCTGTAATGCCTGAACCGATTTCAATTCTGTAAACTTCTCATGAAAGGTGACGTCAATACCAAGGTTTTTATGTATATACGGTTTTTGTGTGTGGATTGGTTTATGAGTTATAGTCGCTTCAGTAAGCCCACTTTTTCCAATAGTATATATAATTCTACTGTACGTGCGTTGTAACTGAACTCCTCCTAAACGGCTGGACCGATTTGCATAAATTTTTTTGTATGCGTTTGGGTGGCGCCCCGGGTGGTTTAGATTGACAATTCGGTCCAATTGGACAAAGGGGCGTGGTACCTCCCAAACAAACCACATATTAAAAATCTATTATTTCTGCTCCTGATAACGGTATTTGAACAAAATTTGGTATGTCGGTTTGGTGTGCATTTCTTAAGTGCTGCTGCAAATATGGGCGGGATTGGACAAAGGGGCGTGGTACCTCTCATACAAACCACAAATTAAAAATCTATTATTTCTGCTCCTGATAACGGTATTTGAACAAAATTTGGTACGTCGGTTTGGTGTGCATTTTTTAAGTGCTGCTGCAAATATGGGTGGGATTGGACAAAGGGGCGTGGTACCTCTCATACAAACCACAAATTAAAAATCTATTATTTCTGCTCCTGATAACGGTATTTGAACAAAATTTGGTACGTCGGTTTGGTGTGCATTTTTTAAGTGCTGCTGCAAATATGGGTGGGATTGGACAAAGGGGCGTGGTACCTCTCATACAAACCACAAATTAAAAATCTATTATTTTTGCTCCTGATAACGGTATTTGAACAAAATTTGGTACGTCGGTTTGGTGTGCATTTTTTTAGTGCTGCTGCAGATATGGGCGGGATTGGACAAAGAGGCTTGGCACCACCCATATAACCCAAAAATTTAAATCGCCATATTTTGGGCATTTTTCGACCTACGTCGATGATATTTGGTGCATATGGTATTGGCATAATTTGGAATACGTACAGGGAGAAAAGTGGATGGGACCACGCTCCTTTTTAGGAAAATTAAAAATCGTAATATAGTCTTAACTACTGGACCGATCGTCACAATAGGATATATAAATACTTTTAATTTTATTTTATAACGAGCGGGGTAGCGAAGTACACCGGGATCAGCTAGTATTAAATAAAAATATTGACTGCAACTCAAAATTTAGAGCTATGAGCCTTTTTAGAACAGGTAAACAGAAAATATTTTAAAATAATTAGCAGTAATTTATAGTTTAGAAGTTATGACCTTTTAAAGTTCTTATAAAATAGCGAACTTACAGAAAATTTTGTGAATGAATTGAAGCCCAGAGATTTAAAAAAGAAACTATGTTGTAGAAAATCGTAAAGTAAGAAGAAAATATTAAATAAATGAATTGGAGACAACTTATAGTTTAAGAGTTATAAGTATGGCATAGGTAATGTCGCTTTAATTCGCTTTGATAGAGCTGTCAAAAACAGTATTTAAGAATTCGCTTGCAATTTGGTTTAAATTCGCCTTGAATTCTACTTGAACAAAATGAAAGTAAGAAAATTAATCGGCGGCTATTATATCTCCTTGGCAGCAACAATCAATAATCATCGGCGGCAAAGTTTTACCAGTTGTAGCCGACTCAAACAGTAGTTACGATTTCGCTTTACAAACCCGAATTCGCAATAAATTTAAGAATGAATTGAATTCAAGAAAAATAAAAACTATACCTTGTTGAAGCAAGTGCAAAATAAGCAGAAAATATTATAAAATAATTAGCAACAATTTATAGTTTAGAAGTTACGACCTTCTGAAAATCTCATAAAATGGCGAATTTGCAGTAAATTTTGTGAATGAATTGAAGCACAGAGATTTAAAAAACAAACTGTGTTTTAGGAAATCGTAAAGTTAGAAGAAAATATTAAATAAAAATATTGGGATTGTTATGAATTCGCTTTACAAACCCAAATTTGTACTAAATTTATTAATGAATTGAATTCATGAGAAATAAAAAGTATACCTTCTTGTAGGAATTGCAAAAATAAACAGAAAATGTTATAAAATAGTTAGCAGCTATTTATAGTTTAGCAGTTACGACCTTCTGAATTTCTCATAAAATGGCGAATTTGCAGTAAATTTTGTGAATGAATTGAAGCACAGATTTAAAGAACAAACTATGTTGTAAGAAATCGTAAAGTAAGAAGAAAATATTAAATAAAAATATTGGCTGCACCTCAAAATTTACGAGCTATGAGCACGGCCTATTTATAACAGGTACTCTCGCTTCAATTCGCTTAGATAGTTATTAACTAATGTACCAACAATGTATCAACATGGCATTTGACATATCAACTAGATCCCAAACACAGCGAGATGATCATCAGAGCTGTCAAAAACAATTGTTAAAAAAAATGTTGTAAAGTATACAACTTTTCTCAGAAAGCCTCCGGGAAAATAGTTGAATCCATAATCGATACGCATTTTCAACGACATTCGATTGCGAATAGTATCATATGCCCACCCCTTCTACTTTATGAGTTATTTGCAAATTACTATATGTATATATTTTTTTTATTTTTTTGTAAAAAAAATGTTGTTAAATAAACAACTTTTCTCAAAAAACCTCCGGGAAAATAGTGGAACCCATAATCGATGCGTATTTTAAACCTCATTCGATTGGGTGTAGTGTCGTATGCTCACTCCTTCCACTTTATGAGTTATTTGCAAATTACTAAAAATCTTTTTTTTTTTTTTGTAAAAAATATGTTGTTAAGTATACAACTTTTTTCAAAAAGCTTTCGGGAAAATAGTTGAATCCATAATCGATGAGTATGTTTAACCTCATTCGATTGCGTGTAGTGTCATATGTCCACCCCTTCTACTTTACGAGCTATTTACATATTACTAAAAATCTTTTTTTTTTTTTTGTTGTAAAAAATATGATGTTAAGTATGCAACTTTTTTCAAAAAGCCTCCGGGAAAATAGTTGAATCCATAATCGATGCGTATTTTCAACCTCTTTCGATTGCGTGTAGTGTCATATGCGCACTCTCTCTAGTTTCTGAGATGTCAATGAAATAGTGTTTCGAAAATTGTTCGAAGAAACCTCCGGATATATTAAATATAACTAAAATGTCAACTCCATGTTTTTTTCTTCACACGCGTACTTAAACAATTGTTATTATTTCGCTTTTCAAACCCAAATTCGCAATAAAATTATGAATGAATTAAATTCAGGAATAATAAAAACTAAACCTTGTTGTGGGAAATGCAAAAATAAGCATAAGATATTATAAATAATTAGCAGCAGTTTATAGTTTAGAAGTTATGACCTTCTGAAGTTCTCATAAAATGGCGAATTTGCATAAATTTTGTGAATGAATTGAAGCCAAAAGATTTAAAATACAAACTTTGTTGTAGGAAATCGTAAAGTAAGAAGAAAATATTAAATAAAAATATTGGCTGCACCTCAAAATTTACGAGCTATGAGCATGGCCTATTTATAAAAGGTATTCTGGCTTCAATTCGCTTTGATAGATATTAACTAATGTTCAGAACAATGTGTCAACAAAGCATTTGACATATCAACTAGATCCCAAACACAGCGAGAATTATCATCTGAGCTGTCAAAACAATTGTTATGAATTCGCCTTACAAACCCGAATTCGCAATAAAATTATGCATTCAGAAGAAATAAAAACTAAACCTTGTTGTGGGAAATGCAAAAATAAGCATAAGATATTATAAATAATTAGCAGCAGTTTATAGTTTAGAAGTTATGACCTTCTGAAGTTCTCATAAAATGGCGAATTTGAAGTAAATTTTGTGAATGAATTGAAGCCAAATGATTTAAAAAACAAACTTTGTTGTAGGAAATCGTAAAGTAAGAAGAAAATATTAAATAAAAATATTGGCTGCACCTCAAAATTTACGAGCTATGAGCATGGCCTATTTATAAAAGGTACTCTGGCTTCAATTCGCTTTGATAGATATTAACTAATGTTCAGAACAATGTGTCAACAAAGCATTTGACATATCAACTAGATCCCAAACACAGCGAGAATTATCATCTGAGCTGTCAAAACAATTGTTATGAATTCGCCTTACAAACCCGAATTCGCAATAAAATTATGCATTCAGAAGAGATAAAAACTAAACCTTGTTGTGGGAAATGCAAAAATAAGCATAAGATATTATAAATAATTAGCAGCAGTTTATAGTTTAGAAGTTATGACCTTCTGAAGTTCTCATAAAATGGCGAATTTGAAGTAAATTTTGTGAATGAATTGAAGCCAAATGATTTAAAAAACAAACTTTGTTGTAGGAAATCGTAAAGTAAGAAGAAAATATTAAATAAAAATATTGGGTGCAACTCAAAATTTAGAGCTATGAGCCTTTTTAGAACAGCTAAACAGAAAATATTTTAAAATAATTAGCAGTAATTTATAGCTTAGAAGTTATGACCTTCTAACGCTGCGTTTACACATGAAAGTAATTTCATGAAAGTTCCCTATACGTATTATCAATGAAAGAGAAATAAAAAACAACAGAATTTCATGAAAATTTCTTGAAAGTTTTTATGAAACTGAAATTTTAGTTTTAAAATGTTGTCAAAGGGAAAGCTTAATATATTTCTTCCATTGCTGTTTTTTGTTATTTTTATTTTTCAGAGTTGCCAGTATAATTAACCAAGCCGAGTTTTAGGAAACGCATTAAAACTAAAATTTATTTTTATAATTCTTTTAATATTTTTAAATTATAATTAGAAAAATTGTTTGTTATATATGCTTAAAATGAAACTGTTAGAATTATTTGTTTAAACGCTTAAAACAAGTAGCTTTTGTACCTGCTTTTTAAAACAATCCTGAAATTTTTCATGATTATTTTTACCTGGCAACACACCTATGGTTATTATCATTTCTTTCAGAAAGTATATTGAAAGTGTCAAAAAATTACTTTCAAGAAATTTTCGTTGAAAGCAGAGCTGAAAGTTGACTGAAAGTGACAAATAT
This sequence comes from Lypha dubia, assembly GCA_947311025.1. Lineage (NCBI taxonomy): Eukaryota > Metazoa > Arthropoda > Insecta > Diptera > Tachinidae > Lypha > Lypha dubia. The sequence continues at coordinate 36,721,628 of OX371263.1, forward strand.
ATGAATGTGTTTGTGAGGAATTGTGAGTGTATTGCGACTTTCATGAAATTACTTTCATGTGTAAACGCTATGTAAAGCTCTCATAAAATAGCGAACTTACAGAAAATTTTGTGAATGAATTGAAGCCCAGAGATTTAAAAAAGAAACTATGTTGTAGAAAATCGTAAAGTAAGAAGAAAATATTAAATAAATGAATTGGAGACAACTTATAGTTTAAGAGTTATAAGTATGGCATAGGTAATCTCGCTTTAATTCGCTTTGATAGAGCTGTCAAAAACAGTATTTAAGAATTCGCTTGCAATTTGGTTTAAATTCGCCTTGAATTCTACTTGAACAAAATGAGAGTAAGAAAATTAATCGGCGGCTATTATATCTCCTTGGCAGCAACAATCAATAATCATCGGCGGCAAAGTTTTACCAGTTGTAGCCGACTCAAACAGTAGTTACGATTTCGCTTTACAAACCCGAATTCGCAAAAAATTTAAGAATGAATTGAATTCAAGAAAAATAAAAACTATACCTTGTTGAAGCAAGTGCAAAATAAGCAGAAAATATTATAAAATAATTAGCAACAATTTATAGTTTAGAAGTTACGACCTTCTGAAAATCTCATAAAATGGCGAATTTGCAGTAAATTTTGTGAATGAATTGAAGCACAGAGATTTAAAAAACAAACTGTGTTTTAGGAAATCGTAAAGTTAGAAGAAAATATTAAATAAAAATATTGGGATTGTTATGAATTCGCTTTACAAACCCAAATTTGTACTAAATTTATTAATGAATTGAATTCATGAGAAATAAAAAGTATACCTTCTTGTAGGAATTGCAAAAATAAACAGAAAATGTTATAAAATAGTTAGCAGCTATTTATAGTTTAGCAGTTACGACCTTCTGAATTTCTCATAAAATGGCGAATTTGCAGTAAATTTTGTGAATGAATTGAAGCACAGATTTAAAGAACAAACTATGTTGTAGAAAAGCGTAAAGTAAGAAAACAATATTTAATAAAAATATTTTTTTGTAAAAAAAATGTTGTTAAATATACAACTTTTATCAGAAAGCCTCCGGGAAAATAGTGGAACCCATAATCGATGCGTATTTTAAACCTCATTCGATTGCGTGTGGTGTCATTTGCCCACTCCTTCTACTTAATGAGTTATTTGCAAATTACTAAAAGTGTTTTTTTTTTTTTTGTAAAAAAATGTTGTTAAGTATACAACTTTTCTCAGAAAGCCTCCGTGAAAATAGTTGAACCCATAATCGATGCGTATTTTCAACCTCTTTCGATTGCGAGTAGTGTCATATGCGCACTCTCTCTAGTTTATGAGATGTCAATGAAATAGTGTTTGGAAAATTGTTCGAAGAAACCTCCGGATATATTAAATATAACTAAAATGTCAATAATGACAGTCATAAAATGTCATACTAGAGGACTTTTGCTATATATTCTCATTTTTATATCTTTAATTTATTAATATATTACTTAAAAATTATTGCATTCAAAGTCATAATATTTTTCACTCTTTGTTTTTATTTTGCATATAAAAAACATTAAAATTATAACATCCGGTTTGATAACTCCATGTTTTTTTCTTCACACGCGTGAATTGAAGCCCAAAGATTTAAAAAACAAACTTTGTTGTAAGAAATCGTAAAGTAAGAAGAAAATATTAAATAAAAATATTGGCTGCACCTCAAAATTTACGAGCTATGAGCACGGCCTATTTATAACAGGTACTCTCGCTTCAATTCGCTTAGATAGTTATTAACTAATGTACCAAAAATGTATCAACATGGCATTTGACATATCAACTAGATCCCAAACACAGCGAGATGATCATCAGAGCTGTCAAAAACAATTGTTAAAAAAAATGTTGTAAAGTATACAACTTTTCTCAGAAAGCCTCCGGGAAAATAGTTGAATCCATAATCGATACGCATTTTCAACCACATTCGATTGCGAATAGTATCATATGCCCACCCCTTCTACTTTATGAGTTATTTGCAAATTACTATATGTATATATTTTTTTTATTTTTTTGTAAAAAAAATGTTGTTAAATAAACAACTTTTCTCAGAAAACCTCCGGGAAAATAGTGGAACCCATAATCGATGCGTATTTTAAACCTCATTCGATTGCGTGTACTGTCGTATGCCCACTCCTTCCACTTTATGAGTTATTTGCAAATTACTAAAAATCTTTTTTTTTTTTTTGTAAAAAATATGTTGTTAAGTATACAACTTTTTTCAAAAAGCTTTCGGGAAAATAGTTGAATCCATAATCGATGCGTATGTTTAACCTCATTCGATTGCGTGAAGTGTCATATGTCCACCCCTTCTACTTTACGAGCTATTTACATATTACTAAAAATATTTTTTTTTTTTGTTGTAAAAAATATGTTGTTAAGTATGCAACTTTTTTCAAAAAGCCTCCGGGAAAATAGCTGAATCCATAATCGATGCGTATTTTCAACCTCTTTCGATTGCGTGTAGTGTCATATGCGCACTCTCTCTAGTTTCTGAGATGTCAATGAAATAGTGTTTCGAAAATTGTTCGAAGAAACCTCCGGATATATTAAATATAACTAAAATGTCAACTCCATGTTTTTTTCTTCACACGCGTACTTAAACAATTGTTATTATTTCGCTTTTCAAACCCAAATTCGCAATAAATTTATGAATGAATTAAATTCAGGAATAATAAAAACTAAACCTTGTTGTGGGAAATGCAAAAATAAGCATAAGATATTATAAATAATTAGCAGCAGTTTATAGTTTAGAAGTTATGACCTTCTGAAGTTCTCATAAAATGGCGAATTTGCATAAATTTTGTGAATGAATTGAAGCCAAAAGATTTAAAATACAAACTTTGTTGTAGGAAATCGTAAAGTAAGAAGAAAATATTAAATAAAAATATTGGCTGCACCTCAAAATTTACGAGCTATGAGCATGGCCTATTTATAAAAGGTATTCTGGCTTCAATTCGCTTTGATAGATATTAACTAATGTTCAGAACAATGTGTCAACAAAGCATTTGACATATCAACTAGATCCCAAACACAGCGAGAATTATCATCTGAGCTGTCAAAACAATTGTTATGAATTCGCCTTACAAACCCGAATTCGCAATAAAATTATGCATTCAGAAGAAATAAAAACTAAACCTTGTTGTGGGAAATGCAAAAATAAGCATAAGATATTATAAATAATTAGCAGCAGTTTATAGTTTAGAAGTTATGACCTTCTGAAGTTCTCATAAAATGGCGAATTTGAAGTAAATTTTGTGAATGAATTGAAGCCAAATGATTTAAAAAACAAACTTTGTTGTAGGAAATCGTAAAGTAAGAAGAAAATATTAAATAAAAATATTGGCTGCACCTCAAAATTTACGAGCTATGAGCATGGCCTATTTATAAAAGGTACTCTGGCTTCAATTCGCTTTGATAGATATTAACTAATGTTCAGAACAATGTGTCAACAAAGCATTTGACATATCAACTAGATCCCAAACACAGCGAGAATTATCATCTGAGCTGTCAAAACAATTGTTATGAATTCGCCTTACAAACCCGAATTCGCAATAAAATTATGCATTCAGAAGAAATAAAAACTAAACCTTGTTGTGGGAAATGCAAAAATAAGCATAAGATATTATAAATAATTAGCAGCAGTTTATAGTTTAGAAGTTATGACCTTCTGAAGTTCTCATAAAATGGCGAATTTGAAGTAAATTTTGTGAATGAATTGAAGCCAAATGATTTAAAAAACAAACTTTGTTGTAGGAAATCGTAAAGTAAGAAGAAAATATTAAATAAAAATATTGGGTGCAACTCAAAATTTAGAGCTATGAGCCTTTTTAGAACAGCTAAACAGAAAATATTTTAAAATAATTAGCAGTAATTTATAGCTTAGAAGTTATGACCTTCTAAAGCTCTCATAAAATAGCGAACTTACAGAAAATTTTGTGAATGAATTGAAGCCCAGAGATTTAAAAAAGAAACTATGTTGTAGAAAATCGTAAAGTAAGAAGAAAATATTAAATAAATGAATTGGAGACAACTTATAGTTTAAGAGTTATAAGTATGGCATAGGTAATCTCGCTTTAATTCGCTTTGATAGAGCTGTCAAAAACAGTATTTAAGAATTCGCTTGCAATTTGGTTTAAATTCGCCTTGAATTCTACTTGAACAAAATGAAAGTAAGAAAATTAATCGGCGGCTATTATATCTCCTTGGCAGCAACAATCAATAATCATCGGCGGCAAAGTTTTACCAGTTGTAGCCGACTCAAACAGTAGTTACGATTTCGCTTTACAAACCCGAATTCGCAATAAATTTAAGAATGAATTGAATTCAAGAAAAATAAAAACTATACCTTGTTGAAGCAAGTGCAAAATAAGCAGAAAATATTATAAAATAATTAGCAACAATTTATAGTTTAGAAGTTACGACCTTCTGAAAATCTCATAAAATGGCGAATTTGCAGTAAATTTTGTGAATGAATTGAAGCACAGAGATTTAAAAAACAAACTGTGTTTTAGGAAATCGTAAAGTTAGAAGAAAATATTAAATAAAAATATTGGGATTGTTATGAATTCGCTTTACAAACCCAAATTTGTACTAAATTTATTAATGAATTTATTAATGAATTGAATTCATGAGAAATAAAAAGTATACCTTCTTGTAGGAATTGCAAAAATAAACAGAAAATGTTATAAAATAGTTAGCAGCTATTTATAGTTTAGCAGTTACGACCTTCTGAATTTCTCATAAAATGGTGAATTTGCAGTAAATTTTGTGAATGAATTGAAGCACAGATTTAAAGAACAAACTATGTTGTAGAAAAGCGTAAAGTAAGAAGACAATATTTAATAAAAATATTTTTTTGTAAAAAAAATGTTGTTAAATATACAACTTTTATCAGAAAGCCTCCGGGAAAATAGTGGAACCCATAAGCGATGCGTATTTTAAACCTCATTCGATTGCGTGTGGTGTCATTTGCCCACTCCTTCTACTTAATGAGTTATTTGCAAATTACTAAAAGTGTTTTTTTTTTTTTTTTGTAAAAAAATGTTGTTAAGTATACAACTTTTCTCATAAAGCCTCCGTGAAAATAGTTGAACCCATAATCGATGCGTATTTTCAACCTCTTTCGATTGCGAGTAGTGTCATATGCGCACTCTCTCTAGTTTATGAGATGTCAATGAAATAGTGTTTGGAAAATTGTTCGAAGAAACCTCCGGATATATTAAATATAACTAAAATGTCAATAATGACAGTCATAAAATGTCATACTAGAGGACTTTTGCTATATATTCTCATTTTTATATCTTTAATTTATTAATATATTACTTAAAAATTATTGCATTCAAAGTCATAATATTTTTCACTCTTTGTTTTTATTTTGCATATAAAAAACATTAAAATTATAACATCCGGTTTGATAACTCCATGTTTTTTTCTTCACACGCGTGAATTGAAGCCCAAAGATTTAAAAAACAAACTTTGTTGTAAGAAATCGTAAAGTAAGAAGAAAATATTAAATAAAAATATTGGCTGCACCTCAAAATTTACGAGCTATGAGCACGGCCTATTTATAACAGGTACTCTCGCTTCAATTCGCTTAGATAGTTATTAACTAATGTACCAACAATGTATCAACATGGCATTTGACATATCAACTAGATCCCAAACACAGCGAGATGATCATCAGAGCTGTCAGAAACAATTGTTAAAAAAAATGTTGTAAAGTATACAACTTTTCTCAGAAAGCCTCCGGGAAAATAGTTGAATCCATAATCGATACGCATTTTCAACCACATTCGATTGCGAATAGTATCATATGCCCACCCCTTCTACTTTATGAGTTATTTGCAAATTACTATATGTATATATTTTTTTTATTTTTTTGTAAAAAAAATGTTGTTAAATAAACAACTTTTCTCAGAAAACCTCCGGGAAAATAGTGGAACCCATAATCGATGCGTATTTTAAACCTCATTCGATTGCGTGTAGTGTCGTATGCCCACTCCTTCCACTTTATGAGTTATTTGCAAATTACTAAAAATCTTTTTTTTTTTTTGTAAAAAATATGTTGTTAAGTATACAACTTTTTTCAAAAAGCTTTCGGGAAAATAGTTGAATCCATAATCGATGCGTATGTTTAACCTCATTCGATTGCGTGTAGTGTCATATGTCCACCCCTTCTACTTTACGAGCTATTTACATATTACTAAAAATCTTTTTTTTTTTTTTGTTGTAAAAAATATGTTGTTAAGTATGCAACTTTTTTCAAAAAGCCTCCGGGAAAATAGTTGAATCCATAATCGATGCGTATTTTCAACCTCTTTCGATTGCGTGTAGTGTCATATGAGCACTCTCTCTAGTTTCTGAGATGTCAATGAAATAGTGTTTCGAAAATTGTTCGAAGAAACCTCCGGATATATTAAATATAACTAAAATGTCAACTCCATGTTTTTTTCTTCACACGCGTACTTAAACAATTGTTATTATTTCGCTTTTCAAACCCAAATTCGCAATAAATTTATGAATGAATTAAATTCAGGAATAATAAAAACTAAACCTTGTTGTGGGAAATGCAAAAATAAGCATAAGATATTATAAATAATTAGCAGCAGTTTATAGTTTAGAAGTTATGACCTTCTGAAGTTCTCATAAAATGGCGAATTTGCATAAATTTTGTGAATGAATTGAAGCCAAAAGATTTAAAATACAAACTTTGTTGTAGGAAATCGTAAAGTAAGAAGAAAATATTAAATAAAAATATTGGCTGCACCTCAAAATTTACGAGCTATGAGCATGGCCTATTTATAAAAGGTATTCTGGCTTCAATTCGCTTTGATAGATATTAACTAATGTTCAGAACAATGTGTCAACAAAGCATTTGACATATCAACTAGATCCCAAACACAGCGAGAATTATCATCTGAGCTGTCAAAACAATTGTTATGAATTCGCCTTACAAACCCGAATTCGCAATAAAATTATGCATTCAGAAGAAATAAAAACTAAACCTTGTTGTGGGAAATGCAAAAATAAGCATAAGATATTATAAATAATTAGCAGCAGTTTATAGTTTAGAAGTTATGACCTTCTGAAGTTCTCATAAAATGGCGAATTTGAAGTAAATTTTGTGAATGAATTGAAGCCAAATGATTTAAAAAACAAACTTTGTTGTAGGAAATCGTAAAGTAAGAAGAAAATAAATATAATAAAAATATTGGCTGCACCTCAAAATTTACGAGCTATGAGCATGGCCTATTTATAAAAGGTACTCTGGCTTCAATTCGCTTTGATAGATATTAACTAATGTTCAGAACAATGTGTCAACAAAGCATTTGACATATCAACTAGATCCCAAACACAGCGAGAATTATCATCTGAGCTGTCAAAACAATTGTTATGAATTCGCCTTACAAACCCGAATTCGCAATAAAATTATGCATTCAGAAGAAATAAAAACTAAACATTGTTGTGGGAAATGCAAAAATAAGCATAAGATATTATAAATAATTAGCAGCAGTTTATAGTTTAGAAGTTATGACCTTCTGAAGTTCTCATAAAATGGCGAATTTGAAGTAAATTTTGTGAATGAATTGAAGCCAAATGATTTAAAAAACAAACTTTGTTGTAGGAAATCGTAAAGTAAGAAGAAAATATTAAATAAAAATATTGGGTGCAACTCAAAATTTAGAGCTATGAGCCTTTTTAGAACAGCTAAACAGAAAATATTTTAAAATAATTAGCAGTAATTTATAGCTTAGAAGTTATGACCTTCTAAAGCTCTCATAAAATAGCGAACTTACAGAAAATTTTGTGAATGAATTGAAGCCCAGAGATTTAAAAAAGAAACTATGTTGTAGAAAATCGTAAAGTAAGAAGAAAATATTAAATAAATGAATTGGAGACAACTTATAGTTTAAGAGTTATAAGTATGGCATAGGTAATCTCGCTTTAATTTGGTTTAAATTCGCCTTGAATTCTACTTGAACAAAATGAAAGTAAGAAAATTAATCGGCGGCTATTATATCTCCTTGGCAGCAACAATCAATAATCATCGGCGGCAAAGTTTTACCAGTTGTAGCCGACTCAAACAGTAGTTACGATTTCGCTTTACAAACCCGAATTCGCAATAAATTTAAGAATGAATTGAATTCAAGAAAAATAAAAACTATACCTTGTTGAAGCAAGTGCAAAATAAGCAGAAAATATTATAAAATAATTAGCAACAATTTATAGTTTAGAAGTTACGACCTTCTGAAAATCTCATAAAATGGCGAATTTGCAGTAAATTTTGTGAATGAATTGAAGCACAGAGATTTAAAAAACAAACTGTGTTTTAGGAAATCGTAAAGTTAGAAGAAAATATTAAATAAAAATATTGGGATTGTTATGAATTCGCTTTACAAACCCAAATTTGTACTAAATTTATTAATGAATTTATTAATGAATTGAATTCATGAGAAATAAAAAGTATACCTTCTTGTAGGAATTGCAAAAATAAACAGAAAATGTTATAAAATAGTTAGCAGCTATTTATAGTTTAGCAGTTACGACCTTCTGAATTTCTCATAAAATGGTGAATTTGCAGTAAATTTTGTGAATGAATTGAAGCACAGATTTAAAGAACAAACTATGTTGTAGAAAAGCGTAAAGTAAGAAGACAATATTTAATAAAAATATTTTTTGTAAAAAAAATGTTGTTAAATATACAACTTTTATCAGAAAGCCTCCGGGAAAATAGTGGAACCCATAAGCGATGCGTATTTTAAACCTCATTCGATTGCGTGTGGTGTCATTTGCCCACTCCTTCTACTTAATGAGTTATTTGCAAATTACTAAAAGTGTTTTTTTTTTTTTTTTGTAAAAAAATGTTGTTAAGTATACAACTTTTCTCATAAAGCCTCCGTGAAAATAGTTGAACCCATAATCGATGCGTATTTTCAACCTCTTTCGATTGCGAGTAGTGTCATATGCGCACTCTCTCTAGTTTATGAGATGTCAATGAAATAGTGTTTGGAAAATTGTTCGAAGAAACCTCCGGATATATTAAATATAACTAAAATGTCAATAATGACAGTCATAAAATGTCATACTAGAGGACTTTTGCTATATATTCTCATTTTTATATCTTTAATTTATTAATATATTACTTAAAAATTATTGCATTCAAAGTCATAATATTTTTCACTCTTTGTTTTTATTTTGCATATAAAAAACATTAAAATTATAACATCCGGTTTGATAACTCCATGTTTTTTTCTTCACACGCGTGAATTGAAGCCCAAAGATTTAAAAAACAAACTTTGTTGTAAGAAATCGTAAAGTAAGAAGAAAATATTAAATAAAAATATTGGCTGCACCTCAAAATTTACGAGCTATGAGCACGGCCTATTTATAACAGGTACTCTCGCTTCAATTCGCTTAGATAGTTATTAACTAATGTACCAACAATGTATCAACATGGCATTTGACATATCAACTAGATCCCAAACACAGCGAGATGATCATCAGAGCTGTCAGAAACAATTGTTAAAAAAAATGTTGTAAAGTATACAACTTTTCTCAGAAAGCCTCCGGGAAAATAGTTGAATCCATAATCGATACGCATTTTCAACCACATTCGATTGCGAATAGTATCATATGCCCACCCCTTCTACTTTATGAGTTATTTGCAAATTACTATATGTATATATTTTTTTTATTTTTTTGTAAAAAAAATGTTGTTAAATAAACAACTTTTCTCAGAAAACCTCCGGGAAAATAGTGGAACCCATAATCGATGCGTATTTTAAACCTCATTCGATTGCGTGTAGTGTCGTATGCCCACTCCTTCCACTTTATGAGTTATTTGCAAATTACTAAAAATCTTTTTTTTTTTTTGTAAAAAATATGTTGTTAAGTATACAACTTTTTTCAAAAAGCTTTCGGGAAAATAGTTGAATCCATAATCGATGCGTATGTTTAACCTCATTCGATTGCGTGTAGTGTCATATGTCCACCCCTTCTACTTTACGAGCTATTTACATATTACTAAAAATCTTTTTTTTTTTTTTGTTGTAAAAAATATGTTGTTAAGTATGCAACTTTTTTCAAAAAGCCTCCGGGAAAATAGTTGAATCCATAATCGATGCGTATTTTCAACCTCTTTCGATTGCGTGTAGTGTCATATGAGCACTCTCTCTAGTTTCTGAGATGTCAATGAAATAGTGTTTCGAAAATTGTTCGAAGAAACCTCCGGATATATTAAATATAACTAAAATGTCAACTCCATGTTTTTTTCTTCACACGCGTACTTAAACAATTGTTATTATTTCGCTTTTCAAACCCAAATTCGCAATAAATTTATGAATGAATTAAATTCAGGAATAATAAAAACTAAACCTTGTTGTGGGAAATGCAAAAATAAGCATAAGATATTATAAATAATTAGCAGCAGTTTATAGTTTAGAAGTTATGACCTTCTGAAGTTCTCATAAAATGGCGAATTTGCATAAATTTTGTGAATGAATTGAAGCCAAAAGATTTAAAATACAAACTTTGTTGTAGGAAATCGTAAAGTAAGAAGAAAATATTAAATAAAAATATTGGCTGCACCTCAAAATTTACGAGCTATGAGCATGGCCTATTTATAAAAGGTATTCTGGCTTCAATTCGCTTTGATAGATATTAACTAATGTTCAGAACAATGTGTCAACAAAGCATTTGACATATCAACTAGATCCCAAACACAGCGAGAATTATCATCTGAGCTGTCAAAACAATTGTTATGAATTCGCCTTACAAACCCGAATTCGCAATAAAATTATGCATTCAGAAGAAATAAAAACTAAACCTTGTTGTGGGAAATGCAAAAATAAGCATAAGATATTATAAATAATTAGCAGCAGTTTATAGTTTAGAAGTTATGACCTTCTGAAGTTCTCATAAAATGGCGAATTTGAAGTAAATTTTGTGAATGAATTGAAGCCAAATGATTTAAAAAACAAACTTTGTTGTAGGAAATCGTAAAGTAAGAAGAAAATAAATATAATAAAAATATTGGCTGCACCTCAAAATTTACGAGCTATGAGCATGGCCTATTTATAAAAGGTACTCTGGCTTCAATTCGCTTTGATAGATATTAACTAATGTTCAGAACAATGTGTCAACAAAGCATTTGACATATCAACTAGATCCCAAACACAGCGAGAATTATCATCTGAGCTGTCAAAACAATTGTTATGAATTCGCCTTACAAACCCGAATTCGCAATAAAATTATGCATTCAGAAGAAATAAAAACTAAACCTTGTTGTGGGAAATGCAAAAATAAGCATAAGATATTATAAATAATTAGCAGCAGTTTATAGTTTAGAAGTTATGACCTTCTGAAGTTCTCATAAAATGGCGAATTTGAAGTAAATTTTGTGAATGAATTGAAGCCAAATGATTTAAAAAACAAACTTTGTTGTAGGAAATCGTAAAGTAAGAAGAAAATATTAAATAAAAATATTGGGTGCAACTCAAAATTTAGAGCTATGAGCCTTTTTAGAACAGCTAAACAGAAAATATTTTAAAATAATTAGCAGTAATTTATAGCTTAGAAGTTATGACCTTCTAAAGCTCTCATAAAATAGCGAACTTACAGAAAATTTTGTGAATGAATTGAAGCCCAGAGATTTAAAAAAGAAACTATGTTGTAGAAAATCGTAAAGTAAGAAGAAAATATTAAATAAATGAATTGGAGACAACTTATAGTTTAAGAGTTATAAGTATGGCATAGGTAATCTCGCTTTAATTTGGTTTAAATTCGCCTTGAATTCTACTTGAACAAAATGAAAGTAAGAAAATTAATCGGCGGCTATTATATCTCCTTGGTAGCAACAATCAATAATCATCGGCGGCAAAGTTTTACCAGTTGTAGCCGACTCAAACAGTAGTTACGATTTCGCTTTACAAACCCGAATTCGCAATAAATTTAAGAATGAATTGAATTCAAGAAAAATAAAAACTATACCTTGTTGAAGCAAGTGCAAAATAAGCAGAAAATATTATAAAATAATTAGCAACAATTTATAGTTTAGAAGTTACGACCTTCTGAAAATCTCATAAAATGGCGAATTTGCAGTAAATTTTGTGAATGAATTGAAGCACAGAGATTTAAAAAACAAACTGTGTTTTAGGAAATCGTAAAGTTAGAAGAAAATATTAAATAAAAATATTGGGATTGTTATGAATTCGCTTTACAAACCCAAATTTGTACTAAATTTATTAATGAATTTATTAATGAATTGAATTCATGAGAAATAAAAAGTATACCTTCTTGTAGGAATTGCAAAAATAAACAGAAAATGTTATAAAATAGTTAGCAGCTATTTATAGTTTAGCAGTTACGACCTTCTGAATTTCTCATAAAATGGCGAATTTGCAGTAAATTTTGTGAATGAATTGAAGCACAGATTTAAAGAACAAACTATGTTGTAGAAAAGCGTAAAGTAAGAAGACAATATTTAATAAAAATATTTTTTTGTAAAAAAAATGTTGTTAAATATACAACTTTTATCAGAAAGCCTCCGGGAAAATAGTGGAACCCATAATCGATGCGTATTTTAAACCTCATTCGATTGCGTGTGGTGTCATTTGCCCACTCCTTCTACTTAATGAGTTATTTGCAAATTACTAAAAGTGTTTTTTTTTTTTTTGTAAAAAAATGTTGTTAAGTATACAACTTTTCTCAGAAAGCCTCCGTGAAAATAGTTGAACCCATAATCGATGCGTATTTTCAACCTCTTTCGATTGCGAGTAGTGTCATATGCGCACTCTCTCTAGTTTATGAGATGTCAATGAAATAGTGTTTGGAAAATTGTTCGAAGAAACCTCCGGATATATTAAATATAACTAAAATGTCAATAATGACAGTCATAAAATGTCATACTAGAGGACTTTTGCTATATATTCTCATTTTTATATCTTTAATTTATTAATATATTACTTAAAAATTATTGCATTCAAAGTCATAATATTTTTCACTCTTTGTTTTTATTTTGCATATAAAAAACATTAAAATTATAACATCCGGTTTGATAACTCCATGTTTTTTTCTTCACACGCGTGAATTGAAGCCCAAAGATTTAAAAAACAAACTTTGTTGTAAGAAATCGTAAAGTAAGAAGAAAATATTAAATAAAAATATTGGCTGCACCTCAAAATTTACGAGCTATGAGCACGGCCTATTTATAACAGGTACTCTCGCTTCAATTCGCTTAGATAGTTATTAACTAATGTACCAACAATGTATCAACATGGCATTTGACATATCAACTAGATCCCAAACACAGCGAGATGATCATCAGAGCTGTCAAAAACAATTGTTAAAAAAAATGTTGTAAAGTATACAACTTTTCTCAGAAAGCCTCCGGGAAAATAGTTGAATCCATAATCGATACGCATTTTCAACCACATTCGATTGCGAATAGTATCATGTGCCCACCCCTTCTACTTTATGAGTTATTTGCAAATTACTATATGTATATATTTTTTTTATTTTTTTGTAAAAAAAATGTTGTTAAATAAACAACTTTTCTCAGAAAACCTCCGGGAAAATAGTGGAACCCATAATCGATGCGTATTTTAAACCTCATTCGATTGCGTGTAGTGTCGTATGCCCACTCCTTTCACTTTATGAGTTATTTGCAAATTACTAAAAATCTTTTTTTTTTTTTTGTAAAAAATATGTTGTTAAGTATACAACTTTTTTCAAAAAGCTTTCGAAAAAATAGTTGAATCCATAATCGATGCGTATGTTTAACCTCATTCGATTGCGTGTAGTGTCATATGTCCACCCCTTCTACTTTACGAGCTATTTACATATTACTAAAAATCTTTTTTTTTTTTTTTGTTGTAAAAAATATGTTGTTAAGTATGCAACTTTTTTCAAAAAGCCTCCGGGAAAATAGTTGAATCCATAATCGATGCGTATTTTCAACCTCTTTCGATTGCGTGTAGTGTCATATGCGCACTCTCTCTAGTTTCTGAGATGTCAATGAAATAGTGTTTCGAAAATTGTTCGAAGAAACCTCCGGATATATTAAATATAACTAAAATGTCAACTCAATGTTTTTTTCTTCACACGCGTACTTAAACAATTGTTATTATTTCGCTTTTCAAACCCAAATTCGCAATAAATTTATGAATGAATTAAATTCAGGAATAATAAAAACTAAACCTTGTTGTGGGAAATGCAAAAATGAGCATAAGATATTATAAATAATTAGCAGCAGTTTATAGTTTAGAAGCTATGACCTTCTGAAGTTCTCATAAAATGGCGAATTTGCATAAATTTTGTGAATGAATTGAAGCCAAAAGATTTAAAATACAAACTTTGTTGTAGGAAATCGTAAAGTAAGAAGAAAATATTAAATAAAAATATTGGCTGCACCTCAAAATTTACGAGCTATGAGCATGGCCTATTTATAAAAGGTATTCTGGCTTCAATTCGCTTTGATAGATATTAACTAATGTTCAGAACAATGTGTCAACAAAGCATTTGACATATCAACTAGATCCCAAACACAGCGAGAATTATCATCTGAGCTGTCAAAACAATTGTTATGAATTCGCCTTACAAACCCGAATTCGCAATAAAATTATGCATTCAGAAGAAATAAAAACTAAACCTTGTTGTGGGAAATGCAAAAATAAGCATAAGATATTATAAATAATTAGCAGCAGTTTATAGTTTAGAAGTTATGACCTTCTGAAGTTCTCATAAAATGGCGAATTTGAAGTAAATTTTGTGAATGAATTGAAGCCAAATGATTTAAAAAACAAACTTTGTTGTAGGAAATCGTAAAGTAAGAAGAAAATATTAAATAAAAATATTGGCTGCACCTCAAAATTTACGAGCTATGAGCATGGCCTATTTATAAAAGGTACTCTGGCTTCAATTCGCTTTGATAGATATTAACTAATGTTCAGAACAATGTGTCAACAAAGCATTTGACATATCAACTAGATCCCAAACACAGCGAGAATTATCATCTGAGCTGTCAAAACAATTGTTATGAATTCGCCTTACAAACCCGAATTCGCAATAAAATTATGCATTCAGAAGAAATAAAAACTAAACCTTGTTGTGGGAAATGCAAAAATAAGCATAAGATATTATAAATAATTAGCAGCAGTTTATAGTTTAGAAGTTATGACCTTCTGAAGTTCTCATAAAATGGCGAATTTGAAGTAAATTTTGTGAATGAATTGAAGCCAAATGATTTAAAAAACAAACTTTGTTGTAGGAAATCGTAAAGTAAGAAGAAAATATTAAATAAAAATATTGGGTGCAACTCAAAATTTAGAGCTATGAGCCTTTTTAGAACAGCTAAACAGAAAATATTTTAAAATAATTAGCAGTAATTTATAGCTTAGAAGTTATGACCTTCTAAAGCTCTCATAAAATAGCGAACTTACAGAAAATTTTGTGAATGAATTGAAGCCCAGAGATTTAAAAAAGAAACTATGTTGTAGAAAATCGTAAAGTAAGAAGAAAATATTAAATAAATGAATTGGAGACAACTTATAGTTTAAGAGTTATAAGTATGGCATAGGTAATCTCGCTTTAATTCGCTTTGATAGAGCTGTCAAAAACAGTATTTAAGAATTCGCTTGCAAATTGGTTTAAATTCGCCTTGAATTCTACTTGAACAAAATGAAAGTAAGAAAATTAATCGGCGGTTATTATATCTCCTTGGCAGCAACAATCAATAATCATCGGCGGCAAAGTTTTACCAGTTGTAGCCGACTCAAACAGTAGTTACGATTTCGCTTTACAAACCCGAATTCGCAATAAATTTAAGAATGAATTGAATTCAAGAAAAATAAAAACTATACCTTGTTGAAGCAAGTGCAAAATAAGCAGAAAATATTATAAAATAATTAGCAACAATTTATAGTTTAGAAGTTACGACCTTCTGAAAATCTCATAAAATGGCGAATTTGCAGTAAATTTTGTGAATGAATTGAAGCACAGAGATTTAAAAAACAAACTGTGTTTTAGGAAATCGTAAAGTTAGAAGAAAATATTAAATAAAAATATTGGGATTGTTATGAATTCGCTTTACAAACCCAAATTTGTACTAAATTTATTAATGAATTGAATTCATGAGAAATAAAAAGTATACCTTCTTGTAGGAATTGCAAAAATAAACAGAAAATGTTATAAAATAGTTAGCAGCTATTTATAGTTTAGCAGTTACGACCTTCTGAATTTCTCATAAAATGGCGAATTTGCAGTAAATTTTGTGAATGAATTGAAGCACAGATTTAAAGAACAAACTATGTTGTAGAAAAGTGTAA
This sequence comes from Lypha dubia, assembly GCA_947311025.1. NCBI lineage: Eukaryota > Metazoa > Arthropoda > Insecta > Diptera > Tachinidae > Lypha > Lypha dubia. The sequence continues at coordinate 36,737,979 of OX371263.1, forward strand.
AGTAAGAAGACAATATTTAATAAAAATATTTTTTTTTTAAAAAAATGTTGTTAAATATACAACTTTTATCAGAAAGCCTCCGGGAAAATAGTGGAACCCATAATCGATGCGTATTTTAAACCTCATTCGATTGCGTGTGGTGTCATTTGCGCACTCCTTCTACTTAATGAGTTATTTGCAAATTACTAAAAGTGTTTTTTTTTTTTTTTTGTAAAAAAATGTTGTTAAGTATACAACTTTTCTCAGAAAGCCTCCGTGAAAATAGTTGAACCCATAATCGATGCGTATTTTCAACCTCTTTCGATTGCGAGTAGTGTCATATGCGCACTCTCTCTAGTTTATGAGATGTCAATGAAATAGTGTTTGGAAAATTGTTCGAAGAAACCTCCGGATATATTAAATATAACTAAAATGTCAATAATGACAGTCATAAAATGTCATACTAGAGGACTTTTGCTATATATTCTCATTTTTATATCTTTAATTTATTAATATATTACTTAAAAATTATTGCATTCAAAGTCATAATATTTTTCACTCTTTGTTTTTATTTTGCATATAAAAAACATTAAAATTATAACATCCGGTTTGATAACTCCATGTTTTTTTCTTCACACGCGTGAATTGAAGCCCAAAGATTTAAAAAACAAACTTTGTTGTAAGAAATCGTAAAGTAAGAAGAAAATATTAAATAAAAATATTGGCTGCACCTCAAAATTTACGAGCTATGAGCACGGCCTATTTATAACAGGTACTCTCGCTTCAATTCGCTTAGATAGTTATTAACTAATGTACCAACAATGTATCAACATGGCATTTGACATATCAACTAGATCCCAAACACAGCGAGATGATCATCAGAGCTGTCAAAAACAATTGTTAAAAAATATGTTGTAAAGTATACAACTTTTCTCAGAAAGCCTCCGGGAAAATAGTTGAATCCATAATCGATACGCATTTTCAACCACATTCGATTGCGAATAGTATCATATGCCCACCCGTTCTACTTTATGAGTTATTTGCAAATTACTATATGTATATATTTTTTTTATTTTTTTGTAAAAAAAATGTTGTTAAATAAACAACTTTTCTCAGAAAACCTCCGGGAAAATAGTGGAACCCATAATCGATGCGTATTTTAAACCTCATTCGATTGCGTGTAGTGTCGTATGCCCACTCCTTCCACTTTATGAGTTATTTGCAAATTACTAAAAATCTTTTTTTTTTTTTTGTAAAAAATATGTTGTTAAGTATACAACTTTTTTCAAAAAGCTTTCGGGAAAATAGTTGAATCCATAATCGATGCGTATGTTTAACCTCATTCGATTGCGTGTAGTGTCATATGTCCACCCCTTCTACTTTACGAGCTATTTACATATTACTAAAAATCTTTTTTTTTTTTTTGTTGTAAAAAATATGTTGTTAAGTATGCAACTTTTTCAAAAAGCCTCCGGGAAAATAGTTGAATCCATAATCGATGCGTATTTTCAACCTCTTTCGATTGCGTGTAGTGTCATATGCGCACTCTCTCTAGTTTCTGAGATGTCAATGAAATAGTGTTTCGAAAATTGTTCGAAAAAACCTCCGGATATATTAAATATAACTAAAATGTCAACTCCATGTTTTTTTCTTCACACGCGTACTTAAACAATTGTTATTATTTCGCTTTTCAAACCCAAATTCGCAATAAATTTATGAATGAATTAAATTCAGGAATAATAAAAACTAAACCTTGTTGTGGGAAATGCAAAAATAAGCATAAGATATTATAAATAATTAGCAGCAGTTTATAGTTTAGAAGTTATGACCTTCTGAAGTTCTCATAAAATGGCGAATTTGCATAAATTTTGTGAATGAATTGAAGCCAAAAGATTTAAAATACAAACTTTGTTGTAGGAAATCGTAAAGTAAGAAGAAAATATTAAATAAAAATATTGGCTGCACCTCAAAATTTACGAGCTATGAGCATGGCCTATTTATAAAAGGTATTCTGGCTTCAATTCGCTTTGATAGATATTAACTAATGTTCAGAACAATGTGTCAACAAAGCATTTGACATATCAACTAGATCCCAAACACAGCGAGAATTATCATCTGAGCTGTCAAAACAATTGTTATGAATTCGCCTTACAAACCCGAATTCGCAATAAAATTATGCATTCAGAAGAAATAAAAACTAAACCTTGTTGTGGGAAATGCAAAAATAAGCATAAGATATTATAAATAATTAGCAGCAGTTTATAGTTTAGAAGTTATGACCTTCTGAAGTTCTCATAAAATGGCGAATTTGAAGTAAATTTTGTGAATGAATTGAAGCCAAATGATTTAAAAAACAAACTTTGTTGTAGGAAATCGTAAAGTAAGAAGAAAATATTAAATAAAAATATTGGCTGCACCTCAAAATTTACGAGCTATGAGCATGGCCTATTTATAAAAGGTACTCTGGCTTCAATTCGCTTTGATAGATATTAACTAATGTTCAGAACAATGTGTCAACAAAGCATTTGACATATCAACTAGATCCCAAACACAGCGAGAATTATCATCTGAGCTGTCAAAACAATTGTTATGAATTCGCCTTACAAACCCGAATTCGCATAAAAATTATGCATTCAGAAGAAATAAAAACTAAACCTTGTTGTGGGAAATGCAAAAATAAGCATAAGATATTATAAATAATTAGCAGCAGTTTATAGTTTAGAAGTTATGACCTTCTGAAGTTCTCATAAAATGGCGAATTTGAAGTAAATTTTGTGAATGAATTGAAGCCAAATGATTTAAAAAACAAACTTTGTTGTAGGAAATCGTAAAGTAAGAAGAAAATATTAAATAAAAATATTGGGTGCAACTCAAAATTTAGAGCTATGAGCCTTTTTAGAACAGCTAAACAGAAAATATTTTAAAATAATTAGCAGTAATTTATAGCTTAGAAGTTATGACCTTCTAAAGCTCTCATAAAATAGCGAACTTACAGAAAATTTTGTGAATGAATTGAAGCCCAGAGATTTAAAAAAGAAACTATGTTGTAGAAAATCGTAAAGTAAGAAGAAAATATTAAATAAATGAATTGGAGACAACTTATAGTTTAAGAGTTATAAGTATGGCATAGGTAATCTCGCTTTAAATCGCTTTGATAGAGCTGTCAAAAACAGTATTTAAGAATTCGCTTGCAATTTGGTATCAATTCGCCTTGAATTCTACTTGAACAAAATGAAAGCAAAAAAATTAATCGGCGGCTATTATATCTCCTTGGCAGCAACTATCAATAATCATCGGCGGCAAAGTTTTACCGGTTGTAGCCGACTCAAACCATAGTTATGATTTCGCTTTACAAACCCGAATTCGCAATAAATTTAAGAATGAATTGAATTCAAGAAAAATAAAAATTATACCTTGTTGAAGCAAGTGCAAAATAAGCAGAAAATATTATAAAATAATTAGCAACAATTTATAGTTTAGAAGTTATGACCTTCTGTAAATCTCATAAAATGGCGAATTTGCAGTAAATTTTGTGAATGAATTGAAGCACAGAGATTTAAAAAACAAACTGTGTTTTAGGAAATCGTAAAGTTAGAAGAAAATATTAAATAAAAATATTGGGATTGTTATGAATTCGCTTTACAAACCCGAATTTGTACTAAATTTATTAATGAATTGAATTCATGAGAAATAAAAACTAAACCTTGTTGTGGGAAATGCAAAAATAAGCATAAGATATTATTAATAATTAGCAGCAGTTTATAGTTTAGAAGTTATTAATTTCTGAAGTTCTCATGAAATGGCGATTTTGAAGAAAATTTTGTGAATGAATTAAAGCCCACATATGTAAAAAAGAAACTTTGTTGTTGAAAATCGAAAAGTAAAAAGAAAGTATTAAATAAATATATTGGCAGCAATTCGTAATGTACGAGCTATGAGCACGGCCTATTCATAACAGGAGCTCTCGCTTCAATTCGCTTTGATAGATATTAACTAATGTACCGAACAATGTGTCAACAAAGCATTTGACATATCAACTAGATCCCGAACACAGCGAAAATGATGATCTGAGCTGCCAAAAAACATTTGTTATGAATTCGCCCTTTATATACGGGTTGTATTTCCAATAAATTTTGGAATATTTAAGTCCAAGAAATATAAAAATCAATCTTCGTTGAAGGAAATTTAAAAATAAAAATAAACTGTTAAATAAAAAAATTTGCAGCAACTTATGGTTATGAGCTTCTGAAGTTTTTATACAAACGAGAATTTGCAATAGATTTCTTAATAATTAGGTCCACAATATATAAAAACCAAGCTTTGGTGTAGAAAACTGAAAACTTCTGAAGTTTTTATACAAACGAGAATTTGCAATAGATTTCTTAATAATTAGGTCCACAATATATAAAAACCAAGCTTTAGTGTAGAAAACTGAGAAATATATATAAAAAAAATCCAGAAACCCTACTATAGGAAAAATTAAGAAAAATATATATATTTTAATGTTCTTTTTGTTGTTTGCATGTATTTTACACATAAAATAGAACAATTAGCCAAAATTTTTATACTATTAATTTCTGTATCTTACGACAAAAGTGCGTTTGATGACTGCGTGTTGCTACCACTATAAAGATCCACAGTATAAAATATATAGCCGCCAGATAGCAATTTCTTTTTAACGCCGTGAAAGCCGGGAAAAATATGAAAATATATGGCAGCGCCAAAAGCAATTATTTTATTTTTAAATCAAATTTACTAATTGTTAACAGGCATATATCGATATAAAAATATTATATAAGCATTAAACAAACTAGCCGTAATCAATAGAAATTAAAAAAAAAAATTAATAAGCTGTCCCTAATAATACAAGTCCTCAAAAATGACGATGGACCCATTAGATTATAGGGGACCGTCCTCAGTAATAGCAAAAGGCATCAATAATGACAATATATCAAAAAATTGTGCCTAATAATAGCACAATGCATACATATATGAATAAGCAAACATATACATATATATATATGTCTGTGTAAATAAATATATAAATACATAAATATATGTATATATATGTATGAATAAATATATAAGTAAAGAGATATATATGTACATATACTTATATAAATAAATACATACATACATATGTATACGTATGGGGTTCCGAACACGAGATGAATTTTTAATCCGCACAATTTTTGTTCTTTTTTTTACACACGAGACTAATTCATCTGGAATAAAATGTATACGTGTACTCAGCTTTGTGTGTGTTAGTATTTTTTGTATTCATTTGATGTTTGTAAGTGTGTATGTATTAGTTTTGTGCTGCTTGTGCGGGTATGAGGCTGGTTGAAAAATTGTTCCAACGAAAAACCGCTCTCTTCACCGCTCTCGCCTAAAAACTCTCATCAGTGATGCCAACTCTTGCAACATCGAAAGCACTGTGAGCCCATGGAAATAGGGTAAAAAAGGGTAAAAATGAAACAAATTTCGGGTACAAAAGCACTAACCTAATTTTTTTTTGGATCTGGTGGATCAAAAGACAGATCTATTGCTTTTTCATGGCTTTTTGTGTGACTTTGTCGGAGTAAATCGCTTTATTGTGCATTTATTTCACAATTAAAATAAATTAAATATGCTTTTAGTTCATCTTTTGTTTATCTAAGCCACATTTTAAAAGCTGGATCATTTTCCCAAGCTTTTCTATGTATTTGTTTTTCGATCTAAAGATAAGCCATTGTTAGATGATGAACCTTAACACATATGAACTTTAGCATCAATGAAAAACTTACTTTTAATAACTGTTCAGCTTGATAATAACCAAGGCACCTTCTTGCTTAAATTTTTACAACAAAGAAATCAAAGGATATGTACTAATATTAAAAGTAAGTAAGTAAAACTCTTAACAGTTTGCGAGTACTAATCAGTAGCTCGTTTCTGTATTTCTCGCATCGTAAAGTTATCTGCTTGAAACTAGTGAATTGCAACAAAAACAGTGTAAAATGAAACAAAATATGGTTTTTCTCACACAAGTGTTTCTGTATATGTACTTTGCGAGAATGATCTGTCATTTTAATAATTTTCCAGCAATTATTGGAAGTATGTGAGAAAAAGTGTTTCTGTAACAACATTTTGCGAAAAGTTTCTCACAAGAAGTGTCAAAATAACTCACATTTCAAATTGGTGCAAGAAAATCAAAATTTAAATAAATATAAATATACATACATACATATGAAAAGTAAATCTTCTAATATATAAATACAGAATATAGATGCAAATAATACGCAGTTGGTAAATAAAGTATTAGGTGTGTTTAAAGAATAGTAGAAAAATGGTTCAGTGCCAAAAATGTTGATTCTTTAAAACGCACCGAAAAGCACTGTAAGAAATTGTTAAAAGCACTATAAATACCCGCTTTTCAAAAACGGGTATTTAACAAAATTTCGGTTATTACTTAAGTAAAAAAGCACCAAAAAATACCCGAAAAGCACCAAAATGGCAACGATGACTCTCATGTTATGCCAGCATAATTAGTCCCAGTTCACACTTTTCAACTTTTGCTGCTCAACTTTTGTGTTTGTGGGAGAGGGGGGAAATAAGTGTGGTAATTGGTACGGAGTTGCTTGTACTGGGATGCTCGTTTTGTTGCTCACTTTCACTCACAAATTTGAAGAAATTGGAAGCAAAAGAAAACGAAAATTAGTTGAAACTGATGACTGTGTGCGAACATTAAGGCAACTTTAAAGGGAATTGAAATGAATTTGAGCAACATAAATTGAAGTGTATGAACCGGGACTTAGACTCGTCTGCGGAACACCTATGAGAACAAAATTATTTTTATGACACAGAGAAAAAAAAAAAGAAAAACAGTGAAGAGCAAAACAATGCAACACTGCAAATTTATGATTTCAAAAAAAAAGTGCTAAAAATTAAAACAGAAAATTATTTACATTGAAAAGCGCATAAGAGTATATAAAATTTTAAAGAAATTGCTACCTGTCAAATTTGGATTATTAACGAAACAAATAGATGAGTCTACTTGCTTTCGAGGCTACGGCCAATAATCGCAACATTTGCAGAGCAGAATGGCCAAAATATGATTTATGTATCATATCAGATATACAATTAAAGGAAGTAAAAGAACATGGCACTAAGTTGTTAAAAAAAAAAAACATTGAAATCATTTAAAAAAATTTTTTTTTCTTTATGTCATTTAAAATACAGCACTAGATAAACAGTTGGGTGAAGGCGCTTCCTGCTGGGCCATTGGCTCAACAGTCGAAGGGGTGGTTTCTGGTGGGCACTATCCCCTGATCCCAATTGTTACACGGTGTCTGATATATATCACATGTCTAATAAAACATGACCTATTTTCCAAAAAAAAAAAAACAATAATAAAGCAAAATTTGTAATAAATTTTCAAAACTTTTTATTTCCATTGAAGATAAAAGTTATGAAATTTTAAAAAAATACTGAAAATTATAAACAAATAATATGGAAAAACAAATTTTTATTATAATAAATTAAATTGTATAGGTGTAGAAAAGTAAACACATTCATAATGGAAAATTATTGTTGTGTGTGTTTGAGAAATTTTTTAGAGGCTATTTTTATGCTTTGTAATTCACAAAAATATATTTGTGAGTTTTTGTATAAATAGATAAGCTTTGAAATATTTTTAAACATAAAGGGTAAAACATCTACTGATGAATTGGTATAGCTACCAACGAAATCTATATCTAGATATTGCTAACCCGCAACAAATAAATAAAATATAAAACATAAATACTTGAGTACATGCTCAAATAAATGTAAAAATTTTGTAACGGGGAGATTTGCTTTTCATTTTTGCCTTATAAAATACTTTTAATGGCAACCAGCGGTTGTCTAATTGTATAGGTGTAGAAAAGTAAACACATTCATAATGGAAAATTATTGTTGTGTGTGTTTGAGAAATTTTTTAAAGGCTATTTTTATGCTTTGTAATTCACAAAAATATATTTGTGAGTTTTTGTATAAATAGATAAGCTTTGAAATTTTTTTAAACATAAAGGGTAAAACATCTACTGATGAATTGGTATAGCTACCAACGAAATATATATCTAGATATTGCTAACCCGTAACAAATAAATAAAATATAAAACATAAATACTTGAGTACATGCTCAAATAAATGTAAAAATTTTATAATAAATTAATATTTTTATATTATTATTATTACGAATAAACGTAATTATTATTTGAACTTATATTGATTTACATATGAAAAGTAATATTATCAGGCTCAAGTTCAGTTTTATTGAATTAATGAAAATTCAAAATTACTAAGAGTTTTTTTGTGTTGGAAAATATTATTATTTATATCCAATCAGTTTTTTAGCAGAACGTATCAGTATTGATTTCAAGGCCGCTACACCTCTCATCAGCGTTCAATTGTCCATCTTTACAATTTTCGTAAAGTGGATACTAATTGAGAAGAATATCAACTATTTAACCAGTTTTCAACAGAAATAGAATATGAGAATTAATATTTAATTCAATTTTTATTCTACAATGAAACAGTGCTGGTTAGTACGAAATTCCCTCATTACTGTTTGGAACTAATAATCAACACAAACTCATAGTCAGTTATCATCAAAGTATTCTACTTTGTATTTTAACGTTTTTGTTGTTTTTACTCTATATTAGGGAAATTCACATATTACTGTGACCCCTGCTATTAGTGTATTTATAGCTCGTGCCCAAGCGGAATTAATATTTTTATATTATTATTATTATGAAAATTACTAAGAGTTTTTTTGTGTTGGAAAATATTATTATTTATATCCAATCAGTTTTTTATATTATATTATAATAAATTTATTTTAATTACTTACAACAATAAGATAAAAAAAACACAATGTACAAACGAACAAAAAAATTATAAACAAATTTTTTTTATTTCTTTTGAAAATCAAAACATTTAATACAAAAAATAGTTTTTGATATTTACTATTAAACATATTTCTAAAATTTAAACTAAAAATTTTTATAAAATTAAAACAAAACAAAATTTTTAATGTACATTCCTAAAATAGTCTTTTATTTGTATAAGCTAGTATAATAATATATAACAATAACATAAATATATAATTGGTAATTTAAAAAAAATTATATTATGGAAAATCTTGAAACAAGCAAGACTGATCATCTTGCTTGGTCCAACATTTTTTTTTATAAAAAGGGAGGTGCACAAGTATATGGCCAATGTCTGTGTCTCCAAACTTTAAAACTAGTTAAATAAGATAATAACTCCTATACAACTATGATAATTTCTAAATAATTATAATTTCTATATAATAACATAATTGTAAAACTTTTTAAATAATATTTAATAATTAAGCTATAAAATAAAAGTATATTAAAAACTTTTCATTATAAAAAGGGAGGTGTAGTGCCATTACTGGCATTTCCATCCCTGCATATCGAGACTCGATATGCATATCGTTATACAAAGGTATGTATCGACTCTCGATAAATTTTCTGTATGTATGCTTAAGAATATATAAAGAAGATGTTGAGAAAACAGTCTAGACTGAAACATCAAATGAACAAGAATGTAGTACGACAGATAATTCTCGAAGTAAAAAGAAAATGAAAATTAGAATCTGAAAAGAAGCAAAATAGAATGGATCTTAGAATAGGAGATTTAGTTTTAGTTAAAGTTTTAAATAGAAAAAAAGTATGAACCTCCATACAAAGGCCCATACAAAGTATAAGATATAGAAGATTTAAATATACTTATAGAAATTGATAATAAAACATTGATAATAATCTATATATATAAAATACAAAAAATGTTTGTACCCATGTTCGCTATAGACTTTCTCGGAAACGCATAGTTTTCGAGTTATTGGCCTCTGAAGTTTGTATATATATGTGCGATTTCCCTTTGCATTTCTCAACGTATAAGGCCAATTTTGGTATCATTTGAAAGCTTTTTTTTCGATTTTCTATCGCCCTATGTAATTTTTTTTTCATTTGGAGCTGCGTCACTAAACTAGATTTAAGCCACAAAATATATCATTTGTTACAAATAAATAAATAAATTTAGTATGTAGTTTGAAAAAACAAATTTGTAAAATAAAAACAATATAATATTTTCGAAGCTGCAAAACAACATAAAATACATACTTAAAACTAAACAACTAGTTTGGTGCAAAAGTGACAAAACGGCTAAGCAAAATTTGCAAAGCAATATTAAAAATATCTTATGTACATACATATAACCAAAGGTGCAACAAAATTTTTTTAACAACAACTAAAGATTGAAAAAAATAATAAAACAAAAACAACAAAAAAAAAAAGTGAAGACAAAGACCGTTAGAAAAAAAAAACGAAAAAAAAATTCTTTTAGTAACAAGACAGATTAATATAAAGTAATAAGAATGGAAAAAAAAACCGGCCAAAGAAAAAGAAAAGATTAACAAAAACTTAAGAAAATAAACAGTTATTGCAATTTGCAAACTAAAGCCAGACACGAGAAAAAATATAACAGTTATCCAAGTTTGAAAAAATTCGACAATGTACGAATACTGAAAAAGGCAAATTGAAAAACTTATCGAAAGAACTCAGAAATGGAAAACTACAAAAAAACAAAAGTTCATAAAGAGAAAAAAAAAGGGAAAAAGTTCTTAACAAGAGAAAACAAACAAAACAACAAAGCTTAAGTTATAAAGTGAAAAAAAATACAAAAAAACTTTAATTTAAAAACCAAAAATTGAAAACCCAAAACAAACGACATAAATTGCAAAATGTGGAAAACATTTGAACAAATAATATTTAAAAACTGAAATGTCAACAACAATAACAAAAGCAAAAGAAATTAAAAATTTTAATACCACTTAAGAAAGAATAAAACAAACAGCAGAAAAATAAGCGCTAAAAGCAGAAAAAGCGAAAGAAATTAAAAAATTTTAATACCACTGAACAGTAAGAATAAAACAAACATAAGAAAAATATAAGATTTAAAAACAGAAAAGAAAATAAAGCAAACAACTGAAACTTAAAATACAACAAAAAAAAGGGATACTGAAAAAATTGAAACAACACGAAATGAAAAATGAAACTTTGAATGAAATTTAAAACATAGAAAAAAAACCAAATTGAAACAACCAACAAGCACACATAGCAACAGCTCATACATACAAATACACAAGTGATACAGACAATTAATTTAATATGAAAAAAAAACGTTATTAGTTTTAGACACAACACAAATTACAAAGAAAACGATCAACGAGCCAAAATGTGAAAAAAATTACAGTTGTAATATGAACTATTTAATAAAGTAAACAAACATTCTTTTATTGGCCTTGAATGAATAAGCGTACTGTCAGCAAGTTTCACGGAGTTCATTAACGTATTGGGATTTTTAAACAAAATTGATTTAGTGGGATAGTGCTGTCATAGGTAATAATTTAGAATAAATTTTAGTATATAAGCTGAAACAATATTCAATAAACTTTAGAATTAATTTGACAATCAATCAAATTGAAGTCTATTATTTTCTCAAAACAAAAATCGGCACTTCTGATGCTGAAGAAAAGCGGCTGCAGAGCTTAGTAAATACTTCACACTTTTTAAACACACACTCACCACAGTCGTGTGTTCGTGTAGCTTTCTGTGGCGAATGTGTTCAGTGCTCATGTTTTGTTCATAAGTGCTGCCAAGTCAATATGTTAACTCAGAAAAAAACGTATTCGATAATATATTGAACAGTGCTGCCCAATAGTTATAGACCAAAAAATAATTTTCCGATTTTCATATTTTTTATTGAATATAACTTTTCTCAGAAAACCTCCGGAAAAATAGTTGAACGCACAATCGATGCGTATTTTCAGCTTCATTCGATTGCGTGTAGTGTCATATGCGTAACCCTTCTACTTTATGAGTTATTTGCAAATTACTAAAAATGTTTTTTTTTATATTTTTTTGTAAAAAAAATGTTAATAAGTATAAAAATTTTCTCAGAAAACCTGCGGAAAAATAGTTGAACCCACAATCGATTCGTATTTTCAGCTTCATTCGATTGCGTGTAGTGTCATATGCGCACCCCTTCTACTTTATGAGTTATTTGCAAATTACTAATAATGTTTTTTTTCTGATTTTTTTTTTTGTAAAAAAAATTTTGATAAGTATACAACTTTTCTGAAAAAACCTCCGGGAAAATAGTTGAACCCACAATCGATGCATATTTTCAACCTCAATCGATTGGGTGTATTGTCATATGCACACCCCATCTAGTTTCTGAGATATCAATGAAATAGTGTTTTGAAAATTGTTCGAAGAAACCTCCGGATATTCGTTATAATTAAAATGTCCATAATGACAGTCATAAAATCTGATACTAGAGGACTTTTGCTATATATTTTCATTTTTATATTTTTAATTTATTCAAATATTACTTTAAAATTATTGCATTCAAAGTTGTAATATTTTTTACTCTTCTTTTACAATTTTTACGCTGAAAAATTAGCAAACCGGATGTGCGGTTTTGTTTCTCACTATTTCCGGTGCTAAAAACTTGTTTTTTACTAGCCGATCTGACAGCATAGCACTAAATATTTTCATAAAGGGTGTAAACGAAGAATACAAATCTTTAATATATTCATATCTATTCCAAAAAAACGCGTCGAAGAAGTGAAAATTTACATGGAAACAAAAACAAAATTTCAAGAATTGTTTTTGCTTTTCATACATTTCTTAAATTAAATATACGCGAGAAATTTATCGCGTTTCTCTTTCTATGAAAAGCGGTAAAATTTATTTGATAAACAAAAACAAATTTTTTAAATGTATTCAATTTTGTTTTTGTTTTCCATGTAAATTTTCACTTCTTCGACACGTTTTCTGAAAAAGACACCAATAAGTAGCAGTATTGTCAGATTAGGGGATTTATCCCCAAGTCGGGGATTTTTTTTTTCAAAATGGGGATGAAAAATTTTGTTTGGGGATTGGGGAATTCATTGAGGATTATTTTTATGCTTTGGGGAATTTATGAGATTTTTCGGGGATTTTTATTTTGTTTATAGAATTTGGTTTATTTTTGGACTATTACTTTAATACCAACATATTCTTATTTTTCTTTTTTTAGTACATAAGTGTTTTAGTGTGGTAACTAAAACTTTGTTTAATATAAAAATTATCAATGGTAAGTCTTCCGGCAAATGGTAAAAATTTATAGGTCTTTAACATTTGCTGTTGGCAAGACAATTATTTCATGTGAATGCTTCATATAAAAGAAGAAACTAATATACAAAATTCAAATTAATTCTTTTTGAGTTAAAAATGGAAAAAAATCTTGACACCATCAAAAACAACACAATATCCTCTGGGAGCGTGAAGAATGAGCAAAAGGTACGAAGAAACATCTAGCAGCCGTATGTGTACAAAAAAATAAACCCTGAACAACGAGTCTCTAATATTTTCGTTTGTACATATTAATAAGAAAAGTCTCCGACTTATAAGTCAGTAGATTCGACGCTGTTATTAACCCATCTTGTACCACTACCCGAAATCGCTTACATATCTATATAAATTTTAGTATGTTGCCTCCGTCTAACCTACTGATCACTATGAGCAAAAGAAAAATAAAATCGTGTGCCCATGTTGGCCATTGTGCACTGTTGCGAAAACGCAACGTTGGCTTATAACATGCAAAACACGTTTAGTATTAACTAGTAAAATATTTTTATTTATTTGAGTGGTATTTCTCAAAACAGTTCGGATGCAATGTGACATTACATTTTTTTACTGTAACTTCAGAGTTGTCTTGCCAACGACATACGAATAACTTGTTGTTTTTTTCGAAGCAGTAGTCATAGTCATATTTTTTTAGAGAGCGTTTGTTAGCAAGGATATCATTCGCTCCTCTAAGACGGTTTGATCTTGCCGTTCCAGTTGCACGAAACTTTCTTTCATTTAACAAACAAAACAAGTAGTACGAAAAAAAAAAAAAATTCGAAATATACCGCATGATTTTCCGGACTTGAAACCGATTCCAGCAACTTTAAAACTACGGAAGCTCCTAAGCCAACACTTTTATCGTATGGTGAAGCTGAGGCAGCATATGGATTAGCTTCAAACAAATATCCAGTATCCGAACAAAGACACTAGTATTTAAAGCCAAAGCGTATTAATTTACCGCGAATAAACATTTTGCAGTTGTGTCGGCCAAAATACGGAATGATTTGCTCGTCTATTGAGAAGTACGTTGAAAATATGCCAAACTGCTTATATTTCCAATCAACGGACAATCAACGGACGTACTTTTGCGAATCTATCAGAAACGTAAATTTCGTTGTTGTCCATCAAGTGAAATACTTTTTTTATTTTTTGAAACATTTGACGGGACATACATTGCTTGACGATCGGTACACCCAATGTAGGTTAAGTGGACCAGTAATGTTGGATGTGGGGAACTGATGATATCCTGACAAAATAAGTATACCTATGAACCGGTTCAACATCTCTTTAGTGACTTGTAATAATATGTTCTTCTGGTTAGCATAAGTGTTAGAATTTTTCAAAACCATATCCAAGGGCGATTTTCCACCTACATCTTAATATTTTTAAAATAACGATATAAACATGGATATATTCCATAGACTCTTACCCATTAATTCCACGATTTTTTTCTTAAGCGGTGTAACAGAAGCTTCTTCTGAACGTTCAAAGTTAAAATCGATCCTATTTGATTTTGTCCATTTTGGAACACCGAATTTTATTTCTGGTGTATATATTTGTTGTATAGAAGATAGCTCATCTTCAGTTTTATTATCAGTAATTGGTGCAGCGAAATCATCTACTTAGGAATCGAATTCCATTTCAATTTGACCACAAACTTCCGAATTAGCTGGGATTTGTTCTACAAGCCCTTCATCATCAATATCCTCTTCATCAATAACTTCACCCACATTAGGTGGCGGAATGTAGACTATATTAGTATTTTTATTTAACAAAATTTCATTCTCTTCACTATCACTGTCATTACACTCAGATATAAATATTTCGATTTCTCTTTGAGTTAAAAATTTCTTAACGGACATTATGAACACGATTTCACAAAACTATCAACTACAACCTCTTTGTTTAGCAATACCATAAATGCAAAGACAACCAAAAACAGCATTATTATTTGAAAAGTGATTTGCATGTAATAAGCCATTGTTGCGTTTTCGCAACAGTGATTTTTAAAATGTTATGCTGAATAAACGGAATCATATTTTCGATTATTGTTTTTTGATATCTGTTTTTCAATGGTTTTGCAAGCTAAATTCAAGAGAAAATAATCTTTTTTTTTATATATATATATATTATATGCCACTTTTGAAACGCCATTTTTTTACCTTTTTGAAAAGTCTAAAAATTTTATTAAAAAACAGAAAATTTATTATTTTTAAAATCATTGTTGAATAAGTAAGCCCCTGAACTAATAATAGAAAAACTAAATCATTCAAATAAAATAGTTAAAGCCCATTATATATTTATCTGAAGATGGTGTTGCGAAAACGCAACGGAGGTACAAAATGGGTTAAATTAAAGAGGACTTGTTTTTAATACCTAAAAAGTTTATTGAAACAAATGCTAAAACGTTTTCCATCAAATCTCAACATTTTCAAAACATTTTCAAAACATTTTTTTTTTTTTTTTTTTTTTTTTGATAATTTTATTATTTATTGAATCTTTAATTATTTATATTAAATTATCAATAAGTTTTTCAAATCTTAAATCTAAAAAATATTAAATGTAAGTTTAGCCAATGCTAAACAAAATTTTTAATTTCAACGGTTAATTTTGGTTGTTTTACATCTCTCGTGAACGGCTGAGAAAAAGAGTATCCCTTCTTTTCAGCCGGGTGTGGCCTCTATAATGAAGAATATTGCGCGCAAGTGGATTTGGGTGCAACTCAAGTTTTTTTATATATTTTTTCGCGCGTTTTGAAAATACTGTCTTCACCAACGGAACGTCTAGGTCTTTATGAATTCGATGGTTTCTGACATACCAGGGGGCTGCTGTTATTGTACGTAGTATTTTATTCTGTCGCCTTTGAATTCTTTCGACATTCGATGCTGAGGCAGTGCCCCATAACTGGATTCCATAGGACCATATTGGTTTCAGGATCGCGTTGTATAGTAGAAGTTTACAGTCTAGGCTCAGTATTGAATTTCTACCCATAAGCCAATTCATTTGGGCTGCTTTTAATTTCATTTGCATCAACTTTGCGTCTATATGCGATTTCCATGTTAAACGGCGATCAAGGTGAACGCCTAGATATTTGACTACAGTATGTTGCGGTATAGTCTCAGTGTTGATTTGTATAGGCGGGCATGTTTCCCTTCGCAACGTAAAAGTGACGTGTACACATTTCTGTTCGTTAACTTTTATACGCCATTGTTTAAGCCATTTTTCCAATTTGGATATATACCCTTGTAAGTTGATGGAAGCTTCTACTGGATTTTCATGGACGCTTAAAAAAGCTGTATCATCAGCAAATGTTGATGTATGAATGTTATTGCTTAACGGTAAGTCAGAGGCATAAATTAAATAAAGTAAGGGACCGAAGATGCTGCCTTGGGGAACTCCGGCTTCGATCGACTGCGGAGGGCTTAAAAAATTACCTTCCCTAACTACAAATTTTCGTTCCTCTAAATAGCTTTTTAAAAGCTTGACTATGTTTGCGGGGAGATTGCGTGTTAATTTGTGGATAAGACCTTCGTGCCATACTTTATCGAAAGCTTGAGAAACATCTATAAAGAGCGCAGAGCAAAATTTCTTTTTTTCAAAGGTGTCTCTAACTACGTTCACAAGTCTGTGAGTTTGTTCAATAGTGCTATGTTGTCTGCGCAAACCGAATTGATGATCTGGAATGCATCCACTTCTAGTCACTATAGGCATCAGCTTGCTCATATACAGCTTTTCAAATAGTTTTGAAATGTTGGGCAATAAACTAATAGGCCGATAGGATTCAACCTTCGTATGATCCTTGCCGGGCTTTGGTATCATAATAATCATCGAAACCTTCCATTCTGCAGGATAGTATTGCAGCCGTAGAATACTATTAAAAATGAAGAGTATAACTCTTTTTGCAATATAAGGCAGTTGTTGAAGCATTTTGTTGCTTATTTTGTCGACACCTGGGGCTTTTCTGGTGTTAAGACTAGTAATAGTATTTTCAATCTCCGTCATGTTAAATCTCATCGGTATTTCTGGTAAAGAGACGACTGGTGGCAGTTCAACAATATCAGCAGAAATATTCGGGGTAAATACTTTTTCTAGGTGCTTAACAAATAGATCACCTTTTTCAGCATCAGTTCTTGCCCAGTCACCATTTGATGCTCGTAATGGTGGTTTACAAATTACTGGCCTTTTAAGTCCTCTGGCTGCACGCCACAGCGAATAATCTGTTGACGGTGTTGCATCGAGTTCTTGCAGAAATTTTTGCAGCGAAGCTGTTTTTTGTGATTGTAAAACTTTTCTTAGCTGTTTGGTACACTCCTTAAGCCTTAATTTTAGCTGAGGCGATCTGTAACGTTGCCATTCTCGTCGAGCTCTCCGTTTTTCAGTCAATAGCCTTTCTACATCTGCACAAAAAATATTGTTAAATCTCGCTTGTTGATTTGGTTGAATTGAAGAAGCATTAAGAGCAGCTTGTTTAGCATGTGCTTCAAACAACCTAATAGAATTTTCTATGTCAGCAGGTGTTCTCAATGGCATATTTTCCGTGCAATGAGCACTCAAATATTTTTTGTAATTCAGCCAGTTAATACGTGCAGGTGTCAGCGGTAAATCACATGTTGGTGTTGTAGTTGTGTGTGAGTAAATAGTGATAATAGTAGGCGAGTGATCTGAAGACAAATCCAGAGATGCTTCTACTTCAATCATTTCGCTGGGCACGCCTTTCATAATCCAAAAGTCGATAACATCAGGAATTTTTTGACGATCCGTTGGCCAGTATGTTGGCTGACCACTTGAAACTACATTCAAGCCCATTTTTGAAATTGTGTCAAACAAAACACGACCCTTGGGACTGATTAAACGTGAGCCCCAAAAAGTGTGTTTAGCATTGTAGTCGCCAGCTGCTAGAAAACGGGACCCCAGTGTTGTATAAAATGCGGTATATTGACTCTCTGAAATTGAAAACCTGGGAGGAGAGTAAACAGATGATATCACAAGCTTTTGATAAAAATTTTCAATGCAGATGTTCGTTGCTTGAAGATATTCTTCACGAAGGTCGTTTAGTAGGTAGTGTTTTATTCGAGTTTTTATTAGGATTCCAGAGCCACCACAAGCTCTACCTTGAGGATCCTTGGTGTCGTAGAAATTATATCCACTAATTCGAAAATAGCTTCGGGACGTCAAGTGAGTTTCTGAGATAAGCATAACATCGATTTGTTTATCCAGAAGAAAATATTCAATTTCATTTTTGTGTTGGCAGATGCCGTTTGCGTTCCAAAAACAGATTCTTAAGTTCATGGTTTGTTCAATACAGCCTGCAACAAGGTAGACTGCATTTTCAACATTTCCTGCATCATACAGGACATGTTGAGAGTGAATGTATTTACTGTTTGTATAAGGATCTCTATTGAGGCTTCAATACGACTAAAATTGTGCCCTGATTCTTCATTTACTGGTACAGTTTTTTGCGCCGGAATCTGGTTACTCTTTAAAATATTAGCGTATGAAGATTGACTATTAGGTTTTTGTTGAGTAAGAGTCGTGTTAGACTTTAAAACATTTGAGTATTGATTATGGCTAGACGACGGTTGAGGTAACTGTGGGTAGTTTAAATGAGTGTTGGGCTGAGCGGGAGTAGCATTGGTTTTTCTGTTCGACGAATTTTTAAAAAGAGAATAAAGAGGGCAGCCCCTATAGTTGGCAGTGTGGTTTCCGCCGCAATTACTACATTTTTTTGCTTTGGTATCACCTTTTATTTTGTCACAGTTAGCGGTACTGTGTAACTCGCCACATACAACGCAAACGGTAGGCAACTTGCAATAAGTTTTGGTATGGCCAAATTCTTGACAGTTCATGCATTGGATAGGTCCATTTTTTTTATGTGGCATCTCAACGGTAACTCTTCGATGCAACAAGTATTTTAAGCTATAGATTGGGTGCGATTCATTTTTTTTAATTTTCAAGTCGCCTGGCTGTAGCTCGACTCTAAAAATAGGTTGGGGGATTTTTTCCCTGTTTTTAATGTTTGAAACATTTTTGACTTTGAAGCCACTATATTCAAGGCCAGACTTTACCTCTTCCGGATCCACGCTTGAATCTATTCCTTTTATAACTACTGTTAGGCCTTTAGCACTCTTCAGTTGATATGTATAAAAGTTTTTGTTTTTAGTCTCAAAATCTGAGACAATTTTTCTATAATTATTTTCTTGTGTTACCTGAATTTTAGTTTCGTTGATTTTGCCGCGCTTAATTGGAGTTACATAGAACTCATTTTCTCCAATTAATGAGATAAGGCTTTTTACCAAAAGGTTGGAGTTCTGTTCTCTTAAATATATCGGCGGTGGTTTAGTGGACCTTGTTGTACTTGTGTCTTCATCGACTTGTTCATTCAAAATCGCAAAACGATTTTCAGAATGTTTAATATTATTTTTCCCATCTTTGGGCATTTTCGCCGTTGACGCTATTTCAGCTGATTTGGGACTTCTTCCCCTTTTTAGCACGGTTATGTATCTGTCCATACCAGTTTGGAATTTTCAAAACATGTAAGCAATTTTCTCCAAACATGTGTTGCAACCCATTAGGACAACCCAAATTTAGTTCAATCATTAAAATACTACAACCTGTGGCAAATGTTCCAAGAGATATATATGAGTCACAGTGGAACAAAATGCCATTTATAAGGTGGACTGATTTATTTGATATACAAATAACAAACAACTTAAATTTTGGACAGGAGTTTATTCCTATCAAGATGCCGCAGGATCACGGCCGTTTAAAGACCTGGCAGAGTTGTTATTAAATTTACTTTGCATATCAACGAGCAACGCTTGCGTTGAACGAGTTATTTCGGCAATGACCACGGTAAAAACAAAAATTAGAAAAAAATGCAGTACGAGTTGTTTGAATCTCTGTTGAGAATTAATATACATTTTAAAAGTAATGGAATTTGACACTTTTGATCCATCTCCAGAAATGGTCAAATTGTTTAATTCTAAAAGAATGTACCATGTAAAGAAGATTAGGACTCCGAACTTTTTGATTTTATCAGTCAACTTAAATAATTACACAAATATATACTTAGAATTGACTACAGTGCAAATAAAGTATTCATAAGTTAATACTTAAGTGAATTGAAATTGAAGTAGTATTATTTTTAGTGGGGATTTTTGGGGATAGTATAAATTGCTATTGGAGGAATTTCGGGTATTAAAATTTTTAAATTGGGGATGCGACTCGAAATAAATCTGGGAGCCCTGGCAAGTAGTGCCAAAACGTTAAACGAAGCGACAGAGAAGTGTTTAACTCTAGAAAGAGATAGACAACAGCAAGAAAATAGTATATTTCAAGTTGGTGGAAGATTCCCCAACACTCTCAAAACTATAATCGCAACGACAACACCAACAATTCGTACAATGGAGGAAATTTTATTACTCACCACTCTAACAATAACAGCAGAGACAACAACCGTAACACAAATTATAATACTTACCACAATAGTATTAACAATCGTAGCAATGAAAATGTAACTTTCACACAATAATAACAACTACAGAAACAACAACCAGTATGACAGTTCATACAACAGCAGCAACAGAGATAACCACAATAATAAGGATAGATATCCGAATAACAATTTTTCAACAAACAAACACAAATTTTTCACAAAACACAAATGGAAACGACATAAGTAACTACTCCCAGAATAACAACAGAAACTTATGGTGTTTTCTTTTCTGAACAAAAATGTTGCCCTTTCAATGTGTAACCCTTTTTACAGTTTGCCACTACCTTTAAAAAGTGGTACATTTTTTCTTGCCACAATGGTACAAAATATATGAGGCTTAACATTAATGTATACTTTCATTACTTTTTAACTTTTTAATAATAAGTTTTTTCGCTTAAGCAAATAGAATTACAAGAATAAAAGTTCTTACTTGTATAAAAAGGTACTTAATGAAGGTGTAAAAAATGGCAGTATCCCACCCCGACTTGATAGTAGAGGGTAAATATGTTGCATATTTTGCCATTTATTGGTGCAACATATTTAGAAAAGAAAAAATTGCTTTTAAATATGGAATGGGTCACGAAAATTAAATAATGTAGCATAAATGCAACACTTTTGTCAGAAAAGAAAACGCCATTAAATAGAAATATTAAGCAACAAAGTAGGCAGGAAAACTAGATAGACATGGTAACAAAGATTGTTATCCAGAGCCAAAAATTTTCACATTTTCGTCAATAGTAAACAACCCATTAATAATAGATTGCAAAAGTACGCAAAGAAACCTTGAATAAAATATTATTATACCAGAAGTAGGTAAAAAACATATAAAAATTTTAAACACAACTAATAAGAACGTTTTTTTTTTTGATAGGATACAAGTAGAAAAAGAAGATTTAGCAAATACCACATTTGTAGCCTTAGCAGCAATACCAGTTCGAACAATAATAATAGCGACACATTAAAAGCAATGGTCCTGAGAGAAATAGAACAAGACACGGGAAGCATACTGGCCATAACGAGGAGTATGAAAAATAATTTAAATATACAAAATGAAAGCGTACAATGTGAAGAACAAAACAAAAAACAAAAATTTTTTCATGGGAGTGTACGTCAATTTCAGACATTAAAAATATAAAGAAAATACGTTTCGAAATAGATCCTGAGTTAAGAGAATATCAGATAATGATTTCAGATACTAATTAGGTGTAGTGATAATACGAAGCACGCACAGTCGTCTTTGGAGAAACTTTTACCAAAAATGTCATCACTAAACATAAAAGAATTAGCTTTGAACAATGAGTACGAAATTTTTAGAATAATTACAGTTGAAGAATTTAAGAACACTTTCAGTAAATTAAAGAGAAAAAACAATGAAGATTTAAAAATATTGATATACAGTGAACTGAAAAGGGTAACTGATAAAATACTACAAAGTAAATTGATTACAGATGACACTTTGAATCAGCCTTTTTCATAAAGAGAACATGTAGAAAATATCAATGTATTGGAATTTTTTACAATTGCAGAAAATGATTGTTACATTTATTTTTTACTGTAGCCTAACATCATATTAAAAGTTTGTATGTATACACACTGGATTGGTTTAGCGTGTTTATGGACGCAAGAATGAACGAATGAATGAATTTACATAATTAAAAAACTATTTACATTAAAAAAAGATTTTAGAAAGAAAAGATTTTAGAAGCACCTACAGAATCGCCTGAAAATAATATTGGTTTATCCAAACGTTTAGCCAATTACATGCATGAAAATAAAATAGGTACATAATTTATAAATAAGATGAAGATATCGAAGATAACGATAAAAAGTTTCAAAAAAAAAAAAAAACAAGAAAAGAACTCCAAATTAATTCAAGAAAATCAAACAGAGTATAAAGTCACAAAAGATACGGAAATAAATAATAACAAGAACTTGAAAACTTCCATTTTGCCTTACAACTATCCAGTGCCCATAAGAATGCAAACATCAACAACCACAACAACTTTGTCGCCTTTATCTAATATGGCAGCAGTTCATTTAAATACTCCCAAGATTTTTATACCTCATGTACAACAACTTTCGCGAGCAATTAAAATAGCTCCAAAAACAAGTGAAGATTTCTTGGCTGGCAAACCAAAACTTTTGGAATTGGCCACCAAAGTTAGCCGTTTTCCAGTTAGATATGATCGTAATTCACCAATATAAGCTCAAATTTTTGCCGCTGTACAAAAAGCATTCGAACAAGATGAGGATATAAAAACTCTTTTGAGTTCTACGGCCACTTTAAAGTGATTAAAGTTTTAGTTCAGTGTACATTAGAATAACAATATTGTGTTTAAGAATTTGTTATGGCAAAGTAAAATAAAATATATTTGTAATTGATAATTTTCTAAAACTAAGCTTTAAATTGCTGTTTATTTTATAATCTTTGTCGCTTTCCAAAAGAATAATAACAAAATTTGTATTCGCCAAGCCGAGACAATAAATAGTTGCAATTTATTTAAATAATATGTATATCCAAAACATCCACTTTCCTTAAATTCTAAACGTACCTTCGGATTGAATAAATATACGTACATTCATAAGTATGTAAAAAACATAATAATTTGCAACTAGCAAGACTAGGGTTATTTCATTGGAAATAAGCCGAATTGACATTAATTTCGATCCAAAATATTTTGCATATTATTCAATTCTTTTTGTGTTCATTTTACTATAAAGATTCAAGTGGCTGTAAAAAGTACTATTTATAAAAACATTTTTGTAAACATCATATTTTCTGTATCCTGGTTATAAACAGAAAATAAAATTAATTTGAAAATTCGACAATGTTCAATTAATATTAACCAGACGATATAAGAGTGCTTGTATATATGTACATAAGTATATACTTTGGCTGTTACCCTACTTTAATCGTTTAATAATTTGACATTTGTATTTTTAAAAATAAAAATAAATTAAGAAATAGTTTTTGTTAACACATATTGTTAACACATATAATAATTTAATTGTATAATTGTCTTTGGTTTTGCTTATTAGTAAAAACTGTAAAATTCATTCAACTTAAAGTTGTAATTTAAGACACCTTTTCATTGCCAGGCAAAGTCATTCAACACAGAATAATTTTGGTTTTTGCTTATTAGTAAAATCAGTAAAAATTCATTCAACTTAAAGTTGTAATTTAATACTCCTTTTCATTGCCAGGCAAAGTCATCCAACTCAGAATAATTATTTAATTGTAGAATTATCTTTGGTTTTCGCTTATTAATAAAAATGTTCTAATTCATTGAACCCAAGTTATTTTGCATACATACATTTTTCTACTTCCTCATGACTGCTGACACACTTTTGCCAATTCAACTTATTTTGCTTTGTATTACCATTTTAGTTTTATATTTAAGCCAGCAAATTTTAATTAAAAAATGTCAGAACAAAATTGACAATCAATTAAAGAACTTCTTTTATTTTTTGATTACAATAAAGAGTCACGGTTCAAGTGCCGGCGGCTCAATTTATAAACAAATCACAACTATACACGAGTCACGGTTCAAGTACCGGCGGCTCACAATTCTGTCAATACTTACAAGTATTAACATTTGGTGACCCCGACGTGATTTTTTTGATTGTCAATTGCTGACCCAACAGTCTTCATTTACCAAACGCAAACATTTGGTGAGCACAACAGTCCTGCAACTTGGCACAGGATAAATTAAGAAGTACATAATACCGAATCCAAAAACCACAAAATGGAATTTGAAGAGTTGGTGCGCGAACAGCTCCAATTGGGAAATCGAATTGAGATAATCGCAAGGAATTTTGCAAAGGATCCCAAAGATCGCAAAACTCCTGAATACTTTGCCAAGAGACTGGATACACTAGCAGAACTAGCGGAGCAGTTCCAGAAAAATGACGATATGATTTCAGCAATGGAGGACAAGCCCCTCGATGACAACTACCTGGTGGAAGACTATTACAGCAAAATCACGCAAATAGTAATCAAACATACCAAATTGTTCGAGCAAGGAGCCATGCAGCCCTTGAAACTAGGTGGCGAACCACATACGTCCAGAGAGCAACAACAGCAAATGTTCAACCAGCCACAGATATCACCCGAAATACGAAAAATCCTTCGGAATCAGCGAGCTTTAATGAAAGCACTAATCCGAAATGTAGATGAAATAATGGCAGAACGACATCCGGAACACCATCCATCTTATTACACTATTAAAGCAAGTATCATCGAAAAATACATGATAGACCTAACAAACAACAATTCAGCTTTATGGGCATCAACAGACGATGATCAATTAGAAGATTACAATATTCAAACATTTTATCAGCTAGAAGAAAGGGCAGAAGCAGCCATGATTGAGCTTCAAACCCATATGCATTCGGATCCACCTCTCCCTCCTCAACAGACCACAGCAACAGGAGATATCGAGGTAATTCTCCCAAAAATAAAATTGCCAAATTTTGATGGAAATTACCAACGATGGATGGAATTCAAGGATATCTTTTCCGAGCTTGTTCACAATACACCCATAAGCGAAACAAAGAAAATGCACTACCTTACAACATCGTTACAAGGAGAACCCAAAAATTTAATCAAACACCTACCTGCTGTAGGAACCAATTATGCTACTGCCTGGTCACTTATCAGCAGCAGATACGATAATACAAGGCTTCTAGTATCCACTTTACTGAACAAGCTACTTTTACAGTCCTCCATCAAAAGGGAGTCTGCAACATCATTGAAATCGCTCCACGATGTTACAAACGAGTGCATTCAGGGTCTTAAAGCACAAGGAATACCAGTACATCATTGGGATGTCATTCTAGTTCACATTTTTGTACATAAACTAGATGAAGAAACCCAAACGGCATTCGAGCAAAGCTTACCAGATAATAAGTGTCTGATCGGAATTGATGAGCTGCTAAGGTTTTTGGAGCGAAGATTCCAGTCTTTAGAGACCCGAGGAGAAACTGATAGAACCACAACACAAACCTGCGCACTGTGGGGCCAAATGCATGAAAAGTGGCGATTAATTCATAGAAGTCGTAATTTAAAAAAAAAAATATTTTTTATTAATGGATATTTATAAATACATAAAAAACCAACATTTAAAAAAAAAACAGAGTGAAAAAACACATTTTTTAACCCTTTATGGGCCATTTTGTGTTCTGTAAAAAATCCTCTTTTTTCACATTTTTTGCTGTAACTTTGGAACGGTGCGCTATAAATTATTCAATTAAATTGCAAATTAAAGCATACTAAATGTACTTTAAGAAAAATAAGTAATATTTTTAAAAATAATAAGGAATAAATATTTTATATGTATTTCTATTAGAAAATTTTTATATTAAAATCATACCTTTTTTCTCGAAATTTTAAAATTTTGTTCAAAAATGAAACATTTGAAAATCTAATTGTTTTTTTATTGATAAATAACCATAAACACACTATTTAAAAAAAATTTAATTAAATTCGGTTATTCTATTTTTTTTTTTTTTTTTTGAAAACAACAATTTTTTATTATAATCATTATTACCTTCAATGTTAGTATTTACTTCACATTCAATTTCATAATCATAAATTAATTCGTTACAATAATCTTAATCTTCATCTCCATCTTCATCTTCATCTCCATCTTCATCTCCATCTTCATCTCCATCTTCATCATTGCTATTTTGATTGCTGGGAAGTACAAGCAACTCCAATGCAGATTTTGGCATTAGCTCTTTTTTCTTTTTAGAACTATTTTTCATGCTTGTTATAAACGGATCTGAACTTAAGAGAAATCTATTAAAGATATCTTCCATTGTTTTTTCTCGACTGCATTTACGGGCAAAATTCTCCCTATAACTTTTAAAATCTTTATTTCTGGCTTTCTGAGACTCTTCGGTTAGCTGACCAATTGGCAATGGCGATAATGATATAATTTCAGGCCCATGAATAAAATATTTGTGAAGAGTAGGAGGCATATAGTACCATGGATATTTTTTCACAAATAGCCTGGCAGTGTTATTAGCGAAGTTTGTAAATTTTTCAATGTTGACCTCAATACCACTAGAAACTACAATTAATATTGTGTGCATATTTTTGATCAACTCTAAATCAATATTAGTAATTTCAGCAGATACTTCTGCATTCTTAAAAAAACGTCTTGCAGTATTCCCGTCATTAGAGTTACCAAAACCAGGTTTTGGTTGATCAATGATCAATCCCGTTCTCTTTTTAAATTCGCGTTGAATACGACTTTTAGTTTCAGCAATAATTTTTTTTTCTTCGTCACTTCTTGCCTGCCATTTTTGAATTGGAAGTTTATATGCCAAGTGAATAAGACATTCAAAAAATCTTATCCAGCCATGTAGGACAGACAAACCGAACTCCATGAATTCTACGTTGGAATCTCTAGAAATCATTTGTTCAATATTGTTGAACTCCTTGCTGGTAGCGCCACATATGTAGCACTTTTGTGTGGACTTTGTGTCTGTAATCGCGTTACACACTTTACCGTCAATCATAACGAGAATTAGTTTGTGGTTCACTTTTATCTTTCTTTCTCCAACTGATATCACTGTATCGATAAGAGCATTTTTTTCTGTCTCCACTCTTTCTCTTTCTGTTTTAATACTGTTGACCGTTTCTTTCATAAATTCAATTTTTAATGGCCTGCAAAACCTAGTTGCAGACGGTAGAGGATTATGCCAAATGATTTTGTTTTTACAAAATAATTTTAATGGTACAATTGACGTAATAAATACAGAAGAATCAGATGCATTACTGTCATGAAAGGCTTGTTTGTAAGAACTATACCCTGAACTTCCGTCAAAGCCCCACTTAGTGTATAAAGTAATTTTTTCGATTTCTTCGTTGTCTAACGAATTTAAATCTGCATTTTTAACCGACAAAAGACGTTCAGTGGTATGATCCAATATTCCTTGTAGGCTAACTTGCGCTGATGTTTCAGAAATTTTCATTTGTTCTCCCTTTGGGTAACATTTTTTCTTAGCTCTTTGGACCAATTTATATGATGGAAATTTCTCAGGTGCAACCTTTCTAATAACATTATATTGGTGGCGACTTAGCTTCGCTTCTACCAAAACGGACAGAGCTTCATCCGGAGTTAACTGCTGTGGTGGTACCTGTTCTATACTTTTTCGGTATTTTTTTGGCTTTTGTTGGAGATGATATTATTTCCTTAACAATTTTCGACTCATCTATTTTTCCAGCAGCTCTCAAGCTCATTTGTGTGGCGTAAGCCAAAACAGGCAAAGAAATTTGATCTCTTATGTCTTTACATTTCTTAACTTTTGTTTTTTCTTTGCACTCTTCAAATGAGAGATCATTGCGACCTCTTTTTTGTTGTGGTTCTGGTGGTGGACTGAATGAGATTGAGGCATCCAGCCAATTCTTATTATTTTTTACAAAAATTTCATTCTTTCTATGACATTTTTGCCACCGAATCTCATAGCTAGAGCAAAAATTATGAAACCTTGTCATAAAATCTACCATATCCGAAGGGTCGACACGTTTTATTACTTCCCATCTCAAAAGTTTAAATTTATCCTGAAGTGATTTAGGTTCTGCACTCCTCATAAAATTATGCAACTCATGACGAGGAATGAAAATTGTTTTGGGACATGTTCCTAAAATTAATAAGATTTCTATTCGTTTAAAATTTGCAAAAAGTAATTCCTTTAACCCTGTACCGAATAATTTACACTTTCACAACACTTTAAATATGTAACATCACATCACAAAACATTGACAGCTAAAACAATAAATAAACGTGTCAGTACCGAATCAATAATACCCTACGGATGGATAGAAATTCTTAAAAATGTATTATCATTATATTAGTAGATTGATATCACCAGCTTAAAACAAAATTAAAACTTTACTCGTATGATGCATGTATATGACCAACAGTTATTATGTAGGACTCAAATAAATGACAATAATAAATAGGGATGGGAGCGTGACCTCCTTCAATTTTCCAAAATAGTGCACTTGTGCCATATACAATTTTCTAATAATTTAAAATTAACAAATGTTTAAGTAAAATTCATTGAAATATCATAAACACATGTAAAATAATTTAATTAGTTTTATTCATAGTAAATAAACCCAACATACGCAATCACGTGAGCATGCGTGAATTAAAGTTACTCACGCCCCCATCTCTAATTAACAACACATTTTTTAGCTACAATAACAACTACTATAACGAAAATAATGACAAAACAAAGTAAAAACAACTTGATGTTTTGTTTTGTTTTTTTTTTTTTTTTCATATTTGTGGATTTTTAGCATCTTGAGTTATTTCACAAAAACAAGCATAACTCAAAAATCGCCAAAAATCGCCAAAAAATATTTTGGGGTTTATTAGTTGAGATCTGATATTATAACACTATATAGACGATTTTACGCAAGCTCACGAACAAAGTTGTTGAAACTCCATATATAAATCAAAAATAGCCCATTTTTGGGCTAATTTTATTTTATTAACATTTAATATTTTTAAAACATTTATTTAAACAAAAAAACATGTACTATATAGTAAACTACCTGAAGTTGACGGTTCCATTATAAAAATTTAACTTTTAGAAGTATTAATAGAAAAAATTATCAATTGAAATATCAAAATTTTCACTTTTTTTCAATATGCACAAAAAAAATAACAATTATTCAACTTTAAGTGCTCACTTCAACTAAAGCAAACAACTTAAAAGTATAATTTTTGCAATTAGTGATGCAGAATTTTATCCACTTTCACCCGGTACCAAACACGATCATGAATTTTAAAGTTCATATTTTGAATTAATCGCCACTTTTCATTCATTTGGCCCCAATGTGCTGCGCTTCGGTGACAGCACCAGAAACACGTGAAAATTGTAAAATATGCAAAGGAGAGTCACATAAAACTTTCGCTTGTAAAAAATTCATCAATGCTGAATTGAACCAAAGGTGGAAATGGGTAAAAGATTTGCACCTGTGTGTAAACTGTCTGAAACCAGGGCATCGGGGAAACGAGTGCAAATCACGGCATTGCAGCAAATGCTTGAGAATGCATAATGCCTTACTACATAGTCCCAAATCTAATACAATAATCAGAGAAAATACTCCTCTAGAAAAATCAGTGCCTCAGCAGCAAATTCCGTCACAGGTGGAATTACCGTGCAACCAAACAGCTACCAAAATAAGCTTACTAACCAATCGCACGAACAAGGATCCTCATTATGTGTTACTAGGAACTGCCTGTATACAATTTACATCTGAAACTGGCCAAAATTTCGTATGCCGAGCCATCTTGGACTCACAAGTGAACTTAATAACGGACCGTCTATGGAAAAAGTTAGGCGGCAGGTCCAGACAAATGTGCCTGAATGTGGAAGGCATTGGATCCAACAAAACAAAGATGCGCCATCAAACAAGCATTCAGTTCAAATCAACGTTGAACGATTATGTAGCAGAGGTAGATGTTCACATTCTACCAAAATTTGTTTCCGATCAGCCAGTTTAAATCCTTAACATAGAAAGTTGGGGAATTCCACAGAATATTCGCTTAGCTGACCCAGAATTCAACAAACCAGGGCGAATCGATTGCTTATTGGGAGCAGAAATCATTTTTGAACTTCTCATAAAAGGACAAATTAGATTGGCGGACAACCTCCCAGTACTACAAAACACCGTCCTAGGTTGGGTTGCAGCTGGCAAAGTGGACACATCAATTTCCAGAAATTTATTCTGTGGAATATGTACCACAAAAGAATTAGAAGCAGCAGTTTCTCAATTTTGGGAAGTTGAGGAAACACCAGACAATCAAATAACGCTCACAGAAGATGAACTACATTGTGAAGCACACTTTGTACAGTCAACAACCAGAGCTGAAGATGGCAGATTTATCATAAAACTCCCATTAAACAACAATCCAACAGTGCTAGCAGAATCCAAAGGTGTAGCATACAAAAGGTTCAATTCAATTGAAAGACGTTTGAAAGGCAATCCTACGCTTAAGGATCAATATGTTTCATTTATGAGAGAGTATGTATCCTTAGGTCACATGACAAAAATTAATTTTGAAATAATTAGACCTCTCTACTACTTCATACCACATCATTGTGTTCTCCGTCCAGAAAGTACGTCAACTAAATTAAGAGTCGTCTTTGATGCATCAGCACACAACTCATCGGGCCTGTCTCTGAATGACATAATGCATACCGGCCCAACTGTTCAAAGTGAACTTTTTTCAATATTGCTGCGTTTTAGATTGCACAAGTATGCGTTCAAAACTGATATTGAGAAAATGTACCGCCAGATATGGGTCAATCAGGAAGATCGAAATCTACAACTAATTCTGTGGCAAGAAAATGAGGATCAACCAATAAACATATACCAATTAAATACGGTTACATACGGCACTAGAGCTGCACCATATTTAGCAACACGCTGTCTAGTAAAACTAGCACATGACTATCAAAGTCAATACACATATGGAGCATCATCCCTTCGAAGAGACTTTTATGTTGATGATGGCCTAATAGGAGCCGATACAATCCCTGAGGCTCTAATAATTCAGCAACAATTAATAACCATCCTAGGCGAAGCTGGAATGAAACTCAAAAAATGGGGTTCAAATCACAAGTCCTTACTAAATGACATCGCAGCAGAAGATCAGGAAGTAAATCTCAACTTCGATTCAAAAGAAATCCAATCCACCAAAACTTTAGGGCTTTTATGGCTTCCAAAATCGGATGTATTTAGCATAAAGGTCAACATTCAAGCACATAAACATGCAACAAAACGTACTATGAGTTCCGACTTGGCTCATGTATATGATTCCCTAGGTCTAATTGGCCCTGTTTAGTGACTGGAAAAATTCAACTACAAAAAACATGGAAAACAAAACTTGAATGGGACGAGAACCTACCTTCGGATATAGAAAGAGAATGGGCATCTTATAAAGAAGATCTAGTGACTTTGGACAGCATAACGTTCCCGAGATATATATTTTGCAATCACGATGCAAATGTTGAAATACATGCGTTTGCGGATGCGTCAGAAAAAGCTTATGGTGCTGCAGTGTACATCCGAACAGTAAAAAGAGACAAAACTGTAATGGTCAATCTTTTATGTTCAAAATCACGCGTAGCTCCCATAAAGTTGCAAACAATACCACGCCTGGAACTATGCGCAGCACTCTTGGTAGCCGAGCTAATGGCAAGTGTCAGGGCTGATCTGGGCTTGAACAATAAGAAATTATTTTGTTGGACTGACTCCCAAATCGTGCTTTCGTGGCTACGGAATCAACCAGGAAGATTACCGGTTTATGTGGCCCATCGCGTTTTAAAAATTCTTCGGGTAACGATTCCAGAACAGTGGCAACATGTCCCATCAAAACAAAATCCCGCGGATATCTTATCGAGAGGCATAAAACCCCGTGAATTATCCAATTGTACCATGTGGCTGTATGGGCCATTATTTCTCTATCAACCTCAGACGTTGTGGCCAAATACCACTAAACAAGAATCAACAAGTGATAATAACTACACAGCAACTGTTCTAGCAACCCAAAGGCAAGCCGAAGAAGATGCGTTGATTTACACCATACACTCAAAAAATTCATTTTTTCATGTTCAAAGGGTCATCGGGTATATGTTTAGATTTTTGAGGAACTGTAGACGACCAAATAAATCTCGCCCAGAACATACGCAGCTTTCGCCCCTGGAACTCGACGCAGCACTTAAGGTAATTGTGCGTCAAATACAAGAATCCGATTTCGATGACATCAAAAAGGCACTCATAAGAGACAAATTTGTACCCAAAACAAATCCCTACAGCTCATTAACTCTGTTTTTAGATGAAGAAGGACTAATTCGAGTAGGCGGACGATTAAGTTCCTCAACACAGCAGTTCGATGCCACTCATCAAATGATGCTACCTAGTAATTATCCGCTTGTGAAACTTCTCGTAGAAAAAATACACAAGGAACATTACCACTGCGGCCCTCAGGCATTACTTGCACAAATCAGACAGCGATTTTGGCCTATTAAGGGAAAAAGCCTTGTAAGAGCAGTCGTTCAACGATGCGTACAATGCACAAAAGCAAAGCCAAACATGTATACTCAAATAATGGGAAACCTTCCAAAACATCGAGTACAGCCAGCTCGACCATTCCTGAATTCGGGAGTAGATTATTGCGGCCCATTCCTTGTGCATTTTAAAACCAGGGGAAAGCGACCTCAGAAGGCATATCTTGCAGTTTTTTGCTGTTTTGCTACTAAAGCAGTGCACTTAGAACTTGTCACTGAATTGACAACCGAAGCTTTCATGGGAGCGTTGAAAAGGTTTATATCAAGACGAGGACACTGTAAAACCGTGTACTGTGACAACGCAACTAATTTTGTTGGTGCCCGAAATAAACTGAACGAATTAAATGATGCCATTTATTCAAAACCAGCACAAGAATCAATAATTGAGACATGCAGCAAAAAGGGGATTGATTTTCAGTTCATTCCACCGAGATCACCACATTTCGGGGGATTATGGGAGAGAGCTGTGAAATCTGCAAAACACAAGCTAATGAAAAATGTCTCAACGGCATCACTCACATATGAAGAGCTCGAAACGGTGATAGTCGAAATTGAAGCTATTTTAAACTCTCGTCCTCTCATTCCAAATTCATCAGACGCCAATGATCTTAATGCCATAACGGCCGGTCATTTCCTAATTGGTGAGCCGTTAACATCAAGCGTTGACGTACAGTCAAGAATTCCTAAATGTGGCTTACAAAATAGATGGCAGCTTGTGTCACAAGTTAAACATAATTTTTGGGAACGATGGAGTAAAGAATACCTTAACGAGCTACAACAGCGATACAAATGGAAAGGCCCAATTAGTGAAATTCAACCAAACACCATGGTAATAATTAAAGAGGATAATGTTCCAGTGCTACAATGGCCCCTGGGACGCATTAGTAAAGTGTACAAAGGTGATGATGGTTTAGTAAGGGTATGTGACGTAATGACACAAAGGGGAATCTTCAAACGCCCCATCCACAGATTAGCTCCACTATTTCCGGAAACTAGCGAAGAGAAGAAAACTCAACCGGATGAAATATCAAATTCACCATCGTTACCTCTAACAAACAGAAGTAAAGCACCTAGATCATTTACCGCCGAAGAAACTCTAATTAAACGCCCACGATTAAACTCAACATTACTGATATCCATCTTTACTCTATTCTTTCTACCAATAGTTCTTGGAAACCAAATAAACATAACGAAGTTCAACGATAAACCTGGCATTCACTTTGAACAGATAGGCCTTGTAAAGCTCAAGTCAGCCACCTGGAAGATGATTGTGTACCTTGAACTTGAATCATACCAACATCAAATAAACATTTTAAGTGAGGCGACAACGATACTCCAAACTCTATGCAAAAGTACGTTAAACAACGCAACCTGCAATATGTTGAGCGACTATTATGATCATGTTAAAGATGAATTGCAGGCAGATTTCAACCTATTCAACATAAAAAGAAAGAAAAGAGGAGCAATTGATATAGTGGGAAACATAGCCAACTCACTATTTGGCGTATTAGACTCGAACTACGAAACACAAATGTCAAAGACAATTGAGGAGCTAAAGAGAAACGTCGAATTCTTAGACAGGCTTCTAAAGAATCAAACATCGTTAATCGACTCCACCATCAACATTATCAAGAAAAATCAACTAGACGTACAGGTTCACTTCGACGAAATCGGCAACCAACTCCATAATGTGAAGGTCGATCAACGGATACTCATGCTTTCAGTGCAATGTACCTCGGATACACTCCTCAATAATGGACGTTCCGGTTGATAGCCATCATGACAAAATTAACCCGCTTCTACTTACCCCTCAACAACTCAACGAAGAAATCAAGAAGATAAGGGCCCATTTGCCAGCACACCTGCAGCTGCCAATCCATCAAAATAACTTACTGGATGTATACAATCTTATCAAGGTCAATGGAATCGTTGCAGAGGACCACGTAATCTTCAGCATCGAGCTACCCCTTACCGATCCACGAGAGTTCCAGTTATTGCACATTGTTCCAATCATAGCAACAATAAATAAAACACTTACATCCGTAGAAACATCAACCAAATTTCTCTCCATCAGTTTGCATCGTGATGAATTCTTTCCAATATCACAACATGAGGTCGACGCTTGTTGGAGGTTGGGTGACAACGAACTAATCTGTCCGAACATACCAGCAACATATCAAGCAACGCGTCATCCAATGATCAATAAATGTGAAATTGATTTGATGAATGATCAACCCAACCCAAGATGCGGGTTCCATAAGCTTGAAGATACCGCTATCTGGCAGCAACTATATCATCCGAACCAATATATATTTTCCACAACAGATACCATCAAACTGAACGCAGTGTGCGGCAATGACATTATACACATTATTCTTGAAGATAGCGGTTTAGTAACATTACACCCCGATTGTGTCATAAAAAACGACCTCATAACTCTACAAACATCAGTTACCAGCCTTACTCCTATACTCGGTTGGACAAAACAATACGCCAACATGAACTTCAGCTCAAAACAATTCAACCCAACAAGAGATGAGCTCGAACTGGTTCAACAAGGGTTAGCCCAAATCTTAAACACAACGCTCCCTGCCAACGAAGTCAACCTCAATACCCACGGAATCATAGTAGGCTATGCAGCAATTGCATTGGTATAAGCAACAGCCGTCATCGTGACCTACAAATGGAAAGGGCTGCAGAACAGCTTTAAACCAGCTCAAATTTCTCGTCACCAAATTACTGAATGCTAACAATCAGTAAAACAATATATTTTATTAGATTCTTGGATGTGATGAATTGGCAAAATTAGGCAGCATGATGAGTTTGAATTAGCCAGTTTGTGGGGGCAGCATGTTAACACATATTGTTAACACATATAATAATTTAATTGTATAATTGTCTTTGGTTTTGCTTATTAGTAAAAACTGTAAAATTCATTCAACTTAAAGTTGTAATTTAAGACACCTTTTCATTGCCAGGCAAAGTCATTCAATACAGAATAATTTTGGTTTTTGCTTATTAGTAAAATCAGTAAAAATTCATTCAACTTAAAGTTGTAATTTAATACTCCTTTTCATTGCCAGGCAAAGTCATCCAACTCAGAATAATTATTTAATTGTAGAATTATCTTTGGTTTTCGCTTATTAAAAAAAATGTTCTAATTCATTGAACCCAAGTTATTTTGCATACATACATTTTTCTACTTCCTCATGACTGCTGACACACTTTTGCCAATTCAACTTATTTTGCTTTGTATTACCATTTTAGTTTTATATTTAAGCTAGTAAATTTTAATTAAAAAATGTCAGAACAAAATTGACAATCAATTAAAGAACTTCTTTTATTTTTTGATTACAATAAAGAGTCACGGTTCAAGTGCCGGCGGCTCAATTTATAAACAAATCAAAACTATATGTTAAGAATTAAACTTGTAGATGATTTTATTAGTATGACTCAGCTCAAACACTTGAATTTGAACTGTACTAATTTTTGTTTGTGTGGTTTTACTTTCAAGCACTTGTAACTTGAACGTAATGTGATCAATGAATAAAAAGCGAGTTTTTACTATTGACAAAGAAATATAATTTTATTGTGGTATTTATACTAAAATATTAACAATTAATTGTTGAGTCGACAAAATACTTAAAACTAAAATTTACGTTAAATTGACCAATCAAATTGAAGTAGCAATGTTTGCAATTAATTCATTGTGTAATATGATATCCTTTTGTTAAAACAACATTAAGGCAGTTCACTAACGTTTATATTATCATTAACAATTATTAAGTGTGTTCACAAGTTGTTAAACATTCTCCCCAGCGTTGAACGACTGTTCAAAACAAAATAAATAAACAATAAACATTGGGAGAAAGTTTAAAGTAATAAATGAAATTTCAAGGTATGTTGGAAAATAAAGTTATTAGTTACAGGAGTATAAGCTAAACTAAATTATTAATGAATTGATTGATTGTTGTCATCAGCTGCTAGACATCAAGGATGAATTTGGGCTGCTGGCGTGGCATTGGTAGTGGTGTCATCTTGCGTTCTTCTGCCTGTGGTTGAAGCTCAATGTTTTCTCTAGTGGATTCAATTGATGTAGTTGGATGTGAGTTTAGTGCCTTTTTATCGGATTTGCATCTGGAAAGCAGAATGATTAGAGCTATGACGCTTACTACAAGTGCTAGGTAGCCAATTATATAGCTGTGTGTCTGGTGGGTCTTCAACTTGTTAGGTAGATCAGCGATTTCGTGTTGTTCCAGCGACTGTTGTAGAATTGTTAGGTCCTTAATATTCTTGGCATATACACTCTCCAAATTTGTTGAGGTTGATTCGTTATTATTTGTGAAGGCTGTAGAGTTCTTTGGTAATGATAAGGCTGAGATTCGGCCAAGGCTTGTGTATGAAGACCTCACTGTGCTTGATATAGATTTTAGTCCGTTCATGTTGACAAACTCGTGCCTGAGGATACACTCTGGATCAAGTGTCAGCAAACCGGAGCCTTTTAGTGATATAGGAATGATTTCCATGTTGCAAACTGCTGTTGCTCTTGAGGGTGGTGACGCAACATATATCCATTGATTGCCTTTGCTAAGGGGTACCTATCTGATATCAGTTTTTTGGAGGATACAATTTGGTTTTGTTTTGTTGTTGAATAAATTAATAACGCATGCACAGGCATCCGAACCATAATTGTAACGGATTTGAATGTTGGAACAAAGGAAAACGCCTTGTTCTATTGTACTGCAAGAGGTTAATTCAGATTTTGTGAAGGGAATGTATTGTCTCTGCAAAGTAGATATGCCCAAAAAATTAGCACATGGTTTAATGGCCACTACTGTACTGTTCATTATGTTGGGTACAGGAATTAAATGAAACAGCTTGAATTTTTCACGTTCAACTAATGGTAAAGTTATTTTGAAAACTGCATGGCGGCGTGTTAGTCTGCCCTTTATCTTCATGAGCTTAAATAGCTGGAGTAAGTCAGTTTTTCTGTCACTGGAAGATTCACTGACGGTGGTGAATGCAGAATGATCTGATTGACTTCATTTTGTAACTGTTCTGGAGTGAGTAACCATGGACTGATCTGTCCATGATGGGTATCCATGAGAGTGTCAAGGATTACGGATTGTATCTGTCTTATATTATTTGCGATTAGTGTTAGTTCAAGAACCGCTGAATGGAATAGTTGATTTAGTTGTACTTGTACTAATGTATTGGAGATGTCATTTATATTACCTGAATATATTTTAATATCTTGCTCCAATCGTTCGAATCTTGACTAAGCTGTTATTTGATTTTGCCGGATGATATTAATTGTAGAATCTACAATTGATGTTTGATTCTTCAATAAGTTTAGCAAATACGACTCATT
Organism: Lypha dubia; assembly: GCA_947311025.1. Taxonomy (NCBI): domain Eukaryota; kingdom Metazoa; phylum Arthropoda; class Insecta; order Diptera; family Tachinidae; genus Lypha; species Lypha dubia. The sequence goes on from OX371263.1 coordinate 36,776,140, forward strand.
GTCATTGACTTGTTTTATTGTTTCTGACATCTGTTCAGCGTATTCAGAATCCAGAACGCCAAATAATGAATGAGCAACGTTACCAACGATATCCAGCGCCCCTCTTTTAACTCGTAGTAGTCGAATATCTAACTGTAATTCACTTTCCATGTGTTGAAAGTAGTCTAGAATGCCGTGACAAGACGACATAAGGTTTGTAACGACCGTGTGCCATTGACAAGAATTGATGTTTCTGTCCAGTAAGGAGCTAAGTCATAGTATACCAATAGATTCCATTCCGTAGTTGAAATAGATGTTGTTCCAATTTGCTCAAAATGGATTCCGACTCTTGATCCAAATTTCTTATTTTTGACTGGAGTTCCAAAGGCCACTGGTACTAGTAGTAGTAACGTGAGTAACGTCAGTGTTAGAAGATTGGTTGGCATTTTGCGTCTTTTCGGCTTAGGTTCTTCTGTCGGGATTGGAGCTTGATTAAGAGAGACTGTGGCTGGAGCAGAATGCAGAGAGGGAGAATTGGGTGTATAGTTGTTGATGTTCGTATTGCTGTCTTCAGTAAGTCCTTCTGAATCATTATGTATGGGCAATAATGCCAGTCTATGTATTAGACGTTTGAATATTCCTGATGCAGTTCTTACGTCAGCGACTCTTGCTATGCCGTCATCACCTGGGTATACTTGAACAATTCTACCTAAAGGCCATTTCATAATAGGTATATTATCTTCTTTTATTACTACCATGTCTCCACTTTTGAGGCTAACAGATTGCTTTCGCCATTTACATCTTTGCTGAAGTTCGTTTAAGTATTCTGTTGACCATCTTTTCCAAAATTCCTGCTTTATGTGGGTCACATGCTTCCAATGGGATAATCCTGACATGTTTGTTGGCTGTGCTCTACTATCTACTTGCGATGTAAGTGCTTCGCCAATCAGAAAGTGACCAGGAGTTAAGGCTTCAAGATTTTCTGGATCAGTTGTTATGGATGTTAGTGGACGCGAATTTAGTATAGCCTCAATTTCGACCACTACTGTCTCCAATTCTTCGTACGTTAGTGATGCATTCGCAACACTCCGCAGAAGAAGATGTTTTACAGACTTTACAGCTGCTTCCCACAGACCTCCAAAATGTGGTGCTCTTGGAGGAATAAAGTGAAAATGTATTCCTTTTGAGCTGAACGCGGAGATAATTGATTCCTGAGCCTGGCTTGAATAAATGTTATCGGCTAATTCTGCTAGTTGATTCTTTGCCCCAACAAAATTGGTGGCGTTGTCTGAGTAAATATTCTGACACCGTCCACGACGACCAATAAAACACTTTAAGGCGCCTATAAAGGAATCTGTTGATAAATCCAAAACCAGTTCAAGATGAACTGCCTTAGTGGCAAAACAGCAGAAAACGGCTATATAAGCCTTTGTTGGCCGTTTGCCTCTGACCCTGTAGTGAATCCAAAAGGGTTCACAATAATCTACCCCAGCATTGATAAAAGGTCGTGCTGGGGTAACTCTAGTTTTTGGAAGATTGCCCATAATTTGTTGACATAGTAGTGGACGAGCTCTGGTACATCTAATGCATTTTTGAACAGTAGAACGTGCCATAATTTGTCCCTTTATTGGCCAGAATCGTTGTCGTATAATGTACAAAAGAGCTTGTGGTCCACAATGTTTGTTGTCTTCGTGAATCATTGTATATAAGAGTTTTATTAGGGGGTCGTTATATGGAACCAGCATTGGGTGCTTCGCGTCGTATGATAATAATGAAGCCTCTAGTCGTCCTCCTACTCGTAAAATGCCTGATTTGTCTAGGAATGGGGACAAACTTACAATGGAACTTTTGTTGTCGATTTCTTTGTTTTCTCGCAGTTGTTTGATTTCTGGAGAAAAGTCGGACCTCTGAATGGACTTTATGATCAGAAACAGTGCATCATCTAGCTCAGTCGGAGTTAACGACTTATTAGGTGATCGATCTTCATTTTTCTTCCTGATATTTCTGATGAATCTTAGAGTGTATCCAACTACCTGCTGCAAATTTCTGAAGGAATTTTTATGTGGAATTCTGTATATCAAGTCATCGTTGACAACGTTGACTGCTGAAATTATAGTTGTCTTCCTTTTCTCAGCGTCGTTGGGAATTTGGAGTTGTTGTGAGAACTTGCGTGGCCACATTTCTTCTCGTCCGTGCAGAAAAAGTGGTCCATAAAACCATAAATTGCATCCAGAAAGGCTGTTTGCTGGTACGCCCCTGGACAGTATATCAGCTGGGTTGTCCTTTGATCTGACATGGCGCCACTGATCGGGTAATGTCAATGATTGGATCTTGGAGACTCGATTAGCCACAAACGTATGATACAAAGTAGATTGAGCGTTTATCCAGGATAGTACTATCTCGGAATCAGTCCATAAAAATACAGGCTGATTTTTTATTTGGAGATCCGTTTTTACTCTGTGCACCAGTTGAGCAGCCATGACTGCAGCACATAACTCTAGCCGAGGTAGCGTTTGTTGTTTTAGTGGTGCGACCCTTGTCTTTGCGCAAAGTAATTGTACCATGATTGCACCATCCTTAAGAGTCGCTCGAAGATAGGCAACGGCGCCAAACGCCTTTTCGGAGGCATCTGAAAATATGTGCAGCTCTGTTTTGGTTGGAAGTTGTCCCTTAAACATGTGTCGAGGCACCTTGAAATGATTCAAACTGTCTAAATCATTTCTGAATTTAGTCCAAATTTTCTGAAGGTCATTAGGCAATGGCTCATCCCAGTCTAACTTTAACTGCCATAACTGCTGAATGAATACCTTTGCTTTGACCACTATGGGTGCTAGTAGTCCAAGAGGATCAAATAATTTGGCCAAATCTGAAGTTGCCGTACGTTTGGACAAAATATGTAGGTTATTTATTTTTACCTTGACGCAAAATTGATCTGTTTTTGGCAGCCATAGCAACCCTAATGTTTTTATGGTGTTAGCGTCGTTACTGTTGAAGTCTAGATCTACCTCTTGATCGCCGGATGGAATATTCATCAATAACTGTGGGTGATTTGCACACCATTTTTTTAGATTGAACCCATGCTTTTTTAGAATCGTTATAAGTTCGTGTTGAGTCTCAAGTGCGATGTTGAGACTATCAGAGCCTCCAAGGCCGTCATCAACGTAAAAATTACTCTTAAGCATGTTCGCACCATACGGATAATTGATAATATTTTCATCAGCAATTTTCTGTAAACATCTTGTGGCGAGGTAAGGTGCTGCCCGAGTTCCGTAAGTTACCGTGTTAAGTTTGTAGTAGCTAATTGGCAATCCAGGGTCTTCTCTCCATATTATCAATTGATATTGATGATTATCGGGATCAAGTAGTATTTGTCGGTACATTTTTTCAATGTCGGTGGTGAATACAAACTTCGGTAGTCGAAAACGTAGTAGGATCGAGAACAATTCACTCTGCACCGTTGGCCCCGTATACATTAGATCATTCAACGAGAGCCCTGTTGATGTTTTCGCCGATGCGTCAAAGACTACTCTTAATTTCGTTGTAGTGCTATCTGGTTTCATCACACAATGGTGCGGAATGAAATATTTAGGATCTACCATTGTATCAATGTTGACCCTTTGCATGTGTCCTAGATGCTCATATTCTTGCATGAACTTTATATATTGCGTCCGAATGTCTTCATTTTTTAGAAGTCGACGCTCTAAGCCAAGAAATCTGTTGACGGCCATCTTATGGGATTCTCCTAATGCTGTTGGGTTTTCTCGAAACGGAAGACTGACAGTGAAGCGGCCATCTAGATTGGTGTGCACATGATGAGTGATATGTGATTCACATTGTTTTTCCGATAGCGAAAGTGCCTTTTCGCTAACCTCAATTTTGTCAAGATTCCAAAGATGCTCTATCGCTTCTTCCAATGAAGCGGTGTCTCCAAATATTGCACATGTGGATGAATATAGTGGATTACGAATTGGATTTCTTCCTATTGCACCCCCTACAATCCAGCCTAGTTCTGTGTTTTGCAGAGTTGGTAGATTATCAGCAAGGTGTATCGTCCCACTTTTTATTAATTTGTAATAAAATTCTGCTCCCAGTAGCAAGTCTATTTTATCCTGCTGATCAAAATGAGGATCTGCTAGGTGAATGTTGTTGGGAATATTCCAAGAAGAACTGTTAATATGTTGACTTGGTTGTGCGGGAATTATACTTGGTAATATGTATGCTTCCACATTTGCTGAAAAACTGAGATCTCTGGACTTCATTTGAACGTTTGTGCGATACTTGGAATGCTTTTTGGTTTCGCCAACGCCGTCAAGACAAAGGGAAGCTCCTAATGGTAAAATAGATAATTTTTGGCAAAGGCGTTTAGATACAATGTTGACCTGTGATCCTGAATCCAATACCGCTCTAAATTTACCTGATGCACCATTTGAGGCTGTAATTATGACTTTTGCTATTGCTAGCACAACATAGCCCTGGCGGCCCGCAGCAACTTCAGTTGTTGCTGATGTAACTGCTACGACATTGGAAGCAGTCGTCCTTTCGGCTGTATTTGATTGTGAACTGAAATTTGATTTCTTATCCATTTGCGTGTTGTCTTTCTTTTGCAAATGGACTAATGTATTGTGCTTTTTGTCGCATTTTTTGCAGCTACTTGACTTGCAGGTTTTCGCAGTGTGGTCATCTTTGAAGCAGTTGACGCATAGATTCTGTTGCTGCACCCAACGTAGTCGTTCTGCTTCTGATAATTGCCGATGTTGCAGTGATACAGTTTATGACTACTGTTATTACATAATTTGCATATGCTAATGTTGTGTGCGTTAGATGTTACTATTGTTGACACCGCGTTATAAGTCGATTTTTCCCTAGGAACAATTGCTTCCATAGATTGAAATTGAAGCTCAAGGAACGATAAGAAGTCAGCTATATTTGACACATCCTTTGGATTAGTTAGTGATTGCATGTACCTGATGTGTGTGCTTTTGTCAAGTTTTTTCATCAATAACTGAATAATAATCGCATCCCAGGAATCTGTTTCGATTCCCAAGTTATTTAATGCCAGTAAACATTCTTTGGTGGTGTCACGTCGGGGTCACCAAAATGTTAAGAATTAAACTTGTAGATGATTTTATTAGTATGACTCAGCTCAAACACTTGAATTTGAACTGTACTAATTTTTGTTTGTGTGGTTTTACTTTCAAGCACTTGTAACTTGAACGTAATGTGATCAATGAATAAAAAGCGAGTTTTTACTATTGACAAAGAAATATAATTTTATTGTGGTATTTATACTAAAATATTAACAATTAATTGTTGAGTCGACAAAATACTTAAAACTAAAATTTACGTTAAATTGACCAATCAAATTGAAGTAGCAATGTTTGCAATTAATTCATTGTGTAATATGATATCCTTTTGTTAAAACAACATTAAGGCAGTTCACTAACGTTTATATTATCATTAACAATTATTAAGTGTGTTCACAAGTTCTTAAACACTATACACGAGTCACGGTTCAAGTACCGGCGGCTCACAATTCTGTCAATACTTACAAGTATTAACAGTTTTAAAAATAAAAATAATTTTATTGCATTGTTATTTAACTCATTAAATTTATTTTATGTATGTAGGTATATATGTACATACATACCTAATGAGCATAGCTCTAACAGGGTGTCCTAAGACACCTCTCTTCTTTTTGTTTTGATCTTTCATTATTGGCTATAAATTCGTTCATTTCAGAGACTGAACACAATGTTTGCGGTACGGTGCGATTTCTCGTTGCGGGAGAGAAAAATAAATATAATACAACGGAAGACGGCAACGGCAATACATTTACATTTTTATTAATTTTTATGTGCATACATTCAACATACTTCAAAATCATGTTTTTTTTGTTTACAATAATGTTGTGAACACCGCCAATTATTCAAAAACTATGGCAACATCAGAAAGAGAAAGAGTATCAAAAATTGAGAGAATAAGAAATTCCGCAATGAAAATAAAATAGATTTTAATTTTATACCGCTCCGCAATGCGATTTTTTACTTCAAAATCGTATGAAAAACCACACCGCATTAAATTATCGCAACATTGTGTTCAGACTCTCAGCTGATATATCATAGTCCTTGCCCCTTAGCCATCGTAAAGATTTGCGGTGTAGTGGCAGCACTGTCACTTACTACTATTTAAGCAACTAAGTATTGAATTAGTGAGTAAGCAATGATTAAATAAATAAATTACTCTTAACATACAATTCAAACAGTGCAGTTGTCTTTATTATATTACATGGCGACCGAGACAGTTTTAATCATCTCATGTGTGTATTCTTTTATTAAAATTCCATAAAGCCTTGTGAGTTTCAATAAATAAAAAAAAAAAATCTAAAAATTAAAGTTTAAATATGGTGTGTAAACAACAAATGAAATATGAATTAATAAAATATACACATTAATAGTGAATTAATATAAAAAGCCATTGAAAAGGGAACAACAACAAAGAACTGCAAATTTTCAATGTGTTAAATGTACTGCAATCGTTTGACTGTGTTAGTGTGTCTGCTGGTGGTTGAAATCAAAATTCTAAACATATCTATATGTACATAAGTATGTTTATTCAATAGAATAATCAGCACAAGTGAAGTAAATTAAAACATTATCGTAAAAAAATAAATAAATATATAAATAAAAGATTTTAAATTACAAATTACCACAAACTTCAAGCAAGAAGTAAAAGAAATTCAAGCAGCAAAAAGATAACTTTATCTACGTGGAAAAATATAAAACAATCAATACCTAGCAACAGACGTCAAAAGTAAACGACAAAATAAGGATAAAATCTATTAATTTCGGCTAAAAACTTAAATGTGTGAATTTCTTGTCAAGTTTTTGGGTACAACTGTACCAAAATTTTAAAAATTATCATAAAGAAAAATTTAAAACAGTAAAAATAAAAACTTGTTATACTGAAAAAAAAAGAGAAACTGTAAAGAATCATGAAAATAACGAAAACCAAAAAGCCGTTATAAAGAAAAAAACACCAACTGAACGAAACAAAAAAATTGGAAAAAGAGAAGAAGAAAAACCCAAAATTAAACGAAGAAAAAAATGTAAGGTGTAAAAAAAAAACAAGTTCAACCGAAAAAAAAATAGAATAAAACAAAGAATAAAATAAACTGAATAAGAAAATATAAAAAAAAAGAAAAACGGGAAAAAAGCAATTGAAAGAAAATTGAAATAAGAAGTAAAAATGAAATAATGAAACAAAACGAAAATGAAAAGTAACTACGTGGAAGTGGAACAAAATACATATACATACATAACTAACTAAAAACAAAAAAAATGAAAACTAAATCAATAAAGTGATTTAAAAGAAAGGAAACCAAAAAAAAAAAATAACAAAAAACTATAAAATAAACATACGTTTGTATATGAACAATTATTTCAAAAACTACATAACAAAATAAAACGCAAAATTATGACAAAAAAAAAAACCTTCATTCGAAAAAAAAATTAAATAGTGCCAGACACAAAAACAACACAACATTAACATCAACATTCAGCATATAAGTATGTACATTACAACATCTTATACAACAATTCTAAGAACAAAACTAAAGTAATATCAACACAACCAAAATTCCATTTGGTAAAGATTTATTTGAGATAATACAGAAAGACATTTTGGTGGAAGCAGCATCTGATACCGAAACAAGCGATAGGGACTCTGAAGCAGAAATAGAAGTTAAGGAAGAGATTATCACTGCTAGAACATTCAATAGTACAAGTAGGGTAAACATGGCGTCCATAGAAGAAAAAACCAAATTTATTTCAATGTGCTCTAACATTATTCGTGAAAATTATAACGGGAAACCACAAACGTTGAATTCATTTATTGATAAAATTAATTTGATTCAAGAAATAACTGCAACTAATTTAACTGGTTGCTTTATTTCTTTTATAAAATCAAAATTAGACGGAAAAGCAAGAGAGGTTTTACCAGAGACCATAACAAGTATTGAACAAATAAAAGAGTCACTAAGAAATAAAATAAAACCAGATAGTTCCAAAGTTTTATCAAGCAGGATTGCAGCACTACAGGTTAAAAACAATAACTACGAAGATTTTTCCAAGAGTGTTGAAAGTTTAGCAGACGACTTACAGCGTTCTTTAACAATAGAAGGCGTAACGAGGGACAAAGCTCAAGAAATGGCAATAGAAGAAACTATAAACATTTGTAGGAAAAATGCCAAGTCGGACATGATAAAAGCGATTTTAGCCTCGGCAACTTTTAAAGAACCGAAGGACGTAGTAGCAAAACTACTTACAGAAGAAGCTACAAACGAAATAAAGGAACGTCAGGTGTTATCGTTCCGAACGCCAAATAAAAATACTCACAATAGATCAGTTAGTAACAATGAGCAGTTTCGCAATAATCCCAACCGTAACAATAATTACGGAAATTCTCGTGGTTCCTATTCTCGCTATAGAAACAACAATAGTCATTTCAACAATAACAATAATAGGTTTCAGCGTAGTTATCGCGGTAATCACAGATACCAACCCCCGACAAACGCATACCAAAGAGCTGCTGTTAGGACTTTAAACGTGGAGTCCCCTCAACGACCGTCGTTGAGGGAGGAAGAAGAAGAACAAACGCAACAGTAAACCTAACAAATAATATTTCAAAAACGTATATCTATACGTTAAACCTCACATATTCTGATTTCATTAAAGTAAATTGTACTGACACAAAACAAACTTGCACCTTTCTCGTCGACACACAAGCAGACATTTCCCTTATCAAAATTTCTTGTCTTAATCATGATACTATTTTTAATAAAAACCAAGTAATAAGCATCACTGGAATAACAGATAATCCAATTCTAACGTTAGGTACAATATGTACAAATTTAATTATTTCAAACCAACTAATATCTCAAGTGCTTCATATAGTCAGCGATGACTTTAATATTCCTGCTAACGGCATATTGGGAAAAGACTTTCTAAAAGACAATAAATGTAAAATTAACTACGAAAACATGGCTATATCTGTTACTATTAGAAATACTAGAATAAATATCCCAATACAACAAGGGACAACAAATTTTTCTTGTATAATACCTCCCAGGTGTGAAGTATTCAAAATATTTAATTTAAGAAACATAACAGAACCCATGTTTATCGATTCCCAAGAAATTTGCGAAGGCGTGTTTGTAAGCAAAGGAATAATCGATTCGAACAACCCTATCGTACAACTTATTAACACAACTGATGAACTCAAATGCATAAGAAATGACAAAATTAAATTGGAAAAATTGAGTTACTTTTATATATATTCCATTAATAAAAATAATATTGATACTGAGCGTATAGCCGAATTAAAGGGAATTTTACAAAATCAAATGCCAACTGAAGTTAAAGATAGCTTGTTACCTATTTGTGAACAATATGCAGATATTTTCTGTTTAAAGAACGATAAAATGACAATAAACAATTTTTATGAGCAGGAACTCCAATTAATAGATAATTCACCAGTTTACATAAAAAATTACAGGCTTCCGTATACCCAACGAGATGAAATCGACAAACAAGTTGAAAAGTTATTAAAAAATGATCTGATTGAACCTAGCATATCGAATTACAATAGCCCTCTTATATTAGTTCCGAAAAAGAGTACCGATAATAAAAATGCGTATCGAATGTGCGTAGATTATCGAGCAGTAAACAGAAAATTACTCGCAGACAAATTTCCTCTACCACGCATAGACGACATCCTAGATAAATTAGGTAGGGCGAAATATTTTTCAATACTTGATTTGTTTTCAGGATTTCACCAAATCCCTATACAGCCAGAATCACGTAATATTAGCACCGACAAAGGATCTTTTCGCTGGAAAGTGCTACCTTTCGGGCTGAATGTGGCACCTAACTCCTTTTCTAGAATGATGTCAATTGCATTTTCGGGTATTAATTTAAATAAAGCTTTTTTATATATTGACGACATTATAATTATCGGTTGCAGCAAACAGCATCATATTAAAAATATACAGGAAGTTTTTGAAACATTAAGGCGGTACAATTTGAAAATAAACCCTTATAAGTGCAATTTTTTTCGGCCAGAGGTCACATTCCTAGGGCACAAATGCACAGCCAATGGTCTTTTACCGGATGAGTCAAAAATAACGGCAATAAAAAACTATCCAATTCCATTTGATAAAGATTCTACCAGAAGGTTTGTGGCATTTGCAAATTATTATCGTAAATTCATTCCGAATTTTGCAATTATAGCAGCACCACTAAATAGAATGACGAGGAAAAACATCCAATTTAATTGGACCACAGAATGTAAAAACTCATTTGAAAATTTAAAATCAGCATTAATGAACCCAAACATATTGCAATATCCAAAGTTCTCAGAACCATTTTTAATCACAGTAGATGCATCTTAATCAGGATGTGGAGCTATACTCAGCCAAAATTTTCATGGTAACGATTTACCAATATCTTTTGCTTCAAAAACATTTACTCAATCTGAACAAAAAAAACCAATAATTAAATTAGAATTGCTTGCAATTCACTTTGCAATTAAACAATTTCGTCCTTACGTCTACGGAACTTTATTTACAGTAAGATCGGATCACAAACCTCTAGTATATCTTTTCAATATGAAAGACCCATCATCAAAACTAACCCGTATACGATTGGAACTCCCGGAGTATAATTTTGTAGTAGAATATATCAAAGGAAAAGATAACGTAGGAGCGGATGCTCTTTTGAGAGTCGGAATTAATGAACTAAAAAACTCAGATAACCAAGTACTGGCTATGACAACACGTTCGATGGCTAAAATGATAGATAACAAGAAAAATACCATACAACACGAAATAGAAAAACCAAACATTCCCAAATTAAAAGTCTTCGACAAGTTTTCTTATAACTTTAACAAGAATAGTTCAAAAATAAGAACAGAAATAATCACTAGTGAAGAGAAAATTAAAATATTGCGCGTCAATTTATATAAAAAATTTTAAAAACTGTTTAATATGGATTTTGAGATTATAAACGAAACAATTAGGCTAGACTATTTGTTTTCGAGGCTACAACTGGAAGCCGATAACCACAACATTCATAGTACAGAATTACCAAAAAATTACATACTTTTTACAATTTGTTCAACTGAAGACTTTAAAAATTATGGTAATAAGTTTCTTAAAAATTTGGAAATAGCCTTAACGGATCCAATCGAAGTAATACTAGACGACGACAAAAAACTAAAACTCATGCAGATATACCACAACGACCCTATTTTAGGTGGTCACTGTGGACAAAAGAAATTGTATGCAAAAATCAAAACAAAATTCTATTGGAAAAATATGACGAGGGACGTAGCAAAATTTGTTAGGAGTTGTCCTAAATGTATTTTAAATAAAGTTAAGAACAAAAATATAGAAAAACTAATTTTTACACCAACTCCACTCAAGGCTTTTCATTTAGTTGTTTTAGACACAATCGGTCCATTACCACAATCAGCGTACGGAAACAAGTATGCACTTACTTTAATGTGTGACCTTACGAAATATTTGGTTACAATATCAATCCCTGATAAGTCAGCACGGACTGTTGCGCGTGCAATATTCGAAAATTTCATATTAGTCTACGGTAAAATGAATTCCATAAAAACAGATTTGGGAACTGAATTTAAAAACGATATATTCACGGAACTTTGCAAAATTTTTAATATTGATATAAAATTTTCTACAGGGTATCACCACCAAACGGTAGGAACTGTAGAGCGAAACCATCGTGTGTTCAACGAGTATGTCAGAGCATATTTGAACGAAAATTTGTCTGATTGGGATACTTATCTCAAATATTTTACTTTTTTCACAATACGTCACCCAATACAGTTTTTGACAACAAATTTACTCCCTACGAATTGGTATTCGGTAAAAAGTCAACAATGCCAAATGAAAAAAGTACTGAGGTAGAGCCAATTTATAACATTGAAAATTACAGTAGAGAAGTTAAATATAGACTAAATAAATCGAATGAATTAGCACAGCAATTGATCAATAAACATAAGCATCGAAATAAGAATTATTATGACCAATTTGCCAAACTATTAGACATAAAAGCAAATGATACTATTCTATTACAAAAAGAACCATACGAAAAGCACAAGAGCATATACGATGGTCCTTATCTAGTAACGAATGTGGATGGTACAAATGTAACAATTATGCATGAACTAACAAAGAAAAGAAAGACGGTTCACAAAAATAGAATAAGAAAAATGTAAACAAAATCAAATACGTATCAAAAAAAAAAAAAAACAAAAAAAAAACCATTAATATAACAATTAAAACAAAATTTTTTTTTCAAAATCTAACTTAACCATGATGAGACAGGCAGGCTGAACAATTGGAGGAAGGCGCTTCCTGGTGTGCCTTTGGCTCACCAGTCGAAGGGGTGGTGTCTGGTGGGCACTATCCCCTGATCCCAATTGTTTCGCTGTGTTTGTTATACAACAAATTTTTAATAAACGTGACATTTTTTCATAAAAATAAAACAAAATTTGTAAACGAATTTTTTTTATATACATTCATATTTGAAATGTTACAATAACTAAATTTTAATAAAATCAACATATGTTACAATAACTTTATTAATAACTAATAATAATAACATGTTATGAAAAAAAAACATAAAAATTTGTATTAAACTATAAATTTTTTTATTTAAAAACAAAACCTTTAAAAAAAAAAAAAACTTTTTTTGGAATTAAACATAACAAAAATAACATATTATATATATTATTAAACTAAATTTGTAGAAATTGAACAAATAATATGAATATCACAAAACTTTATTATAATAACGTCGTTATATATATAACAACAAAAACCCAAAATTTAAATTAAATCTATTCATATATTTATTTAAAAACAAAACTTGAAAAAATTATAAATTTATACCTTAAATAATATAAGGTCAAAAATATACTCAAACAGAAGAAAAGAAAATTAATTAAATAATATCAAAATAAATAGAAGTAACAAAAACTTTGTATAAAAAATTTTTTAAACTAAATTTTTCTACAAACAAACAAAACAAAAATAAGAAATAAAAATTTTTTTTTTATTCTTTTTGCAAAATGAAACATTTAACATTAATAATATTTTTAGATACTTATACATAAAAAAAAATCAATCAAACTTTGTAGAAAATTAAAACAAAATATAAATTTTTTTTTCTTTTATATATTGTTGGAAAATGCTGAATCTAACGAGACTGATCACCTCGGTTTGATTCAACATTTTTTATAAAAAGGGAGGTGCATAGGTAGGTGGCCAATGCTTATGTTTCCAAACTTTAAAAACAAAATACAAATACTTTCAAATTATAAATATTTTCAAATAGAAAAAAACTAACACATCAACATTTTCAATAATATAAATATTTTTAAAACAAAAACAAATATAAATATTTTTCTATTATAAGTTATAATTAATTTATATTTTTTCTTTAAAAGAAGGGAGGTGTAGTGGCACCACTGTCACTTACTACTATTTAAGCAACTAAGTATTGAATTAGTGAGTAAGCAATGATTAAATAAATAAATTACTCTTAACATACAAGTCAAACAGTGCAGTTGTCTTTATTATATTACAGCGGGCTAAGTGCATTTTTCCCCTTAGCACAAAGAAGGCTGGTGATTCTGGCAGCAAAAGGAAGAGTATGCCCATCAAAATAGGCACCGCAGCACAAAGAATTGAATTTAGCAATACAGCATACAGTATACCGCTTGTGATAAGCATTTGAAAGAAACTACCCAGTATACCACGAATGTGCGTCTGAGCTATTTCTATTGTGTATATGGGTGTTATAATACAAAATGTTCGGCCACACATGCCCAGTAAAAAGCGAGCCACAAGTAACATGGCAAGATTGGAAGCCAGCATAATTAATATCCAACCCAGCACAAATGGTGGCACCAACAATATCATTGTATTTTTTCTACCAATTATATTGATTACGTAGCCCGTTGGTATACAAACGGCGGCAGCGCCCAAAGGCAAAAACGAACCAAACCATTCATATTCTGTATTTGAAACTGCAAATCCTAGTATGCCAACTTCAATCCAACCGATATCCGAACCGAGAGCAAAAGAGCCCATGGCCGCTGATAAACCTGACAAATATTGTGGCAAAATTTTTGCTTCTACAGCCATTTAAAAGTTTTTTGAATATTTTTTTTTATTCCAGTTAAGAAAATAAGTGAAGAAATCAAGAAAAATAATTTGTATATTTTTAAATTTTTTACAAAATTTTAAAAGAATTGTGATGGAAACTTTTTAATCACGAATTTTTGATTGTCATAAATTTAACATAAGATAACATAGCGTATTGACGACCTTGGTATTATCGAGCAAATTACTTAAGTTTTCATATCGAAGTCATGTAGTAAAAATCACAGCTTACATGCCACAGTTAACGTGTAGCAAAAATTACACATTGATGTTGAAAAAATAATATCAAAGAATTTTTAAATTTGAGGAACCAAAATGGAAACACGAATTTATATTTATATTAACACTAAGTATATTGGGAGATCGTTGTGCCTATCCGCATATACATACATACATACATATTGTTTAAGCTCAAACTCGTTCTATCGCTTTTTCGTAATACATATTAACAGCCTAACCCACGATGTCGATCGATATCGCTCGCTTGCTTTTTCAACGACAATCAGCTGTTTTGCGCCCCACTAAAAGTTTTCAGCACGACAAGTCGATCGACAATGAAAGCGAGCGATAACGTAAACATTTTCATACAAATTTCCGACCCACTAAGAAATATTATGCGACAACAACTGTCAAAATCAGTCACGAAAGTTTTGTTGTCGACAGAGAAATTAATTTGACAAAATAATTTAAAAAATGTAATTTTATATGAATGTATGTACAATGTAATAATTTAAAAAATTTTCATGATGGGAAATTAGTAGGTATTTACATAAATATGTACATACATACATACATACGAGTACATATATTAATAAATATATTGTTGTACAGATAATAATTATTCATTAGCATTTAACAGGCAAAACCGAAGCCGCTGCAGGGTCTTGTTGAATTTGTGAAATTAACAAAATACCAAAAATTATTTTGATATAAATATTTTTCACAAAATTCATTTATTGAAAGCATATGTTTTGTGTTTAAATTTGTAGCAAGGCATATCCAAAAGGTGAGCTTACTAGCACACCTACCTCAATTCGCTTTATATTAAACTAACTTTATATTCATGCCAACTGATACAGTTTTAAAGCATACACAAATAATTGTTACAGCTTGGAAATCAATCGCAAGAAAATGTTAAATTTATTTGCGTTTTTTGGTGAAAAGCGAGTACTTTATGCCAACAATATACATGTTGTTTTTAGATTGTTGTACTTGTAATGGAACTGTGCATACCTGGTCGTTGTGCCACGTTCAAATGGCCATATTTATGGCTCAATTTACATGGAATATTTGATGTGGCAATATAGTCATTTGACAATGATTACGTTAAAACGTAAAGCCAGACAACCGACAAGTCGATAGTTAGTGGGTCGCTTATACGAACGATAATGAGTGAGTTGCTGTCGCTCTATCGACTTGTCGGTCGATATCGTGGGTTTGGCTGTAATAATTCTTTTTATACCCTTCACCAAAAATGGTAAGGGTATTTATAGGTTTGTCATTACGTGTGTAATTTCCACAATATTTATATGAGGTCCATATAGTATATATATACTGGATCCTTATAATTAAAAAATTTAACTGAGCCCTGTCCGTCTGTCCGTCTGTCCGTCTATCCGTCTGTCTGTACGTGAAATCCATTTTCTGAAGACACAAGAAGAGCTAGAGAATTGTTTCTTAAAGTAAAATGTAGGGATTTTTCTAAGGATGCTTCGTATTGAAAATCAGCAAAAATAAAAGTATCGATTCTGAAATGGATATATATACAAATAAATGAAGATATATATATATTCATTGCAGAAATAAATTTATAAATACACTAGGTGCCTCAGTAGTATTGAATACGGGGTCACGCGCATTGAATATGTGTCAGAGACAATAATTCAACACACGACCCATCGTGCTACTGAGGCTTGTTAGTTCTTTGTGTATATTACCTTAATAATAACTCAACGTATTTTTTCGTACAACCCCCTTTTTGTCACACATCTAAGCATGTGTGTATAAAAATACAAGGCATTTGCTTTTGAAAGATCACACACATTCAAATCGTTATTTGCTTTTACATACCAAGCAATATTCTACACACATAAAAATTTCAATTTTTTTTTCACCAAAGCACATTATAAACATAAACATGTATGTATGCACACAAACACTATACATACGTACCAGACAAGTAAACTCTGTGGAAAAAAATGTCGCACACTGATGATTACAAAAATATACTCTGATGTATTTATATGTATGTTAAAAATGCTTTTGTATTTATCTTTTAAAATGTTGTATATTTGTCAATTTGTTTTTCATTTTAAAAATTGAAATATATTTACATAGGCTTGTAACTATATTTGAAAATAATAAACAGGTTATTTTATACATATATATATATATATACATATACATAATTGAAATGAGCCGTCGCTAAAAAGTATTTTGTCACCAGTAAAATAACTTTTCATTTATGAGGTGTTTTTTGAAATGTATGTACATACATACATAAGTACCTATGTAATTGGTCAATAACGAAGAATAAATAACTTACATAATTACTATTTGAAATAGCCCTACGTTAGAACAATGAATATTGTTTTAGCCTTCTCGAAATCGATAAACTGATACGTTCTGTTAGGCTGATTGGATAATCTAAGTAAGTACATATGTATGTAACTAATATGTATAAACGCTACATACATATGTATGTACATATGTATGTGTTTTTAAAAACCCCCTAGTAATTTGAATTTTCATCTAAGCAAGTAGGTATGTAGATATGTACTAAGCTTTAAGCTAACTCAAAATAGTGTTGACTTTTCAAATATCAAATTATTACCTACAGTTAAAATAATAGGTAATTATGTGTGTAACAAATAACAATATACATACATACATATGTAGGTACCTACATAGCAATTATATCAATATGTACATATAACAATATCAACTTTAAATCCGTGCTGAAATGAAAGTAACAAGCCAACATAAGGCAAACATATGTATGTACATATGTATGTAAAAATGTGCGTATAAATATAAAACAAAGTTACCCATCAAACCAAAAACTTCGATTTTGTAACGAATTTGAAAGTTTCGATTTGTAAAAATATGTCTTAACAATGTCGTTTAGACTATTCTTAATGTTTTCGTAATCATTTTTAATTGACTAAAGATCTGCACGTGATAAAACACTATTTATCTTGTAAATTTTATTAAATTTTTCATGTTAATTATATTTATCTATTGAACTAAAAATAATACAGTATTTTTCGGTTAATTGACCCTACGGTTAATTGGTTTCCACGCTTAATTGAACCACATGATCGGGCAAAAAAATATTGCATACGAAAACACATGTAAATTTCCTCGGATAATTGAACTCGGTTAATTGATTTTCCCGCTTAATTGGTTCAAAATTCATGTAATCAAAAATAAATTTCCTCTTACTTTTACCCGGTTAATTGCATTATTATTGAAAAATAATCTGGCATTTTTGCACATACATTATTGACATCATTTGTGAAAAAATTTGTGTTCAAGTTTATGTTTTTTTTGTAAAACCAATATATGAATTGTTTTTTATTTAGTTTATAAATTTAATTTTTTTGTAAAACTCATGTGCACACAAATAGTGCATTTAATAGTACATAGTATGTACCTACAATAATAAATACCTGCGATACACATATATGTACATTTTTTTCTGTTACATGCCTTTTTTTTGTTTAAGGTAAAAAAAAATTATTTTGAAAAACTTAAAGTGCACATATGCGATTTCTTTTAATTCATTAGTATGTAGTTCCAATTATGCGTGATTTCTGTAATTGAACAAATTGTTCAATTAAACGGGATTCTTGTAATTGAACGAGTTGTTCAATTAAGCTGGTATCGGCTAATTGGTTCCCCGGTTAATTGAACAAAAAGTTGTGCAAATTTTGATGTGCAATTAACCGAAAAAGACTGTATTAACGAAGTTTACCTGATTTTGCAATACTTACTTAATAATTAAATTTTTTAAAAAAATGTTTCTCTTCACAAACTCAATTTAAAACTTGTAAACATCAAATAGGTATAACTTCAGACATAATACAGAAATGTCTTACGGTAGAAAAACAAAATAAATATTTTGTATTATTGCCCATGCGCCCAACCATACGTACAAATATATATTATATAATTATATATATGTATATATATATATGTATGTATGCCTGAATGTTTTCATAAAAAGGGCATACCCTGCATTTTTAAAAGTAGAATTTTAATCGAAATCGTTAAGTATTTCCCTAACGAAAATCCGACTAAATACTACAGTGGCCACAAGTAATGCAAGAGTTCGCCTTTGACTCTCTCACACATATACATGTAAAAAAAGTGTTTTTAAAGGTAAAATGAGCAGAAGTCAACTAAAACGTTGCATAAACAAAGAAAAAGAACAATTAATTGAATATTTTATAACTATTGAAAAAGAAATTTGATAAATAAACAAATATGTATCAAAAAAAAATTAAATTTCTGTAGTATTTTCATTTAGGAAATATCATTGTTGATCTAACTGGTACATTTTGACTAGAGAAATAGTTGGGAGTTGCTCACCAGTGATCTCATCGGTCTGATCGCGTCAAGTGATTACCGTCAATGTCATCCGTATGTTCAAATCGTCAGTCGAGTGCATTGCTAGTTGTTAGGCTGGTAGTTAGAGGAAATGACTGGTAGCTCGCGAAATAGCTAGACATTCGCTAGCTACGGCGACTGCAGGGTATTTAAAATACTTGCAAACAATAATATTTATACACACAGAAGCAGCATTACATATATATGTAAGTATTTGTGTTGAAAATGTTAATGTTTGTTGAATTTTAAAGTTCTAACTAAGCTTGATGTTGATCTAATAAATATATTTGAGCTATCCATGAATAAATAATAAAAGCTGTCGATGGATGATGAAAAAATTTCCATTATCTTTATTTTATATATGTATGTACCTACGTACTAGTAATGTTACGAATACTTGTATTCGATTTTTCGACTATTTGCTTATTTTAATATACTTTTATTCGTATTCGACAAGTAAGTATTTTGTTACATACCAGAAATTAAACATTTTTCCTTTTATGGGATGTTTGTTTCATATAAATTAGATTATTTCTAAACAAAATATGTTTCAATCAGCAGGTTTTCTTTTAAGCAAATGCAAGCAAGTGCTTTGAGATTGATCAAAAATAATAAATAACAATTTTTATTTTCAATTAAGCGTTTTTTACATATAAACAGTGCGTTCTTATCCGAATTCGACTTTATACACATATATTTACCGTGTAGTACCTACACCATACCATAGCGTTTTAATTTACTTTAGCAAAAATAAAATTTCGGTTCTGAGTTTTGATTACATATATACAATTTTATAAACCTTTCAAAAATAAATTTAAAATAAATACTTTGTGCTCCAGTATTGAACTGAGGAGTCGCTCACTATACTTCTACCCACTAACCATTGTGCTACAGAGGCTTGTTAGTGTTGAATGTATATTAACTTAATTATAACTTTACGTATTTTTTTGTACAAACCCCTTTTTGTCACACATCTAAGCATGTGTGTATAAAAATACAAGGCATTTGCTTTTGAAAGATCAACACATTCAAATCGTTATTTGCTTTTAACATACCAAGCAGTGCTGCCACGACCAAAAAAATATTACAACCAAATATTTTGAAAAAGTTACCAAATGTGAAAAAATAACCAAATTTAAAATGCATATTTTATTAACAAAAAATATTTATATTTATTTAAAGTAGCATTACATACAGTTTATTTGCATTTTATACATAGTTAAATAATAATTGCAAAACAAGAAAACAAAAAAAAAAAAATCATACTAATAGTAAATGAAAAGGAGAAACTTAAATTGAAATCAGTTTTTGTTTATTTGAGCCCTTATTCGTAAAAATAGTTTTTTTTTATAAGAGTTAAACCTGCCAAATGTTTATACAAAATTCATTTGATTGAAAGTTTATAAATTAAAATTTTTTTTGAATAGGATCATTACAATAAACAATATTTGTACTGCACATTTATAAATAATAAGAAAGGAAAAAAAGAAATTGTTTTTACATATTAATAAATTTCTTATTAATAAGTGAAAAACATAACAAGAAACTTAAATTTAAACAAACTTTTTAAAGTGTTTATTTATTTAAAATAAACAATATTTGTACTTCAGGAAAAAAATGTAATTGTTTTACAAAATTTTTCTTTTAAATCAAAAAATTAATAGATTTACAATTCACAGTATTGAGATTAGAAATTATATACGAATTTTCAATTCATATCTTTGGCAGACCGTAAATAGTGGGCAACATTTTGATTTTTGCACAACTGTTTCGATTGGATAATATTGTTAATAGTTTTAAAATCAAGACTATTACGAAATTTGGTTTTGTTTAAATTAAGCTGTGAAAACATTCTTTCGGCTGCAGCAGAACTATGTGGCAATGATAATAAATTTTGTACGAAATAAAAAAGTTGTTCAAAAGTTTTTTCGTTCGTCCCATTTTTGTTTTGAAAGTTGTCAGGTCTAGTTAGATGTGAATCATTGAATATTTTTTGATAACACAGAGCAGATCATTTAGTAGTACGGAGAGGTGTTGACAGTGTTGGGACCCAATCGTACTATGAACAGGTAATTAAAAATTTTCAAAAATTGTTTTCAAAGCTTAACAAGTTATATATATGTATAGTTAAAAAATATTCAAACGAAAAAAACTAACCAAAATGAAAAAATATTTGCATCTCACATTGAAAAATAAAATTACCAATTTTGGTTAGAAATAACAAAAAACGGCAGCTCTGATACCAAGCACTATTCTACACACATAAAAAATTTCAATTTTTTTTCACCAAAGCACATTATAAACATAAATATGTATGTATGCACACACATCGTTTTTAGAACACTATACGTACCAGACAAGTAAACTCTGTGGAAAAAAATGTCGCACACTGATGATTACAAAAATATACTCTGATGTATTTATATGTATGTTAAAAATGCTTTTGTATTTATCTTTTAAAATGTTATATATTTGTCAATTTGTTTTTCATTTTAAAAATTGAAATATATGTATGTACATAGGCTTGTAACTATGTATATTTGAAAATAATAAACAGGTTATTTTATACATACATATATATATATACATATACATAATTGAAATGAGCCGTCGCTAAAAAGTATTTTGTCACCAGTAAAATAACTTTCCCTTTTATGAGGTGTTTTTTGATATGTATGTACATACATAAGTACCTATGTAATAGGTCAATAATTACTATTTGAAATAGCCCTACGTTAGAACAATGAATATTGTTTTAGCCTTCTCGAAATCGATAAACTGATACGTTCTGTTAGGCTGATTGGATAATCTAAGTAAGTACATATGTATGTAACTAATATGTATAATAGCTACATACATATGTATGTACATATGTATGTGTTTTTAAAAACCCCCTAGTAATTTGAATTTTCATCTAAGCAAGTAGGTATGTAGATATGTACTAAGCTTTAAGCTAACTCAAAATAGTGTTGACTTTTCAAATATCAAATTATTACCTACAGTTAAAATAATAGGTAATTATGTGTGTAACAAATAACAATATACATACATACATATGTAGGTACCTACATAGCAATTATATCAATATGTACATATAACAATATCAACTTTAAATCCGTGCTGAAATGAAAGTAACAAGCCAACATAAGGCAAACATATGTATGTACATATGTATGTAAAAATGTGCGTATAAATATAAAACAAAGTTACCCATCAAACCAAAAACTTCGATTTTGTAACGAATTTGAAAGTTTCGATTTGTAAAAATATGTCTTAACAATGTCGTTTAGACTATTCTTAATGTTTTCGTAATCATTTTTAATTGACTAAAGATCTGCACGTGATAAAACACTATTTATCTTGTAAATTTTATTAAATTTTTCATGTTAATTATATTTATCTATTGAACTAAAAATAATACAGTATTTTTCGGTTAATTGACCCTACGGTTAATTGGTTTCCACGCTTAATTGAACCACATGATCGGGCAAAAAAATATTGCATACGAAAACACATGTAAATTTCCTCGGATAATTGAACTCGGTTAATTGATTTTCCCGCTTAATTGGTTCAAAATTCATGTAATCAAAAATAAATTTCCTCTTACTTTTACCCGGTTAATTGCATTATTATTGAAAAATAATCTGGCATTTTTGCACATACATTATTGACATCATTTGTGAAAAAATTTGTGTTCAAGTTTATGTGTTTTTTGTAAAACCAATATATGAATTGTTTTTTATTTAGTTTATAAATTTAATTTTTTTGTAAAACTCATGTGCACACAAATAGTGCATTTAATAGTACATAGTATGTACCTACAATAATAAATACCTGCGATACACATATATATGTACATTTTTTTCTGTTACATGCCTTTTTTTTGTTTAAGGTAAAAAAAAATTATTTTGAAAAACTTAAAGTGCACATATGCGATTTCTTTTAATTCATTAGTATGTAGTTCCAATTATGCGTGATTTCTGTAATTGAACAAATTGTTCAATTAAACGGGATTCTTGTAATTGAACGAATTGTTCAATTAAGCTGGTATCGGCTAATTGGTTCCCCGGTTAATTGAACAAAAAGTTGTGCAAATTTTGATGTGCAATTAACCGAAAAAGACTGTATTAACGAAGTTTACCTGATTTTGCAATACTTACTTAATAATTAAATTTTTTAAAAAAATGTTTCTCTTCACAAACTCAATTTAAAACTTGTAAACATCAAATAGGTATAACTTCAGACATAATACAGAAATGTCTTACGGTAGAAAAACAAAATAAATATTTTGTATTATTGCCCATGCGCCCAACCATACGTACAAATATATATTATATAATTATATATATGTATATATATATATATGTATGTATGCCTGAATGTTTTCATAAAAAGGGCATACCCTGCATTTTTAAAAGTAGAATTTTAATCGAAATCGTTAAGTATTTCCCTAACGAAAATCCGACTAAATACTACAGTGGCCACAAGTAATGCAAGAGTTCGCCTTTGACTCTCTCACACATAGACATGTAAAAAAAGTGTTTTTAAAGGTAAAATGAGCAGAAGTCAACTAAAACGTTGCATAAACAAAGAAAAAGAACAATTAATTGAATATTTTATAACTATTGAAAAAGAAATTTGATAAATAAACAAATATGTATCAAAAAAAAATTAAATTTCTGTAGTATTTTCATTTAGGAAATATCATTGTTGATCTAACTGGTACATTTTGACTAGAGAAATAGTTGGGAGTTGCTCACCAGTGATCTCATCGGTCTGATCGCGTCAAGTGATTACCGTCAATGTCATCCGTATGTTCAAATCGTCAGTCGAGTGCATTGCTAGTTGTTAGGCTGGTAGTTAGAGGAAATGACTGGTAGCTCGCGAAATAGCTAGACATTCGCTAGCTACGGCGACTGCAGGGTATTTAAAATACTTGCAAACAATAATATTTATACACACAGAAGCAGCATTACATATATATGTAAGTATTTGTGTTGAAAATGTTAATGTTTGTTGAATTTTAAAGTTCTAACTAAGCTTGATGTTGATCTAATAAATATATTTGAGCTATCCATGAATAAATAATAAAAGCTGTCGATGGATGATGAAAAAATTTCCATTATCTTTATTTTATATATGTATGTACCTACGTACTAGTAATGTTACGAATACTTGTATTCGATTTTTCGACTATTTGCTTATTTTAATATACTTTTATTCGTATTCGACAAGTAAGTATTTTGTTACATACCAGAAATTAAACATTTTTCCTTTTATGGGATGTTTGTTTCATATAAATTAGATTATTTCTAAACAAAATATGTTTCAATCAGCAGGTTTTCTTTTAAGCAAATGCAAGCAAGTGCTTTGAGATTGATCAAAAATAATAAATAACAATTTTTATTTTCAATTAAGCGTTTTTTACATATAAACAGTGCGTTCTTATCCGAATTCGACTTTATACACATATATTTACCGTGTAGTACCTACACCATACCATAGCGTTTTAATTTACTTTAGCAAAAATAAAATTTCGGTTCTGAGTTTTGATTACATATATACAATTTTATAAACCTTTCAAAAATAAATTTAAAATAAATACTTTGTGCTCCAGTATTGAACTGAGGAGTCGCTCACTATACTTCTACCCACTAACCATTGTGCTACAGAGGCTTGTTAGTGTTGAATGTATATTAACTTAATTATAACTTTACGTATTTTTTTGTACAAACCCCTTTTTGTCACACATCTAAGCATGTGTGTATAAAAATACAAGGCATTTGCTTTTGAAAGATCAACACATTCAAATCGTTATTTGCTTTTAACATACCAAGCAGTGCTGCCACGACCAAAAAAATATTACAACCAAATATTTTGAAAAAGTTACCAAATGTGAAAAAATAACCAAATTTAAAATGCATATTTTATTAACAAAAAATATTTATATTTATTTAAAGTAGCATTACATACAGTTTATTTGCATTTTATACATAGTTAAATAATAATTGCAAAACAAGAAAACAAAAAAAAAAAAATCATACTAATAGTAAATGAAAAGGAGAAACTTAAATTGAAATCAGTTTTTGTTTATTTGAGCCCTTATTCGTAAAAATAGTTTTTTTTTATAAGAGTTAAACCTGCCAAATGTTTATACAAAATTCATTTGATTGAAAGTTTATAAATTAAAATTTTTTTTGAATAGGATCATTACAATAAACAATATTTGTACTGCACATTTATAAATAATAAGAAAGGAAAAAAAGAAATTGTTTTTACATATTAATAAATTTCTTATTAATAAGTGAAAAACATAACAAGAAACTTAAATTTAAACAAACTTTTTAAAGTGTTTATTTATTTAAAATAAACAATATTTGTACTTCAGGAAAAAAATGTAATTGTTTTACAAAATTTTTCTTTTAAATCAAAAAATTAATAGATTTACAATTCACAGTATTGAGATTAGAAATTATATACGAATTTTCAATTCATATCTTTGGCAGACCGTAAATAGTGGGCAACATTTTGATTTTTGCACAACTGTTTCGATTGGATAATATTGTTAATAGTTTTAAAATCAAGACTATTACGAAATTTGGTTTTGTTTAAATTAAGCTGTGAAAACATTCTTTCGGCTGCAGCAGAACTATGTGGCAATGATAATAAATTTTGTACGAAATAAAAAAGTTGTTCAAAAGTTTTTTCGTTCGTCCCATTTTTGTTTTGAAAGTTGTCAGGTCTAGTTAGATGTGAATCATTGAATATTTTTTGATAACACAGAGCAGATCATTTAGTAGTACGGAGAGGTGTTGACAGTGTTGGGACCCAATCGTACTATGAACAGGTAATTAAAAATTTTCAAAAATTGTTTTCAAAGCTTAACAAGTTATATATATGTATAGTTAAAAAATATTCAAACGAAAAAAACTAACCAAAATGAAAAAATATTCGCATCTCACATTGAAAAATAAAATTACCAATTTTGGTTAGAAATAACAAAAAACGGCAGCTCTGATACCAAGCACTATTCTACACACATAAAAAATTTCAATTTTTTTTCACCAAAGCACATTATAAACATAAATATGTATGTATGCACACACATCGTTTTTAGAACACTATACGTACCAGACAAGTAAACTCTGTGGAAAAAAATGTCGCACACTGATGATTACAAAAATATACTCTGATGTATTTATATGTATGTTAAAAATGCTTCTGTATTTATCTTTTAAAATGTTGTATATTTGTCAATTTGTTTTTCATTTTAAAAATTGAAATATATGTATGTACATAGGCTTGTAACTATGTATATTTGAAAATAATAAACAGGTTATTTTATACATATATATATATATATTTTTTTTTAAACTAATATACACAAAGAACTATCTAGCCTCAGTAGCACGATGGGTCGTGTGTTGGATTATTGTGAGCGATTCCTCAGTTCAATACTGGAGTATTTATTTATTTTAAATTTATTTCTGAAAGGGTTATAAAATTGTATATATGTATGTAATCAAAAATCAGAACCGAAATTTTATTTTTGCTAAAGTAAATTAAAACGCTATGGTATGATACAGGTGTAGGTACTACACGCTAAATATACATTTGTGTATATATATATATGTACATAGGTATATATGTATTTTTCGGTTAATTGTACATCAAAATTTGCACAACTTTTTGTTCAATTAACCGGGGAACCAATTAGCCGATACCCGCTTAATTGAACAAATCGTTCAATTACAAGAATCCGCATAATTGGAACTACTAATGAATTAAAAGAAATCGCATATGTGCACTTTAAGTTTTTCAAAATAATTTTTTTTTTACCTTAAACGAAAAAAATGCAAGTAACAGAAAAAATGTACATATATGTGTATACGCAGGTATTTATTATTGTAAGTAGGTACATATTTACTATTAAATGCACTATTTATGTGCACATTAGTTTTACAAAAAAATTAAATTTATAAACTAAAAAACAATTCATTTGCAATTAACCGGGTAAAAGTAAGAGGAAATTTATTTTTGATGACATGAATTTTGAACCAATTAAGCGGGAAAATCAATTAACCGGGTTCAATTATCCGAGGAAATTTACATGTGTTTTCGTATGCAATATTTTTTTGCCCGATTATGTGGTTCAATTAAGCGTGGAAACCAATTAACCGTAGGGTCAATTAACCGAAAAATACTGTATACATAATTGAAATGAGCCGTCGCTAAAAAGTATTTTGTCACCAGTAAAATAACTTTCCCTTCTATGAGGTGTTTTTTGATATGTACATACATACATAAGTACCTATGTAATAGGTCAATAACGAAGAATAAATAACTTACATAATTACTATTTGAACTAGCCCTACGTTAGAACAATGAATATTGTTTTAGCCTTCTCGAAATCGATAAACTGATACGTTCTGTTAGGCTGATTGGATAATATAAGTACATATATACATATGTACCTAATATGTATAATAGCTACATATTTCTACATATTTCATTTAAAAATATTTCTCGAATAATTTGCACAGAGTAGGTACATTTTCCAAAAAAAAAAAAAAAGTCATAAAAAAGTAGTACATAAAATGTACAAAAACATATTAATTTATATATATATGTATGTACATATATGTGTGTATGTTAAAAATGCATTTGTATTTAGAAGTAAAAAATATGTGATTTGTTTTTCATTTTAGATTCCTTTTAAGCTCAGTGAGAAAAAAAGTAATGATAAAACATGCACACATACTGCTTACAGTATTATCAAAGGATATTAACAAAGGATATACAGGCTTATTATATTCTGCGAATCACATATATGTATATGCATTGGTGAAGGGTATATAAGATTCGGCACAGCCGAATATAGCACTCTTACTTGTTTAAAGTAGATTTTCTTACAACCTTATTGGAAACCTTTTATGAATTTTCAAGCAAACTTCAGACATACCATAGAAACTTCAATTTACTCAACTATAGACTGCGCAATTTTTTCTCTAAAAAGTAGTTTATTTTTCTATTATAATTATTAAAAAAAGATTATAACAATCTTACATAATTACGGGTTTTCATTTCCTTGTCCCAAATTCAACTTGTATATAAAGAAAGTTGAACATCTTATTTTCACAATATATGTTTTTTCTCAATTTCCTCCAAATCTTGATTTTCGCGATGTTCTTGTATGACTTTCTAGAGCGCTTCACGGTACCCTAAGCTTTCAGGTGGATAAAGTTCACGCTTCGTTTTAGTCACCCACCATAGAAGCTAGTCGAGGGATTTTTGTCGGCGGCAGCGGCGAGGGGAAATTGAGTCGGCGGCGGCGGCTAAGCCGCTTACGCCGAGGTTTTACCGGCTAGCCATTATTATATCGGCGCGCCGCTGAGTGCGTGCATATAATTTCCAATGGGTGTACATATTAATAAAAATAAAGTGATTGTTTCTAACGATAAAAAAATTTAAAACTAAATCTTTTTAATTTCAAATAAATATACATATGTAGCTTTTAGCTGAGATTCATTTATTTATTTAAAAAATAATTAATCGAGCCTATATACGAGTGCATACATACAATTAAAGTAGTAGGAAGATATCAATTAAAACACTTAAGAATAATCTGATACCCAAGAATTCCACCTTCAGTTGTTTTCCGTAGTATTAAAGTAATTATTTAGAGTATTCATTTTGTAATATTTAAAGTTTAAACGACAAAATAAAATTTAAACTTTTTACCAAAATATATTAGCCCTATTCACAATCTTGTGCAAATAGTCTTGCATCATCGCATTTGCAAAATCATGTAGTATATTTTTAGTCTACACTAACAAAATACAGAGAAATGCACATGCTACACCTTTGCAACACTAAAAACCAATAGCTTATATTTACTCTACTTATGCAACATCATATTGCAAAACTTTGGCTGATACGCAGTGAACTTAGCCGATTTTGCTGACTCAAATTTTAATAATTTTATTCAAAATTATAAAAGAAAAATAATTCAAACAAAAGAAAATTAATCAGACAAACAAAAATTAATTAAATAAAAAATTTAATAACAAAAAGTAAAAACTAACAAAACATAAAACATAAAAAATCTTATTA
This sequence comes from Lypha dubia, assembly GCA_947311025.1. Lineage (NCBI taxonomy): Eukaryota > Metazoa > Arthropoda > Insecta > Diptera > Tachinidae > Lypha > Lypha dubia. The sequence continues at coordinate 36,805,091 of OX371263.1, forward strand.
CTCAATTATTCACATTTACATAAATATATGTATGTAATATTTAAAATCCTGACTAACTAACAAATTAATCCTTATTTTTATAATAAAACTCAGAATTATTTGATTAAGCAAATTAAGCAAATACAATATTTTTAAGCTATTGCATAGCTTCTATCGCGGGCTTTGAGGCGACCGAATCAAGAAACTTTTAAACGTTTGTTTCGTAAGTCTTTTGTTTTTGAAACGCAAAAACCTGGAAAAAATCTGTCATTTGTTTTGAAAGGAAAAAACCTGTTACTAAGTTTATTTCTTAAGTCTTTTGTGTTGTTAAGTATTTAAATCGCCCAATGTACATATGTTAACCCCTAAAGTATGCTATTGATTAACATTAACGTTTGATATCATATTGATATCATTAACATACAGTATTGCCAGAATAACAAAGGAGTTATTGAACAAAACGTAATAATATAATTGCATAAGTTGATAAAAAAATGCTGTGCAATAGCTTTACTGCGGCAGTCCCCGAGTGCCACATGTCTCTTTTTTTTATATTTAAACTTGGTATAATAATTTTTACAGCTTTAGGTCGTTTTTTATATAAAAATGTTTTTAATTTTAATTCTTCGATATTTCGCAACAATCAATTTCGTAAAATCAGTTATTTGTCAACCTGATGGCAAAGGTGGCAGCCCCACTATCAGGATTGGGTTTGATAGGCTAATAACCCGTCACTACCTGAAACTATATTATTTTCAGAAAGTCTATAAATATAAAGAAAAAACTAAATGATAACACGTTGACGAATTTTGGCAATGTAAAAGGAGTACGATTCGGAACATGGAACGTAATGACGCTATACCAAGACGGCAAATTAGAACAGGCTTGCTGTATACTTAACAAGTATAATTTGTCCCTTATGGGCATGAGCGAGGTTAGAGGAAATGTGTATGGTCAGCTAACAACCGCTGAAGGACATGATTTGTATTGGTCTGGCATGCCACACGAAAATGATATTCATCAACGCTAATTCATTCTAGATGGCGTAACTCGGTTATTGATTGTAAATTTATAAATGAACGTATGATGGTGGTAAGATTCAGATGTCGTGCGCGAAATCTAAGCGTAGTGCAGTGTTATGCACCTACGGAAAACAGTGATGATGGAATAAAGGACTCGTTCTATGATATGTTAAATAGAACTCTTGACGACATACCTGCTAAGGAGTTAATATTATTATTAGGGGATTTTAACTCCAAGGTTGGAGACGATAATGCTGGATTGGAACACATAATGGGAAAGCATGGTACAGGCATCATGAATGACAACGGGCAGCGATTAACGGAGTTATGTGGCATCAATGAACTAAAAATTGGAGGTACTCTATTCCCACACAAAAAGGGGCACAAAGTAACGTGGACTTTCCCCGACACTAAAACGGAAAATCGAATTGAGCACATTTGTTTCAGTGCAAAGTGGAGTAATCTATTATGTGATGTACGAAGTAAAAGAGGTGCAGATATAGGATCGGATCACTACTTGCTCATTGGTAAAATACGCCTTGGTGTTAAGATTATGAAAAAATCTAATAATCACAATAGAGTAAAGTACAAGATAAACAAACTAAAAGACCCCGTACAACGAGAAAGATTTTCCAATACTGTTAACGAAAAACTTGGCTGTCATACTCTTAACTACAATAACGTACAACACAGTTGGAATGTGATAAAAACAACAGTAAATGATACATGCCTACCAAATCTTGGAAGAATATCAAACAAAAACGATGACTTTATATCTGCTCAAACTTGGAGTCTAATAGAAAATAGAGCAATACTAAGGAACCGCCTAACTGCAAGCAAAATAGAAACTGATAGAAGAAGACTGAAAAGCGAATATAGTCAACTAGATAAACAGATTAAACGAGCAATAAGAAACGATAAAAGAACGTCTGTGGATAATATGGCAGCACAGGCAGAAAATGCGGCCGCTCTATCTAATATGAAAGACCTTTTTACTTTAACCAAGAAAATTGCGGGAGAATCTAGCTAGTAGAAAAAACAAGCCAGTAAAAGATTTAAATCGTGGATTGTTAACAAATGTTGACGACCAACTGAAGCGTTGGAAGGAGCATTTCGAGAGTCTCCTTAACATAGAATGACAAGAAGTTTGCTCAACACACAAAACAAATGTAAACCTTCTGCAAATAAGAACAGATACACCATCTGCAAACGAAATAATTGACGCCATTAAGAGTATGAAAAATGGAAAGGCAGCAGGTAGTGATAATATCCCAGCAGAAGTTCTAAAGTGTAACCCTGAACAGTTTGCCTCCATTCTTCATCCTTTGTTTTGTAATATTTGGATATCTCAAACTTTTCCTTCGGATTGGCTACAAGGAACAATCGTAACGTTGTATAAAAAAGGCGATGCCACAGATTGTAACAACTGGAGAGGCATTACTATACTCTCGTCTGCTATGAAAATTTTTATGAAGGTTATACTGGAACGGATGGTGATACATATTGATGAAAAGCTACGTCGTGAACAAGCTGGTTTTCGTGCAAACCGATCATGCGTCGACCAAATAAACACGCTTAGAATAATAATCGAACAGTCCTTAGAAATGAGATATCCGTTATATACACTATTTGTTGACTATGAAAAAGCCTTTGACTCAATAAGTAGGGAATGTATATGGGCTGAACTACGAAACATCGGTGTGCCAGACAAAATCATTTCACTAATTCGCGGTAGTTATGCTGGTTTTCAAAGCTGTGTTCTTCACTGCGGTAAAATGTATTTACCATTTCAATCCTTATCTGGTGTCAGGCAAGGATGTTTGCTTTCACCCCTACTATTTCTGGTTGTAATAGATGCGGTTTCAAGGCGCGCAACAGAAAGTATACCTCGTGGTATTATTTGGAACCCAGTTAACCCAAACGAAAGGTTAGAGTCAGTCGACTACGCAGACGACAAATGCGAACTCACGCATAGGCGTGGTGATATGCAAGAAAAGCTAACCGATCTGGCTGGTGAATCTTCAAAAGTTGGACTTAAGATCAACATTTCTAAAACTAAAGACATGAGAATAAACGTAAACCCCAATGAACCCCTTACACTCCATGGAATCGAAATAGAAAAAGTACAAGAATACCAGTACCTGGGCAGCATAGTTACTGAAGAAGGAGGCACAGAGAAGGATGTAGATGTCCGAATAAGAAAAGCACTGGGAGCATACACAACACTGCATAGAGTTTGGAATAACAATATGTACAGCACAGCAACGAAAATCAAGGTTTTTAAATCGTGTGTACTGTCAGTTCTATTGTATGGTTGCGAAACTTGGTACGTAGTAGATGAAATACAAAACAAACTCCGAGTTTTTGTCAATCGGTGTCTACGAAGAATTTTGATTTTGATTTTTAATTAAATTTTTATTCTACAATGAAACAGTGCTGGTTAGTGCGAAATTCCCTCATTACTGTTTGGAACTAATAATCAACACAAACTCATAGTCCGTTATCATCAAAGTATTCTACTTTGTATTTTAACGTTTTTTTTTTGTTTTTACTCTATATTAGGGAAATTCACATATTACTGTGACCCCTGCTATTAGGGTATTTATAGCTCGTGCCCAAGCGGAATTAATATTTTTTTTTTGTTTTTACTCTATATTAGGGAAATTCACATATTACTGTGACCCCTGCTATTAGGGTATTTATAGCTCGTGCCCAAGCGGAATTAATATTTTTATAAACGTAATATTATTTGAATTATTATTTGAACTTATATTGATTTACATATGAAAAGTAATATTATCAGGCTCAAGTTCAGTTTTATTGAATTAATGAAAATTCAAAATTACTAAAAGCTTTTTTGTGTTGGAAAATATTATTATTTGTATCCAATCAGTTTTTTATATTCTATTATAATAAATTTATTTTAATTACTTACAACCATAAGATAAAAAAATATTATTTTACAAGAACGTAAATTTTGTTTGGCAGGATCACCATGTGGTGAGTGTGTGTTTAAAAAGAAGAAAAGCTCTGCAGCCGCTTTTCTTCAGCACCAGAAGTGCCGAATTTTGTTTTGAGAAAATAATAGACTTCAATTTGATTGATTGTCAAATTAATTCTAAAGTTTATTGAATATTGTTTCAGCTTATATACTAAAATTTATTCTAAATTATTACCTATGTCAGCACTATCCCACGAAATCAATTTTGTTTAAAAATCCCAATACGTTAATGAACTCCGTGAAACTTGCTGACAGTACGCTTATTCATTCAAAGCCAATAAAAGAATGTTTGTTTACTTTATTAAATAGTTCATATTACAACTGCACGACAAACAGCAGTGTACACAAATTTAGCACATAGTGATGTACATACACTACACCCTCGCCCTTATTGGTTTTGAGTATTATTAAAAATGAAACTAGAAAAACAAATACTTTGGCTGAACAAGACGTTATGTACTATATCTTAAATATTAATAACTAAAAAAAAAAGTTGTAATTTTATAGAAATAAATTAACAATTGTTGATGTAATATTAAACTTTATAAACGTAAAAAATGTTTTGATATTTTGCTTATGTATATATAATTATACTTATGTATGTGTCTACAAAAATAAATTTTAAGTTCTTATATATATATTGTTGTTTGTCAATTCAAATATTTTTTTAGATTGTTCTTATGTACTATTATTATCAATGTTTTATTATCAATTTCTATAAGTATATTTAAATCTTCTATATCTTATACTTTGTATGGGCCTTTGTATGGAGGTTCATACTTTTTTTCTATTTAAAACTTTAACTAAAACTAAATTTCCTATTCTAAGATCCATTCTATTTTGCTTCTTTTCAGATTCTAATTTTCTTTTTCTTTTTACTTCGAGAATTATATGTCGTACTACATTCTTGTTCATTTGATGTTTCAGTCTAGACTGTTTTCTCAACATCTTCTTTATTTATTCTTAAGCATACATACAGAAAATTTATCGAGAGTCGATACATACCTTTGTATAACGATATGCATATCGAGTATCGATATGCAGGGATGGAAATGCCAGTAATGGCACTACACCTCCCTTTTTATAATGAAAAGTTTTTAATATACTTTTATTTTACAGCTTAATTATTAAATATTATTTAAAAAGTTTTACAATTATGTTATTATATAGAAATTATAATTATTTAGAAATTATCATAATTGTATAGGAGTTATTATCTTATTTAACTAGTTTTAAAGTTTGGAGACACAGGCATTGGCCACATACTTGTGCACCTCCCTTTTTATAAAAAAAAAATGTTGGACCAAGCAAGATGATCAGTCTTGCTTGTTTCAAGATTTTCCATAATTTAATTTTTTTTTAAATTACCAATTATATATTTATGTTATTGTTATATATTATTATACTAGCTTATACAAATAAAAGACTATTTTAGGAATGTACATTAAAAATTTTGTTTTGTTTTAATTTTATAAAAATTTTTAGTTTAAATTTTCAGAAATATGTTTAATAGTAAATATCAAAAAACTATTTTTTGTATTAAATGTTTTGATTTTCAAAAGAAATAAAAAAAATTTGTTTATAATTTTTTTGTTCGTTTGTACATTGTGTTTTTTTTATCTTATTGTTGTAAGTAATTAAAATAAATTTATTATAATATAATATAAAAAACTGATTGGATATAAATAATAATATTTTCCAACACAAAAAAACTCTTAGTAATTTTGAATTTTCAATAATTCAATAAAACTGAACTTGAGCCTGATAATATTACTTTTCATATGTAAATCAATATAAGTTCAAATAATAATTACGTTTATTCGTAATAATAATAATATAAAAATATTAATTCCGCTTGGGCACGAGCTATAAATACCCTAATAGCAGGGGTCACAGTAATATGTGAATTTCCCTAATATAGAGTAAAAACAACAAAAAATTTTAAATACAAAGTAGAATATTTTGATGATAACGGACTATGAGTTTGTGTTGATTATTAGTTCCAAACAGTAATGAGGGAATTTCGTACTAACCAGCACTGTTTCATTGTAGAATAAAAATTGAATTAAAAATTAATTCTCATATTCTATTTCTGTTGAAAACTGGTTAAATAGTTGATATTCTTCTCAATTAGTATCCACTTTACGAAAATTGTAAAGATGGACAATTGAACGCTGATGAGAGGTGTAGCGGCCTTGAAATCAGTACTGATACGTTCTGCTAAAAACTGATGGGATATAAATAATAATATTTCCCAACACAAAAAACTCTTAATGTTTTTAATTTTAATTCTTCGATATTTCGCAACAACGTTGGGTGGCTTCTTCAGGAGAAAACCTAATGCTTTAAAAATTATTATACGATTAAAATTAAAAAGTTCAAGAATATTAGAAAACTATTTGCACTTTTTTTACAATATATATACATATGTGTTATTAAAACCTTTTTCCAGAGTATAATGGTTTTTCTTTAGTCCAGGACTTCTACAATAAATTTTTTTATATATAAACTTTTTTAGCAAGATATGTTTTATTTTGTCACTAATTTTATCCTTTTTAAACGCACATCTATAATAAAGGCTAAGGTTAAAGGGCTATTAGACACGCATACTTGTCTGCAAACATGTATGATGGCATACTTTGCGTTTTGCTATTACACTATCGAACGCTGACGGCATACTTCAGTACACATATATGCTGTGTGTATGTTGGTGAGCGACAGACATCAGAAAATCAAAAATTTTTGAAAACCAACATACATGTCCGACGTACTTGACATACATGCTAGTAGACAGTGAGTTTTTGTATGCCATCGTACATGTCTGCAGACAAGTATGCGTGTCTAATAGCCCTTTAAGGGCAATGCTACACGTTCAATATATATTGTAATTGTAGCATGTGGCCAACAGTGTGTAGTATGCATTGCGATTCAATAGTACCGCAACATGCAAGCATTGACAAACTGCAAGCAAGATGTTTTGTGTGTGTCGGTAATTTGACACTTGTGCAGTTAATCAAGTGCAGCACAATGCACTTAAATGAATCACATTTATTGACTGCATTTGTTTGATTGTAGATATAAGCTACACAAAGTATCTGTTGCTTTTAAGTATGCAGTCGTTGAACTTTAAAACTGTTGAACACGTGCCATACATAAATAGTTGGAAGCTAAATATGCTTACCCAACAATAATATATATTTCTATTCTCTTACTCTTATGTTAATGTACCCCTAAGAATTATTCTCATAATTAGTATATAAGCCAATGTCATTTAGTTTATAAATCAATTAATAAATCATCAGTCTTAGGAGCTCCAAATATTAAAGCTCTAAGACAAAAATAAAATTAAATAAAACAATTTTATTACATGGCGATCCTGCCAGTCTTCTTCAGCGAGTGCTACTAAACTGCACCTTGAAGAAGCAAGAGCAGCCTGCCAGTTCCAAGAGTGCTGTAAAATACTAAGTACCTTGGAATGAGCAGAAGAAGGAGAGGGTCCGCCTAGCCAAAAGGCACCCCAACAAAGATACATTTGAGAGAGGGTCCGCCTGGCCAAAAGGCACCCCAGCATTAAAGAAGAAAATAAAGGTCCGCCTGGCCAAGAGGCTACCAAAGAAAGATGACTTCCTAGCTAAGGGGCTATGAGATGGCCAAACATCTTCCATTTAAATACCACCAACATCCTCGGAAGCTGCGAAAATAAGCTAGATAAATCATTTTATTCTACATCTTTTATTTATAACTGTAGTGCATTCAATTTGCACACTAGGGCCAGTAAGCGTAAACCGCTCGTGGCAAACATTTTTTTATTACTAAATAGCTCGTAGCTAAAATCTAGAAAAAAAAAAACATTTTTATTTACAAAAACGCCAACAAAGGCACTTAAAATAGAAATATAATTAAAATGTTACTTAAATAAAAATTAAAGCTTAATAAAATAAGACAAAAAGTAACACTTCAAGAATATTAAAAAAAAAAAATTATTTTTAAATTTTCCAAAAATAAAATAAAATTTTTTTTAACTTTATAATGAAAAAAAAAAAATTGAACTTAATCAAAGAAAATGAAATTGTAAAATTAAATTAAATTTTAATAATTAGAATAAAATAATGAAAGTAAATTAATAATTACATTTTACTTCTTAATAATTTTAAGACAAATAATATAACATTATTATTATAAAATTAAAATGAAGAATGAACAGTCGAAAGTTGAAAAACCAAATGCTAAAAACAAAGTAATTGTAGAAGATAATAGCTCCGGTTTATTTGAAATCCGATTATATTTACTTCTTAGTTTAATTATAAAAAAAAAAAAAAAAAAAATTTTAAACATGCCAAATTAAGATATAAGGCACAAATATACAGCCAAGGCATTAATAGCCTGATGCTAAAATCTGTAGTTAATCAAATAATAATATTAGAAATAAAAAGTCACCATAAATAAACATACAACCCATTTTTGTGGCAGTAAAAGATAAAAAAAAATAATACAGTATTAAAAATCACAACAAAATCTATGGCATATAAACAACCAAGTAATATCGAAAATATTCAGCATCAAATTTAATATAATGATAAAAAGCCCAATATGACGTCAGAAGAAAACTATTTACTTAAGGGAATCTTGACTTAGGACAAGTTTTCCCTAGGCTTGAAAAAGTGGCCGGTAAATTATATATAATGTTCATTAATGGGAATATTGACCTAGGACAATTTTTCCCAAGGCTTGAGAAAGTGGCCCTAATGAGAAAATTTTAGAATTTATCTCAATTAAATAATTTATTAATAAAAGGGCATACAAGTAGCGCTACTACTTAATGAGGTGACCAATATAAATAATAAGAATGCTCAGGCAATTCTTGATATAATGCTGAAATACCACGATGATCCGATAGAGGGAAGACATTGTGGAATATATCGAACAATAGAAAATATAAAGAGGTATTACTATTGGAAAAATATGATAAAAGACATAACGAAATATGTTATATTGTGTCAAAAATGCCAGAAATCAAAAATAATAAACCAAAATTAATTAGAAAAATGCTAAAGCTTTTCAAATTATTGTACACATTGAAAACTCTCAGAATAACTTAGAAAAGTCTATTGAGACACATTTTATTACTGCCATAAAATTCAAAATAGGGTTAAAGGTTGACAATATAAAAACAGAAAAAATAATTTTTGGTCCACTAAATAATTTTTAAGTAAGAATCATTTAAAACTGTTTTATTTTTGCCTAAAAATCTAAAGAAGACGTTCAATTTAGTCAAGGGTACAGAGTGAAAAGTTATTTGATTTTCAAACTAGCTTAATAACATAAAATTTATGAATATACACATACATATATTTTTCTAATTAAAATTTTATTATTCAAGAAAAAGACCCAAAATAAAGAAAAAGTAAAATTGTAATTAAGATAAAAATATAATAGAAGAAAATTAATCAGAAAATCCTTTATATTGATTTTAGTTTTATTGGTCCGTATAAAATTAAGAAAATAGATTTAAGAAATAATGTTACCATAGTAGATAAGAAAACCAATAAACAACAAGTAGTTCATAAAAATAGACTTAAGATATGTAAGATTTAATATTATTGGACGTCCAAACTAATATAAAATTAGAATATAAGTACATCTAAATATTATAATTTTTTTTTAAAAACAAAATAAATATTATATTACACTTATACTAAGACTAATTAAAAACTAATTGTAAAAGAATGTCCATAAAACTAACGTTATATGAACATTCTTGTAAAGGGTGGAGGTGTAGCATGTGGCCAACAGTGTGTAGTATGCATACATAATACTTGGATCGTAATCCATTTCAATGGATTGATGGATCGCGATCGTAAGCTACATGTTCAATATTTATCACGTCAGTATTTACAAATTTTTGTGCTGTGCGGGAAGTGTTAAAATTTTTAAATATGAGCAATAATAATCATTTCCAACTTTTGCCCTATAAATTTCTATATATTGTATGTATATTGGCATCACTATTTAGAACAAGTTTAAACTCTCCTAGTGAACAGACGCGTTTTTATAATCGTCGCAACTGAATATAAAAAAAATATAAAAGAAAAAAAAAATTTTTCAAGTCACAAAAAATATAAAAATAAACAAAACATTTATTGAACAGTTATTTTAATGGTTTTATTTTATTTTTTGCTTGTGTGCAATACACATAAATATTTGCATACAAAAACTAATATAAGTGAAAATAAAAAAAAAGAGAACTCTGATGAGTTCATCTTCTGATAAAAACAACAATAATCCTACAAGCAGTAGGAATGTACAATATATAACTTTAGTTGCTGATGACGACAATAAAAAAAAATGAATTAAACAAAAACCTGAATTTAACAGAAAACACAAATACTCGTGCGCGATCATTATCTTTGAACATGTTAAATAGTGATCAAGAAGCAACAACAATTGCACCCATCAGCAAACTTGTCAGCTTAGCTGTACAATCAAACAAACAAACAATAAATACCCAGGTGACCAACGTGCACAAAATGGTAGATGCGGTGAGTACAATAAATGATAATAAAATTCAAACAGGAATGGACAGATACATAACCGTGTTAAAAAGGGGAAGAAGTCCAAAATCAGCTCAAATAGCTTCAACAGCGAAAGTTCCCAGAGATGGAAAAAACAAAATAAAAAATTCCGAAAATCGTTTCGCGATTTTATCAGAACAAGACAATGAAGACACAACTACAACAAGGTCGAGTAAACCTCCATAGATACATTTAAGAGAGCAGAACTCTAGTGTTTTGGTAAAAACCCTTATCTCCTTAATTGGAGAAAATGAGTTCTATGTAACTCCAATTAAGCGCGGAAATATTAACGAAACAAAAATCCAGGTAGTGCAAGAAAGTAATTACCGAAAAATAGTTTCTGACCTTGAGTCAAAAAACAAAAATTTTTATTCGTACCAATTAAAGAGTGCTAAAGGTCTAACCGTCGTAATAAAAGGTGTAGACTCTAGTGTGGATCCAGAAGAGGTTAAGTCTGGCCTTGAAAATAATGGCTTCAAAGTTAAAAATGTTTCTAACATCAAAAATAGGGATAAAATCCACCAACCTATTTTTAGAGTCGAGCTACAGCCAGGTGACTTGAAAATTAAAAAAAATGAATCGCACCCAATCTATAATCTAAAGTACTTGTTACTTAGAAGAGTTACAGTTGAGATGCCACATAAAAAAAATGGACCTATCCAATGCATGAACTGTCAAGAATTTGGCCATACCAAAACTTATTGCAAGTTGCCTACCGTCTGCGTTGTATGTGGTGAGTTGCACAGTACCGCTAACTGTGACAAAATAAAAGGTGATACCAAGGCAAAAAAATGCGGCAATTGCAGTGGAAACCACACTGCTAACTATAGAGGCTGCCCTCTTTACTCTTGTTTTAAAAATTCGTCGAACAGAAAAACAAATGCTACTCCCGATCAGCCCAACACCCCTTTAAACTACCCTCAGTTACCTCAACCGTCGTCTAGCCATAATCAATACTCAAATGTTTTAAAGTCTAACACGACTCTTACTCAACAAAAACCTAATAGTCAATTTTCATACGCTAATATTTTAAAGAGTAACCAGACTCCGGCGCAAAAAACTGTACCAGCTAATGAAGAATCAGGGCATAATTTTAGTCGTATTGAAGCCTCGATAGAGATCCTAATACAAACAGTAAATACATTTACTCTCAACATGTCCTGTATGATGCAGGAAATGTTGAAAATGCAGTCTACCTTGTTGCAGGCTGTATTGAACAAACCATGAACTTAAGAATCTGTTTTTGGAACGCAAACGGCATCTGCCAACATAAAAATGAAATGGAATATTTTCTTCTGGATAAACAAATCGATGTTATGCTTATCTCAGAAACTCATTTAACGTCTCGAAGCTATTTTAAAATTAGTGGATATAATTTCTACGATACTAAGGATCCTCGAGGTAGAGCTTGTGGTGGCTCTGGAATCCTAATAAAAACTCGAATAAAACACTACCTGCTAAATGACCTTCGTGAAGAATATCTTCAAGCAACAAATATCTGTATTGAAAATTTTTACCAAAAGCTTGTGATATCATCTGTTTATTCTCCTCCCAGGTTTTCAATTTAAGAGAGTCAATATACCGCATTTTATGCAACACTGGGGTCCCGTTTTCTAGCAGCTGGCGACTACAATGCTAAACACACTTTTTGGGGTTCACATTTAATCAGTCCTAAGGGTCGTGTTTTGTTTGACACAATTTCAAAAATGGGTTTGAATGTAGTTTCAAGTGGTCAGCCAACATATTGGCCAACGGATCGACAAAAAATTCCTGATGTTATCGACTTTGGAATCTCGAAAGGTGTGCCCAGCGAAATGATGGAAGTAGAAGCATCTTTGGATTTGTCTTCAGATCATTCGCCTACTATTATCACTATTTACTCACACACAAGACCAACATGTGATTTACCGCTGACATCTGCACGTGTTAACTGGCTGAAATACAAAAAATATTTGAGTGCTCATTGCACGGAAAATATGCCATTGAGAACACCTACTGACATAGAAAATTCTATTAGGTTGTTTGAAGCACATGCTAAACAAGCTGCTCTTAATGCTTCTTCAATTCAACCAAATCAACAAGCGAGATTTAACAATATTTTTTGTGCAGATATAGAAAGGCTATTGACCGAAAAACGGAGAGCTCGACGAGAATGGCAACGATACAGATCGCCTCAGCTAAAATTAAGGCTTAAGGAGTGTACCAAGCAGCTTAGAAAAGTTTTGCAAACACAAACAACAGCTTCGCTTCAAAAATTTCTGCAAGAACTCGATGCAACACCATCAACAGATTATTCGCTGTGGCGTGCAGCCAGAGGACTTAAAAGGCCGGTGATATGTAAACCTCCATTACGAGCTTCAAATGGTGACTGGGCAAGAACTGATGCTGAAAAAGGTGCTCTTTTTGTTAAACACTTAGAAAAAGTATTTACTCCAAATATTTCTGCTGATATTATTGAACTGACACCAGTCGTCGCTTTACCAGAAATTCCGCTAAGATTTAATATTGTGGAGATTGAAAAGGCTATTACAAGTCTAAACTCAAAAAAAGCCCCAGGTATTGATAAAATAAGTAACAAAATGCTGCAAGAATTGCCTTTCATTGCAAAACGAGTAATACTATTCATCTTTAATAGTATTTTACGACTGCAATACTGTCCGGCAGAATGGAAGGTTTCGATGATTACTATGATACCAAAGCCCGGTAAGGATCATACAAAGGTTGAATCCTATCGGCCTATTAGTTTATTGTCCAATATGTCGAAACTTTTTGAAAAACTGTTCATGAGCAAGCTGACTCCTATAGTAACTAGCAGTGCATGCATTCCAGATCGTCAATTCGGTTTTCGCAGACAACATAGCACTATTGAACAAACTCACAGACTTGTGAATGTTATAAGAGAAACTTTTGAAAAAAAGAAATATTGTTCAGCGCTTTTTATAGATGTCGCACAGGCCTTTGATAAAGTATGGCACGAAGGTCTTGTCCACAAATTAACACAAAATCTACCCGCAAACATCGTCAGGCTCTTAAAAAGCTATTTAGAAGAACGAAAATTTGTAGTTAAGGAAGGCAATTTTACAAGCCCCCCGCAGTCGATTGAAGCCGGAGTCCCTCAAGGCAGTATCTTCGGTCCTTTACTTACCGTTAAGCAGTATCATTCACACGTCAACATTGTAGAAGCTTCCCGGAATCTACAAGGGTACATCTCAAAATTGGAAACATGGCTAAAAGAATGGCGGATAAAAGTGAATGAGCAGAAATGTGTACACGATACTTTTACTTTACGCAGGGAAACATGCCCGCCTATACAAATCAACACCGAGATAATACCGCAACACACTGTAGTAAAATATCTAGGCGTTCATCTTGATCGTCGCTTAACATGGAAATCGCATATAGACGCAAAGTTAACACAAATGAAATTAAAAGCAGCCCAAATGAATTGGATTATTGGAAGAAATTCTATATTAAGTCTTGACTGTAAATTTTTGTTATACAACGCGATCCTGAAACCAATATGGGCCTATGGAATCCAGTTATGGGGCACTGCCTCAGCATCAAGTGTAGAAAAAATTCAAAGGCGACAAAACAAAATTCTACGTACAATTACTGCAGCCCCCTGGTATATCCGAAATCAGCGAATTCACAAACATCTTGATGTTCCGTTGGTGAAGACAGTATTCTCAAAACATGCAAAAAAATATATTGAAAAACTAGTATTGCACCCAAATCCACTTGCACGCAACATTCTAAATTATAGAGGCCACACCCGGTTGAGAAGGAGGGATACTCTTTCTCTCAGCCGTACACGAGAGATGTAAAACATCAAAAATCAACAGTTGGAATTAAAAATTTTGTTTAGCACTGGCTAAACATATATTAATGTATTTTTAGATTTAAGATTTGAAAAACTTATTGATGTTTCAATTTTTATAATTGAAGATTCAATAAATAATAAAACTACCAAAAAAAAAAAAAAACTATTTAGATAGTAAGCGAAATAATAAAAACAAACAACAGGCATTTTGTTTGTGTAAACGGAGAATTCATATCCTACGCTACGAAATTCTCCATGCATAAACAATTACATAAAAATGGCGCCGGAAAATATGTATTAAAATTGACATTGTGGGAAGTGGATAAATTCGCCTAAATTCGCCACTGCATCCACATGGTAATGAATTCGCCTTCATTAATATGTACCTATACACGAAATAATTTTAGTACGATTATAGAAAAATAAAATAATATTTCCTTTTCTATTAAATTCTTTGTTTACAAACAAATTTGATATTTTTTGTAAATTAAAATTTAAATAGAGCTGAGTACACGTTAATATTTTATACAATTGAATTAGTCTCGTGTGTGTACAAAGAACAAAAATTCTGCGGGTAATAATCCATCTCGTGTGTGAATGCTCATTGTGGTTCAGTGATGGAAAAATGAAAAATTGAAATGGTACTGCCCGTCAACAAAAAGAGTACTTTTTTCAACATTATGGTACTTTTTATGATACTTATACCTATTTTTATTCAAAAATAAAATTAAGCAGAAGCAGACTCCATATTTTGGAAAGTTTTAAATAATTTTTTTATTTTAATTTTAAATTCTAGGACAAAAAGTGCTTTATTTCTTAGTGGTGTGCAAAATATATATGTTTATTGACTGGTAATGTGTAAAGTAGCATGTTATCGAAACCATGTACATAGATAATACTATGTTCACACGAAGAACTGAAACACTAGGTTCGCTCCACGAACCACGATGGCGAACCTATGTGTTCACACGACTCATTCTAGATTGGTTCGTACTTCGTTATTTAATATTATTTGTTGTTTTTCCACTTTATTTAATTATTTACATAAATATAAATATATGCTTTTACTTATTCGATGTTTTTATTAAAATTTAGCACTTATCAATTGTTTTTCTTTGTTAAAATGTTTTTGGACAACTAGTTCAGATAAACTAGCGATAATCTGTTATCAAAATTAGAGATGATAGTATATTATACGGGTTCGCAACAAGGTTCAAAATGAAACATGTAGGTTCGCTCTCAAAATTTTGTATGGCGAAACATGTAGGTTCAATCAAGGTTCGCCCGCGAACCAAGAATGAGAGCGCGAACCTCTATAATTTCTGTCCGTGTGAACATAGTATAATACACGTTAGAAATGGTTGCTTGAATGGTCCAATTTACACGAGATTAATTCTGCTGGCATAACATGGCACCTTGTAGGTATTTTCGGTGAAGAGAGTCGTTTTTGGTCGGCATAATTTTTTAAGCAGCTTCAACCCCGCATTAGCAGAACAAAACGAATACATGTACATGTACTGAAAAACGGGGAGCGCGACGAGAATGGCAACGTTACAGATCCCCCAGCTAAAGTTAAGGCTAAAGGAATGCACCAAACAGCTCAGAAAACTTTTACAAACACAAAAAACAGCTTCGCTTTAAAAATTTCTTCAAGAACTCGATGCAACACCACAAACAGATTACTCACTGTGGCGTGCAGCCAGAGGACTTAAAAGGCCAGTGATTTGCAAAGCTCCGTTACGAGATTCGAATGGTGACTGGGCAAGAACTGATGCTGAAAAAGGTGCTCTTTTTGTTAAGCACTTAGAAAAAGTATTTACACCGAATATTTCTACTGATATTGTTGAACTGCCACCAGTCATCTCTTTACCAGAAATACCGTTAAGATTTAACATTGTGGAGATTGAAAAGGCCATCACTAGTTTTAACACCAAAAAAGCCCCAGGTGTCGACAAAATAAGCAACAAAATGCTTCAACAACTGCCTTATATTGCAAAAAGAAATATACTATTCATTTTTAATAGTATTCTACGGCTACAATACTATCCTGCAGAATGGAAGGTTTCGATGATTATTATGATACCAAAGCGCGGCAAGGATCATACGAAGGTTGAATCCTATCGGCCTATTAGTTTATTGCCCAACATTTCCAAACTATTTGAAAAGCTGTATATGAGCAAGCTGATGCCTATAGTGACTAGAAGTGGATGCATTCCAGATCATCAATTCGGTTTTCGCAGACAACACAGCACAATTGAACAAACTCACAGACTTGTGAATGTTATCAGAGACACTTTCGAAAAGAAGAAATATTGCTCTGCGCTCTTTATAGATGTTTCTCAAGCTTTCGATAAAGTATGGCACGAAGGTCTTATACATAAATTAACGCAAAATCTACCCGCAAACATTGTTAGGCTTTTAATAAGCTACCTAATTGAACGAAAATTTGTAGTTAGGGAAGGCAATTTCTTAAGCCCACCGCAGTCGATTGAAGCCGGAGTTCCCCAAGGCAGTATCTTCGGTCCATTACTTTATTTAATATATGCCTCTGACTTACCGTTAAGCAGTAACATTCATACATCAAAATTTTCTGATGATACAGCTTTTCTAAGTGTTCACGAAAATCCTGTAGAAGCTTCCCGTAATTTACAAGGGTATATATCCAAATTGCAAAATTGGCTCAAACGATGGCGTATTAAAGTTAACGAGCAGAAATGTGTGCACGTAACTTTTACGTTGCGCAAGGAAACATGCCCGCCTATAAAAATTAACACCGAGACCATACCGCAACACACTGTTGTCAAGTATCTAGGCGTTTATCTTGATCGTCGTTTAACATGGAAATCGCATATAGACGCAAAGTTAATACAAATTAAATTAAAAGCAGCCCAAATGAATTGGCTTATTGGACGAAATTCTATACTAAGCCTAGACTGTAAACTACTATTATACAACGCATCAAATGTCGAAAAAATTCAAAGGCGACAAAATAAAATTCTACGTACAATTACAGCAGCCCCCTGGTATGTCAGAAATCATCGGATTCATAAAGATCTAGATGTTCCGTTGGTGAAGACAGTATTTTCAAAAAACGCAAAAATATATATAAAAAAACTTGAGGTGCACCCAAATGTACTTGCGCGCAATATTTTAAATTATAGAGGCCACACCCGGCTGAAAAGGAGGGATACTCTTTTTCTCAGCCGTACACGAGAGATGTAAAACAACATAAATTAACCGTTGAAATTAAAAATTTTGTTTAGCATTGGCTAAACTTATATTTAATATATTTTAGATTTAAGATTTGAAAAACTTATTGATAATTTAATTTATAATTGAAGATTCAATAAATAATAAAATTTATCAAAAAAAAAAAAAAAAAAATGTACATTAAAAAAACAAATGTGTGCAAAATATAATAATACACAAAGATCTGTATATGTATACAATTTTATGCCAGATTAATTAGTCTCGTGTGTTTTCGAAGGAACAGAAGTTGTGCGAACTAAAAATTAAATCGTGTAAATTGGACCAATAACATTAACAACTTTCGCAAAAAACACACACTAGCAACAACATGAATAACGAATTTGTGCATTCCATATATTCTTGTTTTGAAGCCAATGTTGTCAATGATGATAAAAATAACGCAGATTTCTAAACAGGGAACAAAGCAAAACAAAAAACTAGTACTAAATATGACGTGGGGGTACCGTGGTATTTTTGTTGTGAAAAAGTACTGAAAATAGTACAAAAGTACTGAATTTTCCATCATTGTTGTGGTTGTAAAACAGCGATAGGCAACCTATACTATTACATTTTGCTACTGTGTGAGTTATATTTATTCTCCCTCTCACAATAACACGGTGCTGCCACTGGTAATTTTTGATGCCCATATAAAAATGTGGGTAAGTTTGGTTTTTTCTGGATTAAGAATGTCTATAAACATTTCGTTAGTGCAAAGTTCTTAGATTTTTATTTTTGTTATTTTTTTGTTGTTGCTAAACCTTGCCGTCGTTTATGCGAATTTTTGAAAGAGCAATGATTTCCTTAAATGTTTTGGTACTGAAAATCATAAGGGATATTCCACTGTCTTCTCGCACAATTGCTCGTCGCACTGAGCAAATCAGTGCATTTATCTTTTCAAATATTAAGAAAAGATTGCTAAATTGCAAATTTTTCTCAATATGTTTGGATGAAACCACCGATATAAACGATATATCCCAGCTTATTATTTGTATTAGAACTGTAGATGAAAGTTTTAAAGTTCATGAAGAAATGTTTTCTCTGCATGGCTTACACGGCAGTGTAAAAGGAAAACTTATTTTTGATATCGTTAATGAATATGTTCTTTCTTTAGCTGATAAGAATAAGTTTTGTTATGTATGCACCGATGGTGCCAATGTAATGATGGGTAGAAAATATGGTTTTGTAGGACATTTACTTAAAACTAATTTGAATATTAATGTTTTTCATTGTATTATAAATCAACAGGCATTGTTTACAAAAAATTTAAATGTAATGAATACAATGAAAATTCTTGTTCAAATTGTTAATAAAATACGAGTAGGCCATAATGCGTTAAATCATAGAAAATTTCTTATTTTACCTACAAAAAAAGTTGGGAAAAATTTTTTTTCTGGCAACGTTGAGATTGTTAAGGAATGCGATACACACAACCTGTCTGTTTGAATGCTCAAGCTAGACTGATTAAAGTTGTTTCTTTCTCTACAATGCGTGTACACACGTACATAAGAAAAGAGAATCCAAAAGGCGCGGCGCCCTGTTTTTGCCTGTCGCTGTTGTAAAAATATTCAAGATAAAGAGGCACCGCGAAAAAGCGATAACAATAGTGTCTCTGTTATGAAAGTACACAAAACGGAAAGCAAAAATATTTTCAGTTTTTAGTGGAAAATGATACATGAAAGCAGGCTTCAATTTAATAAAATGTAATAATATTTAGTATTTACGGCATATAATTCGAAAATAAAGTGATAAAACAGTTTAGTGTGTGCTGATATACTCTGTATATTAAATTTATATACATACGTAAATATATGCTGTAAATTTGCCGAATGGTGGTGGTTTTTTACTTACATACACACATGTGTACATATGTACATACATATATACTTGACAAATTATATATTTTGCAGATATTATAGTGATGAAATACAAACGATCAGTGAAAACAAACTTATATTAATTAATTAATAATATTTTAAATGTAAATAATGGAAATATATGGATTTTTAATTTGGATAGAAAGGCAGCACAGAGAAAAAACCACAACAAAGTCGCTTTTAAAGGACAAGCAAATCAAAACAAAAGAAATATATAACTGTAATAGTGTCGATCGGATTTTGTTACGAAAAATAAAATCTAACCCCCACCGCGCCATAAGGAGCATAGCTCTAAAAAAAAAATTTTTAAATTTTAATTCCCAAAATTGTAAAATTTTTCTGAAGGGGTAGGGTGTATCTTGAATTATTATAATTATCATTATTTAATATGTTAGTACACATATTACACTTACTGTTATTATTATTATTTAATATGTTAAGTTACTTATTACACACACTGTTAATATTGCCTCCATGAAAAATGGCCCCAAACTAAAAAATGAAAAATGTCCCCAAAATAGTGTAAATGATATAAATACCACAAAAACTCATTACATCAAATAATGCATTTTCAAAATATGTATTATTATTAAACGGCGACGTTGCTCGAAATTCTATGGAGTAGAGATACCTTGAGCCCCGTTGAGGGGCCTAGAATGCAAAAACCCGTTAGTAAGCTAATGCCGCTGTGAGCCAACATGGAGAAAAAAGTGGCTGCGCCCAACAATTGCCCAAATAATTTAAGTCCCCAGATTTGCTGCAGTGCATTGGGGTGATACGTCAAACTAAAATTAGGTACGTATGTAATGCAATGCAGAAAATCTTTACTAAACATCGCCGTGTCGGGAAATACCATGGTGGAGAAAATCCCTAAGCCCGGCCGTAGGCCTGCTATGCAAGGGATCTTTAGTAAGCAACTCAATTTTTTGAAAATTTGCATTATATACGTACCTAATTTTATTGTGACCTTGCACCCTAAT
This sequence comes from Lypha dubia, assembly GCA_947311025.1. Lineage (NCBI taxonomy): Eukaryota > Metazoa > Arthropoda > Insecta > Diptera > Tachinidae > Lypha > Lypha dubia. The sequence continues at coordinate 36,825,588 of OX371263.1, forward strand.
GCAATGCAGAAAGTCTTTACTAAACATCGCCGTGTCGGGAAATACCATGGTGGAGAAAATTCCTAAGCCCGGCCGGAGGCCGGCTACGCGGAAAAACTTTAGTAATTAAATCCAAATATTTTAAAATGTGGGATTATTTTCAAAAATTTGAGTTGCTTACTAAAGATCCCTTGCATTTTTCCTAAAGTTTGGGGCCATTTTTCATTTTCGAGTTTGGCGCCATTTTTCAGTTAACGAAAAATTAAACATGGCCCCAAACTCGAAAATGAAAAATTACCCCAAACTTTAGGAAAAATGGCCCCAAACTTAAAAATAAAAAATGAAAAATGGCCCCAAAGTTCGTGTTGTTGTTTTTAATACAAAAGTTTATGCCATTTTTCATTTTTTGTTTGGGAGCCGTTTTTGATGGAGCCGTTAATATTTATATTATTTACAACAACTACCTATACATTTATTTCAATTGTTATTTTTATTTACAACAGTTATGTTTAATATTTGAACGTTTATTTTTTTATACAACAACTATGCTTAATATACTTTTTTGCTACTTATACTTTTTCTTTCAATTTGTTATTTCTTACTACAATTATGTTTAGTAAATAAGGAATTTTTTTAGAATATAAGAGGCGAATTTTTGAAAATAAATTTAATTAATTCGTTGCCTTCAATCGGCATTACTTATTTCAAAAAACATTTTTTATTTTTTCTTTGCCTAAAATCGGCATATTAATACTGGCATTCATCTGCCTTTTAATTTTTCTTGCCAGTGGCGTTCATTAGCGCCAGCAATATAATACTATAAATTTTATAATCACACACACCTAACATTTCAGTAGCTTCTTCGGGGATATATTTATAATGCAAAATTATGAAATTATTTTTCTGTATAAATAGTATTTTATATAGATAAATTTTATAAAATTAAATAAAATATTTATAAAAATACTATTTATACAGAAAAATAATTTCATAATTTTTAACGTTACTTTTGCATTATAAATATATCCCTGAAGAAGCTACCTATTGTTGGTAGCGAAATATTGGAAAAAATAAAATTTGTTAATTAATAATTTTTTATAAAAAAACAAAATAAGTAAAACTTTTGCTTGAAAAAATACAGACGGATTTAATAATTAATTTATTTAAAATAATTAATGTTAACACTTGCTAATGTTTTCGTTTATTTATAAACGCAATTAAAGTTAATTTAACGTGCTGGAAGTACCGACGGACAATAGTACTAATAATTAAAATTGTTTTCAATAACAAAGAGAACAAGTTGTGTGACTGCAAATGGGTGTTTTATGTAATAATAGAACCACTTGCGATCTGTTTCACTTTTAAGGCCGGACTATGTTTATTGAATATAGGAAAGAAAATTGTTTCACATTTTTTAAGGTGTAAAAAATTATTTTGTGCTTGACGATTTAATTTTGAGTTAATTACAAAATCTCTTAAACTTGATTAAATTACAAGTTTAAGGCTGAAACACACAAATCTTTTTTACACTTTTTTCCTATTGACTAGAATCAGCACAACTCCCCTGGTTGGATTAAGCTTTACAATTAATACAGCGGCAACGGGGCATCTGACCTAGACTTTTGGAGTTGTTGATGATGAGCTGTTGTTGCTATTTTTTGTGAATTTTTTAGTTTTGTTTAATATCCATATGTGTATATTTAGTAAAAATTCAAAGTTTTAATTGTTGTGTCAATGTTGTATTTGATTGTTTGTGTAAATGTTCAATTTAAAATTTTTCACTACACTTCTTGTTTTTTATTTATTTATTTAAATTTTAATAATTTTATATAAAAAAATTATAAATTGGGTTAGTTAATGTGTAATTTTTTCACTAGGTCACTGCTCGGGCGCCAAAATGTTTTTCTCTAATATTTTTTAGGCATACTTTAAAATTAATTAATTTTAATTTTAGAACGAACACTGAATTAAATAAATTAGAATTCAGTTTATTTCTGGGGACTGTGAAAAAAGAACACTAACTATAACTTTCGACAAATTGAAGTGAACACTTTGATTATTAAATTGCAAGTTAGAGATATATGAATATTCTTATTAAGCAGTTATTTCTACAGCTATATATAAATTCCGATAACTGTCGTGAGAATAATATATCTTACATAACCAGTATTATATCGCGATATACATATGTATTTATATGCATTTACATACTTATGTTAAGTTAGGTAGTATTAAGGTAGTTCACAGAATAATTTATAATTTAATTAGTTTTAATTTTAACATATTCACCCCTATCGTGAATAGCAAGTGAAATTTTTGTTCCCTCGAAGGGAAAAATGGTATCGTGAATCTCCCGTGAAAATTTATTCCCGATATCAGTTCTCAGTGAATATAAACAAGTACGAGTGCTATATTCGGCTGTGCCGAATCTTATATACCCTTCATCAATGCATATATATATATATGTGATTCGCAGAATATAATAAGCCTTTATATCCTTTGTTATATAAATATAACAATTCAAACAATATAAAAAGTAAGTTAAAACTGCATACTTGGACACACTTTCATATTTTCTTCAGAGCTACTTATATACTTATGTGACAGCATTCTCCTATGGGCAGAATAGAATAGAAAATTCCTCCCAATAAACAATAACAAAATACTAATTGAAAATATAAATACTCTTTTATGATTTTTTTTTTTTTTGGAAAATGTACATACCTACTCTGTGCAAATCATTCGAGAAATATTTGTAAATGAAATATGTAGAAATATGTAGCTATTATACATATTAGGTACATACATACATATGTATGTATGTACTTATGTATATTATCCAATCAGCCTAACAGAACGTATCAGAGTATCGATTTCGAGAAGGCTAAAACAATATTCATTGTTCTAACGTAGGGCTATTTCAAATAGTAATTATGTAAGTTATTTATTCTTCGTTATTGACCTATTACATACATACATAGGTACTTATGTATGTACATATCAAAAAACACCTCATAAAAGGAAAAGTTATTTTACTGGTGACAAAATACTTTTTAGCGACGGCTCATTTCAATTATGTATATACATATATGTATATATGTATAAAATAACCTGTTTATTATTTTCAAATATACATACATAGTTACAAGCCTATGTACATATATTTCAATTTTTAAAATGAAAAACAAATTGACAAATATACAACATTTTAAGAGATAAATACAAAAGCATTTTTAACATACATATAAATACATCAGAGTATATTTGTAATCATCAGTGTGCGACATTTTTTTCCACAGAGTTTACTTGGCTGGTACGTATAGTAGGCTTTTGCAAAAGTACAAAAAACAAATACTTAAATGCATTCTCTTTTTTTCGTGTATTTGTTTTATTATACCCCCTCTTTACTATACCTTCTTCTGTTTTCTATTATAAGAAACAAACACAATAAATACTGTTCTTGTACGAAATAAATACAGCAAGTATTAAAGCATGTAAGAACTAAGCATAATAAGAACCAAGCACATTAAGTAAAGACAAGCACTACTTAAACTATTTACTAAAATACTCGAGTATTTTTGTAAGTTTTATTTGGTTTGTATGAAATTTCGCTTTTATTTAATTTGATGTTAAGATCAAATTATCAACATATCAATAGTTGTATATACTTAGATAGGTATGTACATATGTATATTCCATAAAATTAACTGCTAAATTAATGCTAAAAATAAAAACCAAGAAAATACTTAAAATACCCACATGGTAAAATAAGAACCTTGCAAAATACTTACAGAATATTAGCAAAAAAAATGTTTACTTTACTCTACTTATAGTGAATAAGAATGAGTAAATACAAATACTCTGAGCGTATAAAGAGAATAAATGTTGTGTTTGTTTTTTTTTCGTTTTGTATTTACTTGCTTTGATCCCCTTTTGTACTTGGATTTACTCTGAGAATTTTTAAAAAAGCAAATGTTTTTGAATTTAAATGTACTTAGTGCAAAAGCCTAACGTATAGTGTTCTAAAAACGATGTGTGTGCATACTAGGTTTGCCAGATCCAATTTGCCAAAAAGCTTGACATTGACCAAAAAAAAAACTTGATTTTGAAAAAAAAACTTGACAAATAAATACACTCATACTATTGGTTTTTATTTAATTTTTTATTATTTTTTTTTTTCATAAAAATTATTAGAATAAAAAAAAATATCATAAAAAATAAAAATAACAGAAACAATGTAAAAGAAACAAAAAACAATATAACAATAAAAATTCAGTCTTTATATATTTTAAAGAAAACTTAGGCGTTATTAAAAAAAATATAGGTACTATCTTAAGAAAAAAAATATAGGTTCTATTTATTTTGCCACATATATTTCGTATTCTTAGATACAGAATTAATTAATTCTCTACCATCTGAGTAATGGGGTAAATATCAGTGTTGGCACTTTTGTTATAATTGTACTTATGTACCTAAAGAGAACTATATTTGTTAAATTATAATTGCACAGAAAAAAATATGTATCATATTAGTCCTTAGTTGTATTGATAAAAATATGCTCTTTCTGTGTGTTTTTTAGAAATTTAAACTTTTTTTTTTTTAAATATTACATATGTAGCTAGAATAAATTTGAGAAAAAAATTAACTTACAAAAATCATTGACAAATTACTTTTTCACTTGACACTTGACGCGCATTAAAAAACTTGTCAATCAGGCCAAATCAGGCCTGTCTGGCAACCCTAGTGCATACATACATATTTATGTTTATAATGTGCTATGGTGAAAAAAAATTGAAATTTTTTATGTGTGTAGAATAGTGCTTGGTATCAGAGCTGCCGTTTTTTGTTATTTCTAACCAAAATTGGTAATTTTATTTTTCAATGTGAGATGCGAATATTTTTTCATTTTGGTTACTTTTTTTCGTTTGAATATTTTTTAACTATATATATAACTTGTTAAACTTTGAAACAATTTTTAAAATTTTTAATTTCCTGTTCATAGTGCGATTGGGTCCCAACACTGTCAACACCTCTCCGTACTACTAAATGATCTGCTCTGTGTTATCAAAAAATATTCAATGATTCACATCTAACTAGACCTGACAACTTTCAAAACAAAAATGGGATGAACGAAAAAGCTTTCGAACAACTTTTTTATTTCGTACAAAATTTACTATCATTTCCACATAGTTCTGCTGCAGCCGAAAGAATGTTTTCACAGCTTAATTTAAACAAAACCAAATTTCGTAATAGTCTTGATTTTAAAACTATTAACAATATTATCCAATCGAAACAGTTGTGCAAAAATCAAAATGTTGCCCATTATTTATGGTCTGCCAAATATATGATTTGAAATGCGTATATAATTTCTAATCTCAATACTGTGAATTGTAAATCTATTGATTTTTTGATTTAAAAAAAAAAAATTTGTAAAACAATTACATATTTTTCTGAAGTACAAATATTGTTTATTTTAAATAAATAAACACTTTAAAAAGTTTGTTTAAATTTAAGTTTCTTGTTATGTTTTTCACTTATTAATTTGAATTTTATTAATATGTGAAAACAATTTCTTTTTTTCCTTTCTTATTTTTTATAAATGTGCAGTACAAATTTTGTTTATTGTAATGATCCTATTCAAAAAAAATTTTAATTTAGAAACTTTCAATCAAATTAATTTTGTATAAACATTTGGCAGGTTTAACTCTTATAAAAAAAACTATTTTTACGAATAAGGGCTCAAATTAACAAAAACTGATTTCAATTTAAGTTTCTCCTTTTCATTTACTATTAGAATGAATTTTTTTTTTTTGTTTTCTTGTTTTGCAATTATTATTTAACTATGTATTAAATGCAAATAAACTGTATGTAATGCAACTTTAAATAAATTTTAATTTTTTTTTTTTTAATAAAAAATGCATTTTAAATTTGGTTATTTTTTCACATTTGGTAACTTTTTCAAAAAATTTGGTTGTAATATTTTTTTGGTCGTGGCAGCACTGCTTGGTATGTTAAAAGCAAATAACGATTTGAATGTGTTGATATTTCAAAAGCAAATGCCTAGTATTTTTACACACACGCTTAGATGTGTGACAAAAAGGGGTTTGTAATAAAAAATACGTTAAGTTATAACTAAGTTAATATACACAAAGAGATAACCAGTCTCAGTAGCACGATGGGTCGTGTGTTGAATTATTGTGAGCGACTCCTCAGTTCGATACTGGAGCACATAAGTATTTATTATAAATTTATTTTTGAAAGGTTTATAAAATTGTATATATGTAATCAAAACTCAGAGCCGAAATTTTATTTTTGCTAAAGTAAATTAAAACGCTATGGTATGGTGTAGGTACTACACGGTAAATATATGTGTATAAAGTCGAATTCGGATAAGAACGCACTGTTTATATGTAAAAATCGCTTAATTGAAAATAAAAATTGTTATTTATTATTTTTGATCAATCTCAAAGCACTTGCTTGCATTTGCTTAAAAGAAAACCTGCTGATTGAAACATATTTTGTTTAGAAATAATCTAATTTATATGAAACAAACATCCCATAAAAGGAAAAATGTTTAATTTCTGTGGCGTCTCTCCTTAGCTTCTTCTTTTTGCTCCGCTATTACCACTGAGGTGTTATTAATATTTAACTTGTTTCTTTTTTTTATAGTTTGTGTTGTATTCTCTAATAAGTTTTCTTTTTTTATTATTTTTTGACTGCTTATTAGAATTTCTGGCTCTATTGAGTCATCTAACGAACAAATTTTATTCAGTTCAGATTCAAACTCCACTAGTTTCCGTTTTGCTCCCGTGCTGTTATTATTATCTATGGCCAGTTTTTTTTCTTTTCAGTACCGTCTTGTATCTTTCCTCACATTGTTTTGGAGACATGTGGGATATTTCCGAGGAAATGCTTATCCACATTTCTTTTTTATTTCGAAACTTTTTTAAAGGACCAACGTCTGCTAAGTGCTTGCCATACAAGTCCAAAAGCTTTTTTGTGTCTCCTTCTGTCCAATCTAGAAGCAATAAAAAAGATAATACATATTGTATGTATAAAATGCAAGATGCTTTTTGTTGCATTAGGCTGCCAAAAAATATGTGAACGCGGAGGACGACAGCACAATATCAAATACGTACATTTATATACATGAATATGCAAAAGCTTATAGCGCGGCAGCACGTCCACTCCGTTTTCATCTTTTGCGTCCACAATTTTTTGCATCCTTATTTGTAGTATAATTTTTTTACTTACATTGAGCTGCTTTCGAACAAATTGGAGATTGGTCATTCATTTTATTATATTTATTAATATAGTAATACACTTTATTTTACCTATCAACTTTATTTTGGGGATCCTGAAATTTTTTTTAATTGTTTAGAAAAAGCTTCACTGTCAGCTGTTAAAAACAGGGCGTTCCACTTTTTCATAAATTGAGTTTTATTCTATTGAAATAACAAGGTGCATTGTAACAGGGTTGGCAAGACATTTTATACATGTGCCTTTCAACAAGGTGCCATTTTGTGTGTAGAAAAGAAAACACCATTACTTGTCTAATACGAATAAAAATATATTAAAATAAGCGAATAGTCGAAAAATCGAATACGAGTATTCGTAACATTACTAGTACGTAGGTACATAAGTACATACATAAAATAAAGATAATGGACATTTTTTCAACATCCATCGACAGCTTTTATTATTTATTCATGGATAGCTCAAATACATAAATGTATCAGATCAACATCAAGCTTAGTTAGAACTTTAAAATTCAACAAACATTAACATTTTCAACACAAATACTTACATATATACTTATGTAATTCTGCTTCTGTGTGTATAAATATTATTGTTTGCAAGTATTTTAAATACCCTGCAGTCGGCGTAGCTAGCGAATGTCTAGCTATTTCGCGAGCTACCAGTCATTTCCACTAACTACCAGCCTAACAACTAGCAATGCACTCGACTGACGATTTTAACATACGGACAGTGATGTTAACTAATTTTTTCCAATTACCGTACAGCCTTATAAAGATTACCGTTTTTTTGGTAAAATTACCGTACGGGTAAAGCGTTCTATAGAAATAGTAATATTTTACTATTAAAATAGGTTATATTTTTTAATCAATATAAGTACATATTTTAAAGACAACAAAAACTTAAGAAACTTATACATTCAATCACCATTCTCTTAAAGGCTATATACACACATATGTGTATATACATACATAGATAAGTATATAAATTATTTTATATTTAAAGCTGAGTGTTATTCATAGATTAATTAAAGATTTTATATATTTTCGGCCCACCCCGATCGATCGATAATGCTGAAATTGTACACGAAATACAACCGGCTTGCGACCTTCTAACCATCAATTTATTATTATTTGCATATTTAGCTTTTGTGGCTGTAAATAAATAATAAGTTAAATGAAATCGGTTATTAGAGAAATGCGAGATAATTTTTTTACATCTAGAAAACCACCGATCGATATCGTTCGACACCGCAGGCCAGCCTATTTGTTTCTAGTTTGTCACCCAAGAAAAAAAAACATTTTAGCTAATGCGAGTACTTGTATAAATATTCCATAGGAGAAATTTTTAGCATTTAGCCACAATTGGCATTGTTACAATGTTTTAGGAAAACCGTCGGTTTTATGATTTGATTAAAAATTAAAGCTTTATAAAATTACCGTACAAGTATTGAAAATACCTGCCTACCTTTTGGAGGTCTAAATTACCGTACAATACGGTAATTACCGTACGGTTAACATCACTGCATACGGATGACATTGACGGTAATCACTTGACACGATCAGACCGATGAGATCACTGGTGAGCAACTCCCAACTATTTCTCTAGTCAACATGTACCAGTTAGATCAACAATGATATTTCCTAAATGAAAATACTACAGAAATTTAATTTTTTTTTGGATATTTGTTTATTTATCAAATTTCTTTTTCAATAGTTATAAAATATTCAATTAATTGTTCTTTTTCTTTGTTTATGCAACGTTTTAGTTGACTTCTGCTCATTTTACCTTTAAAAACACTTTTTTTACATTTATATGTGTGAGAGAGTCAAAGGCGAACTCTTGCATTACTTGTGGCCACTGTAGTATTTAGTCGGATTTTCGTTAGGGAAATACTTAACGATTTCGATTAAAATTTTACTTTTAAAACTGCAGGGTATGCCCTTTTTATGAAAACATTCAGGCATACATATATATATATATATATATATACATATAATTATATAATATATATTTGTACGTACGGTTGGGCGCATGGGCAATAATACAAAATAATTATTTTGTTTTTCTACCGTAAGACATTTCTGTATTATGTCTGAAGTTATACCTATTTGATGTTTACAAGTTTTAAATTGAGTCTGTGAAGAGAAAAATTTTTTTAAAAAATTTAATTATTAAGTAAGTATTGCAAAATCAGGTAAAATTTGTTAATATTATTTTTAGTTCAATAGATAAATATAATTAACAAGAAAAATTTAATAAAATTTACAAGATAAATAGTGTTTTATCACGTGCAGATCTTTAGTCAATTAAAGATGATTACGAAAACATTAAAAATAGTCTAAACGACATTGTTAAGACATTTTTTTACAAATCGAAACATTCGAATTCGTTACAAAATCGAAGCTTTTGGTTTGATGGGTAACTTTGTTTTATATTTATACGCACATTTTTACATACATATGTACATACATATGTTTGCCTTATGTGTTGGCTTGTTACTTTCATTTCAGCACGGATTTAAAGTTGATATTGTTATACATATTGATATAATTGCTATGTAGGTATGTACCTACATACATACATATGTATATTGTTATTTGTTACACACATAATTACCTATTATTTTAACTGTAGGTAATAATTTAATATTTGAAAAGTCAACACTATTTTGAGTTAGCTTAAAGCTTAGTACATACCTACTTGCTTAGATGAAAATTCAAATTACTAAGGGGTTTTTAAAAACACATATGTACATATGTATGTACATACATATGTAGCTATTATACATATTAGGTACATATGTACTTAGATTATCCAATCAGCCTAACAGAACGTATCAGTTTATCGATTTCGAGAAGGCTAAACCAATATTCATTGTTCTAACGTAGGGCTATTTCAAATAGTAATTATGTAGGTATGTAAGTTATTTATTCTTCGTTATTGACCCATTACATACATAGGTACTTATGTATGTACATATCAAAAAACACCTCATAAAAGGAAAAGTTATTTTACTGGTGACAAAATACTTTTTAGCGACGGCTCATTTCAATTATGTATATATATATATATGTATATATACATATATGTATAAAATAACCTGTTTACTATTTTCATATATAGTTACAAGCCTATGTACATATATTTCAATTTTTAAAATGAAAAACAAATTGACAAATATACAACATTTTAAAAGATAAATACAAAAGCATTTTTAACATACATATAAATACATCAGAGTATATTTGTAATCATCAGTGTGCGACATTTTTTTCCACAGAGTTTACTTGTCTGGTACTTATGTATAGTGTTTGTGTGCATACATACATATTTATGTTATATTATGCTTGGTATGTAAAAGCAAAAACCGATTTGTTCTGCTGATCTTTCAAAAGCAAATGCCTTGTATTTTTATACACACATGCTTAGATGTGTGACAAAAAGGGGGTTGTACGAAAAAATACGTTGAGTTATTATTAAGTTAATATACACAAAGAACTAACAAGCCTCAGTAGCACGATGGGTCGTGTGTTGAATTATTGTCTCTGACACATATTCAATGCGCTTGACCCCGTATTCAATACTACTGAGGCACCTAGTGTATTTATAAATTTATTTCTGCAATGAATATATATATATCTTCATTTAGTTGTATATATATCCGTTTCAGAATCGGTATTTTTATTTTTGCTGATTTTCAATACGAAGCATCCTTAGAAAAATCCCTACATTTTACTTTAAGAAACAATTCTCTAGCTCTTCTAGTGTCTTCAGAAAATGGATTTCACGTACAGACAGACGGACAGACGGACAGGGCTCAGTTAACTTCCCTATCTATAAGGATCCAGAATATATATACTATATGGACCTCATATAAATATTGTGGAAATTACACACGTAATGACAAACCTATAAATACCCTTACCATTTTTGGTGAAGGGTATAAAAAGGAAAGAAGATTAAAAAATAAGAAAACATAAATACTCAGTGTTGGCGCTTTAGTTTGGTTACTCCGTTTGTTTATTGCATTCTATCTTTTATGTTGTAAAATTATTCAGGTACTTTTTGGAAAGCCAACAAAACGAAAAAATTCCAACAAATTACAGCTTCACAAATCCGCAGGCAATCGATTTTTTTTTTTGCATATTGTTGACCAATACATCAGTTTTTGCTTTATTATCAGATATTTTTCTTAGAATAAACTTTGTAAGCTTTAATATTTACATTATAAGAAGAACTCATCTCAGTTTCAACTCTCGCAGTGTACAGACGCATTTTATAATCGTCGCAACTGAATATTAAAAATTATCAAAAATTTAAAGTCATAAAAAATACAAAAACAAAACATTTATTAAACAGTTATTATACTGGTTTTATTTCATTTTTTTGCTTGTGTATAATTCATAAATATTTGCATACACAAACTATTATAAGAGAAACAAGAAAACTCTAAATTAGTTCATTTTCTGGCAACAACAACAACAATAAACCTACAACAAGTAGGAATGCTTATTTAACTTTTGTTGCTGATGACGACAATAAAAAAAAATTGAAAACCTGAATTCTACACAAACCGCAACTACTCGTGCGCGATCATACTCTCCGTACATGTTAAATAGTGATAAAGAAGCAACAAAAATTGCACCTATTAGCAAACTTGTCAGTTTATTTTTATTCGTATTGAAGCCTCAATTGAGAGCTTAATACAAACAGTAAATACTTTTACTCTGAACATGGCCTGTATGATTCAGGAAATGTTGAAAATGCAGTCTACTTTGTTGTAGGCTGTCTTAAACAAACCATGAACTTGAAAATAAGTTTTTGGAACGCAAATGGCAAACATAAGAATGAAATAGAATATCTTCTGGATAAACAAATCGATGTTATGTTTATCTCAGAAACTCATTTGACGTCTCGAAACTATTTTAGAATTAGTGGATATAATTTCTACAACACCGAGGATCCTTGAGGTAGAGCTTATGGTGGCTCTGGAATCCTAATAAAAACTCGAATAAAACACTTCCTGATAAATGACCTTCGTGAAGAATATCTTCAAGTAACAAATATCTGTATTGAAAATTTTTATCAAAAGCTTTTGATATCATCTGTTTATTCTCCTCCCAGGTTTTTAATTTCCGAGAGTCAATATACCGCATATTATAAATCATTAAGCTCCCGTTTTCTAGCAGCTGGCGACTACAATGCTAAACACAAATTTTGGGGTTCAAGTCTTATCAGTCCTAAGGGTCGTGTTTTGTTTGACACAATTTAAAAAATGGGTTTGAATGTAGTTTCAAGTGGTCAGCCAACATATTGGCCAACGGATCCTGATATTATCGACTTTGGAATTATGAAAGGTGTGCCCAGCGATTTGATTAAAGTTGAAGCATCATTGGATTGATCTTCAGATAACTCGCCTACAATTATCACTATATACTCACACACAACTTTAACAACAACATGTGATTTACCGCTGACACCTGCACGTATTAAATGGCTGAAATACAAAAAATATTTGAGTGCTCATTGCACGGAAAATATACCGTTGAGAACACCTTCTGACATAGATAACTCTATTAGGTTGTTTGAAGCACAGGTTAAACAAGCTGCTCTTAATGCTTCTTCAAATCAACCGAATCAACTAGTGAGAATAAACAATATTTTTTGTGTGGATATAGAAAGGCTATTGACTGAAAAAGGGAGAGCTCGACGAGAATGGCAACGTTACAGATCGCCTCAGCAAAAAATAAGGCTTAAGGAGTGTACCAAGCAGCTTAGAAAACTTTTACAAACACAAAAAACAGCTTCGCTGCAAAAATTTCTTCAAGAACCGATGCAACACCACAAACAGATTATTCGCTATGGCGTGAAGCCAGAGGACTTAAAAGGCTGGTGATTTACCAACCTCCATTACGAGCTTCAAATGGTGACTGGGCAAGAACTGATGCTGAAAACGGTGCTCTTTTTGTTAAACACTTAGAAAAAGTATTTACTCCGAACAGTTCTGCTGATATTGATGAACTGCCACCAGTCGTCTCTTTACCAGAAATACCGCTAAGATTTAATATTGTGGAGATTGAAAAGGCCATTAACAGTCTTAACACCAAAAAAGCCTCAGCTGTCGATAAAATAAGCAACAAAATTCTTCAAGAATTCCCTTATATTGCAAAAAGAATAATACTATTCACTTTTAATGGTATTTTACGGCTGCAATACTATCCAACGGAATGGAAGGTCTCGATGATTACTATGATACCAAAGCCCGGTAAGGATCATACAAAGGTTGAATCCAATCGGCCTATTAGTTTATTATCTAAGCTTCCCGAAATTTACAAAGTTATGTATCCAAACTGGAAACATGGCTAAAACAATGGCGGATAAAAGTTAATGAGCATAAATATGTACACGTCACTTTTACGTTGAGACCATACCGCAACACACTGTTGTCAAATATCTAGGCGTTCTCTTGTTCGTCGTTTAACATGGAAATCGCACATAGAAGCAAAGTTAACACAAATAAAATTAAAAGCAACCCAAATGAATTGGCTTATTGGAAGAAATTCTATACTAAGCCTAGACTGCAAACTTCTATTATTAAACGCTATCCTGAAACCAATATAGTCCTATGGAATCCATATATGGGGCACTGCCTCAGCATCGAATGTAGAAAAAATTCAAAGGCGATAAAACAAAATTCTACGTACAATTACTGCCTGGTATATCCGAAATCAGCGAATTCATAAAGATCTAGACGTTCCGTTGGTGAAGACAGTATTTTCAAAACACGGGAAAAAATATATAAAAAAACTTGAGTTGCACCCAAATCCACTTGCGCGCAATATTCTTCATTATAGAGGCCACACCAAGTTGAGAAGGAGGGATACTCTTTTTCTCAGTCGTACACGAGAGATGTAAATCTACAAAAATCAGCCGTTGAAATTAAAAATTTTGTTTAGCACTGGCTAAACATATATTAATGTATTTTTAGATTTAAGGTTTGAAAAACTTATTGATGTTTCAATTTATAATTGAAGATTCAATCTATATTTATATTCTATTTTATTTGACCTTTTCTTTATATTTATTAGAATGTTTATTTAAGCTATAGGTCTTTTTATTTTAATATATATATATTGTTGTTTATATTTATATTTATTTTCGATATTTCGCTAACAATTTGTTAGCATCTTCAGGAAAATTTTATAAATTTCAATTCAATCTATATATATAAAATTGTAACGTTACTGACTGACTGATTCATCATCGCACAGCCTAAACGCCTGAAGGCAAAAACTTGAAATTTGGACCAGGGCTTGGTCTCTCCTCAAATCGATCCACTAAGACGGGATTTTTGGAAATTCGAATGTTTAGGGGGTAAAAAAGGGCAAAAACCGTAACCTTATATCTCTAAAACTAAAAGAGATACAAAAAAAATTTAATGCTTATCGTTGTTCTTTAGAAAAATAAGCGGACAGGTGTCTGGTACTTTTTGGAAATTCAGACCTTTAACGGAGTAAACGGGTAAAACCTGCATTTTGGTATTGATTTGTCTTTTAAACCCATAAACATAGAAATAAGGTTTATATCACATTTGAAACTTATTTAAAAAAATCCAAATACATATTTGGTACTTTTTCGAAATTCGGACGTTTAAGGGGTAAAAAGCGTGACTATTTTTGGTACTTTTTTTAATAAAACATTTGTTTTTATTTATTGACATAAACGTATTAAATTATGGGCTCCCACTACAATAATTATATTTTTCGTGTTTCAATGGGGAGAAAAAAGTACCAAAAAGGGGAAATACGGAAAATTTAATTTCTTACTTTAGCTTTTTGGTTCTACAACTGGCAATTTATTTTAATTATCGTTAATATTGGACTTAGAAACATAAACTTCAACATGCAATGTCCTGAGTGGATAATAACCTATGAGGGTTTGGTACTTTTTGAATTTCCGTTAGTTCTAATACTAGAAACATAAAATTAAACATGCAAAGTCCTGAGTGAATGAGAATTCGTTAGAGGAATCCTTTTGGTACTTTTTCGTTCTTTAACTGGTACTTTTTTCATTTTCGTTAATATTAGACCTATTAACATAAAATTAAACATGAAAGGTCCTGAGTTAATGAGAATTCGCTAGAGGAATCCTTTTGGTACTTTTTTTTGTTCTTTAACTGGTACTTTTAGAATTTTCGTTAATATTAGACCTATTAACATAACATTAAACATGCAAGGTCCTGAGTTAATGAGAATTCGTTATCGGAATCCTTTTGGTACTTTTTCGTTCTTTAACTGGTACTTTTTTTTAATTTTCGTTAATATTGGACCTATGAACATGAAACTAAACATGCATGGTCCTGAGTAAATGAGAATCCGTAGAAGGGCTTTTTGGTATTTTTTTTTTTACCTGGTACTTTTTGAATTTCCGCTAGTATTGGCCCTAGAAACATAAAATTAAACATGAAAGTTCTTGAGTGAATGCAACATAAGCTTTGGCGTAAAAATATGTCCACGAAAGAAAGGGATACGGTAACGAAGTAGTGGGTTAAATGCTAGTAAATAATAAAGTTTTTAAAAAAAAAAAATAAGAAGAACTACGTTCATGTTTTGTTATGTTCCCCATGAAAATTAAAGTGAATAAATTGAAGGGAAAAGTGAAAAACTTGTGGGAAAAAAATTATTCACGATAAGGGGAAATTTTTTCACGTTATTATTTTGGACTGAATAAAATTTTTTCATAGGAGTTGTTCACGATTGCAATTACGGAAAAAAATTGCGAGGGAAATTTGTTCACGATAGGGGTGATTATTAGGGTGTATATAAGTTTAAGTATCATATTAATGCATTTGCTTATTATTATTTATTTATTTGTTATGGTTTATTATATACTTGTTTATTATTATGTATGGCGCAACAATATGTTAAGACGAATGGTCGTCTTTTACAGTTCTATAAGATTTTTTTCATGCAAAAAACAAATATATACGTATTTGTACATTAATTAAACCACTGATGTTGATAATTTGACATTAACTATAAATTAGTTATAAAATTAAATAACTTTCTTTACATAATTTTAATTTTTATATTGATTTTTTCACTTCATATCACCTGTTCTTAAAAATTAATATGAGCGACTGAAGTTACATACGATTGACAGGTATTTGTAAGATACTCTTGTAGCAACGAAAATACTTTTTTTATATGTACATTAAAATTTTATGAGCCAAAATCCCAGCATGATGGTATTGTCACATAAAATATTTTAGTAATTGAAGAATGTTTGATTCAGCCATATTTGCAACCATGTCTCCCAGTTTTTTCCGAAGTCATGCACTTTTTTATGGGCCCCCAAAGATTTGGGGCCTCGGTGTCATTTTTGCAAAAAACTGATCATTTTCTCAGGATCATATTTTGCAAACAGTTTGGAATTTTGATTTACTCTCTGAGGAAAAGTTGTAGCCCTTGTTATAAAGAACAAAATTTGTGAAAATATAATATCAAAAAAATTTCATCGTCAAGATCAAAATCGCAAAAACTTTAAAAAATTCGATTTTTTTAAACTTTTTTCCCCTGTTAGGTCCATAGGTAAAAAACCGATCAAAATACAAGAAAACAATGGACAAAACAATGTTTTTTCTTTAATTCAACTATTGATATTACCTCTGCATGAAATGCGTCGAGTTTTTTGCCATTGCACCGTTTTTCCATGGAAATTGTGATTTCGTGAAACCGTTGTCCTTGCTCATCAGATTCGGTAAAGAGTTGTTTGATAAAATCGTTAAAATGAAAGTGAAGAAAATGCAGCTTTAATTTCATCGATGTGCCGATTTTCTCAAAATAATACAGTATTTCTTTCACCCATTCTTTTGCTTCCGGTTCCGCGTCTCGATCCTCTCCCAAGACCCTGGTGCATACACGCTGAAGGTAAAAATCCATGCTAATGAATGAGTTTCATCAAACGATGAATCAAAGTTGCTCTTGAATAGCTTTCTAATGTCAAGGCCATTAAGTACGCCTGTTAAATAAAGAAAAAAAAAAATAAAGACAGAGAAGAAAACATTAACATAGTGTAAATAGCACTGTTCATAATTGTATTATTTTTGTTTGTTGCACAATTTTGTAATTTTTTTAATTTTTAGTTTTCATTCTTTTCCATAAAGTTGAGAAATTCTTCTTGTTGATCATGCATCATGCATTTTTTAAATTTTATTTGTCTTTGTTGAAATAATAACATTCAGTGTAATTGCATAACATATGTATATATTGTTTTCTTTTTTCTAAGTGTATAATATCATTATTGTTAATTAAATTCTTCTGCGAAACACCTTCTACTTCATCTTATATTGTAACATATGTTTTGCTGTAACTATAAGAACTTCTTATGTAATCTTTTTTTTTTCATTCTATTAATAAAAGAGTTAGAGACTGAAACGTTCCTACGGCCATCTTTTCTTCTTGCTTTATTTTATTCATTTATGGGCCTTCGCTAAAGTTTTTTAAAAAAGGAAAATTTAATTGAATAAGGAAGAAAAATAAAATCAATTAAATTCAATTAAAGAAAAATAAAGAAAGTAAAGCTAACGTTTTTTTTTTGATATTGAAGAAAACAAAATGGTGGACACGAAACCAAAATTTATGAAACTTACAAACTACAACTACGCAAATTGGAAGTTCAAAATGGAGTTACTGTTGCGCAAACAAAATCTATGGAAGCTGGTCATTGAAGGCAGCCGGCCTGAGGAAAAATATGAAAATGAACTACTGAAAAATAAAGTTGAAATAGATGATTGAAAAATTAAAGACGACGAAGCCCGAGGTAGAATTGGTTATGGATGATCAATTGTGCCACATTCGTAATGCGAAGACAGCAAAAGAAACTTGGGATAACCTCAAAAGTTATCATGAAAAGAATACTTTGGCAAATAAAGTTCATTTAATGAGAAGCATTTTCAGCTTAAAATTGGAAGTAGGTGGTGATGCAGTGGCTCACATAAATACAATGAATGATTTGTTCATGAATGATGCTGTGTTAAAAGTTGTTTCTAAGCCTGGTAGTGTTTGCTATTTTTGTAAAAAGTCTGGAAAGAAAAAATGTTTAATATATAAAAATTGGAAACAAAAGCAAGTTCCAGGAAATAATTTCAACAAAATCAACTCTGTGGAGGAAAATCCGACAACTGATTTTTTTTTAAATTTGGTAAGAATGAAAAGTATTGTTGGCTAGTGCAACTCGCCATGGTGTAAATGATTATAAGTTTTTAAAAACTTAGATAAATCGTATAAAAGTTCTATTAAACTAGCTAATTGAGAAACCGTTACTATAGAAGGAATTGGTTCAGGTGAGTTGATACTATATGACTTAAATGGTAATCAACATCAATTTTTTGCAAAAGAGGTGTTATATGCCCCCAGTTTAGTGGGAAATATAATTTCAGTTAGACAGTTAACAAAAGTTGGGTTTGATATAACATTCAAGAAAAATCTTTGCCATATAAATTTAAATAACAATAACGCTGGTATAGCTGATGTTAGCGGGGAAATGTACATTTTACGCCAATATGATAACGTCAATGCATTATTACAACAAAACGAAAATTGAAATGACATTGGTGTTTTGGGGAAACAAAAGCCAGCACAGAAGAGGCATGGAAGCGAATCAGTGACAAACTAAACAGTTTTGGCCCACCGATACGTACACCTGATGAGTGGCAGAGAGTATGGGTACATTTCAAGGCAAAACTCAAGGATACCTTTTTGGCACAAGCTTGCCAGAAGGTCAGCAACAGCTAGATACTGAGCTACAAATTATTTGCGATCGGCAACAACAACCGGATGAGCCAGAACAAGAAAAAGGTCCAAAACAGCCAGAAGTAAAGAATGTACAGGAAACAAAAAGGAAGAGAAATAATTTAGAGGACATGAGATATAGTCTCCTTTAGCAGCAGACAGAGACTCAAAGTGAAGGTGTGTCTACACTAAAAAAACTTGAAAAAACTCTGTACAAAACAAATGAAGTTTTAAAAGATATGAAAGTTTTGGAAAAGAATAAATATGACATCCTAAAGGAAATTAGAGAAATTAAGAAAAGAAAATTTGATTCACTCGTAGAAGATCAAAGCTTAAATAAAAAATCTAACAAAAATAAACTAGAAATTTTAGAAAAACAGCTGCATAATTTAAATGATTAAATTTTTAACTTTATATACTAGTTTTAAGTAGTTGTGGACCTGAAATGAATTAACTGTGAATCCTATTAGATATTAGTTTTAGAGAAAACCAGAATGGTGTTTCATTTTAGTTATTTTATTTTTTATTTTAATAAATAACACGCTTTTTAGTCCCTTAACATTAAAAACTTTTTTATTTAATATTAACAGCCAAACCCACGATATCGACCGACAACTCGATAGAGCGACAGCAACTAACTCATTATCGTTCGTATAAGCGACCCACTAACTATCGACTTGTCGGTCGTCTGGCTTTACGTTTTAACGTAATCATTGTCAAATGACTATATTGCCACATTAAATATTCCATGTAAGTTGAGCCATAAATATGGCCATTTGCACGTCGCACAACTACTAGGTATGCTCACTTCGATAACTAGTACAACAAACCAAAAACAACTAGTATATTGTTGGTATAAAATACTCGTTTTTTTTTTTATCAAAACAAACAAATAAATTTAACAATTTCTTAAAAATGCTTTGCAAAATGTAACAATTATTTGTGTATGCTGTAAAACTGTATCAGTTAGTACGGAAATTTCATATAAAGCTATCTGAGTCAGCTGTGCTAGTAAGCTCACCTCTTGAATATGCCTTGCTTCAAATGTAAACACAAAATATATGTTTTCAATAAATTACTTTTGTGAAAAATAATTTTTAACCGCTTTTTATCTTTCTATTTTAAATTCAACTTTTTACTTTTTGGGCCATTAAAAAAGTCTAGTTAAAGATAATATAATAAATAATTTATATATAAATTCCAAATATATGTATATTGCAAGTATATATGTACATATATAATATTGTAAATAAGGACGAAGAGGTAAAAGGGAGACGTCGTAAGGCATCGAGAAGGAATCAGGGAGTGTGTGAGAAATTAAGCGATAGAGACGTAGCAGCAGAAGGAGAAGAAAAAGAAAGAAGGACTCGCTAAAAGAAAAAAGAGAACTCATTTATTTAAATAAGCTTTAATTTTATTGTTTGTGATATGACACAAGTTTTGCATAAAAAATAATAAAAAAAGAACCATTAAAAAAATTATCCAAACATTTTTTGTAGTTATATTGGGCATTACTACTTCTCCAGCTTTCCAAGGCAAACAAACAAGTTTTTTATTTATTTTGTCGACAACAAAACTTTCGTGACTGATTTTGACAGTTGATGTCGCACAATATTTCTTAGTGGGGCGGAAATTTGTATGAAAATGCTTACGTTATCGCTCGCTTTCTTTGTCGATCGACTTGTCGTGCTGAAAACTTTTAGTGGGGCGCAAAACAGCTGTTTGTCGTTGAAAAGGCAAGCGAGCGATATCGATCGAAATCGTTTGTTAGGCTGTAAATTCGGAAAAATTCATTTAAAACAAATATAGGTTTTCAATTTCCAATTTGGCCATTTCCAAAAAGAATTCAGGTTCAAAAGCAATGAAGTCGGTAAAAAATTTATCTTTTAAGATGTTATTCGTTTAAGCATTGCATTACTCTATTTCTTATATCTGTAGCCAAAATGTGGTTCTCCAAATTTTCGTTCAAGTTTATGGTCGGAGGTTCCCGTACCACCGGTTATTCTTCCCAGTTAGCTTTGTAATGCTTGCCAATGTTGTATAAAGCGCAACAAGCATTGACAATGGACAATGGATGGCTTTATCTGGCTTATTTTTTATCTAAGCTTACAAAATTATTAGGAATCTAAGTTTATTTTAGTGACCCATTATTACTTATCTATTTTTCTCTAAGCTTATTAGATAAGCAATATTATCTAAAGGGGTGCTGTTCATTACTAAAAAATTGTTAATAAAATTTTTTCAATAGTATTCACAACACTTTTTTAAGCTTAGAACTCATGTTGGTAAGCATGGCTGCATTCCTAAACGCATATTGCTTTGCAGTGCAACAATGTCAGGTATTCTCAATCGCAACTGCGTAAACTCTGACAAAGTATGGCATTCCTAAACTCATCTGTTTCGCATCTGATATGCAAATAAACGCAACTAGCGCACTATGAAAATCGTGTATGTTTTTTATAAACAATAATGGTGGAAAAGGATAGGTGCAAGATGATATGATTTCGTTTTAAAACAAAAAAGCTATTAATTATATTGCTCGTGGAGTGTTTTCCAAAAGTTTTAAAAATAATTTTTCTCGGTGTCATTGTAATTTTAAGTATGCAAAGCAAAGAAGTGTTTCTAATGATAATGTATTGGATTTACAGAGCTGTAAATTAAAATTGCTTGATTTTAACACTACTTTGACGTTGCATAAAGACGTTTAGGAGGCAGCCCTCGTTACAAGGGATTTCTAAATCGTTTTGGTTTGTTGGGTAATTCTGTTTTGTTTATGTATAGTCAAACACGTTTTTAAATATTCTATAAGTACACCGACGGGCTAACAGTACGGTGCAGTACGGGTACGGTAGAGCAGCGCTCGGCTAACGGAGCCTTAATGCAAGCCTCGTTCGCCGGAGAGACATCTAAATATGGACTTTAAAACACCGTTTGTTCGCTCAATAATATTTCGAGCTTTACTATGAATGGTGTTGTAATTTCCTTCTGCCGACTGTGGTTCAGCTGAACGGTATGGTGTTAACAGTTGTGGTTCCAGAGGAAACCCAGCATCACCTAAATTATTTAATAAATTTCAGTAATGTATAATAAAATATAATAAAACCTAGTAGCCATATGTATATTGTGCCCAAAATCAGATGAAACCTCTTGCTTCAATGGACTGTTGTTCCATATGAAAACATCATGTGTAGATCCGGGATGCCTGGCGTCAACATACCTAATTCGCATTTGGTAATCACACATCTAGAGAAAATTCATCATTATGAGAAAAGTTAATATGAATTGTTAAATGACTTACCAGCAAAACGTTCAAGCTAAAGTAACCCTTCCTATTAATATGTATATAAATGTCGAACGTCTTCCTTTGGTCCCATGATGCGTACGTGTGTACCCTCTATGCACCCAACTACACCAGGAAACTTATATTTGGAATAAAAATCGTTTTTATTTTCCACTTTTTCCTCCTCCGTCATTTTAGAAATAATCCATTGCTCGCAGATTTTTTCTTCTACTAAATGCAAAACTTCGGTCAAAATCAATGAAAACGTAGGTTGTGCCATTCCGAGATTAAAATCGTTTCCGTGAGATTTTTGGAAACTTCCTTCCGCAAAAAATCTCAAGGCATCACACACTTTTAGCAGTGGAGGTATTGCTGATGATCGATGATTGATCTGAAATCCTTATATATGGTGTCTACTAGATAAACCACTGCGACTTTTGGCAATCGAAAATAGGCTTTAAAACTAACAAAAACTTAGTTAATAAAATATTATAACTAAAATACAGAAGTATCCATCTAGGACATTACTTACAGTACTGGCGGTAGTTCTAATGGATTCGATTTGTCCCTTAAATGTCGTCTTAAAAATGCCACGTTAAAAGCCTCTTCTTGGTCTGCGAAAAAAAGTTCCACGGAATTAGTCATTTTATTTTTAGTTTAATATTTGT
Organism: Lypha dubia; assembly: GCA_947311025.1. Taxonomy (NCBI): domain Eukaryota; kingdom Metazoa; phylum Arthropoda; class Insecta; order Diptera; family Tachinidae; genus Lypha; species Lypha dubia. Next base: position 36,848,567 of record OX371263.1, read on the forward strand.
GTGATTTTATTTTTTAATTCACTTTGAATCACTTTTTTCCTTTTTGTTAGTAAAAAAAATGGTTTGTTTATATATATTTTCAGTTGCCAAACTGTCAAAATAGCATTATCGATAACTTTTTGGCAACTGAAGAAAGTTGCCGTACATAATACCAATTTATACGTGCTTTCTGGCAACGCAACTGAAGTTGGGTTGCCATCCATAATCGACCTATAAATTTCACATTTTCGTTTCAAAATGTTTTGTGCATGTTTCATCTGAGAGAAGACGTAAATTGGAAAATAAATCACTTGAAATGATTTTTCTGGGGTATGACAATAACTCGAAAGCTTTTCGGTTTTTCAATCCGGCTACCAAAAGGGTAGTAATTAGTCGTGATGTTCGTTTTACCGACTTTACAAAAAATAATATTGATAAGGAGGTTTCTATTGAATTTAATAGAAACAATAGTAATAATAATAAATTGATTGAGGAGGTGAAATTGGAATCAATGCGCACGGTAGTGCGCCAGGCCAAGTTCGGCCACACAGTGTATATTTACACGAAACCATTCGAACTGTTTTTACCCCCTTCATAACATTGCTCCCCCTGACCATAATATAATAAAACCTAAAACATTAGGTCTCCCCACAGAGGTGACCTCACAGGTTAAATTTGAAAGTTCTACCATAAAAGCTTCCCGAGATATTAAGGTGTGAAAAGTCCATATATTAGTACATATTCACTGACTCACTCACTCATCAATATTATTGGGCACTTCCAGTAAAGCTAGAGAGCTGAAACTTGGTACACAGGTAGGTCTTGGTGAGAAAATAACCAGAAAAATCTAAAAACGGGCACTTTCCTCTCGGGGGAGACTAGGGTTCCCCTTCTTTGTATGGGGCACTTACAGTATAGCTAGAAACCTGAAATTTCGTGCACAGGTAGGTAGTGATGAGAAATTACCGAAAATGATTTTTTAACGGGCACTTTTCATCTGGGGGGACAATCATGCCCCTTCTTTGTATGGGGTACTTCTAGTATATCTAGAAAGCTGAAATTTCGTGCACAGGTAGGTCCTGATAAGAAATTATTGAAAATGATTGTTAAACGGGCACTTTTCATCTGGGGGGACAATCATGCCCCTTCTTTGTATGGAGCACTTCTAGTATAGCTAGAATGCTGAAATTTGGTACACAGGTAAGTCCTGATAAGAAATTAATGAAAATGATTTTTAAGCCGGCACTTTTCATCTGGTGCGACTATGGTGCCCCTTCTTTGTATAGGGCACTTCTAGTATAGCTAGAAAGTTGAAATTTTCTACACAGGTAGGCCCAGATAAGCAATACATATAAATATTTATACAAAAACAACTTAGAAAAAGGAAGTGAGATCCACACAAAAACATAAATGTGAAAATAAGGCCAAGTTCGTATCCAAAAAGTTTCGGCCGTAAAAAGTACTGAGATCAAAATAAGGACCAAGTTCTTGATAGGTGCAATTCCATCTCATTTCTAGGCAACCTATAAGCTTGGCAATATTTTTCCAAGAATTCTTTCCCCTATTAGGAAGGCAAACAAATTTTGCCAAGCTTACAGGTTGCCTAGAAATGAGATGGAATTGCACCTATCAAGAACTTGGTCCTAATTTGGTCTCAGTACTTCTTACGGCCGAAACTTTTTGGATACGAACTTGGCCTTATTTTCACATTTATGTTTTTGTGTGGATCTTGTTTACATGAAGTTAAAGAAATCAATAATGATTTGGTAGACAACAATGAAGATAATGATAATGAAGAACATAATGATTCTGAAGAACGTGATGATTATAAAGAACATTTAGAAATACAGGCACCTACTATTAGAATTCCCAATCGAGAAAATAAATGTAAAGAGCCTAAAAGACTAATTGAAGAAATGTGGTTAATACAACCTAAAAAACCAAAAACATATCAGCAAGCAATCGAGAGTGAAGAAAAGGTGCAGTGGTTAGCTGCAATGGAAAATGAGATGGAATCTATAAAGAATAATGAGACTTGGGAGCTCGTAGACCTACCTGAGGGAAAATCAGCAATAGGATGTAAATGGGTTTGCAAAATAAAACGTAACTCTTATAATGATATAAGTAGTTTCAAAGCACGCCTTGTTGCTCAAGGTTTTTCACAAAAATATGGACTCGACTGTGAAGTTTTTGCCCCAGTAGTGTCTCACACAACTTTCAGAATTTTATTGTCTATTGAAGGAAGAAAAATATGATTGTAAATCACATTGATGTTAAAACTGCGTTTTTAAATGGTAAAATATCCGACACAATTTTTATGAAACAACCTCAAGGTTTTCAAGAAGGAAATAATGAACTAGTATGTTTATTAAAGACAAGCATATATGGCTTGAAACAAGCTGCAAGATCGTGGAATCATACATTACACGAAATTCTTATTAGATAAAAATTTACACAGAGTCTCAATGATCCATGTTTATATTATGGCAATATTTACGGTGACATGTGTTACATCATTGTCTATGTTGATGACCTTATATTGGCTTGTTATAACTAGAAACAAATAAAGTATATTGAAAGCACATTATCAAACAATTTTGTTGTAAACAACTTAGACGAACTAAAGTATTATTTGGGAATCGAAATATTAAAGGACCCATGGGGTAATTTTCAACTGTGCCAATCCAATTACATGTATAAAACTGTTCAGGAATTCGGATTGCAAGAAGCAAAACCGACTAGAACTCCAATGGAATTATGTTATGGAAAAGGAGGAGATACCACTCTTCTTGAAAATAACACTAAGTATTGTAAATTAATTGGGCATCTTTTATATATTTCAGTCAATACAAGACCTGATATTTCCGCATCTGTAAGTATTCTAGCACGAAAAGTTTCACAACCTACAAATGAAGACTGGATACAATGTAAACGTGTTTTAAAATACTTAAAGTCAACATCAAATTTAAAATTAAATCTAAGCAATAAATATGGAGAACAACAACTAACTGTTTATGCCGATGCGAACTGGGCTGAAGAAAGGATCGAAACAAAATCAAATAGTGGCCGAATATTTTTCTACAATGCTGGTACAATAGCTTGTCCTGTCACTTGTGGCATCTTCAACATGTGAAGCAGAATATATTTCATTATCTGAAGCTGCAAAGGAAGCAAAATGGTTAAGACAACTGTTAGAAGATTTACAATAACCAATAAATAAATCAACACAAATCTTCAATGACAATCAAAGCTGCTTACATCTATTAAATTATGATAGATTCTCCTGTAAAACAAAGCATATGGATACCAAATACAAGGTGACAAAAGACATAGTGAAGAAAGGTATCATAACAACAAGCTACTGTCCCACAGAAGAGATGATAGCTGACATTTTAACAAAGCCGTTGGCGCCCAACAAACATAATTATTTTTGTAAGAGATGCAATTTGGGGTGAATGAGGAGGAGTGTTGAAATAATAACATTCACTGTAATTGCATATCATATGTATACATTGTTTTCTTTTTTCTAAGTGTACAATATTATTATTGTTAACTAAATTCTTATGCGAAACACCTTGTACTTCAACTTATATTGTAACATATGTTTTGCTGTAACTAAAAGAACTTCTTTTGTAATCTTCTTTCATTCTATTAATAAAAGAGACTAAAACGTTCCTACGGCCATATTTTCTTCCTGCTTTATTTTATTCAAAAGTCTTGTTCATAAAATTGAAATAAAACACTTAGAATTCAATTTTATTAGTTTCGCTTTTTATGTATTTGTTTGTAATTGACGATTGTTTATTATGCAGTTTTTATTTTTTGTACTGTTTATGTTCATGGCCACACACCCAATGAACTTAAATTTAAAAATTCCAAGTATGTAAAATTAATAAGAATGAATATTGTATAAAAGAAATAAAATTTAAATAAAGATCGCCTTTTTTGTGTTTGAACATTCAAGAGTGAGCCTCAATCATTTTTTTTTTTTGGAAAACAACTCTGTTTCAAGTGCCGCTTGTTGTTTTAGTAATTTTAACCTTAATCCAGTTTATGTGTTGTGATTAAAATCTAGAACATATTAACAAAAGAGTTAATTTGCAAGTACAATGAGGTGAACAAAAATTCGTTTTAAATTTACTACAATACCTTTTTTAATGTCATCGCTACGCTTTGGGAAAACGTTTTTCAAATAGCCGAATGCGTTTGGACAATTTACAGCGGCAACTTCGATTAATTTTCCCAATTTTATGTCGAGTGGTGGCTGCAAGATGTCTTGAGTATTGTCAATTACAGGTGCATTATTAGTCGTTTCATTTGTTGCTCCACACTTCCTCTTGGTCTCCACGAATTACATTGGAATTGATTCAGAGCGCGAATCCCAATTACAAAGAAAACAAAAGAATTTTGGAAAGCGGCCCTTATCGATGATCCCTTCCAAAATGTTGATGACCTTCAAATCACAGCAAATCCTCCATTTATTTTCGTAGTATTTGATTTTTTTCATTATATATTTCAATGTTTTATAGCTTTCTTTCATGTTAATACCCACTGCTAGCGAAGGTGTTCGGTTCGTCACACGCAACAACAGCGCTTTCAAGCTTGAAGCTGAACCATCAATAAATAATCTCCACTCACTAGCAATGTACTTCATTCCCATTTTTACGTCGCTGCGATGGTCCCTATATGGCCATAATGAAATCCATTTCCATTTGTGTTGTTAGTTGTGGTCCATCTCTTCCCTGTTGGGGCTCATAATCGGTATCAAATGGATCTTTATAAGTAACACCACTTACTCTAGCCATTCCTGTACATTCTGTCCTATGATATATAGTTGACAGCCTTGGTGATACAAAATTGTCAGGTGCAAGCACTGGTAGTGTGGCTGTTACAGTTGATTTAGACGACATGTGTAATTTACGCATTCGTAGCAACTGTATGCATCTTGATCACCTGGGCAATTAATCCAGTTTATCGGCTTACAATACATCATATTATTTTTGCCTCCACTCAACAATGCCATGAGATTGTTATAACATTGGCGACACATTTTATTAGGTGTGTAATTTTCACCGGTCAAGTCTACGCACTAGTTAAAAGATTATTTTCCTTTTGAAATCTTGTAGATATTGTTTTTCTGATTTGATGACCGCAAACGTAGCAAAATAAATACATTTTTCCACGCTGCGTTTTAAATTGTCACTTTCCAATGTTGTGTGCGAATTCTGTTGTAGCACTTTCTCTATAACTTTCACCGCTGAGCTCTCGTTGACGTCACGCTGTGTAATGCCTCGATGTGAGCGTCGCATTGCATTTATATTGTGTGCTGCGTCCCTTGATGCGTATGCTGAGCTTATTGCTTTCCTGTGCTGCTGCGGTCGGTACGTGATCGCGTGAGTTGTTTATTGAGATCTAAGGTACATTTTTGTAGTTGATTGTTTCCTTGAATTTTGAACGCTTTGCTACCTATGGACCTGAACAGGGGAAAAAAGTTAAAAGTTTTTTTGCGATTTTGATCTTGACGATGAAGTTCTTTTGATTTTATATGTTCACAATTTTTTTCTTTATACCAAGAGCTACAACTCTACTACTGCTACTGCCTCAGAGAGTAAATCAAATTTCCGAACGGTTTGCAAGATAAGAGCCTGAGAAAATGATCATTGTTTTGTAAAAATTACACCGAGGCCCCAAATCTTTGGGGGTCCATAAAAAAAGTGACTTGGGGCAAAACTGGGAGACACGGGTCTTTTTTTTTGATTATTTATCTCGTAGTGGTGTCTGTATATGGTTATATTGTTTCGTGTTGCACTGTGTAATTATTTAGTTGTGGCAGACACACTTTAATTATAATAAAGAAATAATAGGATGTTGTAGCAAAGAAAGTTTTTTCTTTTGTGTAATGATTTCTTTTTAATTTTTGCGAACATACTAATCATTAAACGTGAAATCTTTTCTGTTTTCACATTTTTATATTGTTTCTAATGAACATAAATACAAAACAAACCGAAACCAAATCAATATTGGTATTGTGTTAATTCCATGCATTTTGTTCACTGTAATAACACTAGTACATACTCTAGAACACTACTAATATCTATGTTTCTTTCATACTACCACCGTGTTGCTTTGCTGTCGGCAATATAATCAATCTCATATGCACACATATATTCTACTTTGGAAAGTTTACAGCCGTTATTCTGCTGTGGTGAATGTTTCTAATGTTTAAATATGTGATAATTATGACAGAATAGCTAAGAACTTAGGAAAATTTAAATAAAACGATTGTGAAATTCGTAATAGAGATCTAATATTATGGGAGTGGTAATTATTTTCAATCAAATATGCAGGCGAATACGGCTAGACAATTCAAACCAAAACTTTCCCAGCAACTTTCATCGGAAGAACTCTTTTCGGAACGTCTCATTTTCTTGGGATAATTTTTTGAATTACTTCGATCGCTTAAATGCATTGGCATATTAGCAAATTCTGGTCTGGCCGTGCGAAATTTCTCCATTAAATAACTTTCTTCCGGTGTAAGACCTTTAAGTTTTTTACCTGCAATAAATGTAATGGAAATTATTAAAACTCAAATAGAACATGTGTAACATTAAAAAAAACTGCCCGTTAAACATATTTTGCCGAGATTATTGTAGACAGATAATATGGTATTAGGTACAATCAAGCGAGTTATCTAAAATTCTATTCGATATTTTACTTTATATTCGCCAGAGCATAGTTGAGGGTAATGCTATTAAGGTTTTTTTTTTTGATAATTTTATTATTTATTGAATCTTTAATTATAAGTTGAAACATCAATAAGATGCTCAAATCTTAAATCTAAAAATGTTATAATATATTGTAATGACACGTTTTGCCGCTCGGATGCCGGGATAACTCAGCGGTGTCCAGTGTGGTACATAAAAAATAGTGAGTTGATTAAATGTGGTCGATGTCACAGTCTGGTAAAAAGTCGTCCGTGATTACGATGCGGTATTCCGCCTATGTGGTGAATGTTCCTGACTAGTATCTGCCCGGAGCCCCAGGAGGCGCCTGTAGAGGATTAGAATGCGCCAAGCAACTAGAGACCACCCCGCGGTACGAGTGGGGTGTAAAGGTTGGTGTGTGAATAGTATTTTATTGTATTGGAAGTATTTAAATTGCCGGCGCTAATAAACGCCACTGGCAAAATAAAGTGAATGGCAGATGAATGCCAGTATCCACTTGCCGATTTAAGGCCAAGATAAAAATTTAAATGTTTTTGAATTAGTAATGCCGATTGCAGGCAAAGTATTAATTAATTTTATTTTCAAAAATTTGTTTCTTATATTCTAAACTAACTGTATTCTAAAACTATAAAATTTCTTATTCACTAAATATAATTGTAGTTTGAGAAAAAAATATAAAATACATTAAACATAATTGTTGTATAGCAATAACAAACATTTCAGTATTGAACAATACAATTGTTGTAATATAAAAAATAACAATTGTATTAAAGGTATAAATGTTTGTTGTAAAAATGGTAGTAATATTAATAGGGTGCCGTGTGCAAAAGTAATAATAAGAACAGTATGTGTAACAAATATAATAGATTAATAGAGTGCCGTGTGCAAAAGTTATAATAAGAACAGTATGTGTAATAAGTATACTTACATATAAAATAATAATAAATATAATAATAGATTATTTAGGATGCAGTACACCCTTCCCCTTAAGAAAAATTTTACAATTTTTAGGATTAAAATTTAAAATTTTTTTGTTTTTTTTTTGTGTTTTTTTTTTTTTATTCTTTAAATTCATTACCTATTTCTAAAATAGAATTGACTCCTTTTCTTTTGACTATTTTATATGGACCATGATATGGTGCCTGATTTTTTTTTTGTTAAATTTTCGAACGAGTACTAAGTCTCCTTCTTTTAAATTTAGGGGATTAGTTTTTAATCATTTGTCTATTCGTTTTTGTTTCGACTTTTCTAAATATTCTCTTGCTTTAGTTATAGAATATTGTAATCTGAACCTCAATTCTTGGGCATAATTTTCAGGGTTGTAAATTGGTTTATTACTTGAAATTTCTTCATTAGGAAAGTTCGGTAATTTGCCAAATATTAGCTTATATGGCGTGTAATTTGTGTCTATATGAGGTGTTGTGTTGTATGCGAAGCAGAAGTAAGGAATCCATTTGTCCCACTCATCATTCTTACAATAATTTAAAAGAAACTCATTGAGTACTCTATGATTTCTCTCTACTGATCCTAGAGTCTCATGGTGATATGGTGTGCTAAAAACTTGTTTAATTTGTAAAATGTTGCATTCTTCAAACAATAATTCGTTTAGAAATTCAGTACCTCTGTCAGATTTGAGAACTTTAAAGTGTCCATATACTAAAATTAAATTTTCTATTATATTCTTAGCAACTGTTTTTGCATCCTTTGCTTCTATAGGACATGCTACAATATATTTTGTCAGATCATCTTGCATTGTTAAGATATATCTGTACTGGTTTGAATACCTCAATGGGCCTACAGTATCTATTGATATTGTTTCGAAACTTGTTCGTGGTGTATCAGTAATGATTAGTTTTTCTTTTGTGTGTTTGGTCTGTTTATTTATTCTGCACTCGTTGCAGTTTTGTATATGTTTTTTGACCATTTTTCCCATGCTCTTCCATATATATTTTTGTTTAAGTTTTAGGGTAGTTTTTCTTACACCTAAATGACCTCCTAAAATTTAATTGTGATATTCATTAATTAAATTGGTTTGAAGATTTTTGTCTGTGATTCTAATGGGTTCTCTATATAGTAAAATATTTAAATTCTCACACTGATTTCTTTTTAATTTATTAAAAATATTCTTAAATTGTTCAATGTTTATATTCTTGAAAATAACATCATTATTTTTTGTGCTAATTTGTGTATACCTAGGGATAGCATTTTTGGTAAAAGTTTCTCCAATGACATTTGTATGTTCGATGGATTGTCGCTGCACCTAATTACTATCTCTACATCACTAATTGCAATATCGGGTTTTTTGATTTTGGAATCTAATTCAAATTTTAATTTTTTCATATTTTTGACTTCTGAGATTGACGTACATTCCCATATAAAAAGTTTATTAGGCTTTTTATTTGAGCCGTTATTATCATTCTCGTTGTTACATTCTTGGTTAAGATTTTTTTTCATGTTTCGCGTTATTGCAAAGATGTTTTCAATGGGTACGTTGTCTGATGGAATCATTGATTTCAAAGTGATAATGCGTCATTTGTTAAGTCTTTTCTATCAAGTTCTAATTTGTTTATCGTTACATCATGATTATTTGTGTTTAAAAATCTAATATGTTTTGTGCCTACAGCTGGTATTATACTATTGGCTACAAAAACGCCTGGAGTTATCTCCTTGCTTAAAATGATACTTTCTTTATTTGTAAATATATTTACTGGTGCGATTAATTCTGAACGTGCGGGTGCATTTATCCGTTTTATAGGTACATTTGGTATTCATGAGTATGGTAATTTCTTCATTTTCTATATTAAATGTTGTTGTGTATGTTTCGAAATCTATTCTACATTTGTATTTTTCCAAAATATCTCTTCCAATTATTCCATCAGTGGGAATAGGGAAATCGTTGGATACTATGTGGAATTTATGGTTAATATGCTGATTTTCAAAATGTAAATTTAAATGGGCTGAACCAATGCTTTCAATGGTCTAAAATTGAAATATCCCTGTGGTTTATTTCTTTTAAATTTCCTTGTTTGCATATGGAAATATCTGCACCTGTGTCTAAAATGAAATACTGATTTTTATTTGTAATTTTGCAATTTATTATAATGGAATTTGGCGTATTTATTGAAAAATTGAAATATCGTGGCTTCGGATAACAGTTTTCGTTATCCTGCCTCTCTAGTTTCCCTGTCTATATGAAATATTATTAGCATTTTGGCTTCTGCTGCTATTCTGTGGGTAGCTATTATTGTTGTTTCTGTTTCTATTTTGAGGAATATTATTTATGTTTCTATTATGTGAAAAATTATTATTTGAATGTGTGCCCCTATTGTTATAACTATATCTGTTATTATTATTTTGCGATCTGTTATATTGGTTATTGTCTCTAATATTATTATTGTTGTGGTGAAAGTTGGGATTTTCTTGTCTGCGATTGTTATTAAAATTGTGGTGTGTACAATAATTTGCACGTTGGTTATTGTTTCGGCTATTCATGTTACTGTGGTGAAAATTATGATTTCTACCACTATATTGGTATTCGATGTTGTCGCGTTGGGGAAATCTTTGGGGGTTTTGGAAGTTGTTGGGTATTCTTCCGCCAACTCTAAAAATGTTATTGTTGTTTTGTTGATTATCTTTTTCTAATGTTATGCATTTTTCTGATGCATCATTTAATGTTTTTGGACTACACGCTATCAATAGGGTTCTATACTGCTCATTTACGCCTTTCATAAATATATTAAGTGCCATGCTCTCAGCCATTTTATATATGGCATTTTTAGCCTCTTGTGTCGGATTTTCTAATGCCTTTATTTGAAAATCGTTTAATTGTTCACCTAGCAGGACAATTTTTTCTCTGAACGAAGCTATGTTTGAATTATTTTGTTTTTGTGTTCCAAGCTCATTTAAAACTTGTTGTAGGGTTCTTGGATTAGGATACGATATCACCAATAAGTTTTTTAGATCAGTAAAGGTTGTTGGTCTGTTAGCACGTCCAATGGTGCTACGAACATTTGCAGTTAATTTGAAATTGTAGACATATTTTATAAAAAGCTCTCTCTCTTCTGCAAGAATCATATCGTGCAATAGTTCTGTTTGCAACAAAAAGTCTTCCAACGCCTCATACGGACCCTTAAACACAAGTAGATTTTTACCTACGACGTTTATGTCAAAATGAGCCATATTTGATATATTACCTACTTCTTCGTCTGATTTTAAATTGGTATCTTTACTTTCTTTTGTTAGAAGATTTTTTATAAGTGGTGTAACACTCTACTATATATTTCTTCAAATTTCTGAATTAATTTTTCGCAATTTTCTTTAATTAATGATTGAGAATATTTTTCGAATTCTGTTTTTATTAATTGCAAACGTTTTAATTTTTCTAATTTATATTCTTCGGTGTAAACTCTATTTTTACTTTTGTTAATATTTACTTCAATTTTCTCTAATTCGTTTATAAATTTTTCTATAGATTCCATTTAATACAGAAAAGGTTTTAGTCGCATATAAATATTATTTTTAAATTCTATTCTAGTTTGATCCACTATGGCAACTCTTATTTATTTTCTCACTTTTCATATTTTTTAACTTATATATAGTGTTTCATTTGTTCACTTCAATGTGGCAACTCTTAAATTTTTTGACATTTCTTTTTATTGTGAAATTCTATTTCATAATTGTAATTTATTTAATTAGCACGGTAAAAGTTAGTGTATTTTTTAGTGAAAAAGTTTTGTGATTTTTTTATTTTTATATTGAATATAATATTGTTATATATATTTCAGCATGTGATTTAAAAATTCATGTTGTATGTGTTTATAATATATTATTTTCATATACATACTTCATTCGAAAATTATAAGTGTATGTATGCATACATACTTACGTGAAAAAGAATTCATTATTTATTTATATGAAAAAAATTTTAATTTGAAAAAAAAAAAATATTGTTAAAAAAAATCTATTTGTGTTTGTGTTGTTCCATTTCGGCTTCAAGTCGGCCGATTTGTGTCCATATTTCGGACGCAATGTCCCAGGATGGTGGTGGAGTTTGGTTAACAGTATTCCTGAGTGCTGCCAGTTTACGGCGCAAACGAACAATTTTTCCTCCTCAGCGGTGTCGTGGCCTGATGACAGCAGGAATCTTTGTCAGCTCTATTTCCTTTTTGTTGTGCTGTCTTTTCCGGTATTCCACAATAGTTAGTGGTTTGGGGCCTGTATTTGTTGCTTCAGTCTCAGGTGCTCCTTCTCCGGGTAAATTTTTGTCTTCAATGTTTGGCAGGATTGAAGGCAAAGTATTAATTCATTTTATTTTCAAAAATTTGTTCCTTATATTCTAAACTAACTGTATTCTAAAACTATAAAATTTCTTATTCACTAAATATAATTGTAGTTTGAGAAAAAAATATAAAATACATTAAACATAATTGTTGTATAGCAATAACAAACATTTCAGTATTGAACAATACAATTGTTGTAATATAAAAAATAACAATTGTATTAAAGGTATAAATGTTTGTTGTAAAAATGGTAGTAATATTAATAGGGTGCCGTGTGCAAAAGTAATAATAAGAACAGTATGTGTAACAAATATAATAATATATTAATAGAGTGCCGTGTGCAAAAGTTATAATAAAAACAGTATGTGTAATAAGTATACTTACATATAAAATAATAATAAATATAATAATAGATTATTTAGGATGCACTACAGGGGTACTTGGGAGAGTGTTTTTTCCAGAGAAACGAAATACACCGCTTCTTCAACTGCTACTCCCCAAGATATAGCAGCACACGACTACTCGTTCGCTCCCACCACACCAGGGATACCTATCCAATGAATGGTACTTCTCTTGACTCGGAATACACCTCGCCACTAGAAGCTATCATTCACGGCTTATGGCCTGTCCTGTCTCTGTTGTACCTCTATTGAAAGAAATACGCCTAGTCAATTGTGTTAATATTTATTGCGGAATACACCGTAAAAATATCAACCTTACCGTCAAAAGTCGATCACCAACTGACTTGATAATCATTGTGCGTGGCCTTTTATAGCAAATCCCTGCCTATATACTAGTTATTGTATGCATGTGTTTGGATATATTGTTACAATTTATTTTGTAACTTATTTCAGAATTAAAACACAAGAGACTATTATGATTTTAGTTATTACTTTAATTTTATTTACTTTTTAATTTTTATTACTTAGTCTAATTTTATTATTTTATAACCATCTCAGGGACCCGCTTTTTAAGGCTGGTGTTTGATCAGGTTTTTGTTATGTGTGTTATGTGTTAAGAATTGACTCGACTTGACTAGGCTCGACTAGACTGACTAGACCTCCATACCAAATCACCCTCCGCTTTTATACCCAATTTCGCTGTCTGATTGAACGATGCTGCTGACGTTCGCTGCCGCCGGCGTGGTCATTGCTAAGTGTGCTAGTATGCAAATTCAGCATATTCATACCCGTGGAACTTCCAGCCGATTGCGGTTCTCACGATATTGCAATGTCAGCATATATCTGTAGGAAAATTACTGGTAATAACGTCAGTAATGCATGCAGCGGTATTTTGCTGCCGTTGGTATTTTTGTTGGTTGAGGGAAAATAACTCAACGTCAGTATGTGTGTGCAGCGTATGTTCTGCTGTCGCTGATACTTCTGCTGGTTAGGGGAAAATCACTCATAACATTCCACCCCCCTTACGGACAAGAAACATCCTGTCTTAGGATGTTTCGTAGCCATCCTTCTGGAATCAAGTCAAAATGGATGTGTGTATGCATCCGACTACCTTGGCGATACAGCTTTGGCAGCTCTCGGAGTAATATGTAATTATCTCCCGAGCCTCGATTGCCTGAAGGTTCGCAGTTTACCATTAGTTGGTGACTGCTGAGTGTCTGTCGACTTGGTACGTTTGCTGCGTCACCAAGGAAAAAATATGATATTGTTGGTGAAATGTTGAGGTTGTTACTGACGTTGGGGTGTTTTCCCATTTTCTAACGGAACTGCGTTTTCCGTCCATGTATGTGTTGTGCCATCGCATATAGCTTTAACTGTTGATTATGGTTGTGTGAGGTTGAAGGTTATGGCTGTCTGTCTGTTGATCGTTGGATTGGATTCTTTATTGTTGTCGGAACTGGGTTTTCCGTCCATGTATGCGTTGTGCCATCGCATATAGCTTTAACTCTTGTCTAGGGTTGCGTAAGGTTGATAAGCTTTAATTGTTGATTATGGTTGTGTGTGGTTGAAGGTTATGGGTTGCTTGTGAAACATCGGTCGGGTTTTAATATTTTTAATCTTATAACTAACAATTTCTTTTCTTATTTGTACTTAAATAAAAATTTCTGTTTTGTACTTATATGTCTTATATACATATATGTATTTCTCTTTTTTTTTTTTTTTTTTTTTTTATTTCTTACTTATTATTAATTAGACATTTTTTGGAGGTAATTTGCATGATATAAAATTTTAATATTTTAACTAGATTTTCTGTTTGTTAAAATTTCTTATTACTTTTATTTTTAATATGTATATTTTTCTTTAACTAATAGTTATATATGTATATATATATACTTATGTGTATTGTTAATGGTATGTTTCTTCTTTTTTATTTTCAACTTAATATAAAATTGTATGTATGTATGACACACAAAAAATTATAATAGTTATGCATTTACAAGTTAGTTGTATAATTATTGTGTATGTGTATTGATATTTATATATATGTACTCTTATATTAACCTTGAAATAAACTTATACAAGAAATTGAAAATTTTTAAATTATTTGAAAACGTTGCAAAAATGAGTAAGAGAAAAAAAAACTTCATTACATTTAGTACTACATATATCAAATTTCAACTTATTTACACATTTTTTCCTCTCCCTTTTTTTTATATATATAAAAAAAATGAGTTTAGTTAAGCTTGTATTTATCCTTGTCTTTGTTAAAGAAATTTAACACCTTTGCTGTTTTAATGATTTGAAAGAAAAATTACTCACTTGCTTATAATTTTTTTTAAATCAAGAGCAAAAATGGCAGAAAATTAGGAAAGTTTAAAATTGCAAATAGTTTGTTATTTAGAAGAAAGACAAAAATAAATATTAATAGGAAATTTGTTGAAATTATTTCATAAGTTGCTTGTTCTTCTTTATTTGAAAATTAAATTTTAGTTTCTGTACTTGAAATTTTTATTCATTGTTCATTATTCATTTTAGCTTACATTCAACATAGATTAATTCGTGTTTTTTATTATTATTGTTAGTATTACTGAAATACCATGCATGTATGTATGTTTGGCTTTTATTTTTGTTTCAATGTCAATGCAAAACTTCCCAGCATACCATTGTCGGAGCGCTCTTATGTATGAGCTCATATATGAGAGTTTTTATGAGTTTCAATGAGTGCTTTCTGCGTAAATATTTTTTTATGAGTTTCAATGAGTGTTTTCTGCGTACACGCGCTGAAACATAACGGTAAATGCATGCTAAGCAGAACAAAAAAAAAAATTTACCAATATATTCATTTGTGCATATTTTTGAAGGCGTACAGTCGCAATTGTGAGTAAATTTAATATAACTAAAAATAAAATAAATTAATATAATGAAAAGACCAAGCTCTAAAGAAAGTAAATTAATAATAAGTGAACTTCGTGCAAAAAAATTAATGGTGTTTTCTTTTCTACACACAAAATGGCACCTCGTTGAAAGGCACATGAATAAAATGTCTTGCCAACCCTGTTACAATGCAACTCGTTATTTCAATAGAATAAAACTCGATTTATGAAAAAGTGGAACGCACTGTTTTTAACAGCTGACAGCGAAGCTTTTTCGACACAATTAAAAAAAAATTCAACAAATCCTTTGACACGCGGATGAGGGCTACGACTTAATATCCAATAATTGACTGACAGTCATTTCTGCACATATAATAGATGCGGCAATATCCATATTTTTAATATTTTTGTTTAAAATTGCTGAATATGTTAAAAAATTCACCAATTTATTTTCATACAATACGTAAACATGAAAATACAGCTGCCAGATAGCTGATTTATCGATCTGAACTTTTAACGATTTTTTCATATGAAGATTTTGTTATGAGAGCAATTTTATAACACCGAATCCAGTAAGATTCTATATTACTGAAAATCTAGCATTAACAATGTAATGTTTTCTCATGGCTGGCCTATGAAACAATAGAAATTTTAACTTTAAAACCTTAACTTTTTTACTTCCCAATTCCAGGCGATTTTTTTCAACTTCGTCTGGTAACACTATTTATAAACAAAAACCCCATGTTAAGGCGAATTAATACCAGGTGGCGTTATTAGTGGAGATTATCTGGAGCTTTCTAACCAAAGTGTCAAACTGTATATGAAAAACTAAACAACAACTTTTTGTATATGCATTTAACATTACAGTTTGGTGAATGCTAGATCTTGTTGTACTAATAAGGCCACTTGGTATTAATTCGCTTTGTCATCTGTTTTGCAGGGCACTTACAACACTGCCGATTTTAACGGGGCAAAAAGTGCAATGCCTTCCACCATTATTGAGGGCAATTTTTTTAGAATCAAACACACTGCCCTTTTAGAGAGCAAAACATTTTTAAGAAACAAACACGAAAGTACACTTTCTGCATGGAGATGTAGCATTTTTTTGTAGAAAAGAAAACACCATAAGAAATGCAAATCTAGCATCAAATATTGAAAATAATAGTGTTGCTGAGAGAAATGTGCCAAGTGAAACTTTTTTAGAAAGTATAAACGAAAATTTACCTGATGCATTTGACAAAAATGTTGATAACGGGAGTTGTTTACGCCAAAGATTAGCAGAATGGGCCGTAATTTTTAACATTAGTAATAGTGCAGTTAATAATTTAATAAAATTTTAAATAAAAACTTGTATATTGAATTATCTGTATTTTTGTTGATTTTTAGGATAATAATAAGAGTTCTAAATGCGTGCAAAAAAGATTCTTTTATGCACTGAAATAAGAGTTCTAAATGCGTGCAAAAAAGATTATTTTATAAACTGAAATAAGAGTTCGAAATGCGTGCAAAAGAGATTCTTTTAATTATTCATAAAAGACTCTTTTATGCATAAAAGTTAGAGCTCTTTTATGAGTGACCACTTTAGTAGGAAAACACGCTCTTTTATGAGGCTTTTGAGATACTTTCTGATTATTTTATGAACTCATTATGAGCGACAGCGCTCAGATGACAGAGTCTTTATGTGCTCATTTAGAGCGCATATGGTATGCTGGGTTATTTGTATTCTTACACACATACATGCATGTGTATATCTGTTTAGTCTCGGTTCGCACTATGAAAGTTTCTTTCATGAAATTTCTGAAATTCTCTTTTTTCACTCCTGTCTGCACACTGAAAGTTAATTTCATGAAACTAAAAATTTTTATGTTTTAAATTCATATGAATTGTCAACACACAACAACAAATATTCGTGTTGACAATTACGAACTACAAAACAAAACAGAATTTCAGAGAACATGAAAGTGTGTACCCGACACCATTCTTCTCTCCCCTCTCACCAACAAACTGCCACTTTCATGAAATAAAATTTCATTGTGCGAACCGAGACTTATTCAGTTGTACCCGGCTGTGAAATAGTCTGGCAGAATTTTGCTGTGTAGACATATTTCACAGTCAAGTACTCAACTAAAGTCATGCAAAAAAAAAATGAAAAAAAAATGTAGATACCATCAGTTTGGATATATTGCATTAATTTTTTACCCTGCAGTTGTAAGCATGTGCAAACATTAAAAATGTTTGCAATTGCTTTATTTATGTTTCTACTAATGTGCATAAAACTGCAGGGTTTTGTTTTTTTTTTTGTTTTTTAACATTAAAACTGCACTAATGCACAAATTTAAAAATTAAATCTCATCGTGCAGTCTTGAAAACGAAATGAAACGGTACGGTTGCCAAAATGTTACATTCAATTTTATTGCGAAGAGGAGACGTGTGTTTAAGTTTGCGCTTGAAGAGAAGAATAGTATTTTTTGGAGTTTTTTTTTTTTTAATTAATTTCTTTTAGTTCATTATTTTGCCTTTATAATCCATATAAAATTTAAACGATAAATTACTAAAAAATGCATTTGTGAAAACTAAAATCAAGACGATTAAAGTTATCATGAAACGAACATTTGGCAATGCTTGAATAACTATAGTGTAACTCCACGTGAAAGTGGGAGATAGCCATTTTTCTACGCCTCACGATATAGAAAAGAAAATTTTCTCACATCATTAAATTTTCTTTATTTTTGCTTATAAAACTTCCATATACATTTACATACATATGTATTTCATTTATGGCATACATTTTCGTTAAATACGAAAAGTTTAGTTTATGCCTTTGTAACTTAAAAGACTGAATTCATTAAATTAAAATTTAGAAGCATAAATTCTTGAGGACATGCTCAATTAAATGTAAAATTATATATAAAAAGAAAAGTTTAATTTATGAAGAAGTAAAAATAATCCACGACGACATATTTTCTTTCACTTAAAAAAAGTGAATGACGAATAATTAGCACAGATAAAAAATCAAATATACTTAAAACGAACAAAAAATACTTGAAGAAAAGTGAATAAAAACAGTGAATTGCAAAAAATAAAAGAAATAAAGATACAAACAAACACACAAAGCTGTTCCATACATACTGCCCAATTGATGAAACTATGCAGGCATCTGTATGAGTGTACAGAGAAGAATGGAAGACGTTTAAATAAGAAATTCCTGCATAATTATTCAATAAATTTAATACATATATATGTACACACAACGAACAAAAGAAGAATCACATGAAAACAGTGTTCTAAAAGAAAATAAACTGCAATTCCTAATCAAAAAAAATTTGTAAAGCAACTTTGGTGAAAAGATTCGTGGTGCAATATATATATTTACATGAAACAAAAAAAACAAACTTAATTTCGTGACAAGTGTTAAGCCAAGAAAAAGTTTTTTACAAAAATAAGTTATAATAAAAACTTTACCGACGTTGCAGGAAGGAGGGACCAACTTGAAAAATATCATCACCATCGGCTGTTATTAGTTTTATCTTGGTTGTGCTTCTTATCTTTTCTTTTACTCGAGTTTCGTCCTTGCCCAAGTTTAGAAATTTGCGGACGCAGCTTAAAAACCTGAATAAAAATTTCAGTTAACAGCAAAATAAAGCAGAAGAGAAGCAAAAACATAAAAAAAAACAAATACTCGTGTCGTAGAATACAAAGGATCATTTCAAGTATGGTAAGTCAATACACCAAAAAAAATTTTATTTAGTATCTTTAGTAATAAAAATTCTTGAAAAATACATAGGCAATTAGTCATGATTCCGAATTATGTCATCCTCAAGACTTCCTCTCCCCTCTTGCTTATCACGATTCTGTAAGCCTTTCCCTGCACTACCATGTTTTTACGCATATGCTTGTTCGGCTTCCAATTCTTCTTCATGTCCCGCAATACAGCCGTGAGTGCAGTTCGTACTTCCGTGCTTGTCTGCGAGTGAAATTCATTTGGATATTCTTTAGCTTCATTTTTGAAGAATATTTTTTAAAAACTTTCATTGCTCGCAAAATTTCCAGAATTTAAATATTATTAAAAAAAATTTTATTCGTCTCTTATTTATTCTTATTTTAATACGTTTTCGTAAATCTGTTGCGGCTTCTAACTAATCTGTCTGCTTAATTTTATTTTTAGAAAAGTATCCGTTGGTCGATTAGAAGGTGATACCGTGTAAGTAGCGTTCCATCCCTTTTTTAACCTTTCCCTTTTACTAATTATTTTGCTTCTTTTAGAGTCTTGACGTCAACCTGGGTCCCCTGTTCCTCAAGTTGGAACCATCGTGACAAAAATTTTTCATTGTCCCTTTAAGGTATGTTCCATTGTTTCTTATTATAGTCCTATATAAATATGTATTTCTTTTATATTTCAGCCATTGAAGACCCTAAATATTCAGCATCGATACCGTCGATATTGCGGTGAGTTTTTCCTTCTTCTCTTTTTCCAATTCATTTCCGTCATAATGTTGGTTTTTAGACGCCTTATTCTTTCCTCCTGTTTTGCCAATGACAATGTGTGTTGTTGTGTTCCTCCATACTGCGTGTAGTGGTTGAATTTTGAAAATCTCGAATGGATCTCCTTCCTTCATGGGATATCTTTCTCGGTTGCGTTCAGTATGGGTACTGCTGTGCCTCCATTTTTAATGTTGACCACAGTATTTCCAGCATAAACTCCAGGGGAAATCTCCTGTTTTTGTGCAACCACAGTTTTATCTCTCGAAATGATATTAACCGGCACTTTAGTAACTGCTCCCGTATCTACAAGTAAGACCAATCTTCCCTCCCTAGCTCCTTGGCAGGGTAGCGTCATAAAAACTGTGTCCACATTGCTCGGTGATTCAGTACTATTATTTATATTTGGCATTATCTCTTCACTTTGTTTCTCTTCATATTTATGTTTTAATACTTTGTCTTTTTCCGCTTTCACTTCCAAAGTTTGCCCGTTCTCTTGATTTGCCTGTTTATGCTCAACCACGGTTTTATCTCTTGATATGATATTAACCGGCACTTTAGTAACTGCTCCCGTATCTACAAGTAAGACCAATTTTCGCTCCCTAGCTCCTTGGCAGGGTAGCGTAATAAAAACTGTGTCCACATTGCCCGGTGATTCAGCACTATCTTCTATATTTCGCACCATCTCTTCACTTTTTTCCTCCTTTTTTTTGTTTAATTTATTATCTTTCGCAGTATTTTCTTCTATAGTGTGCCCGTTCTCCTTATTTACCGAGTGTACAACTGCCTCGGTTACTATCCTGGTTGGCTGCTCTGTCTCTGAGTCAGCCTCCGTATCATCTTTATTTACCCGATTCTTTGTTTCTGTTTCTTTATTATACTTGTATTTGTTCTCTTTTTTATGCCAATCTAATTTTCTGTTAATTTTCCGGACCCCAGTTATTGGCGATAACTGGGCCGAATTTCGTTTCCCTGAGCATATGTCCGATTTGTGTTGCTATGGGCCTCTACGGCATTGTTAGCTAGGTCCCTGCCGTTGTTGCTATTTCGTGCCTGTTGGTAGATCCCTGCACCCATTGCTTCAGTCTGTCTAACATTACTTCTGCAGTCCTGTGCAAAATGTCCTTGTTGCTGACATTTAAAACAGGTTGGGCGTGTACCATTGTTTCTGTTTGCCCCTCTGTTCATATTTTGTCCCATCGCTATTTGTGGGCTTCCACGGAATTATGTGTTTGTTGTCCTCCTATTTCTTTCTGTCGTCCGTCTATTCGATTGATTTTGGTTTGGTATGTTTCTTCTTGGCTCGCAGAAAGGGGTTTCCTTCTGACCGTTTAACCTACACAATCGGCAGTATAAGGAGCCTAATCTATTTCTGCAGTTTTCCACATCGTGCCCGCTGTTTCCACAGAACGTACAGCTCACGATATTCCTGCACAGTGGCCCCATTTCATGGCCGTATTTTCACAGCTCATACAGTATGGTGTGTTTAGCCGCTTTTTGCAGCTATTCCATTCATGTCCCATCTTGTTACAAAAACTACAGGGGACTTCTGAATCTATTACGTTGATACTGTGCGTTGGTTCACCAAACAATTCCTCTGCATCTTCCACTACCTCTATTAAGTTTGTGAGCTCTTCCTCTTCCTGTCCCACAAATCGAGCTTTGAGTGCATGGTCCTTCAAACCCTTGATAAGGCTCCTTACCGCTATCCGTTTGAAGTCTTTCAGCATGGTTTCCCGGCCAGGTCCCACCGGCCATTCGTTCTCTATTGTTGTTTTTGCCTCATTTAATAGGCTATCCAGGCGTTCTCCAAATTTGCATGCTGACTCTCTGATGCTCTGTTTGCAACCCAAGATCAGCTCCCTTATCTTATCCAAGCTCTTGCTTTTTAGATAATATTTCTTGAGCGTATTACATAACGCGTCCACGGAACTGAAATTCATCTGGGAAATTCTTGAGTAGGCGCCCCCTAGGAGTCTCAATTTCAGGCATTGTATTACATCTTGTGTTAGGACGTTATTTGCACCTGTGAGTACTTCTCTTTCTACCATCTTGCATCCTTGTATGTACCTGAATACTTCTGATGACAAGTCAGTCCCATCGGTCCCGAAGAATGATGGGACTGTGTTGTTTACAATCTTAATAATCTCGGATAGCGAAGTCATTCTGATCGTTCCGATTTCTGCTCTCTCAATAGTATGGTTTTGCCGAGGTGATGGTGATCGTCTTTCCAAAATTTCTTGGGCCACTGGGATCAGTCTATTAAATTCCTCCGCTATCCTGCTGTCAACTTCTTCGGTTTCTTCCAATTCACCGAATCTCGCCTTATATTCGCCTAACTCGTTTATTTTCCTTGCTATTGTCTCAGCGGAGTATCCTCTGCTACCTGCTTTCCTTGCGTTGTATGTCAAGGTTTTTACTTTCTCCAACAGCGTCAAAGCAGATGATTTTTCTTCGCTTGATATGACTATCGTCGGTAGTCCTGCTTCGTTAAGTTCTTCGTGCAGTGAAGGATTTGGTGATCTGGTTCTGTAAATTGTGTCCAATTCTCTTCTCGCGTTTTCCAAAGCTGTTTGTAGTCTTTGAATGGTGTCGTCCTGTGTCTCTATTAACTGTTTCTGTTTTAATTGTTTCCTAAAATTCTCTTCACTCAGTCCTTTTCCTTTCAACTGTTCTACTAATTCTGAATTTTCTTTTTCTACGTCCTCCAACAAAGTATCTGTGTACTCTATTTGCCCTCTTAGCTTTTCGCAATGTCCCTTTAGAAATGTTTTTGTCTCTTCGAGTTCTTCGATTCTTTTCACAAACTCCAATGATCTATCCCTACTTAATTCACTTATTAATTGTAACACATAACTAACTTCTTCTAACTTTGTCAGTCTTTGTATCCTTATCGTTTCCCTATGATTGTTTACAAATATTTTGTCTGATTCTAAACCTATAAGTTCTGTCCATGCAAGGACTTGTAGACTGTCCACCGAATAACTGTACTTATCTATCCGTTTTATTAATTCGTCTGTCTGTGTCTGTGGATTGTCCATTAAAGCTGTATTCTACTTACCCATATTCCGCTGTTTGTCATCTTCATAGTAGTTTGTGGTTTTAGGCTTATTTTCACTTTATATTATTATATTTTTTTTTTATTTTAGGTTTTGTTCGCAACCGCGCAGAATTTTTACAATCAAATTGATTATCGTTTATTCTGATCTCCTTTAGCTCTTAGTCCTGCACTAAGCCATGACAATATGACGGTTGCTAGAGTTTAGACGTTAATCAATTTGTCGGCTCTTGTACAGTTCTACACTGTCTAATGTAGGATGCAACAATACAAGGTTGCTAGAGTTTAGACGTTATGGTATTGTTGGTTTTGCTACACCGGACAGTTTTTTCTGTTGCAAGATCAATTAAAAGGATTATTTTATTTGATGCAATTATTAACGCGGCTACCGGCTGCGCCAAAATGTTACAATTTATTTTGTAACTTATTTCAGAATTAAAACACAAGAGACTATTATGATTTTAGTTATTACTTTAATTTTATTTACTTTTTAATTTTTATTACTTAGTCTAATTTTATTATTTTATAACCATCTCAGGGACCCGCTTTTTAAGGCTGATGTTTGATCAGGTTTTTGTTATGTGTGTTATGTGTTAAGAATTGACTCGACTTGACTAGGCTCGACTAGACTGACTAGACCTCCATACCAAATCACCCTCCGCTTTTATACCCAATTTCGCTGTCTGATTGAACGATGCTGCTGACGTTCGCTGCCGCCGGCGTGGTCATTGCTAAGTGTGCTAGTATGCAAATTCAGCATATTCATACCCGTGGAACTTCCAGCCGATTGCGGTTCTCACGATACTGCAATGCCAGCATATATCTGTAGGAAAATTACTGGTAATAACGTCAGTAATGCATGCAGCGGTATTTTGCTGCCGTTGGTATTTTTGTTGGTTGAGGGAAAATAACTCAACGTCAGTATGTGTGTGCAGCGTATGTTCTGCTGTCGCTGATACTTCTGTTGGTTAGGGGAAAATGACTCATAACAATATATGCGCGCCTAACAACCAGTAAGTGTTGTTATGTGTTTAACTTTGTTATAGTGAAGCACAACCCAGTGGTGTAAGCAGAAACTATTGCCACAAATGGCTAGCGAAGTGGCGGGTGTTTTCTCTCCATGTACTGAAACCGGTAACGAAAAGGTATGTCATTCCGCTACTACATCTGTGCCTAGTCACTAGTAGCTGTAACAAGTGCTACCCACTATTCGATAGCTTAATTGCTATCCCAAAGTAATGCAACAAACAGGTTTTTTTTCTACGAGTTGTGGGCTTGTTACTAAGTTATATGTTCAAAATAAAATAAGTCCCGTTATTGAGACAACAAAAACTGAATGATCGATATTTCGTCATTGTTAAGCTAAACATGTAAAAAAAAGGTTTCAGTAGAGCTTGAGGTTTTGTTTCGGAAGGTAAGAAGTAAAAAATGAGTAAAAGAAATGTACAGAAGAATAGTGAAATTAGAACGCGATAAGTTTTTTAAAGAATTTAATAAAATTGGACAAGCAGATGACTTAGAAGAAGTTCAATTAAAATATGATGAAGAAAAGGAGCTAAGTGAATTTTTGAAAGATTTTAAAAATATTCAGGATAGAAGTGATGACAGTTTAGAGGAAGTGATCGAGCCAAGTATATCTAAAAAACAATATATAATTATTAGTGACAAATTTAAAGATGAGGCAAAATATATAGATCTTAGTGATAAATTGAAGTCGTGGTTCATAAAACATAGACCGAGCAGGCGGTGTACAGAAGATTTATTAAAAATTCTTAAAGAAGAATACATAAAAGTGAATCATATTTATACAAACTCCGACAGCAAAAAACAATCATTAAAAGTTATAAGTGGGGGTAGATATTTACACCTAGGAGTAACCGACGCCTTAAAAAAGTTTCGAAAATATATAAAGTGCCAAATATTTTACAAATCGATGTGAACATCGATGGGTTCCACTTTTTCGAAGTTCGAAAATGCAGTTATGGCCTATTTTGCTAAGAATTGACAATATTGATACCTCACCAATATTTCCTGTTGGAATATTTTTAGGTAAAAGTAAACCGGCCAATTGTGAACAGTTTTTAGCTGACTTTATTTCAGAGATGATGTTGTATAAGGCTAGTGGTATTGAAATAGGAAATAAAACAATCACTTTGGAAATAAGGAGCATAATATGCGATGCTCCAGCTAAGGCGTAAATTAGTGGTGTTCCGGGGCATAATTCAAGACATGGCTGTGGCAAAAAAAATTGATGGAACCCTCACTTATGATACAGTTCCAGGAAATTTAATAACTGATAACGATTTTGCTTGCCGAAAATATAAATGCCATCATGCAAAAAAGTATTTGCAATAAAAATCTCAGTTGGAGTTGTTAGGTATTTCAATAGTAACTCAACTAACACTTGACTGCATGCACTTAGTAGATTTAGGCGTGACTAGAAAGTTTTTGTTAAGAACAATTAATAAAAAAGTTTGTTTTCCAAGTGCTTTAAGATTTGAGAAAAATATAAAAAAAAACTACTTGAGATGAACACTTATATTCCTAAAGAATTTGTAAGAAAGCCTAGGTCTTTAGATGAAATTCTATACTGGAAAGCTATGGAATTTCGTCAATTTGTACTATATACAGGAATAATTGCGTTGAAAGATGAAATAGACGAAAATGTTTTCTATGAATTCCTGCTACTTCACTGTGCATATAGACTACTTTGTTGCCCTAAGCAACGTCTAAGCAATATAGAAACATCGCACTCTTTGCTAAGTCTTTTTGTGCAGAATTTTCCGATTGTATTCGGCGAGAACAGTGTTTCATATAATGTTCACTGCTTACACCATTTAAAGGAAAGTATACTTTACTCTGGTGAATAGGCTTGCCACCCGTACTTTATAATAAAGTATTGTACGTTTTTTTAATTAATTGTACTCAATACTTTATAGAAACAATAAAGTACACCAAAATACTTTATTTCGCATGATTGGATTTATCTACA
Organism: Lypha dubia; assembly: GCA_947311025.1. NCBI lineage: Eukaryota > Metazoa > Arthropoda > Insecta > Diptera > Tachinidae > Lypha > Lypha dubia. The sequence goes on from OX371263.1 coordinate 36,874,353, forward strand.
ATACAAAATAGATTCGGGTTATATTAGTCATTTGTTGACGTTTTTTTACAGTGGCGATTCTTTCTTAAGACTATGTCATGGCAATTTGGATATTTGGATATGAAACAAGCAAAAAAATTAACCTTTTGTCTGCACCGGAACTGACCAGGAAAATTCATATGAATTTTTTATTATTTATCGATAAAGCCTTAGAGTACCTGAATAAATGGTTTGATTTTAAAAATACAAACGGGTTATTTACAATTAGCAATAAAAATTTAAAGAGCAAAGTTGAATTTGATAATATTGTTAGTATAAGCGAAAATTTGAATCTGCAAAAAGTTAATATAAATATGGATGATCTTTATTGAGAAATTGCGGCATTAAACAAAATTTATGATCAGATATACAGTTCTGAAGATTTTGCGGAATTATCTACAGCAAGTAAATGGAAGCTATTATTTGATGATAATTCATCAAATTTGTATAAAGTAATTTCATTTTTAATTTCTATTCCTGCCACGTCAGCATTCACAGAGAAAATTTTTTCTGTAATGAAGAGCAAATGGCGAGACGAAAGAAACAAAGCGTCTCTGAATCTGATAAAAAATTAATTAATTATTTACTTGAATTTAAATATGATAATTATTTGATAAAACTTGCGAAAATCTATAAAAAAATACGTTTTCAAATATAACAATAAAGAAAAATAAATTGTACTTTATTTTTGTACTGTGTACTTTTTTTTCCTAACCTTTAACGGCGGCAACACTACTGGTGATCCAAGTGAAAGCTCCGCATACGGTTTTGAGAACCATTTACAAAAAAATAAAAAAAGGAACAAAAAGTCCAAAAAATATACTTCAACAGCTTTGTAGACAAATTTCTGAAAATGATTTCAAAGTTACTGAAGTTTGTGAGGGGCAGATTAGAAAGGCAAATGGTGCTTTAATATACAATTTTAAGGGATGCTCTTTGAGCACGACCAAGCCTAATAACTATATATATATATATTTGCCAACTTAGAATGCAAAGCAGTTTGCATTCCATATAACAAAAATTTAATTTCACTAAAAAATGCTTCTTAATTGTTATTAAGCTTAAAAATTTATAATACTAACCTTTTTGCCTAGGCTGTGAAAAAAAAAATAATGTCCGATTCTGAAGGAAGTAGTCCACTTCGCAAAATCAGAAGCCCCAACTGCAATTGCGAGGGATAAAACAGAAAATACAAAAGATAAATGGTAATTACTGACTTTTTTGTTTGACCAGTTTTGAATTTGAATATGAATTAATTATTAAGGTTTTAAATGTAATTTTTGATTGTTTATACAAACTGTTTTCAGGCGACCATAAGCAAAGAGATAAATTAATTCAAGGTAAAAACATGATATTTTTACTAGATTTAGCTATCAACTTCATTAATTGAAAAACTTATGTATATTAGACCAATTAAAATTTTTTGCTGAGGCTATCGGCAAACAACAAAAACTTTTAAAAATACTTTCCAGCAAGCAATCGGACAAAGAATGTTTAGCGAGGAAGTTCCTAATAACAAACGAAGAACAACTTATTGAAATAAATGTAAATATTACAGCTGAAAACAGAAATCAATATGTAAGTATATATCTTATACATATTTGAAAGATATTATTCATGTTTTATAACACTATTATCTATATTTTCAGATTAATGTCATAAAATCCATAATTTTCGCTACAGGGATTATTAAAAATCTTAAAAATATACTATCATCCGCTGTTACGCATGATTACAATATCGATGGAGTGCAGGAAAAAAGGCGCTTAATGAATTAAGCAACTTCTACAAAGCTCTTCTAGGTAAATATAAAGCCACTCTGTATATATTTAATATATGTATACATATAATATTTATTAAATCTATTTTCCAGATTCTATTCCAGAAAATTCAGAGGAACTTTTAAGGATAGCAATTCAGCTTCAACAAAAGCGATATTTTAAGCAAATTGCTGTGAAAAAACAACAAAATTAAATTATTTGTATAACTATAAGTAAATAGTCATAGTTAATAGTTTACAGAAGTTGTTTTAACAAGAATTCAAAATTAATTTTATACTTTGTTTATTTTTTACATTTCATTTTTATTTTTTACAAATATGTACAAAAATTGTTTAAAAAAGTTCCTACACATACATATCTAGTTTGTATTTAGATGTAAATATATAAATGAATTAAATATATTTTTAAGTTTAAATGTATTTATTTTTTTACATGAGGCCAGTTAAGAGACAACAAAACGGTTCCAGAGAAATATCTACCAAGTGAGAGGTAGAGAATTTGATAGTACTTTTGGTCCAGCTAAAGTGCTATTTCTAAGTGGCTGCTACTGTCACAACCACTAGGTGTTATCGCCGTGGGTAGCTAAAGGTAATGCAGTGGGGGGTCAATTGCCACCTCGTAGGACATCTCCATGTTAAATTCGCCACTCAAAAGCATGTATTGTAGATTGCGGTGGAACTAGCGGCAGTTCAAAAATAACTAGCGAATATACAGGCGAATCGCTAGCACGTCATACCAAGCAATACAATGTACACACAAACAAACTGGCTGATGATCATTAACCGATCAACATGACAACAAGCATACAGCTCGTTATGTGTTTACTTTTGTTATGGCGAGACACAAGCAATGAAATGTATAAGCACATAAAATGAAAGTTGTTAATGATCATTTCGATCAACGAAAGCTACTAATGTGTTTACATACATACAGACTGGTTTGAATTTGAGTAATGTGGCTACCGTTACTTGTTATGTACAAAATACCATACACAGTGGGTCGTGTGGTAATTACAACAGAAGTAAAATACCAACAAAATTTTGTCTTAGTTAAATAATAATAACAATAGCGCATTCAATAATATTATTGTAACTAATTGATAATGATAAAATAAATGTTCTGCTTCTGGATAGATGCCTAAGGTGTGGACAAAAACGAACCGCTGAGTTTCATCGTCACGCTACTCCCTCTCCCGGATAGGCATTGATTATAGTAGGATGGATCCGGACGTCACTGTTACGCGCGATGTTGATTCTATAGCGCTGTCCATAGAGTTCTTTCACGAACCGCAAGCGTAGTCCTCCCTGAGCGCTTATTTTTTCTTTTATTTCTTGCTGTAGTTCCCTTGGTAGGTTCTCATATGTGAGTTCTTTCTGAGACATAGGCAGGCGTGACGGGGTTGTTGGAAGAGTTGGAGATATCTTGCGCTCTGGGGCCTATACTGGTGCCGCAACAGGTGGTGGTGGTTGAACGGGTGATGGCCGCACATGCAGTTGACTTCGCGCTGCTACATCGTGCTCGCTTGTTGGGCCGTACATCCAACCTTCTCGATCCGAATTTACCTCAGCAGGTTGCTTTCGTCCTGTGGGGGGATGTTAACGGTCATGTGCTTATTATTGGCCCTTTTGGTTGTGGTTCTGTGTCGTTTCGGTAGCGGTGGTGTTCTGGGATTAATTCGGTTTCTCTGCGGCCGCTTTTTGTTTGCTTGGCTGCCCCTGGCAGCGGTACGCAGCATTTCGTCATCCCTCATGAAGATGGTTCTTCGTCCCTTGACCTTCTCCTGTTCCATGTTGCGACGGAATCAATGGCGTGATTCTTGAATTTAGTTGTACGGGGGAGATTCAGGGAAAAGCGCTGATTAGTGTTGTGGTACAGTTTTAGTTCGCTCAAGTGTGCCGTACGTCTTTCACCATTGTCAACTTTCCGTAGTTCTGAACTAGGGTGCGAACTTGGCAGTGAAATTATCTACGGCTTTTGACAGTGGGTTTTGCCGTATTAGGACGTGGTCTCCAATGACCGGTTTCCAACTGCGGCACCGCAAGTTGTAATAATGCTGCTGTTTTCGTGACGCCATATTTAAGTTATGTCGTACAATTTGAAATATTTCCCTTACCTCACTTGCTAGTTCCACCGGACGTGCGCATCGAGTCCCCGACCCGATGGTCACTTCATCGCATAAGGCCCATGGGAGGCGCGGGTTTCTACCCTGAGTCAGAAAAGCTGGGTAGTATCCGGTTGATTCCGACTCGCTTGTGTTTATGGCCAGCATTAGTTCGGGGAGCAATTCATCCCATTTGTTGTGCCGTTCGCCCGTGTACTGTGCGATCATCGTTTTAATGGTACGGTTTACCCGTTCAGTAGGATTTTCCTGTGGTGTGTTTGGGGCCATGAATTGTTGCTCCACTCCGATTTCGGCTAGGTTATTTTTTAGGCTTCGGAACGTGCATTGGGTACCATTGTCGGTAACCAGTTCTTTCGGAACTCCGTAACGAGCCAGTATTCGTTCCCGTAGGTCTTTGACCACTCATTCGGCGGTTGCTTTCCACATGGGGATTAATTCAACCCATGTTGAAAAGTTATCAAATAATACCAATAACATGGTGTGCATACGCGGCGATCGGGTTAGGAGGCCCATGAAGTCCGCACATACCAATGATCATGGCTCCTCGTGAACGCGTGTCAACATTTTCCCAGCTGGCTGTAACTGCGATACTTTGTACCGCTGGTAGATCTCGCACCGCTGCACGTATTTGCTAATATCGCGGGACATTCCAGGCCAGTACTAACGGCTTGCCACCTTGTTGAGTGGCCGGACGCCTAAGTGACCTCCAGTGGGCTGATCATGGTTCTCGTTCAATACGCCCTGTCGCTGACTGATAGGAACGCATATTTTCCAAGGGGTGGAGTCCTCATCGTTGATTTCTCGATAAAATTGACGATACAGTTCGTTGTTAACGATGGCATACTCAGTGTGCTATTTCGAGCTTTGCCTCACCGCTTTAACTTTTTCGTCGTACCATGGGCACGTACTATTGTTCGTTTCTTTATTGAGCAGGTGGCACTTTAGTACACGATGATGTTCACTGCGGCCTGGATGTGGTTCATGAGGTATACTATCTAGATCGGCAGCCAAGGATGATAGGTTATCAAAACTTTCGAAATCTTTCCTTCTTATGTACCATTGATATTCATGCGGAGTGTTACGGAAAATTCTTTCGAGCTTTTCATCCCTGTCCAAATGGAAGTAATACATTAGATCCTATAGAGCCAGCACGTAGTCCTTGAAGGTCTCTATTGGACGTTGTGTTCCTTTTCGAATCTCGTCCTCTATCTTCTCGAAGTACCGAGGTGGCAGGAAAAAGTCGAGGAAGTCTTTCTTAAATTGACTCCATTTATCCCATTGCTTGTGGTTGTTTCTAAACTACACCAATGGCCGGTCTTTTAAGAGTTCGAACATCAATGGCACAACCCTGCTAAGGTTTACCTCATAGGCTTCTGCTAACTCTCCCAGGCCATCAATAAATTTGACCGGGTCCTTACCTCCATCATACTTGAGTCCCCCACTTTCGCACTCGTTGCATTATGGTGATGCGATCCACTCGTGCCGGTAGCCCTTGAAAGTCCGCGCCCCTGGGGGATGAACTGGGCTCTATGGCATCGATGGGTTTTAATTTAGGCCCCTCCCCATTTGTCGTGTGAAGTTGCAGGGATATGAACTGGTGAACTGCTGGTACCCTGGTCATGTTGTTTCTGCCCCTCTAAGAGTTTTTCGATTACTGGTTCTTTGTGGTTAGTATTCGAGACTTTAACCATTCGCTTTCGTAACTCTACCACGGTGCCTGTTGCATCCTGGGTGAAATGTGTCAAATACTTCACCAAGTCTTCTTTCCTCAAGGAGTAAATCCAAGAGATTTTCATCGTTTCACGTTGAGCCATATGTGTGTGGCTTAGATTCTACAGCTGGTGCGGTTGATAATAACTGATGTATTTTTTTTATGGACAATATTGTCCCGGTTCGGGCGCCAATGTATCGCCACGTTTTTCCGCCCTGATGCCGGGATAACTCAGCGGGGTCCAGTGTCGTACATAAAAAATAATGGGTTGATGAAATGTGGTCGATTTCACAGTCTGGTAAAAAGTCGTCCGTGACTATGATGCGGTATTCCGCCTATGTGGCGAATGTTCCTGAATAGTATCTGCCTGGAACCCCAGGAGGTGCCTGTAGAGGATTGGAATACGCCAAGCCACTAGAGACCACCCCGCGGTACGAATGGGGTACTTGGGAGAGTGTGTTTTCCAGAGAAACGAAATACACCGCTCCTTCAACTGGTACTCCCCAAGATATAGCAGCACACGACTACTAGTTCGCTCCCACCACACCAGGGATACCTACCCAATGAATGGTACTTCTCTTGACTCGGAATACACCTCGCCACTAGAAGCTATCATTCACGGCTTATGGCCTGTCCTGTCTTGTCTAGTGTTGTATCTCAACTAAAAGAATTACGCCTAGTCAATAGTGGCACCCGTTGTGTTAATATTTATTGTGGAATACACCGTAAAAATATCAACCGTTAAAAGTCGATCACCATCTATATATAGCATATAGCAAATCCCTGCCTATATACTAGTTACTGTATGCATGTGTTTTGATATGTAGGCGTCCTAACAACAAGCCAGTGGTATGACGTGCTAGCGATTCGCCTGTATATTCGCTAGTTATTTTTCAACTACTGCTGGTTCCACCGCAATCTACAATACATGCTTTTGAGTGGCGAATTTAACATGGATATGTCCTACGAGGTGGCAATTGACCCCCACTGCATTACCTTTAGCTACCCACGGCGATAACACCATGGTAATAGCCACTTTACTAACCCCTAGTGGTTGTGACAGTAGCAGCCACTTAGAAATAGCACTTTAGCTGGACCAAAAGTACTATCAAATTTGCTACCTCTCACTTGGTAGATATTTCTCTGGAATCGTTTTGTTGTCTCTTTACTGCAGCGATTGGCACAAAGAGAGGACTGAAAAAATGAGAAACTATTTTTGTGTGCACTTAAAGAAATTTATGGATTTAATTACTTTTTGTGATCAAAGTTTTAGAAATTTTAAATTGAATCATGTACTGAATGAATAGGTGAATAAATGGATGGATTAACGAATTTTTTAATAAATTGTATGAACTCAACATAATGTTTGTTAAAAAAAAACATTTAAAAATATAATAGAGTGTTGATAAATAATTATTTTTGTATATTATAATAGCCCAATTTACAATCTTGTACAAATGCTACGTTGTAAGACCATTTGCATAAGATCGCTATTGGTCTAAAATTATTTTTAAGAATGTTAAAAATATAGGAATAGCAAATCAATCAATAAAAAATAATTTTAAATCTTATGTACATCTATTTGAAGAAAATTCATTATTTGATGCACTTGAAAAAAAATCAAAGTTAATAAAATCTGTCAATTTGTACATGTTAGTTAATATAGGCAAATTAATATAATTCAATTATATATTGTTTTATATAACATAATAACATTTTTATAAAGGTAAAAAATATAGCAAGCAAATCAATCAATAAAAAAATAATTTAAAAACTTTGACTATAAAAACTTATGTACATGGATATACATGGATATACCATTACAAAAAATTCATTATTTAAGGACTTGAAAAATTAAAGTGAAAGTTATTTTTTTGTGTTAATAAAATCTATCAATTTATCAATGTCAATTTCTTTTTAAATTTTATCTGTATCAAAATTTCTCTGTGTGTAAAAAAATTTTCAAAAGAAAAAAACATCCGATACACTCCTACTCTGTTGAAATTAAGCAAGCAACTGAATGAAATTTTCTTCTCACACGTTGGTTGTTGTAGATAATTTGTTGTAAACTTGGTTGCCTTTCTTTTTATTAATGAAGAAATTCGTAGTTGGGTTTCTTTGTTACAATTTTCTTAAGTTTTTTTGTAGATAAAGATCCTCATTAATTTTAAAACAAGAATCAAAAACGTAATAAAAATCTTAAGAAATGACATACTTATGTATGTATTTGAAAATTTTTTGCGTACAGGGCTAAAAAAAATATATTATTTTGGTAGATTTTAAGGAACATATTGATAGATTTTAAAGAAAATTTTTGGAGGATTTTTTTTTACTTATGGCACTCCTGGTCGTAATAAATACGATGACTAAACGTAAATTCCCGAAAATCTTCGTAATCCTGGCAAACGCGTGCGCAACACTGCTTTACTGGCCACATGCAAAATATGTAAAAAAATAAATACATTTAAACTTAAAAATATATTTAATTCATTTATATATTTACATATAAATACAAACTAGATATGTATGTATGTATGTGTAGGAACTTTTTTAAACAATTTTTGTACATATTTGTAAAAAATGAAAATTAAGAAATTCACTTTCAGAACTATTTTTAAAATAAATATATGAAATGCAAAAAATAAACAAAGTATAAAATTAATTTTGAATTCTTGTTAAAACAACTTCTGTAAACTATTAACTATGACTATTTACTTATAGTTATACAAATAATTTAATTTTGTTGTTTTTTCACAGCAATTTGCTTAAAATATCGCTTTTTTGAAGCTGAATTGCTTTCCTTAAAAGTTCCTCTGAATTTTCTGGAATAGAATCTGGAAAATAGATTTAATAAATATTATATGTATACATATATTAAATATATACAGAGTGGCTTTATATTTACCTAGAAGAACTTTGTAGAAGTTGCTTAACTCATAAAGCGCCTTTTTCCCTGCACTCCATCGATATTGTAATCATGCGTAACAGCGTATGATAGTATATTTTTAAGATTTTTAATAATCCCTGTAGCGAAAATTATGGATTTTATGAAATCAATCTGAAAATATAGATAATAGTGTTATAAAACATGAATAATATCTTTCAAATATGTATAAGATATATACTTACATATTGATTTCTGTTTTCAGCTGTAATATTTACATTTATTTCAATAAGTTGTTCTTCGTTTGTTATTGGGAACTTCCTCGCTAAACATTCTTTGTCCGATTGCTTGCTGGAAAGTATTTGTTGTTTGCCGATAGCCTCAGCAAGAAATTTTAATTGGTCTTATATACATAAGTTTTTCAATTAATGAAGTTGATAGCTAAATCTAGTAAAAATATCATGTTTTTACCTTGAATTAATTTATCTCTTTGCTTAAGGTCGCCTGAAAACAGTTTGTATAAACAATCAAAAATTACATTTAAAACCTTAATAATTAATTCATATTCAAATTCAAAACTGGTCAAACAAAAAAGTCAGTAATTACCATTTAACTTTTGTATTTTCTGTTTTATCCCTCGCAATTGCAGTTTGGGCTTCTGATTTTGCGAAGTGGACTACTTCCTTCAGAATCGGACATTATTTTATTTTTTCACTGCCTAGGCAAAAAGGTTAGTATTTTAAATTTTTAAGCTTAATAACAATTATGAAGCATTTTTTAGTGAAATTAAATTTTTGTTATATGTTATATATATATATATATATATATATATATGTATATATATATATATATATATATAGTTGTTAGGCTTGGTCGTGCTCAAAGAGCATCCCTTGAAATTGTATATTAAAGCACCATTTGCCTTTTTAATCTGCCCCTCACAAACTTCAGTAACTTTGAAATCATTTTCAGAAATTTCTCTACAAAGCTGTTGAAGTATGTATATGTTTTGGACTTTTTATTCTTTTTTAATTTTTTGTGAATGGTTCTCAAAACCGTATGCGGAGCTTTCAGTTTCATCACCAGTAGGGTTCCCACCTTTTTTTTTTTTGCAATTAAAGTACTTTGGTTGTTAAGGTTAGGAAAAAAAGTACACAGTATAAAAATAAAGTACAATTTATTTTTCTTTATTGTTATATTTGAAAACGTATTTTTTTATAGCTTTTCGCAAGTTTTATCAAATAATTATCATATTTAAATTAAAGTAAATAATTAATTATTTTTTTTATCAGATTCAGAGACGCTTTGTTTCTTTCGTCTCGCCATTTGCTCTTCATTACAGAAAAAACTCTCTCTGTGAATGCTGACGTGGCAGGAATAGAAATTAAAAATGAAATTACTTTATACAAATTTGATGAATTATCATCAAATAATAGCTTCCATTTACTTGCTGTAGATAATTCCGCAAAACCTTCAGAACTGTATATCAGATCATAAATTTTGTTTAATGCCGCAATTTCTCAATAAAGATAATCCATATTTATATTAACTTTTTGCAGAGTTAAATTTTCGCTTATACTAACAATATTATCAAATTCAACTTTGCTCTTTAAATTTTTATTGCTAATTGTAAATAACCCGTTTGTATTTTTAAAATCAAACCATTTATTCAGGTACTCTAAGGCTTTATCGATAAATAATAAAAAATTCATATGAATTTTCCTGGTCAGTTCCGGTGCAGACAAAAGGTTAATTTTTTTGCTTGTTTCATATCCAAATATCCAAATTGCCATGACATAGTCTTAAGAAAGAATCGCCACTGTAAAAAAACGTCAACAAATGACTAATATAACCCGAATCTATTTTGTATTGTAGATAAATCCAATCATGCGAAATAAAGTATTTTGGTGTACTTTATTGTTTCTATAAAGTATTGAGTACAATTAATTAAAAAAACGTACAATACTTTATTATAAAGTACGGGTGGCAAGCCTATTCACCAGAGTAAAGTATACTTTCCTTTAAATGGTGTAAGCAGTGAACATTATATGAAACACTGTTCTCGCCGAATACAATCGGAAAATTCTGCACAAAAAGACTTAGCAAAGAGTGCGATGTTTCTATATTGCTTAGACGTTGCTTAGGGCAACAAAGTAGTCTATATGCACAGTGAAGTAGCAGGAATTCATAGAAAACATTTTCGTCTATTTCATCTTTCAACGCAATTATTCCTGTATATAGTACAAATTGACGAAATTCCATAGCTTTCCAGTATGGAATTTCATCTAAAGACCTAGGCTTTCTTACAAATTCTTTAGGAATAAAAGTGTTCATCTCAAGTAGTTTTTTTTTATATTTTTCTCAAATCTTAAAGCACTTGGAAAACAAACTTTTTTATTAATTGTTCTTAACAAAAACTTTCTAGTCACGCCTAAATCTACTAACTGCATGCAGTCAAGTGTTAGTTGAGTTACTATTGATAACAACTCCAACTGAGCTTTTTATTGCTAATACTTTGTTGCATGATGGCATTTATATTTTCGGCAACCAAAATCGTTATCGGTTATTAAATTTCCAGGAACTGTATCATAAGTGAGGGTTCCATCAATTTTTTTTGCCACCTGGGTACATTTTGAACAGCCATGTCTTCAATTATGCCCCGGAACACCACTAAATTACGCCTGAGCTGGAGCATCGCATATTATGCTCCTTATTTCCAAAGTGATTGTTTTATTTCCTATTTCAATACCACTACCCTTACACAACATCATTTCTGAAATTAAGTCAGCTAAAAATTTCTCACAATTGGCCGGTTTACTTTTACCTAAAAATATTCCAACAGGAAATATTAGTGAGGTATCAATATTGTTAATTCTTAGCAAAATAGGCCATAACTGCATTTTCGAACTTCGAAAAAGTGGTAGCCCATCGATGTTCACATCGATTTGTAAAATATTTAGCACTTTATATATTTTCGAAACTTTTTTTAAGGCGTCGGTTACTCCTAGGTGTAAATATGTACCCCCACTTATAACTTTTAATTATTGTTTTTTGCTGTCGGAGTTTGTATAAATATGATTCACTTTTATATTTTCTTCTTTAAGAATTTTTAATAAATCTTCTGTACACCGCCTGCTCGGTCTATGTTTTATGAATCACGACTTCAATTTATCACTAAGATCTATATCTTTTGCCTCATCTTTAAATTTGTCACTAATAATTATATTTTGTTTTTTAGATGTACTTGGCTCGATCACTTCCTCTAAACTGTCATCACTTCTATCCTGAATATTTTTAAAATCTTTCAAAAATTCACTTAGCTCCTTTTCTTCATCATATTTTAATTGAACTTCTTCTAAGTCATCTGCTTGTCCAATTTTATTAAATTCTTTAAAAAACTTATTGCGTTCTAATTTCACTATTCTTCTGTACATTTCTTTTACTCATTTTTTACTTCTTACCTTCCGAAACAAAACCTCAAGCTCAACTGAAACCTTTTGTTTACATGTTTAGCTTAACAATGACGAAATATCGATCATTCAGTTTTTGTTGTCTCAATAACGGGACTTATTTTATTGTGAACATATAACTTAGTTACAAGCCCACAACTCGTAGAAAAAAACCTGTTTGTTGCATTACTTTCGGATAGCAATTTAGCTATCGAATAGTGGGTAGCACTTGTTACAGCTACTAGTGACTAGGCACAGATGTAGTAGCGGAATGACATACCTTTTCATTACCGGTTTCAGTACATGGAGAGAAAACACCCGCCACTTCGCTAGCCATTTGTGGCAATAGTGTTTAACTTTGTTAGAGTGAAGCACAAGCAATACAATGTACCACATACCATACACAGTAGGTCGTGTGATAATTACTACAGATGTAAAGTACTAATAAAATGTTGTCTTAGTTTAATAATCATTACTATATGCATTCAATAATATTACTGCCTGTTCGCCGTTATCGAAGAAGTTCTTTCTTTCGAGCAATCACATTTGAAACAAAACCAAATTCAAAAAATTTGTTTTTGTTTCAAATTTAATTGCTCGAAAGAAAGAACTTCTTCGATATCATCGAGCAGGCACTTAGTATAACTAATTGATAATGATAAAATATATATTCTGCTTCTGCAGAACCGCAGACTTTTGTCGTCACATTATGCTTAGCCAATGCTAAACAAAGTTTTTAATTTCAACGGTTGATTTTTGTTGATTTACATCTCTCGCGTACGGCTGAGAGAAAGAGTATTCATCCTCCTCAGCCGGATGTCACAATATGCTTAGCCAATGCTAAACAAAGTTTTTAATTTCAACGGTTGATTTTTGTTGATTTACATCTCTCGCGTACGGCTGAGAGAAAGAGTATTCCTCCTCCTCAGCCGGATGTAGATGTAGAGGATACTCTAGAATATTGCGCGCAAGTGGATTTGGGTGCAACTCAAGTTTTTGTTATATATTTTTTCGCCTGTTTTGAAAATACTGTCTTCACCAACGGTACATCTAGATCTTTATGAATTCGAAGATTTGTGACATGCCAGGGGGCTGCTGTGATTGTATGTAGAATTTTGTTTTGTCGCCTTTGAATCTTTTCTATATTCGATGCTGAGGCACTGCGCCATAACTGGATTGCATAGGATCATTTTGGTTTCAGGATCACGTTCTATAATAGAAGCTTACAGTCTAGGCCTAGTATAGAGTTTCTTCCAATATGCCAATTCATTTGAGCTGCTTTTAATTTCATTTATGTCAGCTTTGCGTCTATGTGCGATTATCATGTTAAACGACGATCAAGATGAACGCCTAGGTATTTGACTACAGAGTGTTGCGGTATAGTCTCGGTGTTAATTTGTATAGGCGGGCATGTTTCTCTGCGTAAGGTAAAAGTGACGTGTACATATTTCTGCTCATTAACTTTTATCCGCCATTGTTTTAGCCATGTTTCTAGTTTTAGTATGTACCCTTGTGGATTCCGGGAAGCTTCTACAGGATTTTGAACGCTAAGAATGCTTAACGGTAAGTCAGAGCCATATATTAAATAGAGTAAAGGACCGAAATTGCTGCCTTGAGGGACGCTGGCTTCAATCGTTTTTAAATGTTGTGCAATAAACTAATAAGTTGATAGGATTCAACCTTTGTATGATCCTTGCCGGGCTTTGGTATCATAGTAATAAGCGATACCTTCCATTCATTTGGTTAGTATTGCAGCCGTAAAATACCAATAAAAATGTATAATATTATTCTTTTTGTAACATATGGTAGTTCTTGAAGCATTTTGTTCCTTATTTCATCGGTACTTGGGGCTTTTTTTGTCATAAGACTAGTAATAGCCTTTTCGATCTCCATAATATTAAATCTTAGGTGTATTTATGGTTAAGAGATAACGAAATCAGCAGAAAAATATTTTTTTTTTTTTTGGTGGTAGTTTTATTATTTATTGAATCTTCAATTATAAATTGAAACATCAATAAGTTTTTCAAATCTTAAATCTAAAAATACATAAATATATGTTTAGCCAGTGCTAAACAAGATTTTTAATTCCAACTGTTGATTTTTGATGTTTTACATCTCTCGTGTTCGGCTGAGAGAAAGAGTATCCCTCCTTCTCAACCGGGTGTGGCCCCTATAATTTAGAATGTTGCGCGCAAGTGTATTTGGGTGCAATACTAGTTTTTCAATATATTTTTTTGCGTGTTTTGAAAATACTGTCTTCACCAACGGAGCAGAAAAATATGGAGTAAATACTTTTTCTAAATGTTTAACGAAAGAGAAATTTTTTCAGCATCAGTTCTTGCTGGAATTCCCGAACCACCAGAAGCTCTACCTCGAGGATCCTTGGTGTCGTAAAAATTATATCCACTAATTCTGAAACAACTTCGAGACGTCAAATGAGTTTCTGAGATAAGCATAACATCGATTTGTTTATCCAGAAGAAAATATTCTATTTTGTTTTTATGCTTGCTGATGCCGTTTGCGTAACAAAAACATATTTTTAAGTTCATGGTTTATTTAATGCAGCCTGCAACAAGGTAGACTGCACTTTCAACACTTCCTGCATCATACAGGACATGTTGAGAGTGAAAGTAGTTATTTCAATTTACCACTGAAGTAGAAAATAATAGATGTATAAACTATCTAGACACAACCCTGCACAGGGAAAAAGGCAAGATCTTACTAGATTGGTATTCGAAAGAAATTTCATCGGGCAGAATAATTAATTTCAATGCAACGCAGCCTAAAAGTTAAATTATAAATACCGCACAAATTCTTATTTTCAGAGTTCTCAACATAAGTGATACACAATTTCACACAAAAAACATACAAAAAATTATAACAATACTCAAAAACAACAGCTTCCCAACCAAATTAGTAAATCCCTTAAGTTAAAATAAAATTAAAAAATAACACATAATAATAACATAAGAACAACAAACAATAAGAACACATATCGAAGGAAATAATAACACAACAAAATATTACAGTGTATCACTTATTCCTGGTTTGACGGACAAAAAAGAAATAAAAACAACTGTTGAAACAAATAACATAAAATTTGCATACAAATCAAACACAACAATAAACCAACTTTTTACACGAGTAAAAGCGCAAACTGATAAACAACAACAATGTAACGTAGTTTACGAACTACAATGTAAGGGAAACAACGAAGAACAATGCAACCTTTTATACATATATTGGCACAACTAAAAGAAATTTAGAGAACAGAACGGCAGAACATAGAAGTGATATTGAAAAACAAAAAACATCAACAGCTTTGTCAACACATATCATCAACAACAAACATACAGTTGATTTTGATAATGTGAAAATTTTAGACAGAGAAAATATTGTAAAGGTTGGTGTGTGAATAGTATTTTATTGTATTTGGAAGTATTTAAATTGCCGGCGCTAATAAACGCCACTGGCAAATAAAAGTAAATGGCAGATGAATGCCAGTATCCACTTGCCGATTTAAGGCAAAGATAAAAATTTAAATGTTTATGAATTAGTAATGCCGATTGAAGGCAAAGTATTAATTAATTTTATTTTCAAAAATTTGTTCCTTATATTCTAAACTAACTGTATTCTAAAACTACAAAATTTCTTATTCACTAAATATAATTGTAGTTTGAGAAAAAAATATAAAAATACATTAAACATAATTGTTGTATAGCAATAACAAACATTTCAGTATTGAACAATACAATTGTTGTAATATAAAAAAGAACAATTGTATTAAAGGTATAAATGTTTGTTGTAACAATGGTAGTAATATTAATAGGGTGCCGTGTGCAAAAGTAATAATAAGAACAGTATGTGTAACAAATATAATAATAGATTAATAGAGTGCCGTGTGCAAAAGTTATAATAAGAACAGTATGTGTAATAAAAAATTATACTTTCTTTATTTGTAAATATACTCGTATTTACTGGTGCGATTAATTCTGAACGTGCGGGTGCATTTATCCGTTTTATAGGTACATTTGGTATTCATGGGTATGGTAATTTCTTCGTTTTCTATATTAAATGTTGTTGTGTATGTTTCGAAATCTATTCTACATTTGTATTTTTCCAAAATATCTCTTCCAATTATTCCATCAGTGGGAATAGGGAAATCGTTGGATACTATGTGGAATTTATGGTTAATATGCTGATTTTCAAAATGTAAATTTAAATGGGCTGAACCAATGCTTTCAATGGTCTAAAATTGAAATATCCCTGTGGTTTATTTCTTTTAAATTTCCTTGTTTGCATATGGAAATATCTGCACCTGTGGCTAAAATGAAATACTGATTTTTATTTGTAATTTTGCAATTTATTATAATGGAATTTGGCGTATTTATTGAAAAATTGAAATATCGTGGCTTCGGATAACAGTTTTCGTTATCCTGCCTCTCTAGTTTCCCTGTCTATATGAAATATTATTAGCATTTTGGCTTCTGCTGCTATTCTGTGGGTAGCTATTATTGTTGTTTCTGTTTCTATTTTGAGGAATATTATTTATGTTTCTATTATGTGAAAAATTATTATTTGAATGTGTGCCCCTATTGTTATAAATATATCTGTTATTATTATTTTGCGATCTGTTATATTGGTTATTGTCTCTAATATTATTATTGTTGTGGTGAAAGTTGGGATTTTCTTGTCTGCGATTGTTATTAAAATTGTGGTGTGTACTATAATTTGCACGTTGGTTATTGTTTCGGCTATTCATGTTACTGTGGTGAAAATTATGATTTCTACCACTATATTGGTATTCGATGTTGTCGCGTTGGCGAAATCTTTGGGGGTTTTGGAAGTAGTTGGGTATTCTTCCGCCAACTCTAAAAATGTTATTGTTGTTTTGTTGATTATCTCTTTCTAATGTTATGCATTTTTCTGATGCATCATTTAATGTTTTTGGACTACACGCTATCAATAGGGTTGCTCATTTACGCCTTTCATAAATATATTAAGTGCCATGCTCTCAGCCATTTTATATATGGCATTTTTAGCCTCTTGTGTCGGATTTTCTAATCCTTTATTTGAAAATCGTTTAATTGTTCAGCTAGCAGGACAATTTTTTCTCTGAACGAAGCTATGTTTGAATTATTTTGTTTTTGTGTTCCAAGCTCATTTAAAACTTGTTGTAGGGTTCTTGGATTAGGATACGATATCACCAATAAGTTTTTTAGATCAGTAAAGGTTGTTGGTCTGTTAGCACGTCCAATGGTGCTACGAACATTTGCAGTTAATTTGAAATTGTAGACATATTTTATAAAAAGCTCTCTCTCTTCTGCAAGAATCATATCGTGCAATAGTTCTGTTTGCAACAAAAAGTCTTCCAACGCCTCATACGGACCCTTAAACACAAGTAGATTTTTACCTACGACGTTTATGTCAAAATGAGCCATATTTGATATATTACCTACTTCTTCGTCTGATTTTAAATTGGTATCTTTACTTTCTTTTGTTAGAAGATTTTTTATAACTGGTGTAACACTCTACTATATATTTCTTTTTATTAATTGCAAACGTTTTAATTTTTCTAATTTATATTCTTCGGTGTAAACTCTATTTTTACTTTTGTTAATATTTACTTCAATTTTCTCTAATTCGTTTATAAATTTTTCTATAGATTCCATTTAATACAGAAAAGGTTTTAGTCGCATATAAATACTATTTTTAAATTCTATTCTAGTTTGATCCACTATGGCAACTCTTATTTATTTTCTCACTTTTCATATTTTTTAACTTATATATATAGCGTTTCATTTGTTCACTTCAATGTGGCAACTCTTAAATTTTTTGACATTTCTTTTTATTGTGAAATTCTATTTCATAATTGTAATTTATTTAATTAGCACGGTAAAAGTTAGTGTATTTTTTTAGTGAAAAAGTTTTGTGATTTTTTTATTTTTATATTGAATATAATATTGTTATATATATTTCAGCATGTGATTTAAAAATTCATGTTGTATGTGTTTATAATATATTATTTTCATATACATATTCATTCGAAAATTATAAGTGTATGTATGCATACATATGTGAAAAAGAATTCATTATTTATTTATATGAAAAAAATATATTGTTAAAAAAAAATCTATTTGTGTTTGTGTTGTTCCATTTCGGCTTCAAGTCGGCCGATTTGTGTCCATATTTCGGACGCAATGTCCCAGGATGGTGCTTCAGCTTCAGGTGCTCCTTCGGATAATTTGTGGTCGCCAATGTTTGGCAGGATCGCCATGTAAGGGTTGGTGTGTGAATAGTATTTTATTGTATTTGGAAGTATTTAAATTGCCGGCGCTAATAAACGCCACTGGCAAATAAAAGTAAATGGCAGATGAATGCCAGTATCCACTTGCCGATTTAAGGCAAAGATAAAAATTTAAATGTTTATGAATTAGTAATGCCGATTGAAGGCAAAGTATTAATTAATTTTATTTTCAAAAATTTGTTCCTTATATTCTAAACTAACTGTATTCTAAAACTACAAAATTTCTTATTCACTAAATATAATTGTAGTTTGAGAAAAAAATATAAAATACATTAAACATAATTGTTGTATAGCAATAACAAACATTTCAGTATTGAACAATACAATTGTTGTAATATAAAAAAGAACAATTGTATTAAAGGTATAAATGTTTGTTGTAACAATGGTAGTAATATTAATAGGGTGCCGTGTGCAAAAGTAATAATAAGAACAGTATGAGTAACAAATATAATAATAGATTAATAGAGTGCCGTGTGCAAAAGTTATAATAAGAACAGTATGTGTAATAAGTTTACTTACATACATATAAAATAATAATAAATATAATAATAGATTATTTAGGATGCACTACAATATAGAGAGAAAAAGATACACAATCGAAAGCTTGCGCATACAAAAGAACATAGAGAGAACGATGAACATAAAAGAGGACACTAATAATCAAGGACCCTAAATAATAGTTACGCTCATTTTTCAGGTACCAAAAAATTTACCACTTTTAAGAAATATTGTATAAAAATTAGTTTTAATTATTATGTATAATAAAAATAAATATTTGTTGAACATAACTATTATATCCAATTAATAACTTATTACATTGCCTAATAACTATTACGATCGATAAATATTTATTTGTCTTACAGATTACTATTAATAAAGATTTTTATTGTTTTTATTTACGATAATAATTATTTTGAATATTTTCTTAATATTAATTGTTTTGTAATAAAATTGTTTTTATTTTATTTAATTTTGGTCTTAGAGCTTTTATTATTGGAGCTCCTAAGATTGATGTGTTATTAATTGAATTATAAACTAAATGACATTGGCTTATATACTAATTATGAGAATAATTCTTAGGGGTACCTTAACATAAGAGTAAAAGAATAGAAATACATATATATTATTGTTGGATAAGCATATTTAGCTTCCAACTATTTATGTATGGCATGTGTTTAAAGTCCAACGAGTGCATACTTAAAAGCTTATATTTACAATCAAACAAATGCAGTTAATAAATGTGATTCATTTAAGTGCATTGTGCTGCTGCACTTGATTAACCGTACAAGTGTCAAATTACCGACACACAAAATATTTTGCTTGCAGTTTGTCAATGCTAGCATGTTGCGGTACTATTGAATCGCAATGCATACTACACACTGTTGGCCACATGCTACACCTCCACCTTTTACAAGACTGTTCATATAACGTTAGTTTTATGGACATTCTTTTACAATTAGTTTTTAATTAGTCTAAGTATAAGTGTAATATAATATTTATTTTGTTTTTAAAGAAAAGAAAAAAATTGTAATATTTAGATGTACTTATGTACTTATATTCTAATTTTATAGTAGTCTGGCCAAACAATACTATTAAATGTTAGTTATTATTAAACATCTTAAATCTATTTTTATGAACTAGTTGTTGTTTATTGGTTTTCTTATCTACTATGGTAACATTATTTCTTAAATCTATTTTCTTAATTTTATACGGACCTTTATACTTGTTTTCCAATTTATGGCCTGAATTATTCCTAAGTAGAACTAAATCTCTTTTTTTAAAATTATGTTCTAAAATATTCCTATCATAATTTAATTTTTGTGTTATTTTATTTTTATCTAAAAGTATTTGAGCGCGCTTATGTGCTACTTCTAACCTAAATTTTGCCTCTTTGGCATAGTTATCCACATTGTAAAGTGGTGTCACACTATCTACTTTAGCAAATTGTCTAAAATTGTTTGGTAATCTTGAAAATACTAACTCATAAGGACAGTAGTTATGTGCCGTTGATGGCGTCGTATTAAAGCAGTAAGTGAAATATTTTAACCATTCGTCCCAGTCCGTTTTGTCCACAGATATATAAGAACGAACATATTCGTTCTATGACTTCTTTCTATTGCTCCTAGTGTCTGATGGTGATGCGCTGTGGAAGTTATATTTTCAATTTTTAGTAGTGTGCATAGTTCCGTCAGTATAGAATTTTTGTACTCTGTTCCCATGTCCGAGATGAACGTTTTCATTGGACCATAGGTCAACACAAAATTTTCAAATATCGCTTTAGCGATTGTTTTTGCAGATTTATCTGGTGTTGGTATTGTCACCAAATATTTAGTAAGATCACATGTTAAAGTGATTGCATATTCATTTCCATTAATCGATTTCGGAAATGGCCTTATTGTATCTACATACACCGTGTCGAATGCTTTTTCTGGTGTTTCTGTTATAGTCATAGGACTTTTATTATGGGGTACTGTTTTTGATTTTTGGCATTTTTGACATGATTTAACATATTTCGTTATGTCTTTTATCATATTTTTCCAATAGTAATACCTCTTTATTTTTTCTATTGTTCTATATATTCCACAATGTCCTCCCTCTATCGGATCATCATGGTATTTCAGCATTATATCAAGAATTGCCTTAGCATTCTTATCATTTATATTGGTCACCTCATTAAGTAGCGCTACTTTTAATTTATTTAAATATTTATTGCCCATATTTTTAAATTCATTTATGAAGATAAATTCGAAAATTTGTAGTGTCTCTACATTAAGTTTACCGGCCACTTTCTCAAGCCTTGGGAAAAATTGTCCTAGGTCAATATTCCCATTAGTAAACAAATCATTTATATTTATATATGTAATAACAGATTTTCCTCGTTTGATGTAACATTTTACAGGAGTAATCTTTAATTTATAGTACTTTCTGACGTCAGTGTTCTTTAGTGGTACATATATATTGGGCTTTTTATCATTATTTTTAATTTGATGCTGAATATTTTTGGTATTACTTTGTTGTTTCTTTTTATATGCCATAGATCTTGTTGTAATTTTTAACACCGTATTAGTTTTTATATTTATATCTTTTAAGTCATCAATCGTTATTCTTGATAACGCGTCTGCAACATAATTATCTTTTCCCCTAAGATATTCTATAGTAAAATTGTATTCTTCCAAATCTAACCTCATTCTTGTTAATTTTGAACTTGGGTTTTTCATAGAAAATAAATATGATAATGGTCTGTGATCAGTACGAACAAGAAAATGTTTACCATATATGTATGGTCTGAAGTGTGTAATAGCCCAATGGATAGCTGTCAATTCCTGTTCGATTGTAGATTTATTGCTTTCACCTTTGGTAAAAGATTTTGATGCGTATGCTATTGGTAATTGCTTTCCATCATATTCCTGTGTTAATACGGCTCCACAAGCTTGTTTGCTTGCGTCCGTCGTTATACAAAATTCTTTTGTGAAATCAGGGTATTGAAGTAGTGTGGGTTTTATTAGAGCTTTTTTCAGGTATTTGAATGCATTGTCACAATCTTTAGTCCATTCAAATTGTACTCCTTTTCTGGACAATTTCGTTAGATGTCTGGAATATTCTGAGAAGTTTTTGATGAATCTTCGATAATAATTACAAAATGCAACGAATCGTTTTGCACTATCCGCATCCTTAGGTGTTGGATAGTTTTCGATAGCTGCGTATTTACTATCATCAGGTAATATTCCTTTGTCTGTACATTTGTGTCCAAGATAAGTAACTTCTGTCCTGAAAAATTAACATTTTTCTGGATGAAGTTTTAAGTTGTGTTTTCTACACAAATCAAATACCTCTTTTAAATTTGAAAGCATATGTTTTTCTGAACAACCTAACACCACTAAGTCATCCATGTACAGGAAAGCCTGTTTTGGTTTTAAACCATCAAAAGCAAGTGTCATCATTCTTTGAAACGAATTTGGAGCTATTTTTAAACCATACGGTAATCTAGTAAATCTGTATGAGCCATTGTTTGTTGTCCCTAGATTTGTTCTCCAAGCCAATTTGGTGAAAACCTGACATTAAGTCTAAACAAGAAAAATATTTTGCTCTGCCGAGCTGGTCTAGAATATCGTCTATTCTAGGTAATGGAAACTTATCTACAATTAGTTTTTTATTTATTTGCCTGTAGTCTATAACAAGTCTCCATCTTTTCTTATCAGAATTGGGCAGTGATTTCTTTGGTACGAGTAATATTGGACAGTTCTACTCAGAGTACGAAGGCTCTACAATTTGATCATCTATTAGCTTTTTGACCTGTTTATCTATTTCTTCTTTATGTGTATGTGGTATACGATAATTTTTAATGTATACCGGTTCTTTATCTTTTACCCTCAACTTTTGTTCATAAAAATTATTTATTGTTATTTTTTCTGATTCTAAACCGAAAATATCACTGTATGTTGAGCATAACTCTGTTAATGTATTTTTAAATTGTTCCGGGAAATTTTCCCTCAAAATTTTTAGTATTTTTGATTTTCTTGATATATTTTTGCTAAAATTTTCTTTTATTATATCATAATCAGAGATGTTTTCGGTTTTAATGTTACTTTTTTTGATTTTGGTGTTAGTGTTATTAGTGTTTAAAAAACGAACGTATGCTTCATTAGTGTTAACTATTGTGTTTGGAATGAAGACGCCTGGTGCAATTTCTTGATTAGGAATTAGAATTTCACTGTTTAAATTTTTAAATTTTATTTGATGTATTATTTCACATCTTGGTGGTAAAGTTATTTCGCTATTGTTATTTGTAATTGGTATATTGATTGTGTGTGGCATATAATATGGTCTTTAGGATAAGGCAATCATTGTTTTTGTTAAAATCCAACATGCAATTATACTTTTTCATAAAATCCATTCCAATGATTCCATCGCATGGTATTGGAAAGTTATTGTATACCACTTGGAATTTATGTGGTATTAAAAATTTTTCGAATTTTAGATCAAAAAATATACTTCCCATTGATTTTATATTGCCCTGTCCTATTCCACTAAAAACTGTAGTGTCATTAGTATTTATTTTGTTTTATCTGAAAAATTCTGATTTTATTAGAGAAATATCAGCACCAGTGTCTATAAAAAGTGTGAGTGTATTGTCGGTATTATTTAGTTGAACATTTATAAAGAAACTTAAGTTGAGGTTTAGATGATAGATATTTATTGAATTGGTCTTAGGGGATTTTCGGAGTTTTCCGAATCATTTTGATTAGATTCTGTTGCTCTTACGTAGTTGTTGTTCCTACGGTTATTGGTGTATCTTTGGCGGTAATTGTCACTATTGTAGTTATTGTTATATCTTTGTCGGTTTCTGTTATAATTGTCATTATTGTTGTTATAGCTGTTATTGCTATTATTGTTACGCGGGAAATTATTTCTTCCACGCAACCGTGTATTATTGCCACGATACTTGTTATTGGGTCTATATTTTTGCCCATAATATAGTATGGCATTCTGTTGGCCTGTGGCTTCGGTGCAGCTATTGACAAAATTACTTATAACATCATTCATGCTATTGAATTGGCCTGCCTCCATGATAAGCTTTACTTTATCAATGTTGCAGTTTTGTAAGTGCTTTTACAGCGACTTGTGTTGAATATTTGGTTGCTAATTCTGATGGTAATCCATCTGTTATATATGCACTTTCTAATGATTTTGCTAAACTTTCAATTTCATTGCAGTAGGCATTCGCCGTTTTACTGCTTTGCTTAATGTTCATTATTTTCGCAGATATTACTTCTACTGATTCACCTTTAATGGTTTGTTGCAACTTATTTATAATGTTTATTATTGTTGCTTCATCGTTGATAAGATTTCTTGCAGTACCCTTTAATTTTGTTTTTATGAGGGATACTGCTGTGGATTCGTGTTCTCCTTTTATTGAATTTAGTAACGATAATGAATCTATGAAAGAGCGTAAATTTTCTGCTCTGCCATCAAAGTCTGGTATTAGCTTTGAGGCTGTATTTAAAAATTTTACTATTGTTTGGCTCATTGTAGTATTTATTGGTTTAGTTCTGAATTTATGAGTTGAATTTTCGTGGATGGATGCTGGTAGGTCAAGTTTTACTCCTTTCTTAGCTGCCAATTTGAAAATTTTTTCTTTTAGATCTGCAAAGAATGCATCTGCTGCTGTTTTGTGTGAAATTGTAAGTCTATTGTAGTGCACATTAAATAAAGTTCTTATCCTTTCTAAGCAACCTAAAAGTTTATCGAAATGTATTTTTATTGTTTTCTCTCTTGTAGGTCTGTCAATGTTTAGGCATTTATAAGAACGGTCAAAATCTTCCTTTATTAATCTGGCTTTGTTAAGTATTTCATGCCATTCCATAAGTATAATTTAATTTAATGTCTTTAATTAGTTTTTCTATTTTTATTTTCCTGCCCTCTTTTTCTGTTTTCTATTCATTATAAAGGACCATGTAAAAATTTATGTATAATAATTTTATAAATTTTTCTTTTAATTTAATTTATTCTTATTTCTATTAAAATTATGATATTTTTAATTATTTTATTTTACTTCTATCCATCTTAAGGATATAAACATAAAAAAAAATTTTTCTTTTTTACACATTTAAAAAAAATTTTTAAAACGTTGGTCTTATTTAGGTTTAATTTTAATTTTATTCAAACAGAATTTTTGAAAATTATTCTTTAAGTGTTACTTTTTTAGTTTTTATTTAAGTAACATTGCTAAATTTCTTAATCCCTTTTTTTTGTGTTTTTGTAAATATGAGGTTCTTTAAAATATTTTAGCTACGAGCTATTTTGTAAACGCAATAAAAAAAATGTTTGCCACGAGCGGTTAACGCTTACTGGCCCTAGTGTGCGACTTTAGCGCACCACTTTTAAAGTAAAAGTTATAAATACATATAAAAAATATTGTTTTTGTTATTATTTTTTTTTGTTGTATTGTTGTCTGTGGTGGTAGTCTTCCTTCTGTTATTTTTGGTGGTGGTATTTTAGTGGAAGATGTTGGCTATCTAAAGCCCCTTAGCTAGGCGGTCATCCTTCTTTGGTAGCCTCACTCTTGAAACTGACGGGCTGCTC
Organism: Lypha dubia; assembly: GCA_947311025.1. Taxonomy (NCBI): domain Eukaryota; kingdom Metazoa; phylum Arthropoda; class Insecta; order Diptera; family Tachinidae; genus Lypha; species Lypha dubia. The sequence goes on from OX371263.1 coordinate 36,899,708, forward strand.
TTGCTTCTTCAGAGTGCAGTTTAGTAGCACTCGCTGAAGAAGACTGGCAGGATCGCCATGTAATAAAACTGTTTTTATTTTATTTAATTTTGGTCTTAGAGCTTTTATTATTGGAGCTCCTAAGATTGATGTGTTATTAATTGAATTATAAACTAAATGACATTGGCTTATATACTAATTATGAGAATAATTCTTAACATAAGAGTAAAAGAATAGAAATATATATTATTGTTGGGTAAGCATATTTAGCTTCCAACTATTTATGTATGGCATGTGTTTAAAGTCCAACGAGTGCATACTTAAAAGCAACAGATACTTTGTGTTGCTTATATTTACAATCAAACAAATGCAGTTAATAAATGTGATTCATTTAAATGCATTGTGCTGCTGCACTTGATTAACCGTACAAGTGTCAAATTACCGACACACAAAATATCTTGCTTGCAGTTTGTCAATGCTAGCATGTTGCGGTACTATTGAATCGCAATGCATACTACACACTGTTGGCCACATGCTACAGTTTTATTTTTGCAGATTATACATGTGGATATATAAGTATATAAATATATATATATATATATATATATATATATATTCATATATTCATACATATATACTTATTAATTATAATACAACAACATTAGGTGCATAACCTGATTTGTATTCATTGATCATATAAATATGCTTTGCATTTGATTCTTAATTTTAAGTGGTCATATTTCTAATAAATTTACAATAATACTAAAGTAACGGGAAAATATAAAGTATTTGAATATGTATGTATAACAAATTTTGAAGTGCATAAAACATTGTTGCTATCACATTTCGCTAGGAAAGAAGTTATAATTTTTCATTAAGTAATAATGCGTCGTAAAAGATGTTTCTTTATTAGAGAGTTTTACCAGTTCCAAGAAAACTTAAATACATCAATTTGTAAAATCTGTACATTGTGCATGCTGTGCCTGCAACACATTTTTCAGTGGAAAGATCTTTTTGTAATATATATGTCAGATGAACAAATGCAAAAAATTATTTGTATATAATTTATTATAAATATTTAATGTATTTTGAAATACTCAGTATTGGTGTTCCCTTTTTGTTATAGATTTTAACAATAATTTTAAAGTTACCAAGTGTTATTTCTTTTTAAATAGAGAAGTGAATTAAAAAATCAATTTTTTCTATGTTTTGTTTCAATTTAAACCTCTTAACTACAATAAAACAACTTGTGTGACTAAGCTTTATTTATAAAATGAGTTATAACGATTTTGTTATTTCTTATTCATAACTATTAAAAATAATTAGTAATATATTTATCGAATAGTAGTAGTTAAGCTTGAGAAATATTTTTATATGATATATAGTTATCAATTTTTTTTAAATAAAAATTGGAAATAATAATTATTCTTAATATATTAAATAACTATTTATTCGTAATAATTATTCGCAATTTTTATATAAAAAAAGTTATAACTATTAAGTCCTTGCTAATAATATCAGCGCTAGTTATATTGTTGCAATCAAATAACAGCACCAACTGTGTTTTTACAGTATATTTTTATATATTAATTTTTATAACATTTTTCGGCCTTAGAAAATGTCAAAAATTATTTTATATTGCAATCCTTTTTTTACTGTTTGAATTAAGCTCTCTATTGACACTTCAATTCGACTAATATTAGAAACTGAATCTTTATTTGCTGGTACCGGTTTCTGCGCCGTAGTCTGGTTAATTTTTAAAATATTAGCGTATTAGGTTGTTGTTGAGCAATAGTCATGTTAGACTTCAAAACATTTGCATATTGATTCTGGCTGGTTGACGAATGTGGTAACTGTGGGTAGTTTATAGGGGTTTTAAGCTGAGCGGGAGTAGCATTAGTTTCTTAAAAATCGAATAAGGAGGGCAACTCCTGTACTTACCAGTGTGGTTTACGCCGAGTTGCTTTCATTTGTTTGCCACGGGATTACCTTTCGTTTTGTTGCAGTAACTCACCACATACAACGCACATAGGCAACTTGCTATAAACTTTGGTGTGGCCAAATTCTTGGCAGTTCAGGCATTGAACAAGTCCAGTTCTTTTATGTGGATGCTCAACGGTTACTCTGCGGTGCAACAAATACCTCAAATTTAATTATAGATTGGGTGCGATTTTTTTTTATTTGCAAGTCACCTGACTTGACTTTTTTTTTTAATATTTTTTTTAATTGGGACCAGCACTCAGGGGATGACCCCTACGTATGCAGGGTCGGAACTCAGAGAGAGGGATAGAGTATGTTAATTTTTATAGCAGGGTTGAGGCGCCTCCGGTGTTAGATAGACGCATTAACTTTGTTAAGCTGTATTGGCAGGCATTTTTTTATTAATTGTTTTACTTCGCCGATGTTTCTGCTAACCGACGAACGCTGATGAGAGGTGTAGCGGTCTTGAAATCGGTATACTGATACGTTTTGCTAAAACTGATTGGATATAATAATAATATTTTTCAAACATAAAATAGCTCTTAGTAATTTGAATTTTCATTAATTCAATAAAAAACTGAACTTGAGCCTGATAATATTTCTTTTCATATGTACATCAGTATAAGGTTGAATAATAATTACGTTTATTCGTAATAATATAAAAATATTCATTCAATAATTTTTAATATTCAGTTGCGACGATTATAAAAACGCGTCGGTACAGTACAAGAGTTGAAATTTGTGCTATAAAGATTGCACGAAATACAGTTTAAAAAAAATATTTTGCACCAGCTTGCTATTTTCTTCAATAGCATTAAAAAAAAATTCTAGTGCTAATTTTTGCAGTATCACTAAAGGCAGTGCTCCAGTATCGTACGATTCACAATTCTTTTCATTTATTTAATATAGTATTTAGAGCCGCGGTGCCCACAAGTTCCTTATGGAAGAGCAAACACCAATACATTCAAAGAAAAACAAATTTTTATTCAAAATTTTTTGTTGTAAAAACAAATACATGCAAAGAAAACACAAAAAATATATTTCATATCATACGTTAAGCAAAAACAAAATGTACATTGATGATCGCTGTCGTCAATGTTTACCAGCAAAGCATACGAAAGTGTTGTTGCTTTGCTCTTGCGTGTATACAGTGAAGAACGACAAGAAAAAAAAACTAATAAGACAAAGTTGTTTGTGTATTTCGCATTGAGGTTGCTGAGTGCTGTATAAGCAAAGACTATAAATATATATATTTATATAATAATATATATTTATAATCTTTGGTATAAGTATATTAAAACACACAGCCTATAGCTAAGAGTATTACAAAAACAAATGAGCATGAAGAGCATAGGGCCTAGGCACCAATGATTTAGAGTATAGATGATCAAAAATAAAAATGAGATGTATTAGCGCTCGCTCTCGCAACCCTAACTCCCATCAAACATATTGGCAAACACCTAAAACAAATTTCATAATGATATGAATAAAAATGTCTTTTCAAAACGTTTGTAGCATAAAAGGCATTGAATGTTATGAAAACCATCATTTATCATAAAATACCGTTCACATCTCATTTCGTAGACGTGTAGCTTTTATTTTTTTTACTTTGTTTTTTGTCTGTTAAATTGTAATTGAATCGTGTGTGTTTACTGTGCTTTGTTCAACAAAAACCAACAACAATGCTTAATAAATTCCTGAAAAAAATGACGACGCATGTGTTTTCGTCGCTTGCTCAACGATGAATGAATGAGTTTTTAAAAGAGCGTAACAAATGTGTATGAATTTTTTTCAAACAATTGTTGTATGGGCTGAACATCAATGATTTAGAGTAAAAGTATTAATACTATAATAATAATCAAACGAATTTAAACGGTTTGCTTGTTCACTGTTCCTTGTTATACCTTAAGCTCATATATGATATGAGCGTTCGTTTTATCTATTTTTGATGTAGTTTTGTCTATATTTTTTTTTTTTTTTTGCGTAAAAAGGATATTTTTCTTTTTGCCCTTATTTATACATTCTTTTATCTTTCTGATATTACTGTAGTTTCTCAGCACATCTTATTAATCGAATTGTCTTTTCTTCTCTTTTTGGTTTTCCGTTACTTAAATAATTGTTGGTGTTCCTTTTATTCCTATTAACTGCCAGAGCTCTGCTAGCCATTCTAAATAGATCGAATTGGAGGTTCCTCTTGTTTATAAATATTATTATATATTTTACATTTATTTGAGCATGTACTCACGTATTTATGTTTTAAATTTTATTTATTTTAAAACAATTTTATTATCATATGATTTTATTAATATATTAATGTTATTAATACAATTCTTTATAAATTTTCTTCTATTTCTTTATGAATGTTTATAAAATATTTTCAATTTGGGTGATGCGTTCCCAAATATTGGTTAAACTGTCCCAGCTTGGTAGAATCAAAGACTATAAATATATAAAGATATTGCACGTAGAACATTGTACGGCAAATGCTTAATTTGCTGGTGGTTTTAGTAGTAAAACCACTTTTTTCAAGAGAGTCATTTATTTTCTCAGAGAAATTAATATTCTCATGTCTCTACTATTCATTTAGATATGTATACATGTGTGTACATTTAATAAACAAACGAAAGATTCCATATAAACAAACAAAAAAACTTTTCGAGCCTTTGCTGCAATAGAGTCATAATTCAAAAAAGCTTGTTTGGCAGGAAACGAATTTAAAGTCTAGAATTTACCTATAAATCAATGGTAAAATATTCTTCTTCCAAGAGAATAATAAAATACAAATATCTTTCATATATGTATGAAAATTTTGCACAATATAAAAATTGATATCGCGATTAGTTATATACATATTAGCTCAAAAATGACATATTTTGAATTATGACGCTTTTGAAGCAAAGGCTCGTTTTGTGTTCGCACAATATATGTATGTGAACATAAGATACGTATAGCTAATGTCGCTGATTCTTATTTGAATGGCAAATATATGTATTTTATTGTTGTACTATTGCAAGAACATCGATTCGCACCGAATTTAATAACATTTAAAATTGGAAATTTATATAAATATGTACTTATATCTACATCTATATATATAAAAATGTAGAGCATTGTGTTTGGCATTGATGTTCTCTGTAATGCCTGAACCGATTTCAATTCTGTAAACTTCTCATGAAAGGTGACGTCAATACCAAGGTTTTTATGTATATACGTTTTTGTGTGTGGATTGGTTTATGAGTTATAGTCGCTTCAGTAAGCCCACTTTTTCCAATCTTTATATATATAATTCTTCTGAAAGTGTGTTAGTAACTGAACTCCTCCTTAACGGCTGGGCCGATTTCGATGAAATTTTTTGTGTGTATTTGAGTTGGTCCCTGGATGGTTTAGATTTACAATTGACCTATATAGGTACAATGGGCGTGGCACCTCCCATACGAAGTAAAAATTTATTATTGCATATCTCGAGTACTTTTATAGTGGGAGTCTTCAAACTTTGTGTGAGCTACTTTGATAATAATGTGCATAATCTTGCAAAACGTGGTCGGGATCCAAGCAATGGGCGTGGCACCTCCCATACGAAGTAAAAATTTATAATTGCATATCTGAAGTACTATTACAGCGGGAGTCTTCAAACTTTGTGTGAGCTACTTTGATAATAATGTGCATAATCTTGCAAAACGTGGGCGGGATCCAAGCAATGGGCGTGGCACCTCCCATACGAAGTAAAAATTTATTATTGCACATCTGGAGTACTTTTATAGTGGGAGTCTTCAAACTTTGTGTGAGCTACTTTGATAATAATGTGCATAATCTTGCAAAACGTGGGCGGGATCCAAGCAATGGGCGTGGCACCTCCCATACGAAGTAAAAATTTATTATTGCATATCTGGAGTACTTTTATAGTGGGAGTCTTCAAAGTTTGTGTAAGCTACTTTGATAATAATGTGCATAATCTTGCAAAAAGTGGCGGGATCCAAGCAATGGGCGTGGCACCTCCCATACGAAGTAAGAATTTATCATCGTATATCTCGAGTACTATTATAGTGGGAGTCTTCAAAGTTTGTGTGAGCTACTTTGATAATAATATGCATAATCTTGCAAAAAGTTGGCGGGATCCAAGCAATGGGCGTGGCACCTCCCATACGAAGTAAAAATTTATTATCCAAATTTATTATCGTATATCTCGAGTACTATTCTAGAGGGAGTCTTCAAACTTTGTGTGAACTACCTAGATAATATTATGTTTCATATAGAAAAAGCCTCACATTCTGAGACATTTTCCCTATTCAAAAAGTCTCAGATTTTGAGACATTTTTCCAATAGAAAAAGTCTCATATTATGATTTTTAGCCATTCAGATTACAATGGAAATAAGGTTTTCGTTTTTTTTTATAGGTGTCAAATGTTGAAGATCAAAAGTCAATGTTTTTTTAATGTGAATGTATGTTGGGAAGTTTTAACCAATTTGTATTAATTTTCTTGATTTTGATTTAAAGAAAAAATAAAATAATTTTAAAATAAAAGCAATTATTGCAAATATAAATTGTCTGTAATTATCAAAACTTTGCGGAGTGTTAAGCGGCTCACTGAAAATAACCAACATGTAAGTTTGTGAAACAAATAATCATAACCATAAAACTAAAATTAAAGTTTTTTAAATTTATGAGTTGTCTGTTTATAAAAGAAAAATGCCACGTCTTCGTGGACGAGGAGGAAATATTGCACAAACAGTTCACAACATTCGGTTAAATAGCACGGTAGAAGATCAATTGACGGACAATGCAAATTCTAGAGACCTGATGGCGAACTTACGTGAAAATGAAAGTCAAGAGCACCGCAACGAACGCCTTCGAGCTAATGCGCTGAGACAAAGACAGGCGCGTCAACGAGCCACCGATGAACAGAGAACAACTCAACGACAGCACCTACAAGTACATCGCGCATTGCAAGGTAAATCACTTCTCCGACTTGCGTTCGAATATGAGTTTGACGTAGACTATTCATCACATTCAAAAATTGTCATCGGCGCTATGAATAAAGAATGCCAACACTGCCATGCATTCAAATACAAAGGCGAGTCGGCCGGTTTTTGCTGCGCGTCTGGAAAAGTAGTATTGCCACCATTGAATTCGCCTCCAGAACCACTTAAAACACTTTTGGATGGAGCCACACCTCAATCAAAATTATTTTTGCGTAAAATTCGTAAATTTAATTCTTGCTTCCAAATGACATCGTTTGGAGCAACAAAAATCGTTCGGAATGAAGATGGTCGAAATTTTGAATCAACATTTAAGATTCAGGGCCAAGTGTATCATCAAATTGGTTCTTTAATTTCAATGCCTGATGCCGATCCAAAATTCTTGCAAATCTACTTCATGGGTGATGAGGATCAACAAATAAACACACGCTGCTTATACAACCACATCGAGCTAATGGAGGAGCGAGAAATCGTGGCGATTTTGGAACCGTTTTTGAGAAATCACAATCAGTTGGTCAAGTTGTTCAATGTTGTTTCGAACAGACTACTAAACGATAACTACATGATCGTCATCAAAGCAGACAAAGTACCATCTGGAGAGCATGCGGGCAGATACAATGCACCAACCGTTAATGAAGTTGCAGTTGTTATGGTTGGCGACGCATTTGAACGTCGAGATATACGAATCCAACGCAGAGATAATACGATGCAGACAATTAAAGACAGCCATCGTTCTTACGACGCTTTGCAATATCCATTGATATTTTGGGAAGGAGAAGATGGCTATCATTTAAATATAAAACAAAGAAACCCCGTGACAGGTAAAATTTAAATATTATTCGACTTTTTCTTTTTCTGTACCTTTAATTTCCTTTTTTATTTATTTTTATTTTTACTTTGAAGGTGCAGAAACAAACAAGAAAGTGAGCGCGATGAACTTCTACGCATATCGGTTGATGATTCGTACCAATGCAGACAACAACATTATCCGATGCCGTCAGCTGTTTCATCAATACATCGTTGATATGTATGCGAAAATTGAAAGCGAGCGATTACGGTATATCAAGTTTAATCAAGCAAAGTTGCGTTCTGAGGAGTATATTCATTTGCGTGATGCTATTGTCGGTAACGTAGATGGAACAACAAATATTAACGATATCGGTACCGCATATATTCTTCCATCATCATACATTGGTAGTCCGCGTCATATGCAAGAATATATTCAAGACGCTATGACCTTCATGCGCGCGTACGGTAGACCTGATTTGTTCATAACATTTACCTGCAATCCAAAATGGAATGAAATTACTATTTCGTTATTGCCAGGTCAAACAGCAATGCATCGCCATGATATCACTGCACGTGTCTTCAAACAAAAATTAAAATCGATGATTGACTTGATTACACATCACTCTGTATTCGGAAAAACACGTTGCTGGCTGTATTCTGTTGAATGGCAAAAACGTGGTTTGCCACATGCACACATTTTGATTTGGTTAGTTGATAAAGTACGTCCAGAAGAAATTGATAAAATTATTTCAGCTGAAATTCCGGATCGGAATATAGATCAAGAGTTGTTCAACATTATCACCGCTAATATGATGATATGATGGACCATGCGGTGCTCTCAACATGACGGCGCCGTGCATGGACAATGGAAAATGTACGAAACGTTTTCCAAAAGAGTGTATAAACGATACTATCACTAATACCGACGGTTACCCATTGTATCGTCGTAGAAACACAGGCAATGGTGGCCAGTCATATCAATTGCGCATGTCAAACGGTGTAACGCATGACATTGACAATCGTTGGGTGGTTCCGTATTCACCATTGCTGTCAAAAACGTACAAAGCTCACATAAACGTTGAGTTCGGTGAGTTCCATAAAATACATTTGTAAATATGTTCATAAGGGAAGCGATATGGCTGTATTTGCTGTGCAAAATGTAAATGATAACGACGAAATAACACGTTATCAAATGGGCCGATACATTAGCAGCAATGAAGCAGTTTGGCGCATTTTAAGTTTTCCTATACACGAAAGAGACCCTGCTGTTATTCATTTGGCCGTGCACCTTGAAAATGGACAGCGTGTTTATTTTACAGAAGAGACTGCTGTTCAACGTGCACTAACTGCCCCAAAAACCACACTTACTGAGTTCTTCGAATTATGCAACCAACCAGGTATTTCCGGTCAATTTCCAAAGACAATAATGTACAGTGATGTGCCACGATTTTTCACATGGAACAAACAATCAAAAAAGTGGAACCCACGAAAGCGAGGTGTTCCAGTACAAGGGTACGACGGCATATATATAGGAAATACATTAGGCCGCTTATACACAGTCCATCCAAAGCAACGCGAATGCTTCTTCTTGCGTTTGTTGTTGGTTAACGTTCCTGGACCGACGTCATTCCAATACTTGCGAACAGTCAACGGTATTTTGTTCGACACGTACCACGTACTTGAAGATGACAACCATTGGGATCTTGCACTAGCAGATGCAGTGCTGAGTTACTCTCCTCATCAAATTCGACAATTATTCGCTATATTGTTGACGACGTGCTTTCCGTCGCAAGCTTCTCTTCTCTGGGACAAATATAAAGATTCAATGAGCGAAGATATTTTGCATCGTGTTCGGACAGCTGATCAAGATCACAATATAGATTTTTCATCGGAAATGTATAACGAGGCGTTAATGATGATTGAGGATATTTGCATTAATATTTCCAATATGCCACTCATTCATTTCGGTTTGCCATCGCCTAACCGACCAGCAACAGACATCATTAACAGCGATGTTGAGCGCGAAAAACAGTTCGATACGGCAGCGTTGACCACATTCGTTGCAAATAATGAGCAATTGCTAACTGCTGAACAAAAGATCATATACAATCGAATTAATTTGTCAATTGAAGCACAACAAGGTGGATTCTTTTTTTTGGATGCACCAGGCGGCACTGGCAAAACATTTTTAATCTCACTATTACTTGCACGCATTCGATCACAAAATCATATAGCATTGGCAATTGCTTCATCAGGTATTGCAGCGACTTTGCTTGATGGTGGACGGACTGCACATTCAGCACTCAAGTTGCCATTGAACGTTCACACAAATAAAGATGCAATGTGCAACATAAAGAAGAATTCAGGCATGGCTAAAGTTTTGCAAAAGTGCAAAATTATTATATGGGATGAATGTACTATGGCCCACAAACATTCACTTGAAGCCTTTGATAGAACGATGAAAGATATTAATAATAATAACAGACTTTTCGGTGGAGCTCTATTACTGCTGTCTGGTGATTTTAGACAAACATTGCCGGTCATTCCACGCGCTACAATTGCCGACGAAATTAACGCATGTTTGAAGCAATCACACCTATGGCGGAATGTTAATACATTACGCCTTAAGACAAACATGCGTATTCAACTCCAAAATGACCCATTGGCACTGTCATTCTCTGAACAATTGCTCAACATTGGCAATGGAAAAATAATGTTTCATAGAAATACACAATGTATAAAATTGCCAGACAATTTTTGTAAAATGGTAGCCACGAAAGATGCTTTGATGGAAAGCATATTCCCAGATATGCGCGTTAATTACATTAATCATGCGTGGCTACGTGAACGAGTTATTTTGGCCGCAAAAAATATAGATGTTGACGTTATAAATTTCAAAATACAACAGTTATTGCCTGGCGATGAGATGTCGTTCAAATCGATCGACACTGTTGTCGATCCAGATGAAGCTGTCAACTATCCTGTTGAATTTTTAAATTCACTGGATTTACCAGGAATGCCACCTCATAACTTGAGATTAAAAATTGGTTCACCAATCATTTTGCTAAGGAATTTAAATGCACCGATGCTATGCAATGGTACACGATTGGTCATACAAAAAATCATGAGCAATGTTATTCAAGCTACCATTTTGAGCGGCAAGTTTCAAGGTGAAGCTGTTCTCTTGCCACGAATCCCAATGGTTCCTTCAGATTCGCCAATTCCTTTCAAACGCATGCAGTTTCCAATTCGCCTGGCATTCGCAATGACTATTAACAAGTCACAAGGTCAAACAATGTCCATTTGTGGGTTGGATCTAGAAAATCCGTGCTTTTCACATGGCCAATTATATGTTGCGTGTTCTCGAGTTGGCAAACCATCAAATTTGTTCATTTATTCACCTCAAGGATTGACGAAAAACATTGTTCATCAACTAGCATTAATATAAAAACTAAATTTATTTATTTTAGTATTAAGGTTTCAAATTTATTAAAATACTTCATTTTTGTTAAATTAATAAAAAAAATAATATCATTATTGAAATTATTTCAGTTTTTTCTTTGTATGAAGTGTAAATCTTAATGGCTACTGTAATTTCGCTTATAAGCCAACATTTTGGGAGGACTACGTCTGTTGGGTCAGAGCGAGCGAGCCTTTTCAAACCCTGGTTACACATTTCAATTATCATTTTCTTAATTTTAAAAACTATCACAAACAAATTAAAGCCAGCTAACTTATCTCAATGTAACCAAAATTTAGTGATAACCATAGTAATGTATGTTAAATTTATATAAAAAATCTGTGGTTAATTAAACTCTGCTATTTGTTGAAAAGTCATTAGCCTTAAATACAATTTTAGCCAGGACAACGTCTGCCGGGTCAGCTAGTATGTATATAAAAATAAAGTGTCACGACGTTTGTTCTCGCTAATCTCCGAAACTACTGGACCGATTTAAATGAAATTTCGCGCAGATTTGTTAACAGTGTATAACTTGAAATATAGGCTATATATGTATTATTTTGAATTTTAAATAGAAAAAATTGCTTTTTGAATAACCTGGTCATTTATAAACAGATTTTCAAAATTATTGTTTTGTTTGAAAGGTGTTGCCTGCAGTTGGGTCTCATAAATTTATTTTTGGAAATCTGTTAATAACTCTGCTAGCTCTACGGATATCTTGTGCTCGCTGCCGTATGGATATAATAAAACCCGCGCAAATTTTGTCATATCCATCAGAAATGTTTGTACATGCAAAAAATTATGATAAAAATTCAGATTTTGGAAGTTTGTGTGCTCCATCAGACTTATTTTTTGCAGTATGTAAGATTCATATAAAAGTTTTCGAAAAAATTTTTTCTGAATCCAAAGAAATAAAAAACATAAAAAAAACTATTGTTGAGCAATGTGTAAATTGCACCAAAAATACAATATATTCCTTTTGGTTTCAAGAAAACAACGTATGCTATAAGCACAGAATGGAGATGCTAAATTTATTAATTCTTACACTTTTACGAAAGCATTCCTCGTGGAAAACATACAAATACAAATTAACGAGCGCAGAAAAACTTAAAATTTTGAAACAATAAAACATATGCTCAATCCAGAAAATTATTAAATATGTACCAATCACCAAAAATAATTACATTTCTTGTGCTAGTTATCACTTATTAAAAATATTTTAATAAATTTTATAATAGTTTTGTAAACAAAATAATAAATTTTATGGTTTTCAAACTCAGGTAAGCGCACGTTTTATTTGATTTATGCATATATGTACATATGTACATACATAGATATTCTAACTACATATACAATTGAAAATTCTAAAATAAAATATTTAATAAAACAAATGAGTATACATAGTTCGGTACGTATCAACATAAATGCAATAGTACAATAACAAAAAACGTAATTTTACCCTACAGCCATAGGAATCGGTCGCATTGTCTTTGCACTGTTTATTTGCACATGATTTATATGAAAACAAGAAACTGCTTTTAGTTGTTAATATTGTTATTGAATGTGCTTTGCACAAGAAATATGACACACACACAAACACATTTCTCAATGAGCATCATTTATATGTGTAAACAACAAAAAAAAACCATAGTTTCTCTGGAAAATAATTTCTAGTAGAGTTAAAAGAAACGAAAATGTTTCAAAAACAACAACAAAATAAACTTGACAAAATTATTACTACATACATACTTATGTACGTACATATGTATGTATGCCTAAAATTTTTGTGGTCTTTTCTCTTGCTACTTCCCCCCACAGCATCAACAAACACAAACAATTTTTGTTTTTATTCAATGTTCTACGTGCAATATCTTTATATATTTATAGTCTTTGGTAGAATGGTTTCTTTTAACATCTCTCATTAAAACAGCTGTAATGTTTTACTTCTTATGGAATAAAACACAAGCGCAATGATCATGAATTAATGATCATTTTATTTAAATTTATTTGACTTAAATACTAATTATGAAATTTAAACTTTCCCTTTCTAACTTATGCTAATCATGCAATTATTGCTTCTTTCTCTTTCAATACCATGAAGGATCGTATTCGCATTTCCATTTGACCGATCATAATAATTTGTATTTTTAATTGCACTCAAATGAAAATGTGTCACTCAAATAGTTATTAGTAAGCAATTTAGCATTGCATTATGCATACAGCGAAAGAAGTGTTATTGATACTTTATTAATGGTTCTGCTGCATTCATAGTACAAGCAATATGAGTTAGTGAGATACACTACACCATCACCTTTAAGAGAAAAATTAGGGGAGGAATTAATAACATCATTTCTGAACTACAAGAAAGAACATATTAATATTTATGAAAAACGTAAATTACAATGTTGCGCCGCTATAGCGCCAAGGATATATGGATTACCGAAAATTCACAAAGTTGGAACACCTCTAAGGCCCATTGTTTCTTCCGTAGAAGTACCATGCTACCAACTGGCGAAACATATAGGACTAGTTCTTAAGCAAATAATATCTGACAAATACAACATTAAGAACTCCTCATATTTGAAAAAGACCTAGAAATCAATGAAAGTGAAATCCTTATATCATTTGATGTAGTTTCTCTGTTCACTAATATACCACTACACGTTGCTATCAGAAAGATAATGGGTAAATGGGACATTATTAAGAATTTCACGAAAATACCTAAAGCTAAGATCCCACTATCGGCGCAATGCACCAATTTTCGTCGCAATTCATGTGCCGATAGTGTGACCGCACATAATTTTTCGAAATGCGACAATCTGCGCCGAAATTGTGCTGAGTATGGACAATCAAAATCAACCTTGATGCGCCGATAATGTGAACCCACTATTGCACAATGTTAAGCAATCAATTTGTAAAAAATGCGCCGATTTTTGTCGGCCACTCGTGCGCCGATCACAGTCGACAACCGGTGCCGATACACGGGCTGGAAAACCGAATTTTGAAATTGCACACCTTGTAAAACTATTTTTTTAAGCTTAGTTGTACCAAAATTAATTTTTTATTATCTTTTATGCATTTAAATTTTATTTATTTGTTGTGGGTTAGCAAATCTACATATATGCAAAAAATTAATAAAAATTTTAAAATCAAATTCTTGAGTATCACATTCAGTTTCAACTTTCGTAGTGAACAGACGCGTTTTTATAATCGTCGCAACTGAATATAAAAAAAATATAAAAAAAAATTATTTTTCAAGTCACAAAAAATATAAAAAAAACAAAACATTTATTGAACAGTTATTTTACTGGTTTTATTTTATTTTTTGCTTGTGTGCAATATACATAAATATTTGCATACACAAACTAATTTAAGTGAACATATAAAAAAGAGAACTCTGATGAGTTCATCTTCTGATAAAAACAACAATAATCCTACAAGCAGTAGGAATGTACAATATATAACTTTAGTTGCTGATGACGACAATAAAAAAAATGAATTAAACAAAAACCTGAATTTAACAGAAAACACAAATACTCGTGTGCGATCATTATCTCTGAACATGTTAAATAGTGATCAAGAAGCAACAACAATTGCACCCATCAGCAAACTTGTCAGCTTAGCTGTACAAACAAACAAACAAACAATAAGTAACAAGGTGACCAACGTGCACAAAATGGTAGATGCGGTGAGTACAATAAATGATAATAAAATTCAAACAGGAATGGACAGATACATAACCGTGTTAAAAAGGGGAAGAAGTCCAAAATCAGCTCAAATAGCTTTAACAGCGAAAGTTCCCAGAGATGGAAAAAACAAAACAAAAAATTCCGAAAATCGTTTCGCGATTTTATCTGAACAAGACAATGAAGACACAACTACAACAAGGTCAAGTAAACCTCCACCGATATATTTAAGAGAGCAGAACTCTAGTTTGTTGGTAAAAAGCCTTATCTCCTTAATTGGAGAAAATGAGTTCTATGTAACTCCAATTAAGCGCGGAAATATTAACGAAACAAAAATCCAGGTAGTGCAAGAAAGTAATTACCGAAAAATAGTTTCTGACCTTGAGTCAAAAAACAAAAATTTTTATACGTACCAATTAAAGAGTGCTAAAGGTCTAACCGTCGTAATAAAAGGTATAGACTCTAGTGTGGATCCAGAAGAGGTTAAGTCTGGCCTTGAAAATAATGGCTTCAAGGTTAAAAATGTTTCTAACATCAAAAATAGGGAAAAAATCCCCCAACCTATTTTTAGAGTCGAGCTACAGCCAGGTGACTTGAAAATTAAAAAAAATGAATCGCACCCAATCTATAATCTAAAGTACTTGTTACACAGAAGAGTTACAGTTGAGATGCCACATAAAAAAAATGGACCTATCCAATGCATGAACTGTCAAGAATTCGGCCATACCAAAACTTATTGCAAGTTGCCTACCGTTTGCGTTGTATGTGGTGAGTTGCACAGTACCGCTAACTGTGACAAAATAAAAGGTGATACCAAGGCAAAAAAATGCGGCAATTGCAGTGGAAACCACACTGCTAACTATAGAGGCTGCCCTCTTTACTCTTTTTTTAAAAATTCGTCGAACAGAAAAACAAATGCTACTCCCGATCAGCCCAACACCCCTTTAAACTACCCTCAGTTACCTCAACCGTCGTCTAGCCATAATCAATACTCAAATGTTTTAAAGTCTAACACGACTCTTACTCAGCTAAAACCTAATAGTCAATTTTCATACGCTAATATTTTAAAGAGTAACCAGACTCCGGCGCAAAAAACTATACCAGCTAATGAAGAATCAGGGCATAATTTTAGTCGTATTGAAGCCTCGATAGAGATCCTAATACAAACAGTAAATACATTTACTCTCAACATGTCCTGTATGATGCAGGAAATGTTGAAAATGCAGTCTACCTTGTTGCAGGCTGTATTGAAAAAACCATGAACTTAAGAATCTGTTTTTGGAACGCAAACGGCATCTGCCAACATAAAAATGAAATTGAATATTTTCTTCTGGATAAACAAATCGATGTTATGCTTATCTCAGAAACTCATTTGACGTCTCGAAGCTATTTTAAAATTAGTGGATATAATTTTTACGATACTAAGGATCCTCGAGGTAGAGCTTGTGGTGGCTCTGGAATCCTAATAAAAACTCGAATAAAACACTACCTGCTAAATGACCTTCGTGAAGAATATCTTCAAGCAACAAATATCTGTATTGAAAATTTTTATCAAAAGCTTGTGATATCATCTGTTTATTCTCCTCCCAGGTTTTCAATTTCAGAGAGTCAATATACCGCATTTTATACAACATTGGGGTCCCGTTTTCTAGCAGCTGGCGACTACAATGCTAAACACACTTTTTGGGGTTCACGTTTAATCAGTCCTAAGGGTCGTGTTTTGTTTGGCACAATTTCAAAAATGGGTTTGAATGTAGTTTCAAGTGGTCAGCCAACATATTGGCCAACGGATCGACAAAAAATTCCTGATGTTATCGACTTTGGAATCTCGAAAGGTGTGCCCAGCGAAATGACGGTAGTAGAAGCATCTTTGGATTTGTCTTCAGATCACTCGCCTACTATTATCACTATTTACTCACACACAACCGCAAGACCAACATGTGATTTACCGCTGACATCTGCACGTATTAACTGGCTGAAATACAAAAAATATTTGAGTGCTCATTGCACGGAAAATATGCCATTGAGAACACCTACTGACATAGAAAATTCTATTAGGTTGTTTGAAGCACATGCTAAACAAGCTGCTCTTAATGCTTCTTAAATTCAACCAAATCAACAAGCGAGATATAACAATATTTTTTGTGCAGATATAGAAAGGCTATTGACTGAAAAACGGAGAGCTCGACGAGAATGGCAACGATACAGATCGCCCCAGCTAAAATTAAGGCTTAAGGAGTGTACCAAGCAGCTTAGAAAAGTTTTGCAAACACAAAAAACAGCTTCGCTGCAAAAATTTCTGCAAGAACTCGATGCAACACCATCAACAGATTATTCGCTGTGGCGTGCAGCCAGAGGTCTTAAAAGGCCGGTGATATGTAAACCTCCATTACGAGCTTCAAATGGTGACTGGGCAAGAACTGATGCTGAAAAAGGTGCTCTTTTTGTTAAACACTTAGAAAAAGTATTTACTCCAAATATTTCTGCTGATATTATTGAACTGCCACCAGTCGTCGCTTTACCAGAAATTCCGCTAAGATTTAATATTGTGGATATTCAAAAGGCTATTACAAGTCTAAACTCAAAAAAAGCCTCAGGTATTGATAGAGTAAGCAACAAAATGCTGCAAGAATTGCCTTTCATTGCAAAACGAATAATACTATTCATCTTTAATAGTATTTTACGACTGCAATACTATCCGGCAGAATGGAAGGTTTCGATGATTACTATGATACCAAAGCCCGGTAAGGATCATACAAAGGTTGAATCATATCGGCCTATCAGTCTATTGTCCAATATGTCGAAACTTTTTGAAAAACTGTACATGAGCAAGCTGACTCCTATAGTAACTAGCAGTGCATGTATTCCAGATCATCAATTCGGTTTTCGCAGTCAGCATAACACTATTGAACAAACTCACAGACTTGTGAATGTTATAAGAGAAACTTTTGAAAAAAAGAAATATTGTTCAGCGCTTTTTATTGATGTCGCACAGGCCTTTGATAAAGTATGGCACGAAGGTCTTGTCCACAAATTAACACAAAATCTACCCGCAAACATCGTCAGGCTCTTAAAAAGCTATCTAGAGGAACGAAAATTTGTAGTTAAGGAAGGCAATTTTTTAAGCCCCCCGCAGCCGATTGAAGCCGGAGTCCCTCAAGGCAGTATCTTCGGTCCTTTACTTTATTTAATATATGCCTCTGACTTACCGTTAAGCAGTATCATTCACACGTCAACATTTGCTGATGATACGGCTTTTCTAAGCGTTCATGAAAATCCTGTAGAAGCTTCTCGGAATCTACAAGGGTACATCTCAAAATTGGAAACATGGCTAAAACAATGGCGGATAAAAGTGAATGAGCAGAAATGTGTACACGTTACTTTTACTTTACGCAGGGAAACATGCCCGCCTATACAAATCAACACCGAGACTATACCGCAACACACTGTAGTAAAATATCTAGGCGTTCATCTTGATCGTCGTTTAACATGGAAATCGCATATAGACGCAAAGTTGACACAAATGAAATTAAAAGCAGCCCAAATGAATTGGCTTATGGGAAGAAATTCTATATTAAGTCTTGACTGTAAACTTTTGTTATACAACGCGATCCTGAAACCAATATGGGCCTATGGAATCCAGTTATGGGGCACTGCCTCAGCATCAAGTGTAGAAAAAATTCAAAGGCGACAAAACAAAATTCTACGTACAATTACTGCAGCCCCCTGGTATATCCGAAATCAGCGAATTCACAAAGATCTTGATGTTCCGTTGGTGAAGACAGTATTTTCAAAACACGCTAAAAAATATATTGAAAAACTAGTATTGCACCCAAATCCGCTTGCGCGCAACATTCTAAATTATAGAGGCCACACCCGGCTGAGAAGGAGGGATACTCTTTCTCTCAGCCGTACACGAGAGATGTAAAACATCAAAAATCAACAGTTGGAATTAAAAATTTTGTTTAGCACTGGCTAAACATATATTTATGTATTTTTAGATTTAAGATTTGAAAAACTTATTGATGTTTCAATTTATAATTGAAGATTCAATAAATAATAAAACTACCAGCAAAAAAAAAAAAAAAAAAAAAAAAAAAATTCTTGAGTATTTGCTCGAATAAATGTTATATTTTATTCATATATTGTTAAAAAATTGTTATGGGGTAGGTAATCTATGTATATGCATTTCGTTGTCAGCTTAATACCAACTCATCAGTAGCTATTTACTATTCATGTTTAAAAAGTTCCAAAACTCATCTTCTCATACATAAACTCGCAATAATAAGTTTGCGAATTACTAAAGCATACGCAAAATTGCTTTTAAAAAACTTTGAAAACATCACACAAATAATTTTTTTTCATTCCATATAAATCTGTTTACTTTTCTTATAACTTTTATACAGTTACACAACCTTTTGTTGGCAATAAAAGTTTTTATAAGGCAAAATAAAAACAAACTTCCCTTTTACAAAATATAACCTTTTACTCAAGTATTCATGTTTTTAGTAAAGATCAACTGATGAGTTAATATTTAACTACCAACGAAATGCACATATGTAAATTAGCTAACCCATAACAAGTAATAATATTTTAAAAACATATATTCCTAAGTATTTGTGCGAATAAGATGTTATATTTTATATATATATTAAAACATTTAATATAACATTTGTACTGTTGAACAGAAAAAAAAAACGATTTTAGCATCCCTGAAAACATCTGTTTACAAAATAACAAGAATAGAAGTACGTGCTGCGTAGTAGTAAATTCAATTAAAATTCATTAATTTTTTATTATTATATACATATTAATACTCCTATATTAATTATATACACAATATATATGGCCAAAGCAGTTTTCTCTTTTTCATTGTAATAAATGCCGAAAATTAAACTGTATCTGCCAACAAGCAAATAAACAAACGCATATACATACATACATATACGTACATACATACTCGTAAATACAATACATACATGATTTAATTTGCCCAATAATGCACGATAGTGGGATCGCATTGTACCAATTATTGTCGCAATTGAGATTTGGCCGATATGAGCCGAAAAAAACTGTGGCAATATGCGACGATAATGGGAACGCCCAAAAATTAATTGTGCAATATTTTTACATGTGTGCGGATATAGCACGATAAAAATTGTCGCAGATTGTGCTGTTTGCGCCGATAGTGGGATCTTAGCTTAAAACAATGTTTCTAAAGATATTAAGCTTCTGTCTTATTGACAACAATTACTTTGTATTTGATAAAACTGTTTTCAACCAAATATTTGGCATGCCAATGGGTAGTCCACTTTCCCCCACGATAGTTGATATTGTATTAGATGACCTTCTTGACGCATCTCTTGCTGAATTGCAACAAAAAAATATCAACATCAAATACATAGTCAAATATGTAGATGATATCTTGACAGTTATAAACCATAATGACAAGAATAAAATTCTCAACGTTTTCAACAAATATCACCCAAAAATTCAATTTACCACTGAAGTAGAAAATAATAGATGTATAAACTATCTAGACACAACCCTGCACAGATTGGTATTCGAAAGAAATTTCATCGGGCAGAATAATTAATTTCAATGCAACGCAAAAGTCAAAATATAAATGCCGCCAAAAGTCTTATTTTCAGAGTTCTCAACATAAGTGATACACAATTTCACACAAAAAACATACAAAAAATTATAACAATACTCAAAAACAACAGCTTCCCTACCAAATTAAGTAAATTCCTTAATAAATGAAGTTAAAATAAAATTAAAAAATAACACTAACCTAAGAACACATATCGAAGGATATAATAACACAACAAAATATTACAGTGTATCATTTATTCCTGGTTTGACGGACAAAAAAGAAATAAAAACAGCTGTTGAAACAAATAACATAAAATTTGCATACAAATAAAACATAACAATAACCAACTTTACCTCATTAGTCTTGACTTTTACTTTCTGTTCTGTTCTGTGCCGTTCTGTTGTTGAATTTTTGAGGTTAGAAGTTCTGTAAAAACGTATCAGCTGTTTCTTGCAAAATATACATAGCCGAATATACATATATAACCGGCGGCGGCGGCAGTGTTCACAAATTTAAAACCGCGCTTCGTCTTAATTATCAGGATGAATAATTTTAAAGAAAATTTTTTAAATTTTATTTATTTGTTGCGGGTTAGCAATATCTAAATATATATTTCGTTGGTAGCTTTACCAACTCATCTGTAGATGTTTTACCCTTTATGTTTAAAAAGTTTTAGCATCTACTGATGAATTGGTAAAGCTACCAACGAAATATATATTTAGATATTGCTAATCTGCAACAAATAAATAAAATTTAAAACATAAATACTTGGGTACATGCTCAAATAAATGTAGAATTTTTTAAAGAAAATAAGTTAAAAACGTTATTTAATTAAAAAAAACTCTACTCACTATAAATTTTTCATGAATATAATATTTTTTTTATTAAAAATCGTTTTGTTTTTAATGTGCTTAAAGTCGATGGCGGCGGTCATAATAAAAATTTATCATCGATTACGCGGCAATTTTGTTCCGATTGGCTTGGTTTACTGAAACAAGCAGCTGTATCTTGCTGTCACTGAGAACTCCCCCCGGGGGGTAGATAGTTCATCTTGTTGATTCTCAACAACAAGATGCAATACTCCCCGGGGTATATGGTAACTGATTTTTGTAGACATAACGTTTTGTCAGTTACCCATAAAACTTCTATGCTCGGACCAATCTCTGAATTAACAGAGCAACGGAATGTGCATATATTTTATAATGAACGTAGTGGCTTGCCACGTAAGTCTACATAGAAGGTGTAAGGGCACCTAAGGTCTAGCCCATGACCAAAACCAATAGAAAGTTAATCCCTTTTGGGATTTCCTTTCGAAACTTTACCAGTAGTTTGAACTGGTACTACGCTCACTTTAGCAATGTGTTTGGACATGACGGGCCTTGGTCATGTCTGAGAAGTTGCTACCTGTTGTCATCCCCTCGGGGGTGCCTTCGGGTTCCTGAGTGGGGTGGCTCAGGGGCGATGGTGAACGCTTAATCTACACTAAGTGTTTAAGTACACCGTCAGATTTAAGCCGTAAAGGCAGGTGCTGACGTATACTCATTCACAATCTGTCACTTAGAACTGTTAGTAAAATTCAGTTTTCAACAGAATGGTCAGTAACAGAAAATACATGTTTCGCATACACAAAAAATGAACAGCTGATCCGGAACAGAACAGAAATTCAAGACTAATTCTACCCTAAAACGCAAATTGATAAACAACTACAATGTATGGGAAACAACGAAGAACAATGCAACCTTATATATATTGGCACAACTAAAAGAAATTTAGAGAACAGAATGGCAGAACATAGAAGTGATATTGAAAAACAAAAAACATCAACAGCTTTGTCAACACATATCATCAACAACAAACATACAGTTGATTTTGATAATGTGAGAATTTTAGACAGAGAAAATATAGAGAAAAAAAGATACACAATCGAAAGCTTGCGCATACAAAAGAATAGAAAGAATGATGAACATAAAAGAGGACACCAATAATATCAGCGCTAGTTATATTGTTGCAATCAAATAACAGCACCAACTGTGTTTTTACAGTATATTTTTATTTATTAATTTTTCAAAAATTTTTCGGCATTAGAAAATGTCAAAAATAGTTTTATATTTCAATCCTTTTTAATTGAACATTTGTATTATTGTAAGTAAATAATGTACAGTGGAAAAACTTTTCAAAATATAATATAATGTTTTTTAAAAAATTTTAAAAAGACGAAAGCCCTAAAGAAGTCAACAAACAATTGACGAAACGTTGGGTAAAAAATGTAATAAAGCTGTTTTATTAACATTAACTACGTTAGGCCTTATTAGCTTAAGGAAGAAAACTATCACTAACAACAGAATTTTTCTAATCTCTTCATAGTATTGTTACAAAATTTTCTTATTATTTATTTGTTTAACATGTTTATATATATATATATTATTTTTACTTGTGTATATGTATGTATAAGTAATTGTATTAATATTTTATTCTATAATGTTTTAATTGGTTTTAAATTATTATTGTGGTATGTTTTTTCTATTCCGTTATAGTCTATTGTGGTGTTTACATAGGGTTGCCAGACAGGCCTGATTTGGCCTGATTGTCAAGTTTTTTAATGCGCGTCAAGTGTCAAGTGAAAAAGTGATTTGTCAATGTTTTTTGTAAGTAATTTTTTTTCTCCATTTTATTCTAGCTACATATGTAATAATACTTAAAAAAAGTAAGTTTAAATTTCTATAAAACACATCGAAAGAGCATATTTTTAATATCAATACATTTAAGGACTAATATGATACATATATTTTTCTGTGCAATTATAATTTAAAAAATATAGTTCTCTTTAGGTATGTACAATTATAATAAAAGTGCCAACACTGATATTTACCCCATTACTCAGATGGTAGAGTAATTCTGTATCTAAGAATACGAAATATATGTGGCAAAATAAATAGAACCTACATATATTTTTTTTCTTAAGATGGTACCTATATTTTTTTTTAAATAACGCCTAAGTTTTCTTTAAAATATGTAAAGACTGAATTTTTATTGTTATATTGTTTTTTGTTTCTTTTACATTGTTTCTGTTATATTTACTTTTTATGATATTTTTTTTTTATCCTAATAATTTTTATGAAAAAAAAAATAATAAAAAATTAAATAAAAACCAATAGTATGAGTGTATTTATTTGTCAAGTTTTTTTTTCAAAATCAAGTTTTTTTTGGTCAATGTCAAGCTTTTTGGCAAATTGGATCTGGCAAGCCTATGTTTACACCATCTCTACTTATTATTTTAAATGGTCCTTTGTATGGGCTTTGATGTTTTTTTCTATTTTCATTTTTAACTAATACTAAATCTCCTACATTAAAATTAAGTTTATTATTATATATATTATTAATTGTTCTTTTTTCTTTTGACATTATTATTAATTCTTGTGCTGTGTTTAATGCAAATTTTAATCTGACTCGTAATTCTTGTACATAGTCATCATAGTTGTAGATTTTTATTTTACTATTTACTGCGTCAGATGGTATGCTTGGTAATTTCCCATAAATTAATTCAAAAGGCGTGTACCCTATATCGATATGTGGTGCCGTGTTATAGGCAAAAGTGAAGTATGAAATCCATTTATCCCATTCATAATCGTTTGCAGTTGTTAACAAGAACTCATTAGTTTCTCATGGTTTCTTTCTATTGAACCTAATGTTTTTTGGTGGTATGGTGTTGAAAATATTTGTTTGATTTGTAATAATGAGCATATGTTTTTCATAAGTTCATTTGTAAATTCTGTCCCTCCCTCGGATTTAAGTACCTTAAATTGACCATATTTCAAAATAAATTGTTCGACTAATGTTTTTGCTGTTACAAGTGCATCTTTTGTCGGCATAGGATGTGCAACCACAAATTTTGTCAGTTCGCATTGCATTGTCAAAATGTAGCAGTAGTCGTTTGATATCTGAAGAGGACCTACAGTGTCTATTGAAATTACTTCAAAGCTATTGCTTGGTGTGTGTTTTTGTGTTAGTGGTTCTTTTATGTGTTTTTTGTTACAACTGTCGCAATATGATATAAATTTCTTAACCATCTTGTTCATGTTTTTCCAAATGTATCGCTGTTTTAGTTTGATAATTGTTTTTCTTATTCCTAAGTGGCCTGCGTGTGTGGTATTATGCGACGTCGACCGCTATCGCTCGCTTGCTTTAGTGACGACAAATAGCTGATTTGCGCCCCACTAAGAGTTTTCAGCACGACAAGTCGATAGACAATCAAAGCGAGCGATAACGTAAGCATTCTTGTACAAATTTGCGCCCCACTAAGAAATATTGTACGACAACAACTGTCAAAATCAGTCACTTTTTGGTCGTCGACTGAGAATTTAATTTGACAAAATATATAAAAAATTGGTTGTTTTATAAATAATTTTAGAAATTCCATGATGGAAAATTGATATGTAGGTATTCATGTATATAAATATGTATTTTGATAAAAATATTCTTGTACAGCTAATAATTATTTATTACCAACAACATTTTTCAGCCTTAAAAAGGCAAATCTGAAGCAGATGCAGGTTCTAGTTGAATTTGTAAAATATACACAATATCAAAAAATTATTTTGCTATAAGTTATTTTTCAAAAAATTGATTTATTGAAAACATATGTTTTGTGTTTACATTTGAAGCAAGGCATATTCAAGAGGTGAGCTGACTAGTGTAGTGTACTATATGTTTTAATTTTTGGTTATATTATATTGTATTATTAAATTATATTATTTTTATATTATATTATTATTTATGTTTTAAGTACCACCCTAATGCAAATTCCTTTGTACATTCCTTGGAATTAACAATGGAATGTTTGTAGCTTAGGACAACAACAATAATTAATTAATAAATAAATTTTGTAGCTTTTAAGGTACCGCTAAGCTAGTATATAAGACCTTGATTTTTTGAAAATAAAATTAATCAAAAACTTAGCCTGACATCGGCTCTTCATTCTACAATAAAAAAAAATAGGCATTCATCTGCCTTAGGTTTTAGCCAGTGGCGTTATTAAGCGCCGGCAAATATTCATAGGCAGGGACCTATAAGATTTACTGTGTTCAAACACCACATGGCGATCCTGCCAGACAAAACCAAAATCACAACACCCGTAGAGGAGTACATTCTGGCCGGAGGATCGAAGGAAGAGCCACCAGAATATAATGCGACACCGGTAGAGGCAGGCCCCAAAAAACTCTCTATCGAGGAGTATAGGCAGAGGCAAAATAAGAAAACCGAAGAAAAACTTACCTATATTCCACCAACGGCCAAACCGTTGCATAAAAGAGGAGGTGCGCAGGTGCGCATAAGAAGGAAGTTGGCAGCATTAAGGGCCACACTAAACAGTGACCCACCACCATCCTGGGAGGTGTCTTCGGAGCTGTGGCTGCAGGTTGCGGCTTTAGAGGCCTTACAAGCCCAATTTTTAAACAAACAAAAAAATAAATAAAAATGTACAACACAAAAATTAACAATTAACAATATTTCAAATTAACAAAAACAGAATGAAATAAAAAAAAAACACGAACATTTATAAAAATATATACTCATTTTATTTAAAATAGCATTATTCAAGGCGAATTTATATAAGGTGGAAGCCAGAATAAAACAAATACAACACGAATAACAACAGGCATTTTGTTTGTGTAAATTTCCAAACGATTGTCAATTTGTTTTGTAAAGAAAGTGAAAAATAAAGAAATGAAATTATGTGCTCCCATCTATAAGGCCATATCCAAAAACTGGGGATATTTTTTGTAGTTGGGATTAAAAAATGTACTCTATATATACAACTTTTGCAATGTTCATAAAAACATAAAAAGTTAAATAATTTGAAATATGTACATGTTTTAATACAAAATGTCCATTAAAATTTTTTTTGTAAAACAAATCAAATTTATATTGATTTTTAATGAATACTTCAGCTAGCATCTAAATGTTACATACCTCTCTATATCCTTTGAAAAATTTGCGTCGATTAAATTTAGAAATATTTTGAATGCTATTGCATAGCAAATAAATAGTTTACAAACAAACATAAACTACGTAATTCTCTTTTTTTGGCATATATGTATGTACATATTTCTTATATAAAAAATACATACTTATATTTAATCGGATACTCAATTCATCTTTTAAAATTCCACATCAAAATGTTTTTGTTTTGAAGATTTCGATGTCCTAAGTACATATTTAGATATAAGTAAGTTGTGTGTATTGAGTTAACCCTAATAGGAATTTTCTAATGACTAAAAATATTATTTTAGTAAACAATATAAATTTCTAACAAAGTCAATATTCTTCATACCTATTATTGAATTTGTTTTCAAAAAACAAATTTACGTTAAAGCATTTTAAGAACTATTGTCTCCATAATGACATAAAACATATACTTAACGCTGTGAGAACCCCAAGAGGTAATGGTCATACAGAGAGGAAAAATCGCACATTACTTTCAATGCTGTTACCTACTACTCAAAACGATAAGCGCTGGGATGAACATTTGGTAAATCTTCAGTGGATCATAAGCACCATGGAGAACAAAACATCTGGTAAAAGTGCTCAAGAGCTACTATTTTTATTCTCCTACCGATATACTTCAAAAAAAGATTCATCTAGCATCTAGAAATTCTAATAAAAACGCGATTAAAACACTAGCTGTTGAATGATTTATGTGAAGATTATCTTCAAGCAACGAACATCTGCATTGAAAATTACTATCAAAAACTTGTAATATAATCTGTCTATTCGCCCCCCAAATTTTCAATTACCGAGAGTCAATATACGGCTTTTTATAAATCAACTGGCCCCGTTTTCTGGCAGCTGGCGACTACAATGCTAAACACACATTCTGGGGTTCACGTTTAATCATTCCTAGGGACGAGTTTTGTTTGACGTCGTTTCTAAAATGGGTTTGAACGTAGTTTCAAGTGGTCAGCCAACATATTGGCCAACAGATCGACAAAAAAATTTCTGATGTTATTGACTTTGGAATAGCAAAAGGTGTACCCAGCGAGATGGTTGAAGTTGAAGCATCTTTGGATTTATCTTCAGATCACTCGCCTACAATTGTCACTATTTACTCATACACAACTGTAACACCAACATGTGATTTACCGATGATATCTGCACGTATTAACTGGCTGAAAACAGAAAATATCTGAGTGCTCATTGCTCGGAAAGAATGCCGTTAAGTATACCTTCTGATCCTGAAACCAATATGGTCCTATGGAAT
The DNA here is from genome assembly GCA_947311025.1 of Lypha dubia. Classification (NCBI taxonomy): domain Eukaryota; kingdom Metazoa; phylum Arthropoda; class Insecta; order Diptera; family Tachinidae; genus Lypha; species Lypha dubia. The sequence continues at coordinate 36,927,430 of OX371263.1, forward strand.
CCAGTTATCATCGAATGTCGAAAAAATCAAAGGCGACAGAATAAAATTCTACGTACAATAACAGCAGCCCCCTGGTATATCCGAAAGCAGCGAATTCACAAATACCTTGATGTTCCGTTAGTAAAGACAGTATTTTCAAAACACGCTAAAAAATATATAAAAAACTTGAGTTGCACCCAAATGTTCTACATTATAGAGGCTGAAAAGAAGGGATACTCTTTTTCTCAGCCGTACACCAGAGATGTGAAACTACAAAAATAAACCGTTGAAACTAAAAAACTTTGTTTAGCATTGGCTAAACATATATTTATCATTGTTAGATTTAAGATTTGAAAAACTTATTATGTTTCAATCTACATTTGAAGATTCAATTAATAATAAAAGTATCATAAAAAAAATCTAGCATTACACGAAAGTTATAACCTTACAGAAGATAAGATGAAGGAAATAAGACAAACAACTGCTAATAATATTAATATTAAACGTAGACAAGCAAAGCAACGTTTTAATAAAATTCATTCAACTCCACACAAATACGAAGTAGATGACCTTGTACTAGCTGAAAACGAGCCTGCAAGTACTATTACATCTCGTAAACTAGACCCGCGATACAGAGAAACTTTTAAAATAACTAAAGTTCTAAATAACGACAGATATGTGATCGGAGACATTCCAAAAGGACATCCCGCCATTATTCATCGGTTTATGCTTCCGATAAACTGAAACCTTGTTGGAATTTTTCATTAACCTTAGATGATGAAATTAATTATAATGATTCAAGCGATGAAAGCGAGGACGCTTCAAATGCAGGATAGCCGACTGTTGGAAACACTTTTAATTATGATTTCTATATCTTTTATACTTGTATTTAAATTACGTCATATACTTAGTTGTCAAATAAAATTACATAAAATATTATTACTTATATGAAAATAAAGATTATCGGTTGGTTTTTTCTAATCGTTAAAAAAGATTTAAAAACAAAACGATAAAACACAACTTTATTCTTTTAATACTGTCGCAATGACATGTTTTTATAAATTTATATATGAAGGTTTTACATAAATACATGCAAATATCGGAATCAGAATTTTTTTTATGATTATCATTAGGAAGCATCTTAAAACAAATCTATAAGGTGTAGTCTAAGACCAAAGTCTTCAACTATTCTGGTTGCTTCGGAAAACCGATTTCGCGTACATACAAAAGAACAAACATACACATTCAATAGATTTGTATAAATTCCGATTTACCATATTTGGCGAAGAGTATAATATTAACATAATTTTTGGGGAAGGGTAGAATAATAACAATTGTATATACTGTATGTATGTAAAGATAATATTAAGTAAATTTACACATCATACTAACAAGCCTGAGCAGCACGATACATAAATTATTATATGAAGGGGCTATATATAAACTTGCAAATATCGGATTCGATATACTTTTTGCCGATTATCAATAGAAATCATCTTAAGAGAAATCCTTACAGTGTAGTCCAAGACCCAAGTCTTCATCTCTTCAGCTTCGGAAAACCGATTTCACGTACCGACAGATAAACGAACTCACATAAACACTATAGATTTGTATGTATACCGATTTAAATACATACATATATAAGATTACAGACGGATATGGCTGATTAAAGTTCCCTATTTATAAGGATCCAGAATATATATTCTTATATTATAATATTCTTATATTAATATTGAGGAAATTACACACGTAATGACAAACCTATTTATACCCTTAGCATTTTTGCTGAAGGGTATAAAAGATATTTAAGCTAAAGGGAATCAAAAATATGCACAGTAATTTAAAAAAGTTGCACAACGGCAATGCTGCCCTTGGGTTTTAAAATAAAATGATTGTTTTGGCTAGTTCGTCTCCGGATTTCTCAGTTCTCCTTTTTCGTAATATTATTTGCCTTAAAGCATCACAATATTAAGTTTCAATTATTTTTTTGAAATGTTCAAAATGTCTTAGCATTTCAAATATATTAATAAAAAATTCATGGTATGATAAATACCGTAGTCTTGTCCTTTTGTTAGCGTAAAATGTTTTCTGTGTGTCAAAATCAAAGAAACAAGCCGATCGCTTCGAAACCGGACATCGTCGCCACTTTTGTGAATTCGAGCCGCTGCCAAACACATCGGTTTTTTACTACTTTTACATGTATTTCGGCTGTTAAAAATGCATTGTTAGGTTTAAATTTCTAATGTGATATTAGACTTTTCTTTACAGCAGTTTTTAAAGCTATGCTCTTTACCACGCGTTGTGAAAGGGGGCTAGACGGCAAAAATTCTCACGAAAAAAGTTGTAACGACACTTTTTGCTATAGTAAGCTATTGTATTGTATTGTATTTAAAATCAAGACGAGAATATACTTATGTATGTATGTATATATGGCGTGTTACTCACATTCAACTGCAATAACAAAAGATAAATGTTATATATACTTATATGAATACATATGTATGTATGTTAGTGTTTCGTTTTTGTTTTGAATTGCATTGCTGAGAAGCCGAGCTACCCACCAAACAAAACGTCAAGTGTTTGAAATATTATGCTTTGATGAATGTAGTACATATTAGGCCAACAAAATTAATTGAAAATAATTATTGGTTTTTTCCATTAAATAAATATTATATTATTTAAAAACTTAACTAAAATTTTTAAAATATGGATTAAATTTCTTAAAACAATGTCATAAACTCAGAAAAATTATTAAATCTTCACACATTTTATGTAAGTATATACCTAATGGGCATAGCTCTAACCGGGTGTCCTAAGACACCTCTCTTCTTTTTTTCTTTATATTATATAAAATTTCCAAATAAAATTTTATACTTCACCTTTTACAGGTATTTTGGCTGTTAAAAATGCATTGTTAAGTTTAACTTTCTAATGTGATATTAGACTTTTCTTTACAGCAGTTTTTTCTTTTTGTTATATAAAAATTCCAAATAAAATTTTATACATACCGGCGGGTTGAAAAAAATTTTTTTGCTTAGACGCCGCTACAAATTTTTAATCAGCTTGTTGCTCTGCTACATACAATTTGACATCTGTAAAACAAAAATATTCTTCTACAGCAGGCAGGACGATTTCACCTGTTTTTATTATACCATGTAAAAAATTTTATATTTTCTGCTAAGTTTGATACTCTAATTTTATGATATATTTTCAAGATATTACATTATGTTTATTAAGGGCCATTATTACAACTAACAAATAGTTATTTTTTTATCTGGAATCTGGCAGATAAATTATTTTTGGTTATTACAAGTTAACATTAACCTAAAAAGTGACTAGTAAACTAACAGGAGGTTTATTCTCATGGTAACTTTACAACTGAACATTAGGAACTTAAAGCTGCAATATTTTGTGCTGGAGGTATGCTAACTTCAATATTAAATCAAATTATTTAAACTTTTAAAGTGAAAAATTCACTTTCAATGGGTTCGCTCACTTTCAATTGGTAGCTTAGAAAAAGTACGATACATTTCATTAAATTACGATATTTCACTTCAGTTTAACTTTTGAATCAAATTTCATAATATATTCTTAAATTTTAATTCATTTTAATTTACAAATAATAATAATGAAATTTTTGCACAATATAAAATTAAATAATTTTATTGAAGAGTCAAGTGTTTTGATATTTTTGATAAAAAAATGAGCTCATCGTTTTGAAAGATAAGTAAAATAAGAAGCTGAATGCGCCCAATGTGTATTTTTAAAATTAAAAAAAAAACAATTTAACATAAAGAGCAGAACAATTTACTTTACTGCCTGTTTTTAGAAAATGAAAACAAAATAGTGAGTGAGAATTTATATTGAAAACAAAAACAAATTTTCGTATTTTATTGTTGTTTTCAATATAAATTCTCACTCACAATTTTGTTTTCATTTTCTAAAAACAGGCAGTTAAAAAACACAAAAAAGGCAAATTCATAACAATTCACTTTGAAACACCTCCTTTCAAAAAGCTTTGTCAAAAAATGTACCGAAAAATGTGTCAACGAATCATTTGACAAAGTAACTGGTGCACAAATACAAGGGTTGAATCAAGGGCTGAAAATAATCACCGATGTTGTCAAGATTACCTGTTATGAATTTGCCTTGAACAAAACTGAAACACCAAAAATTTTCTTTTACTCTTTGTTAAGGGAAAAAACCATGGCAGAACCAAGGCGAATTAATTCGCCGTTCAATTTTCCTCCAGCTTCTAAAGCAAATACAACAATGATCTTATAGAAATAAAACTTATATAAAGAAAACTAACACAGCTTCTCAACATACGCAATTTGTGACAGTTCAGGGTTGCACAGCTGATGCTGACGTAGGCTAATAAGGTCAACAGGTAATGAATTCGGCTTGGGCAGAACTACCATGTATTTGCAGTGCAAGAACAAGTACAGCAATCCAAGGACAATAGCCGTATTCACAATATTGTGCATATGAGATTGCAAATTTGTGCAATTGTAAATTTATTCTATCAATTGTGCATGATATCTTTGCAATGCAATGATTGTTGCAAAACAAAAAATTCACAGCTAATTGATAAATAAAAAAATTATTTTCCTGGCCTAAAAATACGTACTCGTATATCTAAGATATTACTCAAGTATCAAAACTTTTGCTTAATCAAATAATTCTGATTTTTATTGTAAAAATAAGAATTAATTTGTTAGTTAGTTAGGATTTTATATAATACGTATATATATGTAAATTTGAATAATTGAATAATTTGATTTTTTATGTTTTGTGTTTTGTTAATTTTTTACTTTTTGTTATTAAATTTTTTATTTCATTAATATTTTTTGTCTGATTAATTTCCTTTTGCTTGAAATATTTTTGTTTTATAATTGTGAATAAAATTATTAAAATTTGAATAAGCAAAATCGGCTTAGTTCACTGCGTATCAGCTGTCGCTTTGCAATTAAGTGTTGCATAAGTGGAGTAAATATAAGTTATTGGTTTTTTCGGTGTTACTTATTTGCAAAGATGTAACATGTGTATTTCTCTGTATTTTGTTAGTGTAGAATCAAAATATACTACACATTTTTCAAATGCAATGATGCAAGACCATTTGCACAAGATTGTGAATAGGGCTAATATGTATTTTGTTGGTATAAAGTACTCGCTCTATATCAAAACACACAAACAATTTTACCACATTTTCTTACTAAAAAAAAGGACACTCAAAATTAAATAAAAATTATTGATATTAACTTAATAACATAGATATATTTTATACCAATGAAATAAAAATATAATTCAAACAATGTAATATTAGTGACTAGTACAAGTACATACATATGTATGTACTTATTTTAATGTTTAAAACAGAAATTAAATATGCCTAGAAGTTAAAACAAAAAAATAATAAATTAATCAAAATTAACAAAGAAATTAATTTTAGCCAATAATACATAAATAACAAAATTCAATAAATAAAAAATAACTAAAAACAATTGTTTAAGGATTATAATCCTAATAGATAATTATCTATTATTGATATTTTTCTGAAGAATGTGTTCGGCTAAATACGACAACGTGTTCAGTTAACTACAATACGAACACACGATAAATTCGGAAGATCGAATGTGCTCGGCTAAATATGATCACAAATATGAACACACGATGAATTCGGAAGATCGAATGTGTTCGACTAAATACGTTCAAAAATATGAACACACGATGAATTCGGAAGATCGAATGTGTTCGACTAAATACGTTCTAAAATACGAACAGGCACTAACTACATGCAACTATGTATAAGGAACAAGAGTTGATAAAGCTCTCGGGTGATAGTTCAAGTGGCCGACTTGTAACTACCAGTCGTACGGTATCAGAACTTGTTCCACGATTGATAATACAACTTAGCATCTTATGCTTGTTTTATTTTCAACTGTTTGGGAGTTTTAATTATATCGTTGTTGACGTGTGTGTAATTGATACCCTACCTAACAGATGTATGGTATGTACCTATGAGTTGACCAATATGTCAACAGTAATACATTATTTTAGTAACGGCACGTTACATTCCCCTTTTGTTTTCGAGAAAAAAAAACAACAAAAAAAAAAAAACATCTTTTTCTTCTCCTTTTTTTTTTTTTTGTATATGTGTTAGTTGTTGTTGATGAATGGGTATTTATTATAAGTTAGTTGTTGTCCCGGTTATAGTATCGCTTCAAGTCTTGTACGTGTACTCGTTGTTTCCATCTTGAGTACGAATATGTTCTGGGATATCTTCCCAATGATTTCGTACGGTCCGGAAAATTTCGGTGCTAGTTTGCTAGCGAAATGGTCGGGTGCCGATGAAAGTACGTGATCACGTTTGAAAACATGGTCTCCGATGTTAGGGAGCCATCTCCGTCGTCGTTGATCATAGTATAATTTTTGTTTTTCTGAAGCTTTACTAACGATTTGTTTTATTCGTATCCACTCTCTTGGTCCTGGCGGCTTGTTCATCGGTTCCACTGGTTGGCTTCCTTCTTTGCGAAGCTGGGTTGGTGGTTTCAGGTTTCTCCCGAATAAGATTTCAGCCGGAGATTGCTTAGTTGTTTCGTGTTTGGCCGTGTTAATGGCGAAGGCAATTTCGTTTAGAAATTTGTCTAAATGTCTATGGCTGGTTTCGGAATGGCAGGCGATTATGGTCTTGATGACTCGATTGGCTCTTTCAGTAGGGTTTTCCTGTGGTGAGTAGGGCGCTGTAAGCCGGTGTTCGATACCACAGTCTTTTAGAAATTGTTTGGTTATCTTGGTGGTGAACTGGGTGCCGTTGTCGGATACAATGATGTTTGGACACCCAAACCGGTATATGATTCTTTCCTTCAGAGCGGTTACTACGGAGGCTGAGGTAGCACTCCGCAAAGAAATTAATTCTATCCAGCGGCTGAATTTGTCCATCAGTACTAGGAGCCATTTCCTTCCCAAGGATGAGCGTGGAAGTGGTCCAATAAAATCCATACATACGATTTCCCATGGTTGCGTGTTAACCATAGTAGTCATGAGTCATGCTTTTCGAGTTTGCTCTACTTTGTATCGACCGCAGGTCGTGCATGATTGTACGTAGCGTCGCACATCACGTGCCATCCCTGGCCAATAGTAATTTTCCTGGGCTCCTTTTATGGTCTTCTGTATACCAAAGTGTCCTGCCGTGATGGCATCATGTACTTCCGTTAATACGCGGTGAATGTTCTCCGGAGAAACACATAATTTCCATTGTGGAGCACTGGAAAGTGCAGATTTTGGCGTGATATGTCGGAAAAGCCGTCCGTCTATATGCTGGTAATCAGGTAGTGAACTGTTATGCCCCGTTTGTAGTTGTTTTATAATTTTGGTATACCAGTTTTTTTTATTAAGGGTGGTGATCATCGTTAATGGCTCTGTTTTTTCGTTGTATGGTAGTGGGCTTCGTGACAACGCATCTGCCACGGTGTTGAGCGATCCTCGGCGGTACTCTATTTCGAAATCGAACTGTTGCATTTCTAGTGCCCAACGTGGCAGTCGTCCTGGTGGGTTCTGGATGGTATGCAACCAGTTCAGTGATTGGTGGTCGGGTATTACCCATAATACCGCAAGACATTCGTGTTCTGTGGCCGAGTATTTTTTTTTCTAGGTCGTTGAGCGCTCTGCTGGCATAAGCCACTACCTTTTCCTGATCTCCTATACGTTGATATAAGACTACGCCTAGACCTTCTTTGCTTGCGTCGGTTTGGAGGAAAAATGGTAAGTCATCCTTCGCGGAGTAGTAACCTTGTCATGGTGCGAAGGCTTATAGTTGCAAGGATCCAACAGGCCATGCTGGCGGGGACTCACTCCCTGGAAGGTTCAACCATGCCAGACGGGCTGGAGGTGAGTAACTAACTAAGAACTACTACCCCTTAATCCAGGGTTTCATGCGACCCGTGCCCATTGGATGAGCTGCGGCCGGGGGTAATTAGGCTGTATTCTAGCGGAGCCTTCACGATACCTGTCCGCCTCGTGAAGTAACTGTGGACCCCTCATTCTAACAGGGCTATGGCATGAGGGTACTCAGAACCCTGAAAAAGAGAAATTTTATGAAAAGCAAAAATAAAAACAAACAAATAAACAAACAAATTAGCAATAGCGGGAATTTAACCGCTACGGCACCCGCCTATCAAGTGGAGCAAGACTCCGTAGATGGACCGAGTACCAGTAGTAGTCGCAGGAGCTCACCTCCACGACCAACTACAAAGAAGAACGGTGGACGCATGAGTTCTCCTCCACGTCCAGGGTTAAAGCGCGGGGACCTCCCCCTAGCACAAATACTGCAATGGTTGAAACACCAACCCTAAGCAAGGAGGGGCTTGCCCCCTTAGGATCGCTGACAACTGCACTGCAGGGATCGGCCGCTCCTGCATCGTGTACAGGAGTCGAGACACAAGGGAAGCGGAATAAGCTCAGAGGTATAGTCCTACCGGAAAGGGGTAAACCTGGAGGGTTGGATGACCCTCTGAGGAAAGGTCTCAGTGGTGCAGGGGTCAGGTGGTACCTGCGCTTCCTATCACAGGGTTTATCACCAGAGAAAGCCAGAAGGAAAGCTCAGGAGAGGAAACTCACTCCAAGTCAAGAGCAGACAGGTAAGAGGAATAGCAAAGCTATTACACCTCAAGAAAACCCCAACAAACGCAGGAGCACAATTGGAAACAATGTGTCAACATCCGAGCATGCAGGAGGTGCTAAATCACCTAGTTATGCTGAAATTGCAGGGTTGAGAGTCGCTATCCTCCCCGAGGGCTTCCCACAGGTCTCGTTATCAAGTGAGGATCTAACTCAACTTGAGGAGGCCATAGTGGACGAGCTACTGGAGGGGGGAGAGATCAAACCCCAATTTGAGAGCATCCATTTCCGACCGGGCTTGCTCCTAATAAACTGTGCTGACACACAGACGGTGGAGTGGCTTAGGTCGGTGGCACCGAGGCTAAAAGCCTGGAAAGGTGCTAAGCTTCATCATCATTTACCTCCCGAGGAGTGCGGGGCAGGACCCGAAGAAGTCCATGGCTATCCTCACCGCCCAAAACCATGGGATAAACCCCAGGGTATGGAAGGTACAGGCAAGCCGTGATGAGGGAACAGGCCAGATACTATCTGTTGTAATCGATGGAAAGTCGAGGGATAGTATCGCAAAGAATAGCAATACACTCCATTATAGGTTCGGGAAGATCACCGTACATGGTGGACGGAAACCTGCAGGGAAAACGACTACGGATGAGGTACCAACGTCTCTGCAGAAGGCTGGGACAAATGTGGATGTAGGCGAAGGACCGACCACCAGTAAAGCAGCAGAAACTGTGGCGCCTGCAGCCATTGGAACATCTCCTGAGAGAGAGACTATGGTAGCTTGTCGTAGGGAGACATCTCCGACCCCTACAGAGATGTGTGGAGCCCTGTCCACCCTTGTCGTCTCGTCCCCCCAGGGGCTGATCTCGGTGGAAGAGGAAGCCAAACTACTCGAGGAGCATGAGTAATCCTAGAGCTAGTGGGGGAGTTAAGGGTGGGATAAGTGTCAAAATAGCCCAGGTGAATATACACCATGCTAAGGCTGCCTCGGCAGTAATTGCACGGATGTTCACCAGTTACCACCTGGGTATGGCACTTATCCAAGAACCATGGACACACCAGGGCAGAATCAAGGGATTATACTGTGGTAACAGTAAGGTAATATACGATCTTAGAGCGGATCATCCAAGATCTTGTATATTGATAAGGAAGAATATTAAATATCTTTTACTTTCAGAATTTATGTCACGAGACATGGTGCCGATAATCGTAGGATTAACCATAGGCGGCACTCATCGGAACGTAGTAGTCGTGTCGGCCTACTTGGCGGGAGATATGGGCGTGCCACCAACAGAGCTGAACCGCCTTGTGGAGCATTGCAGAAGTAACAGCTTACCACTGCTGGTTGGGTGTGATGCTAAATCTCACTACACTATGTGGGGCAGCAGCAACATCAACACCAGAGGTGAGTTTCTCTTAGAATTCCTATGTAGTAGTAGTATAGAAATCCTTAATCAGGGGAACACACCCACTTTTGTAACTAGGACAAGAGAGGAGGTTTTAGATTTGACTATAGGTAGCACTTATTTGAAGGGCGTAGTCAGCAACTGGAGGGTATCGGGAGAACCATCAATGTCGGATCATAGAATTATAAGGTTCGATATAGAGGGAAATACTGAGTCGACACTTCCGTCTAGAAATCCAAAGAGGACTGATTGGCAACTTTATAAAGATTGCCTAAAGGTCAACTTGGAGGATAGCATCAAAAGGGCACCAAGGCACCAGCTAGAGTTATCATCAACCCTGCGAAGACTACCATTGTTCCCTTTACCAGAAGGAGGACACTTCCGCACTGGCAAAACATCCGAGTATACAATGTTCAAATAGGTAGATCATCGGAGGTCAAGTACCTGGGAGTGATACTAGATTCAAGACTGTTATGGAGACAGCATTTAGAGGCGACTGTTGACAAAAGCACTAATGGTCTGTAGATCCGTTGCAGGTAAAACATGGGGTTGTACACCCAAAATCCTGAGATGGATATACACCATGATAGTGAGACCCATCATCACTTATGGTGCTGTTGCTTGGTCCGACAGGGTTAGGCTAGTGACAACCAGAGACAAGTTAGAGAAATTGCAGAGGCTAGCATGCCTGTGTATAATAGGAGCTATGAGGACGTGCCCTACGGCGGCTATGGAAGTCCTCATTGAACTCACACTTCTGACGATTGTGATAGATGCCGCAGCCAGACAAAAAGTGATCAGCATCGCGGGGAAAAACACAGGAAGGGACTGTCTGATTAGCCAATGGGAGCGAGCATCCCTTGCAAGACAATTCCGCCTACTTGCGCAGCCCTCTGATGTGATGAATAAAGTTTATGACTTTGGCAAAAGGTTTGAAACTGTTCAAGCTAACAGAAGGACATGGGGGGAAACTCCACCCCGATGCTCCCTTGGAACTGGCACCATGAGTTGGTACGCTGATGGTTCCAGAACACTGGAGGGCTCAGGGGTGGGAGTTGTAGGACCAAGGATTAGCTACTATGAGTCCTTGGGTAAAACGCCTACCATATTTCAGTCGGAAGTATATGCCATTTAGAGATGTGCACAATTTAATATCGATAGGGGTTACAGAGGAGAGAAATAGTCATCTTCTCGGACAGTCAGGCTGCAATCAAAGCGCTTAGTTCACATGAGTTCACCTCTAAGTTGACTTGGGAATGCCGCATAAAGCTTAATCAGCTAAGCAGCATGAATAAGGTCACACTCAACTGGGGTCCCGGACATTGTGGAGTGGTAGGAAACGAAAAGGCGGATGAACTGGCCAGAAAGGGGGCTAGTACACCCATGGTCGGACCGGAACCGTTTTGTGGACTTGGACCGGATAAAATCCGCGTAGATATATCGACGGAGATTTAGAATACCAGGAATCACCTCTGGTTCAATCTCTCAGGATTAAGGAATGCCAAGCTAATGATTGGAACGTATAACCAGAAACGATTCATAGCTCTCATGTCCTTGAGTAAAAATAATCTAAGGATTCTCACAGGCTTCCTCACAGGCCATTGTAGACTGAGAAAACACCTCATAAGACTTGGCATTGAGAGAAATAGCCTGTGTAGATTCTGTGATTATGAGGATGAAACTCCAGAGCATGTTCTGAAGGACTGTGAATCGTTGTGCCACAGAAGACATAGCCAATTGGGCAAGCACCTATTGGAGGACTGGGAACTGCCAATGCTAGAACCACTGGCAATCTGGAGATTCCTCAGGAAAGTGGGTCTGGCTGAGGTGCTATAGCACCTGGCAGGGGATACAATAGATCTTCATGGTCGCAGTGTCCTGTTTTTCCCGAGAACCAATCAATCAATCAATCAATGGTAAGTCATAGTTGGGGCAACTCAATATGGGGGCTTCCGTTAACCGCTGCTTCAATGTGGCGAAGGCTTTATCTTGTTCATTGCCCCAATACCATGGTGTGTTCTTTTTAATGAGCTGTCTCATAGGTGCAGTTACGACCGAGAAATCCGCAATAAATCGTCGGTACCACGAAGCTATGCCCAGGATTCATCTAAGCTCTCTAATGGTTTTTGGGGCTGCCATTTGTTGGATTGCCTCAATTTTCCCTGGGTCAGTATGAATACCTTCTGCGCAGACGACGTGGCCGAGGTATTTTAGGCTTGTCTGAACAAAATCGCTTTTCTCAAAATTAATTTGCAGCCTGGCGGCCAAAGTCGTTCAAACACATCATTTAAGGTGTTCAAGTGTTCATCGAACGTTTGCCCCAATATGATGATGTCGTCAAGATATGCTAATTCGGGTCCTATGATACTGTCAAGTATCCGTTGAAATGTGGCCGGCGCAGAATGTAGGCCAAAAGGCATAACTTTCCATTGATACAGACCTCTACCTGGTACGGTGAATGCGGTTAATTGCCGTGATCGGGTTGCCAGCGGTATCTGCCAATATCCATTTTCCAAATCGATGGTGGAAATATATTTTGCGGCTTTAAGTTGATCTAGGATTGCCTGTATTTGGGGAAGGGGATAGGCGTCAGGCTCAGCTGAGGCATTGATTTGCCTAAAATCGATGCACATTCGCCACGTACCCTGTTTTTTCCGGACAAGTACGACCGGTGAACTATATGGACTATGAGAGGGCTCTATGCGATCCATTCGTAATAGTTCGTCTATCTCTGCGTCTATCACAGCTTGCATAGCTGGATTCCGCGGGTAATATCTTTGCTTTATGGGTCGGTTGTGTTTCATATGGATTACGTGTTGCCCTACGTTACAGGGATCTGTTATGGCCTCAAATTTGGTTTGTGTTGGTGTTAGAAGTAATTGTAGTTGTTGTGCAGTGGTTAAGAATTCCCTGTTGGATATTGCATGAAGGTTGTTGGTTGGTTTTGTTTTTATTTTTTGTGATGTACTGGGGTGTAACTGAGCCTCGTCGACAATTAGTCTTGTTTGACGTCGGCGTAGAAAATCCATGCCCAATATCATTGGTTCGGCAAAACTGTCAAGCGCAGATGACAATAGTCGGGTGGGTTTTCCTTGCGTGATTACCGTAATGGGGTAAGCTTCTATGCTGGGGATACACGAGCCGTCGTCTAATTCTATGGTCCGGTGATATTTGCGTGATGATACGCGGTTGTGCTCTATCAACTTTCGTACTTCCTTTCCGATATATGTAAGCGTCGCTCCAGTATCTACTAGTGCTTGTACCGGTGTGTTGAAAATGGACACTGTGGTGTAGAAACGTCCGTCTGCTTCATGTGTCGTGTCGATGGGGTGCCCATCCTGCACTGTACTCGAGATTTTTTTCTTCTGATTATAACTGGGCCGAGGTAACGATTTTGGGCTAGTGCATTGCTTTCGGAGATGTCCAACGTTTTTGCACTTCCAGCAACGCTGCTGGCGCGGATTTACCCGAATGTAATGATTTGGGGGAGGTCGGCATTGTCTCGCCTCTTCTTTACGCAGCAGCTCGTCTTCATCCGTTAGTTCCATGAGTTCATCTAGTGATTGGAAGTCATTGCGTCGTACGTATAGTTTATACTTGCAGCGGAGGACATCGTATATACGGTCGACATGATGTATCTTCCGTAACTCAGGATGTTGTCGTATGAGTGTTTGAAACGACAAGATAAAATCTTTCGCACGCTCCTTGGACCCCTGTCTTCGATGGTAGATTTTCTCCTCTAATTGTGCCAGGTGACGTTTTGGCAGAAAGAATCGGACCGCTTCAGACTTGAGCTCATCCCAAGTATGAATTTGCTCACGTTTGACTCGATACCACTGTAACGCCCTGTCTTTTAAAATTTCTAGCAGTGAGCAGAGTAACCGGCTTCGATCGACGCGATAGCATCAAAGATGTTCAGCTATCTACGATTTAACAAATACGAACACACGATAAATTCGGGAGATCAAATGTGTTCGGGTTACTACGTTCAAAATAACGAACACACGATGAATTCGGGAGATCGAATGTGTTCGGCTAAATACGACAACGTGCTCAGTTAACTACAATACGAACACACGATGAATTCGAGAGATCGAATGTGTTCGGCTAACTACGTTCAAAAATACGAACACACGATAAATTCGGAAGATCGAATGTGCTCGGCTAAATACGTTCTAAAATACGAACAGGCACTAACTACATGCAACTATGTATAAGGAACAAGAGTTGATAAAGCTCTCGGGTGATAGTTCAAGTAGCCGACTTGTAACTACCAGTCACCAGTGTACCTATCAGTTGACCAGTATGTCAACAGTAATACATTATTTTAGTAACGGCACGTTACATTATTATATCAATATTATTTGATAAAAACAATTTCAATTCTGCACAGTCCATTTGAAAGCCGACAGAAAATGTTACACATTGAACATACACTTTTCAGTGTTGCCAGGCAATTCCTGGTTATAAATTTATATTGTATTGAGTTTAAAATTTCGGTATTTTGAGATAATAAAACTTTTAATTTTGGAAACTAAAGAAGAACATTAGCCATCAAAAAGCAAGGACAATTCAATTTAAAAAAGGACAATTTATTTTGTTTAAATTTAAAAGGGCGTTGTGTCAAAAAAGAGGACTGTCCTTATTAAAAAAAGACGGATGGTCACCGTAACTGTATGTAACATATTTAAAAGCGATTTCGTTCTTTTTTAAATATGTTGCACCAATAAGGGCTTACTATAATGTGCTTAAGCTAGCTTAAGCTACTGTCAGAAATCAGCGAAAAGCATGCTTAAGCAAATTATTGACGACTTTTGTGTGGCTATATTGTACTTATTTGATTTAAAGACCTTCGCTGAGTTGCAAATATATGTCCTATTCAAAAACTATTTTCTTCTTATTTTTCCAAAAATTGATTTTATGTCTACGTCTTATTAATCTAAATCCATACACAAGCAATTTATTTAAATTTATGTTATGTTAGAAATCAAATGAAAACATTCACAAATAAAAAAGTACTAACAAATGCGACAGTTTCAACTACAGTCGAATTCGGTTAAGCGAAATTGCAAAATTACTAGTACTTGTTCCGCTTATGCGAGGTTTTCGATAAAAAGGAGTTTGGATAAGTGAAAAATGTTCCAGTTAAATGAACTCACTTTGAAATTGCACAGTAAAACGGAAATATAGCATTAAATTAAAACATATGTGATTCGTTTTTCATTTCATATTCATTTTAAAAATTCTATATAAGCTTGCAAAGATATTTGCAAATGATAAATAGTGAATTATATTTCATTGAAATAAGCGGTCAATAAAAATTTTTTCGTCACCAGTAAATTAATAATTTTTTCTTATATGCGGTTTTTGTTTTATTTAAATTAGCTTATTTCTAGCGAAAATACGTGTCAATTAAGCGGATTTTCTTTTAAGCGAATGTAATTGCTTTGAAATTTATCAAAAATAATAAATAATAATTTTTATTTTCTATTAAACGATTTTTTCATTTAAACAATGCGCTCTTATTCGAATTCGACTGTATTCAATAAATAAACGTATAAGCAGCTGTTTGCTTAAGCAAGGTACGATTGATTTCGGCAAAATATGCAACATATTCGACCCTCTACCATCAAGTCGGGGTGAGATTCTTCCCTTTTTTTACATCTTTGTTAAGAACCTTTTTATACAAGTAAAAACATTCATTTTTGTCATTCTATTTGCTTAAGCGAAAAAACTTATTATAAAAAAGATAAAAAGTGAGGAAGATTTAAACAAAAAATTTAAATAAATAATTTTACAATAAAATTTTGCCGCTAAATTTTTGCAGTTTATTATAGGTAATAGAAGCTAATGAGAAAACAATGCTGACGTCTTTCATTGATAAAATTGCGCCAAAAACCGTAAAAATATTGTAACGCTACGTATACATTAATCTTAAGCCTAAAATATTTTGTACCATTGTGACAATAAAAAATGTACCACTTTTTAAAGGTAATGCCAATCTGTAAAACTGTTACACATTGAAAGGGCAACATTTTTGTTCAGAAAAGAAAACGGCATTAATGGTCACTTTTTCGTTCACGTTAGTGTGTGAACTTTATCATTAAGTTGTAACAACGTTATTAAATGTTTCAAATTTATTATAAATATACATATGTATATTTTATATCACAATACTGTAAAAAAAACTTTATATCAACTAAATATATAACGTTTATTTATTTTTTTTATTTGTCTATGGAGAATATCCTTACAGACATATTAAAAAAAATAAAATATAATGATGCTAATACAACAATATTAAATTAAACAAAGAGTTGAGACACAATTATATACATATATACATTAACATGCTATTTGTATAGAAAAATGAGAATAAAATTTTTTATAACATTAATATTTGAAGAATAGTTAATAAATCTATAAAATTGATTAAAATTATTGCACATCCTTCTAAGCGGGTCAGCATCAGGATAGTTAGCTCTGAGAAATGTGACAGATAGTGGTATAAAGTAACGTGATGGTCGCTGGGTATATGGGTATATTAAAAGAAATTTCATATATTAGAAATACACAACATAAGTCTCCTCTAATAACATTCATAATAAATGACACGTTCAGCATAGTTCTACGGCTCTTTAGAGTGGGCAGCTTGATAAGAGCAACTCTAGCTGAGTATGATGATAAGTTAAGAGGGTTAAAACGTAGTCCACGCAGCCAAAACAACAGAAACTGCTTTTGAACTGACTCAATCGCATTTGAATGAATTTGATAGATATGATCCCATATATACCTATGCATATGTATATGTAGGTACAAATTTAAAAAAATTGAGATCAATTGTTAAACCTCCTCCTTGGTTGATATCGGTTAAAATTTTAATAAATTATTTTTATTTTCATGATATCCCAAATGAAATAATAATTTTTTTATTTTGGAAATATTTGAAGTTAATACGAAAATTATTCGTGCAGAAATTATGACAAATATATTTGTATATATGTTTACGGTCCTCATAACCATTAACACTTAAGTTAAAGCTACTGAGAATATTTCTTTGTATTAAAACTATTCTTACCTTCAATACAAGCAGTCACGAGTGACGCTTCCAAAGGATTTAACAATTCCACACGATCGCAAGCCTTTCGAAATTCTACTGCAGTCATTAAGCAGTAGCGAGGCGTCAAACATAGTGGTCCCAACACTCTCTGCCTATTCTCAGAAGTTGCATCCAGTTTTTTCCGTTTGCACTCCGCTACACTCCAATCTGCAAGACAGGTGAATAGTGTCAACTCTGAACTTAATTGTAGCCCATCACGTTTCACAAGCATTTCCAGCTCTTCAAAACGTAATTCCGTAATTTCTGCTTTAGTCAGAATCAATTCAGCATGCATATCAATCAGTTGGAGCGCGTTGCTTAGCAGGGCAACACCATAGTATTCTGCAGTAAATGGATTTTGATTTGGTGCAGCTAGTATATTTGACGAGCTTAAATTACAATTTATGGTATTGGCAGCAAGTTGTTGAGCCCTGCGATTAATTTTCTTACTCGCAGCGAAGTCTGGTGGTGTAATGATAGGCCCCAGTTGATGCTGATTACTTGACGTTATTCCCTGATAGAACCAAAGTGAGCGAAAGACATCAATAACTGTGGCGCTGCTTAATTGTAGATCTAGTTCACATATACAATGGATTATCTAGATATTTTTTTTTAGATAAATGAGATAAAAAGCAATGTTGAATACATTTTGTAAATGCCTTAGTGAGACTTAGCAATATTATTAATTAAATAAAACATACCAAATCAGGACAATTGTAACGGCCAGCCAATTCTAAAATTTTCAAAATATGCAAATGATCGCGATATTTAACAAATTTTGTTTCCAAAAATCGTATGAGAAGTTCAAAATCATGTTTATCTACATTGGAGATTTGAAAATGATTATCACCTTTGCGTCCGCTATTCGGTCCAGCGTGTATCATTTTAGCTAGTTCTACACTGTTCTCAAGTACGGACTTACGTTCACAACGTATCATCGAACGATCGTCACCATTGACCACAATAAAATCAATATATGGGCTAGGAATGATTGGTATACCAGTTGAGACATTGGTATGTTCTCGCATAAAATATGCCGGTGCTGTTGGTGCAAAAGCTACTGATCGGTTCAAAGTAGCGCTATCCACCCCACTACGACCACTCTCACAGCTCTCTGGATTATGTAGGCCATCAGCAGATAGTCCAAATGGTAAAACCATTTTACGTACAGATAATGCAAAATTAGGACAGAGTTATAAAAAATTTTATGATTTACTACTTCGTTTTCCTGTATACCATGAAAAGACAATTTATAGTGTGGTTGATGATCTCTAAAAAGAACAGAAAACTTCACATATAATCTACATACATACATACATACGAGTATATAAATAATGATAGAAAATATATTTTGTGTTCATATTATATACTTATATTGACGCATTCAGTTTCAACTCTCGTTCATGAATATTAAAAATTTATTAAAGTTAAAATCAGAAAAAATACAAAAACAAAAAATTTATTAAACAGTTATATTACTGGTTTAATTTTTTTTCCTGTTTGTGTGTAATTTACATAAATATTAGTATACATAATGTCATATACATAAGTGAACACAAGAAAAAGAGAACTATAAATGAGTTCATCTTCAGATAACAGCAACAATAAATCTGCAAGCAATAGGTATGTTTATTAAACCTTGGTTGCTGATGAGAACAAAAAAAAATATAATAATATTTTTATATTATTATTATTACGAATAAACGTAATTATTATTCGAACTACATATGTACATATGAAAAGTAATATTATCAGGCTCAAGTTCAGTTTTATTGAATTAATGAAAATTCAAAATTACTAAGAGTTTTTTTATGTTGCAAAATATTATTATTTTTATCCAATCAGTTTTTAGCAGAACGTATCAGTACTGATTTCAAAGCCGCTACACCTCTCATCAGCGTTCAATTGTCCATCTATTACAATTTTCGTAAAGTGGATACTAATTGAGAAGAATATCAACTATTTAACCAGTTTTCAACAGAAATAGAATTCGAGAATTAATTTTAATTTATTTTTTATTCTACATTGAAACAGTGCTGGTTAGTACGAAATTCCCTCATTACTGTTTGAAATTACTAATAATCAACACAAACTAATAGTCCGTTATCATCAAAGTATTCTACTTTTGTAGGAAGGCGGAATTGATCCTCCTTTCTAAGTTGGATTTTTATTGTTTTATTTAATTTTTGTAATACTTAAGTAAACCCAGACCAGACGATGTACGTCCAAGTAGGATAATACTTATTTATTAATTTATTTACTTCGGCAAAGAGACAAATCGGACTAAGAAGTCTTAAGATGTCTTCTTTGCTTTGTATTGTTTTAAAATCAAATAAAACTCCGCTGTTTGTTCTTTTCAATCCAGTAGATCATAAGCGAATGAATTTTATTTATTATGAAATGTTCTTACTTAGCTTTTAACAAAATCTTCTAAAATAATCTGAGTCAATATTTTTAGCTAATTGAAAATAGAATTGTCTACTCTTGAGTGATAGTACAATGTTTTGCATTTTAAAGACAAAGACAGCATATAAGAAATAAATAAAACTAAATATAATAATGAGAGCAATTATCTCCATTATCTTACTCTAACTCTCCCTCTCTTTTATGATTAAACAACCACCATTCGACAATGTGTAATCTAATAACTATGTATGTATGTATGTATAAACTCAAAGATATAAACTCAAATAGATATGTATTAATGTTATTACAATAAGGTAAACCACCAAATTATGAGTTACATATGTATAAAGAATGAAATTATGTGTATATTAAATATATGTATGTATGTAATTGATACAAGTATGTATGTATGTGTATTGAGATGTATGTAATTGATACATATGTGTTTATGAATTAGTAATGAAATATATATGTACAATATATGTATAATAATGTTGTACTGCTACACACTCCCCCTCTGGCTCAGAAATCGTCACGATGATGAGGCAGCTAATATCCACGTCTTTCAGGTTGTTTCCTCTGACGTAGTGATCTTCTATTTGTTGGCTGGGTTGCGTGGTTTTCTGTTTTACTGTTGTTTGTTGCATTTTCTGCTGATTTACTATCTTGTTGCGTGTTTACAGTACTTATGGTTTCATGACTGCTGTTTTCTAATTCAATTAATGATTTGTTTGTTGTAACAATCGATGAATTGTTGTTTGTTGTAACTATTGATGAATTGTTGTTTGTGTTGTTCTTGCATGATTCATTGTTTGTTGTTTCAATCGATGAATTATTGTTTGTGTTAACCATCGATGAATTGTTTATTGTATCAATCGATGAATTGTTGTTTGTTGTAACTATTGATGTGGTTTTTGGGCGACCCCTGCGTCTTATAGGATAAACTGGCTCCTGAGACTTGCCCTTGTACACTGTCAAATCTGATGCGTGATATGTTGCTAAAGGAACGTTGAGATTATTTGTTTCTGCAATTGTATAACATGAAGATCCCTTTTTGTCAATAACAACATAAGGACCGTCTCTGCGTGGTACAAATTTTGATGTTAGATTCTTGTCTTTCTTGCTCAGTATATGTGTCGATATTAGTACTTTATCGCCAATCTCAATATTTTCCTGTGGCTTGCGCTTTAGGTCTGCATAAAGTTTATTTTTATCCTGCATCTTTTCTTCTGTTTCTTTTGCTAGTTTCAAAGTATCTGCAAGGCGAAGTAGATGAGGTGTTATTTGTGGTATAAAGTTTTCAGCATTTACGATAGCTCGTAAGTCATTTTCAACTTCAATAGGAAATCTAAGATCACGTCCAAAGGTTAGGTAGGCAGCGGAATAACCGGTTGATGCACATTTAGCTGTATTCATCGCAAATCTTATGGAGGGTAGCTTCAAGTCCCAAGTAGTATGACTCTTTGCGACACAAATGGAGAGTTGCATTTTTAGGTCCCTGTTTTTTCGTTCAACTGGGTTTGCCTCTGGGTGATATACAGGTGTAAACGATTGTTGCACACCAAGGCAATACGTTAATTTTTGCATTACTGCTGAAATAAATTGAGTTCCATTGTCAGAATGAAGTCTGCGAGGAATACCATATCTCAAGAATATTTCGTCTAGTAGTATGCGTGCACAATATTCGGCTGTGGCAATTTTCAAGGGGAAAAGCTCAGTCCAGCGACTACATAGGTCTTCTACAATCAATATCCATTGATTTCCTTGTGGTGTGATTGGTAGAGGACCAAATAAATCAACTGCAACAATTTCAAATCTACGATTGCTACACACGGTTTGAAGAAGACCAGCAGGTTTCATATTTGATGGCTTATAACGTTGACATTCGTTGCACGATTTCACGTAATTTGTTATTTCGGCTCTCATTTTGGGCCAATAGAAATGCGGAGTTATGCGACTTATTGTCCTTTCAATGCCGTAATGACCAGCTGTAGGTCCATCATGATAATTAGATAGAATCGTACTACGCATAGATTGTGGTACTACAAGCTGACCATTCTCTGCTTCTTCTGACGAGCACAATCTATACAAAACACCATCTAGCATTATATAACCTCTGCTAGTGTGTCTTAAAACATTTTCGTCGTTATTCTCAAACGAATCTATAATTGATTTTATTTCCGGATCTTCTATTTGAGCCCTTCTAAAATCAGTGGCTCCTTTTCGAGGGAAATCGATATATATTGCCAAACACTCGCATTTGACATCGTTGTGATTTTCAATTTGACATGGTGGCCTTGATAGCGTATCTGCTACTACGTTTTGACGACCAGGCATGTATTCAAACTTTATGTTGTATGTCTGTAATTGTAACGCCCATCTCGCAAGGCGGCCTGTAGGACTTTTTAAACTAAACAACCATTTAAGGGGTTGATGGTCGGTGAGGACTAAGACTTCTGAACCTTCTATATATCCTCTAAACTTTTGTATTGCCCAAACGACAGCTAAAGCTTCACGCTCAGTTGTGGAGTAGTTTCTTTCTGCTGGCAACAGTAGACGGCTTGCATATTCAATAGGGTGTTCTGATTGTTTCTCCCCCTGGAGTAAAACAGCTCCAATCGCATAGTTGCTTGCGTCTGTTTTTATAACAAATGGCATATTTTCGTTTACTTGTTGTAAAATAGGTGATGATGTCAAACATTTCTTCAAGGAATTGAACGCATCTTGTTCTTTTTCAGACCACTTCCAGATTGCGTTTTTCTTTGTTAAATCTGTTAAGGTCTTC
Source organism: Lypha dubia (assembly GCA_947311025.1). Classification (NCBI taxonomy): domain Eukaryota; kingdom Metazoa; phylum Arthropoda; class Insecta; order Diptera; family Tachinidae; genus Lypha; species Lypha dubia. The sequence continues at coordinate 36,949,724 of OX371263.1, forward strand.
GAGATATTTGCAAAGCAGGGAATGAACCGCCTATACCATGAACAGGTTTGTAAAAACGATAAGACTTCCTTCGGATTTCTGGGATTTTGTCTCATTATGATTGCATTTGTCTTCTCGGGATCGACTTTAAGGCCTTCAGCAGTGAGGATATGACCCAAATATTTGACTTCCGGCTTACAAAAATAACACTTTTCTCGGTTGAGATGTAAATTAAACTCTTTCAGTCTTTTAAATGTTTTCCTTAAGTCGGAAATATGTGTTTCAAAATTCTTTGAACATATAATAATGTCATCAAGATATGCTAGGATTAACACACTTGGTATACCAGTTTTAAATTTATCAATTAACCTTTGAAAGGTTGCCGGGGCATTCTTTAACCCGAACGGCATTCGGTTAAATACAAAAATTCCAAAGGGAGTTGTGAAAGCTGTCTTCTTTTTATCCTCTTCAGCTATCTTTATTTGCCAATAACCAGAGCGCAGATCTATAGTTGACATATATGGCGTTGTTTTTGCCGAATGTAAAAGATCGTCAATTCTTGGTAAGGGGTATGCATCAGTAGTGGTGATCGCATTTAATCGGCGATAATCTACACATAGCCTGACTGAACCATCTTTTTTAGGTACTAATACCACTGGAAATGCCCATGGCGATTCCACTTCTTCTATTATTGACTTTTCTAGCATGTTATCAATTTCGTGCTTCAGAAGTATTTTCATTTTTGGGGAAATTCTGTAGGGTGCAGTTGATATTGGGTCGTGAGATCCTGTCTTTATATAGTGCTCTATATGCGGAACTGGTTGTTCGATATCACTAAATATGTCCTTTTGAAAATACAATAACTCGTTTAAAGCTTTCCGATCACTCGCTGATAAATTATAACCCTCGTTTGGCCGTAATTTAACATCTATTGAGTTCAATTCAATTGGTTTGAAAATTTCGTCCCAATAGTCACTCATTTTTGATTTTTTCGGAGGTGGAAACAAATTCGGCCGTTTTGGCGACTCATAGTTTTCCGGAATTAAGTTTCCAAAAATTTTTTTAATACCACCCGGAGAATAATCGTTATTGCCTTTTTCGAACCATGACAAGAAGTCTCTAACTTCACTTGGCATGACGTTCTCTGAAACCGATATGTTATTAAGAACTTGCGGTTGATTCATTTCAAATTCAAAAATTGTAGCTGGGTCATCTTTAAAATGCCACGTGCGTTGAGCTAAGTCCAGCACAATACCATTTTCTTCCAAAAAATCTATCCCAATTAGGGTTCTATTGCCAGTAGCTTTTGGCAAGCAAATAAAATTTATTTTTCTGACACGGTCACCTATAATGGTGTCGACACTTGTAGAGTAAACAACTTCATTCTGTTGACTTCCATCAGCTAAAACTATTTCAGCACAAACTTTCTTAAACGATACGCCCTTTTTAATTAGTTTTTGATAAAGAAGCGATCCAGCAACACTTGTTCTAGCAGCAGTGTCAAAATAAGCTTCACCATTCATTCCGGCGATATCAATTTTTACGATTGGAACATTTCGTCCAACCACAGATGTATGAAGGGAATTAAAATCGATTTTTGTTTCTCTCTCATTAACATTGTTTTTATTACAAGACGGGCAATTTGAGCGGTAGAATCCAGCGGCTCCACATCCGTAACAATTTAATTTTGTAGCAGGTTCTTTTATATTTTTATGCTTTTCAGCCTCAATTTTCTTATAGCAATTTTCTACTAAATGATTTTTCTTCCGGCAGTATGTGCACCTTAACACTGAATTCTGCGTGTTTTCCACAGGTTTTCTTTTTTCACATCTGTCCTGTCTGTTTTCTAAAAGCATTTGTTCTACTTCTCTGGCCTTATATAATAGCTCCTGGAAATTAGTAACAATATCGCGAGATACTCTTTCTCTTATCTGCACATTTAATTGGCCAAATAGCATATTCAGCATTGCATTTTCAGATAATTTTTCGGAGAGTTGAGCAAACAATCTTCTTTTTCTGCAAATGAAATTGTCAGTAGATTCAAAAGTTTTCTGCTTTTCCTGAAAAATTTCATTAAAAATACGCCAATCAGGTTTTGGCGGAGCAAATGCCTTTCTTAAGAGTTCCACTGCATCAGTAAAAGTTTTAGCCTCACCTTGAACTCCCTGCCACCATGTAGAGGCGTAACCTTCTAAAAGTAGAGGTAGACTTATGAGTGCATACGTGTCTGATATGTTTTCGGCTTCCTTATACACCAGTATAGTAGCCAGAAAATCTTCAACCTGCGTTGAATTACGTGCACCATTAAAACGTGCAGTACAACAACTAAACGTAGCTTTTGTTTCTTGCCGTACTGTTAAACCACCTAAAAGCTCCCTGAACTGAACATCAGTCAAAACCATGTTAACTGGGGGTTGAGTACTCGATGCCGCAGCTCCACTATATGTAGGATTTACTTCTACGTCCGGTTGAATTTCATCCATATTGACATATTGTGAACGATGCATATTTACTTCTGAATCGTGGGCACTAGATGTCTTTTGAGGACTACGTATCATTTTTACAAAAAATAATTAAAATTCAATGGGAATACCCTGTTTCCTCAGTAAAATATAAAGACAAAACTAATTTGTCAAATAGTACAACAATAAAATGTGTAGTTAGCAATAAGAATAAAAAATCCACAGTTATACAATAACGGTACAGTTTCGCCGCTATACAACAACAACAATAAACACTTATTTCGCAGATAAACAACAATAGTACAGTTTTGCCGCTACAAAACAACAATGAAATTTGCAGTTAACAATAATTGACAGCACAATGTTCGCAAATGTAGTAAGGCAACAACGATGATGAAAGTACAGTTGAAACCACGATGTAGTAAATTTTTTTTTTTTTTTTTAATTATATAGAAAAAAATTTCTTCAATGTATGAATGTTGGTCACAAACGTTTGAATTTTCCGTTTGGTTAGGAAAGAAAAAATTCCCTATTTTCTTTTGGCCCCACGTTGGGCGCCAGTTGTAGGAAGGCGGAATTGATCCTCCTTTCTAAGTTGGATTTTTATTGTTTTATTTAATTTTTGTAATACTTAAGTAAACCCAGACCAGACGATGTACGTCCAAGTAGGATAATACTTATTTATTAATTTATTTACTTCGGCAAAGAGACAAATCGGACTAAGAAGTCTTAAGATGTCTTCTTTGCTTTGTATTGTTTTAAAATCAAATAAAACTCCGCTGTTTGTTCTTTTCAATCCAGTAGATCATAAGCGAATGAATTTTATTTATTATGAAATGTTCTTACTTAGCTTTTAACAAAATCTTCTAAAATAATCTGAGTCAATATTTTTAGGTAACATTGAAAATAGAATTGTCTACTCTTGAGTGATAGTACAATGTTTTGCATTTTAAAGACAAAGACAGCATATAAGAAATAAATAAAACTAAATGATGAAACAGAACATGTCCGCAACTTGAAGCAAAAACGACTCTCAGAGAAAAAATGCCCAGAATTGAAGCGTCGGCTTCAACTTCATTCACATTTCCAATTTTTATCCACAAGTCTTGTTTTTGTACATTGATTACTGCAAATTATATATGAAATCATGTTTATGCACTTCTGCAATCAATTTTTCGACAATATTACTCATATTATTTACAAATTTAGAAAATTATAATTATATTGCTCTTTCAAATGTTTTTTTGATTTTCTTTTGTTCTTATTTTTCTTTGGTTTTGTTTACAAATTGTATGAAATATAATAAAAGTGTGGTAGCATTGTTGAGAGAATTTTACTCTGAGAGTGAGAGCATAAGCAAAGTCGCTGGCAAAATAAAATAGATTCTATCTCACGACTGCTTTCAGCTGCGTCTTTTATATGCCAAATTGTATGAAGAAAAACGTCAAGCCCCAGTTCTGTTTCATCATTAAATATAATAATGAGAGCAATTATCTTGAATCCATTATCTTACTCTAACTCTCCCTCTCTTTTATGATTAAACAACCACCATTCGACAATGTGTAATCTAATAACTATGTATGTATGTATGTATAAACTCAAAGATATAAACTCAAATAGATATGTATTAATGTTATTACAATAAGGTAAACCACCAAATTATGAGTAACATATGTATAAAGAATGAAATTATGTGTATATTAAATATATGTATGTATGTAATTGATACAAGTATGTATGTATGTGTATTGAGATGTATGTAATTGATACATATGTGTTTATGAATTAGTAATGAAATATATATGTACAATATATGTATAATAATGTTGTACTGCTACACTTTGTAATTTAACGTTTTTGTTGTTTTTACTCTGTATTAGGGAAATACACATATTACTGTGACCCTTGTTATTAGTTCAAATAATAATTACGTTTATTCGTAATAATAACAATATAAAAATATTAATTCCGCTTGGGCACGAGCTTTAAATACCCTAATAACAAGGGTCACAGTAATACGTGAATTTCCCAAATATAGAGTAAAAATAAACAAAAACGTTAAATTACAAAGTAGAATACTTTGATGATAACGGACTATGAGTTTGTGTTGATTATTAGTATTTTCCAAACAGTAATGAGGGAATTTCTTACTAACCAGCACTGTTTCAAGGTAGAATAAAAAATTAATTCTCATATTTCATTTCTCTTGAAAACTCTTGATGAGAGGTGTAGCGGCCTTGAAATCAGTACTGATACGTTCTGCTAAAAACTGATTGGATATAAATAATAATATTTTCCAACATAAAAAAAAACATAAAAAAACTCTTAGTAATTTTGAATTTTTCATTAATTCAATAAAACTGAACTTGAGCCTGATAATATTACTTTTCATATATACATCGTTAAAAAATTTTATGTTTTTTAAAAGATTTATTGAGAAATTAATTCAATTAACAATTAATAAACATTAACATAAACCGCCTTATTTACAAAAAATATTTTCTGCTTATAAATAAAATAAAAAAAATATAAAATGCCTATACAAAAAATTAAAAATGAATTGAGAATGTTTCATACTGTTTTATTAAAAAATAAATGCATAAAGTTTGTTGGCGCGACCCCCTTCTTCTTTGAAATTCATGTTCACTCGACGATAGCTAACCAACGACTAAATACGGTCTGTAAAAAAGAAAACACAGAACCTGTGTATTCGTAAGTGTGTATCCACACAAAAACATAAATGTGAAAATAAGGGCAAGTTCGTATCCAAAAAGTTTCGGCCGTAAAAAGTACTGAGATCAAAATAAGGACCAAGTTCTTGATAGGTGCAATTCCATCTCATTTCTAGGCAACCTGTAAGCTTGGCAAAATTTGTTTGCCTTTCTAATATGGGAAAGAATTCTTGGAAAATATTGCCAAGCTTATAGGTGGCCTAGAAATGAGATGGAATTGCACCTATCAAGAACTTGGTCCTTATTTTGATCTCAGTACTTTTAACGGCCGAAACTTTTTGGATACGAACTTGGCCTTATTTTCACATTGATGTTTTTGAGTGGATCTCACTTCTTTTTTCTAAGTTGTTTTTGTATAAATATTTATATGTATTGCTTATCTGGGCCTACCTGTGTAGAAAATTTCAACTTTCTAGCTATACTAGAAGTGCCCTATACAAAGAAGGGGCACCATAGTCGCACCAGATGAAAAGTGCCGGTTTAAAAATCATTTTCATTAATTTCTTATCAGGACTTACCTGTGTACCAAATTTCAGCATTCTAGCTATACTAGAAGTGCTCCATACAAAGAAGGGGCATGATTGTCCCCCCAGATGAAAAGTGCCCGTTTAACAATCATTTTCATTAATTTCTTATCAGGACCTACCTGTGCACGAAATTTCAGCTTTCTAGATATACTAGAAGTACCCCATACAAAGAAGGGGCATGATTGTCCCCCCAGATGAAAAGTGCCCGTTAAAAAATCATTTTCGGTAATTTCTCATCACTACCTACCTGTGCACGAAATTTCAGGTTTCTAGCTATACTGTAAGTGCCCCATACAAAGAAGGGGAACCCTAGTCTCCCCCGAGAGGAAAGTGCCCGTTTTTAGATTTTTCTGGTTATTTTCTCACCAAGACCTACCTGTGTACCAAGTTTCAGCTCTCTAGCTTTACTGGAAGTGCCCAATAATATTGATGAGTGAGTGAGTCAGTGAGTCAGTGAATATGTACTAAAATATGGACTTTTCACACCTTAATATCTCGGGAAGCTTTTTAGGTAGAACTTTCAAATTTAACCTGTGAGGTCACCTCTGTGATGAGACCTTACGTTTCAAGATTCATTATATTATGATCAGGGGGAGCAAAGTTATGAGGCGGTAAAAACAGCTCGAATGGTTTCGTGTAAATATACACACACTGTGTGGCCGAACTTGGCCTGGCGCACTTCCGTGCGCATTTATTGATTAGTTTTGTGCTGCTAATGTGGGTTTGAGGCTGGTTGAAAAATTGTGCCAACGAAAAACCGCTCTCTTCACCTCTCTCGCCTAAAAACTGCCATGTTATGCCAGCATAATTAATTCAGTGTAAAATACCCCAATGTAATGAAGCTCCAACCCGAGTGCTGTATACCGTCGCACTGTACTACCGCTAGTCACGTCAATATCCAATCCAATTTACTATAGTATGACTTCTTGGCGAGCGAAGCCGCGGGAAAAAGCTTGTATTCAAATAAAGAAACACACATTTAAAACATTAGAAACAAAATTTTCAAACTACTTATGCAATCAACAAGAAAATACTTAGGACCATTAACGAAACTTAGGAAAAACACATTACCAAACATAACAGAAGAAACAGACGAAATGGCACAGGCAAATCAAAAAAGCAACACTAACACAGATCTATATAACTCTCTCAGAATACCAGACGCCATCAAAGATGTTCCCCATTTTAACGGGAACCCTAGGCTGCTATACGAATTCATTAATAATGTAGAAGAATTATTACTCTACATTAGAATGCTGCATAAATAGATGTGTAGCTAAGAAGATCACGTGTACTTCCAAAGCATGAACACTTACTCGAAATGAATTACAGAAACAATGTTCATATTTTTGAGAACACCAAAAACTTGGTACTTGCAGTACTACGTGAAGTTTGGCAAAAAAAAAAAAAAAATTTCTGTTGAGTGTAGTAAAAAAATGGAATTAAGTGAGGCAAGTTTATACATAATATTATTTATTTAGATTTTTGTTACTTAGTTACTAATTACTTATGTTTAAAGGTATTAAAAAATAGGCATTTTTTCCTTTTAAAAAAATTTTAATTGAATTTATGAAAAAAATCATGCATATGTATGAATAATTTTTCCATTATTTATTTTGAAGACTTAACCGTACGATTCATAACCAGCAAAACTCCTTTAATTTCATAACCAGGTACCCGGGTACCCGAAGTAGGTTGTTTTGCGTTTATTGAAATAAAATAATATTTTCCTGTAAAGATTTTTGTTGTTGATTAAATTTTGCGTTCTCAACTGTACAAATTTGATATTTGGAAAAAAAAACTGGTTTCTGTTCGTATATAAGTACCTAAAGCGACACAAGTAGGCAGAAACTGGTTTTATGTAAGGGTTGTTTATTTGCTTATTTTGCTTATTTTCGGTACCTACTTGCTTAATTGCTTTTGAATTAGATAGCAGATGTTCATTTGTGTCGTAAAATTGAAATAATTCATTTGCTTCGCCAGTCTGTGTTGAATATTTGAACAGTGAAGTTGGTGAAAAATGAGCCGCAACGACCGATATTTGTCTACAAGGGAATACTGGAATTTGAGTGATGAAGCAAGAAGCACATATATTCAACGTTTATTTGAGGAAGCGACTCAAGATGAGGACCTTGAAGTGGACCCTGTGGAAGACCAAAATGAAGGAAATGTGTCCTATACTGGCGAAGTTTCGGAATCAGAGAATGAAGATTTGAATGTTGACAACGCAAACGAAATTGCAGCTGCTATTGACGCACCAGAGGAAATTTTCTTTGATGATGAAAGTGAAGATGATGATATGCAAGAAGATGCACCAACAACAAACCCAGCAGACTACATGACTGCACGTGACGGCACACAATGGCAGCGAACACCACGTAGTTGCCAACAAGTGAGAAGCCACAATATATTCAGAGACCGCTGTGGTCCTGCGCGGATTACTGAAAATATGACGCCTTTGCAATGTTTCAAATCATACCTCACAGTGGAAATGGTGGATATAATAGTGCGCCACACAAATAGAAAAGCGCATGCCACATATAATGCGTACAATGAAGCGAATCCCAATAGACAAACGACAATCAACGAAATTTATGCGTTCATTGGAATGATTTTGATGGCTGGCACAAATCATTCTAATGACGAAAACGCAAGAGATTTGTGGACGTCACAGGCTCACCCAATATTCCGCGCCACCATGGGAATAAACAGGTTTTTCGATTTGCTGCGTTTTATGCGGTTTGACGACCCCAGAACACGGGTAGAGCGGCAGCGTCAAGACAAAGCGGCGCCAATTCGCGATATTTGGATAATGCTCAATGCAAATCTTGCCAGATGTTATGTGCCATCAGAATATTTGACCATTGATGAACAATTATATCCATACCGTGGTAGAACCAAATTCACCCAATATATACCCTCGAAGCCAGCATAATATGGCATAAAAGTATGGTGGATTTGCGATGCCAAAAACTCATATCCACTTCATGGCCAAATATATACTGGCAAACAAGAAACTGGTCGTGAAGTTGGTGTTGGCGAAAGAGTGGTGAGAGATTTAGTTGGGCCATACTACGGTAGCGGACGAAATATAACAATGGATAATTTTTTTACGACGCTGCCGTTGGCTAGGCAACTAAAAGTGGAAAAGCTCAGCATTGTGGGTACACTCCGCCGCAACAAAGCTTACATCCCTGCGGAGATGAAAGAAGACAAAAAAAAAAGACGTTGGTTCAAGTTTATTTGGCTTCTACGACAACGTAACACTGCTCTCATATAAGCAGCGGAAGTCCAACTCGGTCATCCTTCTTTCTAGTATGCATGATGATGCACAAATTGACGAGAATGGGAAACCAGAAATTATAAATTTTTATAACCAAACAAAAGGTGGGGTGGACGTAATGGACCAAACGCTCCAAGAATATACGACCCAGCGACAAACAAGAAGATGGCCGATGTCATTTTTCTATAACGTCATTGATGTGAGCGCATTTGCATCACACGTCATATATTATGGAAATAATCCAACTGCACGATACACCACGACGTGCAGGAAGAATTTCCTACGTCAACTGGCAGAAAACCTGTGCATTCCTGTTATAGAAAATAGAATTTCAAATGTGCAAAGCGTGCAAAGCGTGCGCCAATTTTCAGAAAAGTACATACGGGCGTGTGCTACATGTGCAACCTTCTTCCAAATAAGCGCAGAAGAAAAACTAGAAAAAATTGCAGCATATGTAACATGCCGATATGCGATGAGCACGCCATAACAATTACTAAATGCTACAATTGCCACAATAACAACGATAGTGATTCGGATGAATTATAATATAATATACATGTATAAAATATGATAAAATAAATAAAAAAGACATTTATTTCCACTAAAAACAACACAAAAAAAAAACGTTTTTTCATTTACATGTCAGGCATTTACATAGGAATTGCATTAGGGTACCCTGGGACCCAGTTGTGTGTTTATGGGGGTAAAACATTTAAAATCATTTTTTAAAGAAAATATTGAAAATATTTTGAATTTTTTCGTATTTAAATCTTAGTTTAGCCAAAATCTCTCATGATTCGGAGTTTTATGTCCATATCTCAAAAATTATAGGCACAGCAGCACTTTAGAGTCAAAAAAGGTACACGGGTACCCGGTTATGAATCGTAGGGTTAAAACGCCGGCATATTAGCCAATGTGGATATAAAGGCTAAAATTGAAAATTTTTAATTTTCAGCATTCCATGAAAAATTCTTGAAGTACCACATGAAGTGAACATAGTTTTTAAGGTACTTCTTTTTTGTTGGCTACGGAAAAAGGCGACGTATAACGTATGACGGATTCTATGTGTCTCGGCCTTTAGTATTTGTCAAACAAACAATCTCTTCTCTTCACTGCTTGTGCTCTAAGCGACAGAGCAAATATCTACTGTATTCGACAGCGAGTTTCACATCTGAAGAAAAAAGTTACTCGTTGCAGCCCTTTACTCTATTTTCAGAGTGCAGATAGCACACCGAACGGGAAAATTCTTTTGGGGGCAATTAGAAATAAAATTGAGGGGAAAACAAACGAAATCTTCAACATATACGGTACGCCCTTAAACTGGGACATGATTAAAGGCTATCTAGTCCTACACTATTCGGACAAAAGATCAGAAACTTCCCTGATAAAAGATCTACATAACGTTAGACAACCAAACAAAATAATACAGCACTTTTATAGCGAAATAACAGAAATACAATCAGTCTTATGCAATAATATTCTCATTCACGACAAAGAAGAAAATTTAATCTCATCAAAAAAAGAACTTTTTGCTGATATGTACCTCAACACGTTTCTATCTGGACTGAGAGAACCTCTTGGTTCATCCATCCGAGCAATGCAGCCGAAATCTCTTGCCTCGACTTTGTCCTTCTGTTTTAAAGAGCAAAATATTTACTACAAACAATCCACATTCTATAAACAACCATTCAAAAATGATTACACTAGAAACCCACAACAATATAACCAAAGTGTTAATCAACAATATAGGCCAAACAGTCAAAATACGAACTACCCATTGAAAAGAAGATTTGAAGTATCCGAAACTAGATTTTCTAAAAATTACCAAGCCAATTCACCAATCAAGCGTGAAAACCATAATTCAGGGTACAGTAACTACTCCAGAAACACCTTTATTAAACAAAGCCCAAGTTCACAAACCAGAATTTCAAGACAAAATGAAGTGCACAACATCGAGCAACCAACTACTTCACACTACCAAACATTAGACCAATTTACACCAGATCAGGATGAAACTACTAATATAGATGAGACGCAAAATTTTCACTCTTCATCTATCCATCAGCAGGATACATAGACATAAACACATATGGGTCTAACCTAGCCTACATACAAATTATGTCTCCGATAGGCAAAGAGCTTAAATTTCTGATAGACACAGGAGCCTCAACATCCCTTATAGCACCAGAGCTATAAAGACCCAAAAATTATTGAAAACTGTAAGCCAACAGTCATTAAAACAATTCTAAATGAACATACAATTACAAAAGAAGTAACTCTACCCACGTTTTAGGAATTCAAGCAACCTGGACAATTTACATTTCATTTATTTAAATTTCATACAAATTTCCACGGTTTGCTTGGGTTAGATTTCTTAACGAAAGTGGAAGCAAATATAGATCTCACTAATAACTTATTAAATACAGAGCAAACATCAATACAACTTCAATTCAAACCATATAATATTTCCGAGGAACATGTAATCCCTGAGTCAACAGGACTACAATAGCTCTACCCATGGACACCGAAAATGGAGATATTTATATAGAATAAACCCAAATAGGTCCAAATCTCTAAGGATATACCTAAAACAGCTTGCACCGTCGAAGGAGGCCACTACGAATGCATAAGAAGTCATGGACAACATCTTAAAAGACTTAGTAGGGAAAATATGTGTGGTATACCTGGACGACATAATAATTTTCTCTACATCACTAACACAACTTATTAATGACATTGAAGCTAATTTTAACAGACTTTCCCTTTACAGGTACAACTTGATAAATCAGAATTTCTACAAAAAGAAATCGCATTTTTAGGACACATTGTATCCACAGATGGCATTAAGCCTAACCCTATGAAAATAGAGGCAATGCAGAAATTTCCGATCTCTAAAACACAAAAAGACATTAAATCATTTTTAGGACAACTGGGATATTACTGCAAGTTCATACCGAATTTTGCACAATTAACAAAACCAATGACAAGCTGTCTAAAAAAAGGGAAACCAGTTATAATCGACGAAAACTATGTTAATACGTTTGACACACGTAAAACTATATTAATAAATGACCCAATACTACAATACCCAGACTTCTCGAAAACATTTATACCAACTACGGACGCTAGCAATGTCGCCTGAGGCGCAATTCTTTCGCAAGCTGTATAGGAAGCGGTAAGCCAATATGTTATGCAAGTAGAACACTCTCCGCATCAGAAATTAATTACTGCACTATAGAGAAAGAACTCTTAGCCATTGTAAGGGAAACCAAGTACTTTAGACCTTACCTGTTCGGGAGCAAGTTTATAATCGTCACTGATCATAGACCACTGACATGGCTAATGTCACTGAAGGAACCGAACTCAAAATTAATCCGTTGGAGACTCAAATTAGAAGAATTTAACTACGAAATTAAATATAGATAGGGCAACCAAAACACAAATGCGGATGCCTTAAGTATAGTCAGAATCTCAGACGAAACGAATAACTCAGGAGATATAAATGTTAACGAAGCAGAAGAAAATTATAATGCATCAATAGCAACCATACACTCAGCAGAAGAAAATCTAAACGATCATTTAGCAATCACAGAGAAACCACTTAACGACTTTCAAATCCAAACAATTTAAAAAAAAATCAAACAACACATGCACACACCTATTCAATCCTTTTCGAAACAAGTTAAGAAAAACAATAGAAAGACCCATATTCCCAGGAGAAGAAAAATTAGACATATTTAAAAAATTTGTCCCACCCAACAGAACAACAGCAATCCTTACGGACAACGAAGCCTTTCGAGTAGTCCAAAGTAGTAATAGCAACAGAACTTTTTACAGATGTGCAAAACAGTGATGAACAGGAAAAACTTATCACAGAATATCACAACAATAACGATCAGAGTATCATAAATGAAACACATGGACACTTAAATAGGAAGTACTATCTTCCATTTATGCAGAAAAAAATAAGCGAAACTATAAATAACTGCGACAAATGTGAAATCTTCAAATATGACAAGAGACCCCCGACGCCACTTTTGCAAAAAACAGAAACACCATGCAAATTGTTACACATCATCCACATTGATATTTACACAATATCGCACAAACAAATCTACACAATAACCGCCAAATTTTCAAAATTTGCCTGGGCATATACCCTCCAAGCTAGAACAAGTATATGTGTTCTTAGACCCTTCAAAGATTTCATAGCTCTCTTCGGAATCCCAAAGAAAGTAGTTTGTGATCAAGGAGTGGAATTCACGGCAAACGTATTCAAAGACTTTTGTCGACAGCAACAGATAGAACAACATATAACTTCATTTCAACAAACTACCAGCAACTCCCCAGTTGATAGACTCCATTCCACATTGACAGAAATTTAAACACATTCATAATGGTAAATTATTTGTTGTGTATGTTTGAAAAGTTTTTAAAGACTATTTTTATGCTTTGTAATTCACGAATTTATTTGTGTCTTCGTATAAATGGATAAGCTTTAAAATTTTTTAAACATAAAGGGTAAAACATCTACTGATGAGTTGGTATGGCTACCCCACGAAATATATATTTAGATATATCAAACCCGCAACAAATAAATAAAATTTAAAACATAAATACTTGAGTAAATGCTCAAATAAATGTAAAATTTTGTAAATGAGAGATTTACTTTTAATTTTTTGCCTTATAAATACTTTTAATCGCCACCAGCGGTTGTCTTATTATATAGGTGTAGAAAAGTAAACACATTCATAATGGTAAATTATTTGTTGTGTATGTTTGAAAAGTTTTTAAAGACTATTTTTATGCTTTGTAATTCACGAATTTATTTGTGTTTTCGTATAAATGGATGAGCTTTAAAATTTTTTAAACATAAAGGGTAAAACATCTACTGATGAGTTGGTAATTACCAACGAAATATATATTTATATATTGCAAACTCGCAACAAATAAATAAAATTTAAACATAATTACTTGAGTCCATGCTCAAATAAATGTAAAATTTTGTAAATGAGAGATTTACTTTTAATTTTTTGCCTTATAAATACTTTTAATCGCCACCAGCGGTTGTCTTATTGTATAGGTGTAGAAAAGTAAACACTTTCATAATGGAAAATTATTTGTTGTGTATGTTTGAAAAGTTTTTAAAGACTGTTTTTATGCATTGCAATTCACGAATTTATTTGTGTTTTCGTATAAATGGATGAGCTTTAAATTTTTTTTAAAGATAAAGGGTAAAACATCTTCTGATGAGTTGGTATGGGTACCAACGAAATATATATTAAGATATTGCAAACCCGCAACAAATAAATAAAATTTAAAACATAAATACTTGAGTACACGCTCAAATAAATGTAAAATTTTGTAAAGGAGAGATTTACTTTTCATTTTTTGCCTTATAAATACTTTTAATGGCAACCAGAGGTTGTCTTATTATATAGGTGTAGAAAAGTAAACACATTCATAACGGAAAATTATTTGTTGTGTATGTTTAAAAAGTTTTTAAAGAGTATTTTTTGCTTTGTAATTCACGAATTTATTTGTGTTTTCGTATAAATGGATGAGCTTTAAAATTTTTTAAACATAAAGGTAGCCATACAAACTCATCTACTGATGAGTTGGAATTTCTACCAACGAAATATATATTTAGATATTGCAAACTCGCAACAAATAAATAAAATTTAAAACATAATTACTTGAGTACATGCTCAAATAAATGTAAAATTTTGTAAAGGAGAGATTTACTTTTTATTTTTTGCCTTATAAATACTTTTAATGGCAACCAGGGGTTGTCTTATTGTATAGGTGTAGAAAAGTAAACATTCATAATGGAAAATTATATGTTGTGTATGTTTGAAAAGTTTTTAAAGACTATTTTTATGCTTTGTAATTCACGAATTTATTTGTGTTTTCGTATAAATGGATGAGCTTTAAAATTTTTTAAACATAAAGGGTAAAACGAACCAGTTTTAACTCTCGCAGTGTACAGACGCGTTTTTATAATCGTCGCAACTGAATATTAAAAATTATTTAAAGTTAAAATCACACAAAAAAATAAAACAAAAGCAAAACATTGATTCAACAGCTATTATACTGGTTTTATTTAACATTTTGCTTGCGTGTAATATACATACATATATATTTGCAAATAAAAACTCATATAGTGAACACAAAAAAAGAGAACTCTAAATGAGTTCATCTTCTACCAACAACAACAATAATAAAACTACAAGCTGTAAGAATGTTTATTTAACTTTGGTTCATGGCGACGAAAATGAAAACCTGAATTCTACACAACACTCAACAACTCGTGCGCGATCTTGCTCTCCAAACCTAAATATTGATCGAGAAGCAACAACAATTGCATCTATTAGCAAATTTGTCAGCTTATCTGTACAATCAAACAAACAAACAATGAATACCTAGGTGACCAACGTGCACAAAATAAATAAAATAGATACAGTAAGTGAAAATAGTGATAATAAAATTCAAACAGGTATGGATAGATACATAACTGTGTTAAAAAGGGAGAGAAGTCCTAAATCTGCTCAAATCGCATCAACGGCGAAAGTTCCCAAAGATGGAAAAAATATAAAAAATTCCAAAAATCGTTTTGCGATTTTAACTGAACAAGGTGATGAAGACACAACTATTACAAGTTCGAGTAAACCACCACCGATATACTTACGAGAACAGAACTCTAAGTTTCTGGTAAAAAGCCTTATATCATTAATTGGAGAACATGAGTTCTATGTAACTCAAATTAAGCGTGGGAAAATCAATGAAACAAAAATTCAGGTATCTAAAGAAAATAATTACAGAAAAATAGTCTCAGACTTTGAGATAAAAAATAAAAATTTTCATACATATCAGCTTAAGAGTGCTAAAGGTCTAACCGTTGTAATAAAAGGTAAAGAATCTAACGTGGAACCAGAAGAGGTAAGGTCTGGCCTTGAAAATAGTGGCTTTAAGGTGAAAAATGTTTGAAACATCAAAAATAGAGAAAAAATCCCCCAACCAATATTTAGAGTCGAGTTACAGCCAGGTGACATAAAGATAAAAAAATGAATCCCATCCAATTTATGATTTAAAGTATCTGTTGCACCGGAGAGTTACCGTTGAGCAGCCACATAAAAGAGCTGGACCTATCCAATGCCTGAACTGCCAAGAATTTGGGCACACGAAAACTTATTGCAAGTTGCCTACAGTCTGCGTTGTATGTGGTGAGTTACACAGTACCGCTAACTGTGATAAAATAAAAGGTGATCCCAAGGCGAAAAAATGTGGCAATTGCGGTGGAAATCACACTGCCAACTAGAGGCTACCCCCTTTACTCGTTTTTTAAGAATTCATCAAACAAAAAAACTAATGCTACTCCCGCTCAGCCTAAAACCCCTATTAACTATCCACAGTTACCTCAACCGTCCAACAGCCAGAATCAATATTCAAACGATTTTAAGTCTAACGCGACTAGTGCTCAACAACAAGCTAATAATAAATTTTCGTACGCTAGTATTTAAAAAAGCAACCAGAGTACGGCGCCAAAAACCGTAACAGTAAATGAAGATTACGGTTCTAATTGTAGTCGAATTGAAGCCTTAATTGAGAGCTTAATTCAAACAGTAAATACTTTTACTCTCAACATATCCTGTATGAGGAAGGAAATGTTGAAAATGCAATCTACCTTGATGCAAACTATATTGAATAAACAATGAACTTAAGAATCTGTTTTTGGAACGCAAACGGCATCTGCCAACATAAAAACGAAATAGAATACTTTCTTCTGGATAAACAAAACGATGTTATGCTTATCTCAGAAAATCATTTGACCTCTCGAAGCTATTTTAGAATTAGTGGATATAATTTCTACGACACCAAGGAACCTCGAGGTAGAGCTTGTAGTGGCTCGGGAATAGGTTAGGTTAGCAGGCTGCTGGTAAATGGAAGATTAGATTCCAGCTCACTTGGGTCCTGATATGGTCCCATTGTGCTACCTGTAGTGAAGACGAGTGATGGTGGAAAGGAGATTAGAAGAGTCGGAAGAAGAGTAGATGAGGGAAGACCATAGAAGAGCAAGAGAAGAGTAGAAAGCAGAAAACAGGTGGGAAAAACCAAAGCAAGGAGTTGCCTTGCAGAACAGCCAGGATGTCGAGCCCCCTATTGGGCGAACCATCCACTGCTCCTGATGAAGGAGCTAAGACAACCGAGTTCCGTATTTGAGAGCTCGGAGAGGGTACTGAAGGATCTGCTGCCTAGAAAGCGGAGGCGGTGATCCTCCATAGCTGGGCAGAGGCATAGAAGGTGTGCTATGCTTTCTTCTTCTTCCTCGTCATTACAGCTGGAGCAATACTCATTGTATGGTAGACCCATGCGTCTGGCATGGGTTCCGAAGGTACAGTGTCCCGTGACCGTGGCCACAAGATTGCGCAGTTGCGGTTTTGGAAAGTTCAGCAGATTTTTGGTTCTGTTGATATCAATGCAAGGCCATAGGGTCCTTGCTGTGGTACAGGATGGTTCATTAAACCATCTTGTTTGTGCTTCTTGCATAAGGGCTTTCTCGATTCGCCTCCAGCAGGCCAAGAGCGGAAGACCACAGAAATTGTCAATTTCAGCGGCCTCCAACTCTGTACCTCTCCTGGCCAGATTGTCAGCGATGATATTTCCTGTGTTTTCTCCGTGTCCCCGCACCCAAATAAGGGTAACACTAGAACAATTAGCCACTGTATTAAGTGATTTCCTGCATTCCAGGGTAAGGAGGGATGTTGTGTACACACCCGAAATTGCTATTATTGCAGGTTTGCTGTCGGTTATAATATGAATAACTCTATTTGTTATCCTATAGTACCGTAGCCAGTTTGTTGCCTTTTTGATGGCGGATATTTCAGCTTGTAAAATACTACATTCGTCCGGGAGTCTGAAGGAAATCCTGATCCCGAATTCTTCAATGTAGACACCCCCGCCAACCCTGGAGCCCCGTTTGGAGCCATCCGTGAACACTCGTAGGGCCCCGTGCGGTGTAGGGGGGAGGACCTCCGATAGAGAGTAGTTAAATGCTCTATAAAAGGAAGGTCTTGGAATGCAATAGTCGATGAGATGGTCTCTACAATGCTGGCGTGACCCCATGGTCGATATTTCCATGCGTCAGTTGTACTAAGTCGCACCGTAGTGCGTAGAGCTAGCTTCCTAGCCAACAGATCGACTGGAAGCCAGCCCAGCATAGCAAAAAGGGCCTTTGTGGGCGTAGTTCTAAGGGCACCAGTTATCATGATTGCCATTAAGCGGAGAGTTTTCTCAATTCGCTGTCGGGTTGGTACCAAGTCCAGTGCTTTCCACCAGATTGTTACACCATAGAAAAGAGTTGGTTTGATGACCGTTTCAAATATCCAATTAATCCCCTTGGGACTTATGCCCCAGGTAGGACCAATGGCTTTCTTGCAAACATATAATGCCGCTACGGCTTTTGTTGCACGAGCATGAAGATTGTCTCTCCATGTTAATTTATTATCAAGGATGATGCCTAAGAATTTGGCTTTATCCGATAGGGCTAGTGTAGTGCCATTTATTTTGGGTAGAGTGAAGCTGGGAATTTTGTATCTTCTAGTGAAGAGCACTAGTTCCGTTTTGGTTGGGTTGACGCTGAGGCCGTTCTGCAGACCTCGCTGAGTGCATCTTCCAGCCTGGCTCGGGAATCCTAATCAAGATTATCTTCAAGCAACGAACATCTGCATTGAAAATTACTATCAAAAACTTGTAATATCATCTGTCTATTCCCCCCCTAGATTTTCAATTACCGACACTCAATATACGGCTTTTTATAAATCACTGGGCCTCCGTTTTCTAGCAGCTGGCGACTACAATGCTAAACACACATTTTGGGGTTCACGTTTAATCACACCTAAGGGACGAATTTTATTCGACACAATATCTAAAATGGGTTTGAATGTAGTTTCAAGTGGACAGCCAACATATTGGCCAACAGACCGACAAAAAATTCCTGATGTTATTGACTTTGGAATTGTGAAAGGCGTGCCCAGCGAGATGGTTGAAGTTGAAGCATCTCTGGACTTATCTTCAGACCACTCGCCTACTATTGTCACTATTTACTCACACACAACATGTGATTTAGCGACGACATCTGCACGTATTAACTGGCTGAAATACAGAAAATATCTGAGTGCTCATTGCTCGGAAAAAATGCCGCTGAGAACACCTTCAGACATAGACGATTCTCTCAGGTTGTTTGAAGCGCATGTTAAACAAGCAGCTTTTAATGCTACTTCAAATGAAATAAACCAACCAGTGAGATTTAACAATATTTTTTCTGTAGATATAGAGAGGCTGTTGACTGAAAAGCGGAGAGCTCGACGAGAATGGCAACGCTACAGATCGCCTCAGCTAAAATTAAGGCTTAAGGAGTGTACCAAGCAGCTAAGAAAAGTTTTGCAAACACAAAAAACAGCTTCCCTTCAAAAATTTCTTCAAGAGCTAGATGCAACACCACAAACACATTATTCTCTGTGGCGTGCAGCCAGAGGACTGCAAGGGCCGGTGATATGCAAACCTCCCTTACGAGCTTCGAATGGTAACTGGGCAAGAACTGATGCTGAAAAAGGTGATCTATTTGTTAAGCACTTAGAAAAAGTATTTACCCCGAATATTTCTACTGTTGAACTGCCACCAGTCGTCTCTTTACCAGAAATACCACTAAGATTTAGGTTTGTGGAGATTGAAAAGGCCATTACTAGTCTTAACACCAAAAAAGCCCTAGGAGTTAACAAAATAAGCAAAAAAAATACTTCAAGAGTTGCCTTTCATTGCAAAAAGAATAATACTATTCATTTTTAACAGTATTCTACGCCTAGAACACTATATAATAAAATGGAAGGTTTCATTGATTAATATGATACCAAAGCCCGGAAAGGATCATACGAAGGTTGAATCGTATAGGCCTATTAGTTTATTGCCCAATATTTCAAAATTATTTGAAAAGCTTTATATGAGCAAGCTGATGCCTATAGTGAGTAGAAGTGGATGCATATCAGATCATCAATTCGGTTATCGCAGACAACATAGCACAAATAAGCAAACTCACAGACTTGTGAATGTTGTCAGAGACACTTTTGAAAAAAACAAATATTGCTCTGCGCTCTTTATAGATGTCTCTCAAGCTTTCGATAAAGTATGGCACGAAGGTCTTATATACAAATTAACGCAAAATCTTCCCGCAAACATCGTCGGACTTTTAAAAAACTATTTAAAGGAACGTGAATTTGTGGTTCGAGAAGGCAATTTTTTAAGCCCTCCGCAGTCGACCGAAGCCAGAGTTCCCCAAGGCAGCATCTTTGGTCTCTTGCTGTACTTAATATATGCCTCTGACTTACCGTTAAGCAGTAACATTCACACGCCAAAATTTGCTGATGATACAGCTTTTCTAAGCGTTCACGAAAGCCCTGTAGAAGCTTCCCGCAACTTACAAGGATATATATCCAAATTGACTCAAACAATGGCGTATAAAAGTTAACGAGCAGAAATGTGTACACGTCACTTTTACGTTGCGCAGGGAAACATGCCCGCCTATAAAAATTAACACCGAGACTATATCGAACAAACACTGTAGTAAAATATCTAGGCGTTCAGCTAAATCGTCGTTTAACATGGAAATCGCATATAGACGCAAAGTTAACACAAATAAAATTAAAAGCAGCCCAAATGAATTGGCATATTGGAAGAAATTCTATACTAAGCCTAAACTGCAAACTTCTATTATACAACGCGATCTTGAAACAAATATGGTCCTATGGAATCCAGTTATGGGGCAGTGCCTCAGCATCAAATGTCGAAAAAATTAAAAGGCGACAGAATAAAATTCTACGTACAATAACAACAGCCCCCTGGTATATCCGAAACCAGCGAATTCACAAAGATCTTGATGTTCCGTTGGTGAAGACAGTATTTTCAAAACACGCTAAAAAATATATAAAAAAACTTTAGTTGCACCCAAATGTACTTGCACGCAAAATTCTACATTATAGAGGCCACACCCGGCTGAAATGGAGGAATACTCTTTTCCTCAGCCGAACACGAGAGATGTAAAACTACAAAAATTATCCGCTGAAACTAATAAATTTTGTTTAGCATTGGCTAGACATATATTTAACTTTATTTTTATTTTTTAGATTTAAGATTTGAACAACTTATTGATGTTTCAATTTATAATTGAATTAAAATTTATAATTCAATAAATAATATAATTATCAAAAAAAAAAATAAAGGGTAAAACATCTACTGATGAGTTGGTATGGCTACCAACGAAATATATATTTAGATATTGCAAACCAGCAACAAATACATAAATAAAATTTAAAAATAAATACTTGAGTACATGCTCAAATAAATGTAAAATTTTGTAAAGGAGAGATTTACTTTTAATTTTGTGCCTTAAAAATACTTTTAATGGCAACCAGCGGTTGTCTTATTGTATAGGTGTAGAAAAGTAAACACATTCATAATGGAAAATTATTTGTTGTGTATGTTTGAAAAGTTTTTAAAGACTGTTTTTATGCATTGCAATTCACGAATTTATTTGTGTTTTCGTATAAATGGATGAGCTTTAAAATTTTTTAAACATAAAGGGTAAAACATCTACTGATGAGTTGGTGTGGCTACCAACGAAATATATATTTAGATATTGATAACCCGCAACAAATAAATAAAATTTAAAACATAAATACTTGAGTACATGCTCAAATAAATGTAAAATTTTGTAAAGGAGAGATTTACTTTTCATTTTTTGCCTTATAAATACTTTTAATGGCAACCAGCGGTTGTCTTATTGTATAGGTGTAGAAAAGTAAACACATTCATAAAGGAAAATTATTTGTTGTGTATGTTTAAAAAGTTTTTAAAGATTATTTTTATGCTTTGTAATTCACGAATTTATTTGTGTTTTCGTATAAATGGATGAGCTTTAAAATTTTTTAAACATAAAGGGTAAAACATCTACTGATGAGTTGGTATGGGTACCAACGAAATATATATTTAGATATTGCATACCCGCAACAAATAAATAAAATTTAAAACATAAATACTTGAGTACATGCTCAAATAAATGTAAAATTTTGTAAAGGAGAGATTTACTTTTCATTTTTTGCCTTATAAATACTTTTAATGGCAACCAGCGGTGTTCTTATTGTATAGGTGTAGAAAAGTAAACACATTCATAATGGAAAATTATTTGTTGTGTATGTTTAAAAAGTTTTTAAAGATTATTTTTATGCTTTGTAATTCACGAATTTATTTGTGTTTTCGTATAAATGGATGAGCTTTAAAATTTTTTAAACATAAAGGGTAAAACATCTACTCATGAGTTGGTAATTACCAACGAAATATATATTTATATATTGCAAACTCGCAACAAATAAATAAAATTTAAACATAATTACTTGAGTCCATGCTCAAATAAATGTAAAATTTTGTAAATGAGAGATTTACTTTTAATTTTTTGCCTTATAAATACTTTTAATCGCCACCAGCGGTTGTCTTATTGTATAGGTGTAGAAAAGTAAACACTTTCATAATGGAAAATTATTTGTTGTGTATGTTTGAAAAGTTTTTAAAGACTGTTTTTATGCATTGCAATTCACGAATTTATTTGTGTTTTCGTATAAATGGATGAGCCTTAAATTTTTTTAAAGATAAAGGGTAAAACATCTTCTGATGAGTTGGTATGGGTACCAACGAAATATATATTAAGATATTGCAAACCCGCAACAAATAAATAAAATTTAAAACATAAATACTTGAGTACACGCTCAAATAAATGTAAAATTTTGTAAAGGAGAGATTTAGTTTTAATTTTTTGCCTTATAAATACTTTTAATGGCAACCAGCGGTTGTCTTATTGTATAGGTGTAGAAAAGTAAACACATTCATAATGGAAAATTATTTGTTGTGTATGTTTATGCTTTGTAATTCACGAATTTATTTGTGTTTTCGTATAAATGGTTGAATTTTAAAATTTTTTAAACATAAAGGGTAAAACATCTACTGATGAATTGGTATGGGTACCAACGAAATATATATTAAGATATTGCAAACCCGCAACAAATAAATAAAATTTAAAACATAAATACTTGGGTACATGCTCAAATAAATGTAAAATTTTGTAAAGGAGAGATTTAGTTTTAATTTTTTGCCTTATAAATACTTTTAATGGCAACCAGCGGTTGTCTTATTGTATAGGTGTAGAAAAGTAAACACATTCATAATGGAAAATTATTTGTTGTGTATGTTTATGCTTTGTAATTCACGAATTTATTTGTGTTTTCGTATAAATGGTTGAATTTTAAAATTTTTTAAACATAAAGGGTAAAACATCTACTGATGAATTGGTATGGGTACCAACGAAATATATATTTAGATATTGCAAACCCGCAACAAATAAATAAAATTTAAAACATAAATACTTGAGTACACGCTCAAATAAATGTAAAATTTTATAAAAGAGAGATTTACTTTTCATTTTTGGCCTTATAAATACTTTTAATGCCAACCAGCGGTTGTCTTATTGTATAGGTGTAGAAAAGTAAACACATTCATAATGGAAAATTATTTGTTGTGTATGTTTATGCTTTGTAATTCACGAATTTATTTGTGTTTCAACATTTTTTTTTTTTTTTTTGTTTCAATTATCATTTTTTTTTTTTTTTTTTTTTTTTGTTTCAACTCTCGTAGTGAACAGACGCGTTTTTATAATCGTCACAACTGAATATAAAAAAAAAAAAAATTATATAAAAAAAATATTTTCAAGTCACAAAAAATATAAAAAAACAAAACATTTATTGAACAGTTATTTTACTGGTTTTATTTTATTTTTTGCTTGTGTGCAATATACATAAATATTTGCATACACAAACTAATATTTTTTTTTTTTTTTTTTGATAATTTTATTATTTATTGAATCTTTAATTATTTAAATTGAATTATCAATAAGTTTTTCAAATCTTAAATCTAAAAAAAATATTAAGTATAAGTTTAGCCAATGCTAAACAAAATTTTTAATTTCAACGGTTAATTTTTGTTGTTTTACATCTCTCGTGAACGGCTGAGAAAAAGAGTATCCCTTCTTTTCAGCCGGGTGTGGCCTCTATAATGAAGAATATTGCGCGAGTTACCAACGGCAACCAACCCATCCAAAAACAACAACAATAACAACAAATCATCAACGGTCACTGTGTAAAATTAAATAAGTTCAATTAGATTTCCTAAGAATTTTATAAATTGTAATTTAAAACTTTAAGAACAACAACAAATAACTTACCTTGTAAAATCAAATAAGTTCAACTACCTAAATTGTATCGACACACTCTATTTTCAATTTCTTAAGAATTTTAAAAACTTTAAGAACAACAACAAATAACTTACCTTGCAAAATCAAATAAGTTCAACTACCTAAATTGTATCGACACATTCTATTTTCAATTTCTTAAGAATTTTAAAAACTTTAAGAACAACAACAAATAGCTTAGCTTGTAAAATCAAATTACCTAAATTGTATTAACACATTTAATTTTCAATTTATTAATTAAAATGCAGCAAAATGCAAACACAACGTTTTTGTAAGAACATAAAAAGAAGTGGAAGAAAATAAAAATTATTATTAATCAACTGGCATCAAACGAGGTTTCATTTTATCTTACGGTAACTGGCGCAGTCGAACGGGCGGTTTAAGTTTAGGTACTTGTGAACATATGTGTGGAAAAGTTTATGTGGATAGTGTAAAATAAAAAAAGAAAAAAAAAAAAAAAAAAAAAAAAAAGGACTAGAAAAATAAAATTGGTGAATATCATAATTAATCCTCAAAAAAAAATTCAAAAATTATACTATATTATATACAAAGGTCGCTATAATATGAGCGAACATCATATTGAGACCTAACGTTTTAGAAAAAAGAAAGTAAATATAAAATTTTTGTAAAAAGAATTAATGGGTATCATAATTAGCCCTTTGGGAAAAAATTCAAAAAGTATACTATATTATATATACAAAGAACGATAAGGTCGCTATAATATGAGCGAATATCATACTGAGACCTGACTTTTAGAAAAATAAAATATTTTTAATACAAAAAAAAATTAATTTATATCAATAAAAAAAAGTGGCTTTGAGTGAATATCAGTAGCCTTTACAAAATAGAAAGATTTATAAAAATATATGTACAAAGTTATGAAAAATATTAAATAAAAAAAAAAAAGAAGTTTGAAAAATAATCATTTAAAAAAAATTTTTGAAGAATATACATACTATCCAATAAACCATTCATACACAAGTGCTTACTTAACCGTCAACCTACGCTAAAGTTGATTGATAATCATAACATAAATAAAAGCAATAAATTAATAAAACATTTTATAAAAGGACCGGATAAATCAACAATGCAAATAATATTTCTGATTTTCCTGTAAGTTATCTTTTATTTTATTTTGGAAAAGTATTTAGAATAAATGCCAAAGCGAAATAGGTTTACACCATATAACATATTTAAGAGTAAAAGTTTAACCTCTATACCAGAAACAGGAAGCTTTGAAATTATGAATAGTGAACAAATCCTTCCTGCCGAAATGGCAACTAAATGCTCTATGCTGAAATGTGCCTCAATGCATTTACCACTGGACTAAAGGACCCTTTGGGAACAACTATTAGAGCAATGAGGCCAACTAATTTAGCAGAAGCGTTGGATTGCTGCATTAAAGAGCAAAACATTTATTACCAACAAGGTTTCGGACAAAAGAATTTTAACAGGTATCAAAATCAACAAAGATTTAATAATGTTCCCTATTATAGAAACCGCTATACTAACAATAACAGACAATACAATAATAACTTTCATAATAATTTTCAGTACAGAAACCAAAACAATGGTAACATACGAGAAAATTATCAAAATCCTTTTAATGCCAGGAAAAATCAAAATCCTATCACAAACAATTTTCACAATTTTAACTCACAAAGATACTCCAATAATTTTCCACAACAACATACTCCCTTTAATAATGGTATACCTAAATTACCACCACCTGAACCAATGGACACTTCTAGCGGATTTTCTCATCTGAGAAGTAGAAATTCATTTTCAAATATAAAACAAAGTCCAAGTTCACAAATAAGAAGGTACCCTAACATGGAACTGAATAATTGTGAAGAACTAACACAACATGAGCTAACTAATGTAGAAGAAGAAGGCAATTTTTTAGGCGTTACCTCGAAAAACCCACAGGTTATTTAGATGTGAATAAGCATGGCAATGAGCTAAAATATATTAATATTAAACTTGATCAGAAAAATTTAAAATTCTTAATAGATACCGGTGCATCTACGTCCTTCATTTCTCCAGAGCATGTTCACCCACAACAACTCGTTAAATGTAAGCCTACAACCATTAAAACTATATTAGCAAAACACCAAATTAATGAAATAGCAATACTTCCAACCTTTAACGAATTTAACCAAACAGGTAAATTTTCATTTTTGGTGTTCAAATTCCATAATTATTTTGATGGTCTCTTAGGAATTGATTTTTTATCAAACCTTGGAGCTCAAATTGACTTAGATAAAAATATAATAAAAACAAAATCTGTAATAATACCTTTACATCATAAACCAAATATATGTTCCGAAAGATTTTTATTAGAACCAAATACAAAAAAATTGTTTAATTTACCAGTGGATGTCGAATTCGGTGACATCTGGATCCCAGAAACCCAAATAGGCAACAACATTATTATATCGAGTGGAATATACAAAGCAAACAACTGGTTTAGTTTAATTGAAATATCTAATATAAGCAATAACATAGAAGTAGTTTATTTTGAACAACCTATTAAGGTGCACAATTACTGTTCTAGTAGCTTCTTTGAAATTCATTCCTTAGAGATGGAAACACCAAGAAGTGAAGAGGTGGATGATATAAGACATCTCCTCAGACTTGACCATCTTAACAACGAGGAAAGAAAGCTATTATTAAAAACATGTAAAAAATATTCAGAAATTTAAATAAAATAAGACATAGTATCCCTACAAGTAATGAAATTCCAGTATACACAAAATCATACAGGTATCCCTATGTCCACAAGAAGGAAGTTCAGGATCAAATTTCTAAATTACTAAATCAAAATATAATACGTCCTAGTTATTCACCGTGGAGTTCACCCGTGTGGATCGTCCCAAAAAAGAAGGACGCGAGTGGCAAACAAAAGTGGAGACTAGTAATCGATTTTAGAAAAGTCAATGAAAAAACCGTAACAGACAAATACCCTATACCAAACATAAACGAACTTCTGGATAAGTTGGGAAGATGTGTATATTTCTCCACTGTGGATCTCGCAAGTGGGTTCCATCAAATTGAGATGGACCCTAAAGACATACAGAAAACTGCCTTTTCTGTGGAAGGAGGCCATTATGAGTTCATCAGGATGCCATTTGGCCTAAAAAATGCCCCGTCTACCTTCCAACGGGTAATGGATAATATTTTGAGGGAACTAATAGGAAAAGTATGTCTTGTGTATTTGGATGATATTATTATTTTCGGCACCTCTTTACAAGAACACATTAGGAATCTGGATTTGGTTTTCGAAAAATTAAGAGACTCAAATTTTAAAATTCAATTAGATAAGTCGGAGTTTCTACGAAAAGAAATTGAATTTTTAGGGCATATTGTGTCAACAGAAGGCATAAAACCAAATCCAAGCAAAATAAGCGCAGTAAAAAATTTTCCGATTCCAAAGACAGCAAAAAACCTAAAATCATTCTTAGGGTTATTAGGATATTATAGAAAATTTATCCCAAACTTCGCCAAATTGACAAAACCTTTAACGGTTTGCCTAAAAAAAGGTATGGAAATAAAGTTAACTGAAAGTTATGTAAAAACATTCGAAATGTGTAAGAATCTGCTCTGTAACGATCCAATTTTACAGTACCCAGACTTCTCTAAGGATTTTATCCTTACAACAGATGCTAGCAATTTTGCATTGGGCGCCGTGTTGTCCCAAGGACAGATAGGTAACGATAAACCAATTTGCTATGCTAGCAGAACACTAAATACTTCGGAAACAAATTACTCTACTATCGAAAAAGAGCTATTAGCCATAGTGTGGGCGACAAGATACTTTCGCCCGTACCTTTTTGGTCGCAAATTTAAAATAGTGACCGATCATAGACCATTAACTTGGATAATGGGTCTAAAGGAACCTAATTCAAAGCTAGTCCGTTGGCGTTTGAAGTTAGAGGAATTTGAATATGAAATTGTATATAAAAAAGGTACGCAAAATACGAACGCTGATGCTCTCAGTAGAATAAAGACAGACGTAAATAACCTTGAGGTAGCCCCAGCTGCAGATACTACAGATAGTACAATTCATTCTGCAGAGAAGAATCAAGACGATGGCATTCCAATCTCGGAAAAACCATTAAACGAATTCAATATCCAAATAATATTTGAAGTTCACCCAGAATCAAAAATAACAACTGAGGTACCTTTTAAAAACAAAATCAGAAAGATAATTAGCTCACCAGATTTCGACGAAAATTCAATAACTAAAATTTTTGTTAAACATTTTAAACCACACAGACTCATTGCAATCTATTCTGAAGACAACATATTCCGAATTATCCAAAAGGTCTTTAGCACCTATTTTTCAAATAATAAAACGTACCGTCTAGTACGATGTACTCAAAAAATAAACGACATAAAAGATAATGACGAACAAGACGAAATAATAAGAAGGTATCATCAAAATAGTAACCACAGAGGAATAGATGAAACATACTTACATCTCAAAAAAGAATATTTTTTCCCAAACTTGAAATACAAAACCTCCCAAATAATCAACAACTGTGACGTCTGTCACACACTTAAGTATTATAGACACCCGCAAAAGATTGTCTATCAAATACCGGAAACACCCTCAAAACCTTTGGACATTATCCATATAGACATTTACCACATAAATCATCAACAAATACTAACCATTATAGATAAATTCTCAAAATTTGCAGCAGGATTTACAATAATTGCCAGAACCAGCCTAAACATAATTAAATCTCTCAAAAGTTTCATTAGCACTTACGGTATTCCCAAAAAGATCGTCTGCGATCAGGGAAAAGAATTTACTGCAATGATTTTTCAAGACTTTTGTAAACAATTTGACATTGATTTACACATAACCTCCTTCCAGCAATCCTCAAGCAATGCACCTATTGAGAGATTACACTCTACACTGACAGAATTATATAGAATAATAACAGCCAAAAGAAAAGAGAGCCGACTTTCAATCGACCATGACGAAATTTTTTCAGAAGCTCTTATAACTTATAACAACTCAATCCACTCAACGACAAAACTAACACCTTACGAATTATTTTTTGGGAGACCTCATGTCTCCAGTAAAGAAATAAAGTACAATAAAGAACATGAATATTTACAAAAACTCAATGAGTACCAACAAATTATTTATCCAAAAATTCAAGAAAAAATGCAAACATCAGTCAAAAAAAGAATAGAAAAATTAAATAAAAATAGAATAAAACCAAAAAACCTCAAAACAAATGACATAGTGTTCAGAAAAGAAAACAGAAGAAATAAAATAACTCCAAGATTCTCCAAACATGTTGTAAAAAACGATAAAAATATAGCAGTTGTAACAGAGAAAAATCAAAAAATTCATAAATCTAAAATTAAAAGAAGAATAAAAAGAAACAATGAAACACAATAATAGAAGAGATAAGATTTATTTTAGATAAACATTGTAAAATGGGAATACCCAATATCGAGTTTAAAACAATTATTTCATAAAAATGGTTGTGAAAAGAATGTTGAAATAAAAAATAAAATAGAAAAACAAGATTTTTAATTTTTAATAATTTTTAATTTTTAATAATGTCAAAAACATTTGGTATTTCCATTCTAAATTAAACAAAACAGAGAAACAAAAAAAAACATCTTTACTGTTAAATATGTACTTATTCAGAAAAAACCTATCATACACAAAAACTAAATATATCTTTGCTATTTAAATAACAATTAAGCAATTCTATTACATGCTTGTATAAAATATATATATATATATTTCTAGATTAACGGCAATTCAAGCCCAAAAAATAGATATTCAAGAACTTAATAACGGATTGGCCATTGTAGAATTAAGGATGGGAGATGCCAAAATTATTGACCATTACCAAAATGTAATCCATTTAATTGACCTCAACGATTACATAAACAATATTAAGAAAATTACAGAAGCATTAAATATATTTGAACAAGATAAATCTATTGAAGATTCGTTAAAAATTACGAAATTAAAACTATTGCAATTAAATGACAAACTCAATAACTTATTGCCTTTTAAAAGAAAAAAGAGAGGTCTATTTGATGGATTAGGTTCCGCAATCAAATACATTACGGGTAATATGGATAATAACGATGCAATGAAAATAAACTTACAGTTTAAGGAACTAATGAAAGTAAAAATAAAATAAGTACTGATATTAAAAAACAAATTATTCTAAATACAGAAATGATAGAGAGATTCAGCAATATAACTAAACACATTAATAGCGAACAAGATAGTATCACAAAATTCTTAAAACACACATATGAAAATATATCCAACAAAATATACAAAGAGGATCTAATCATCTCCAAAATACAATATATTAACAGAATCAATTATAATATAGACATATTAATTAATCAAATCAGCAATATAGCAGAAAGTATTGTATTAGCTAAAATAAATGTAATATCCAAATTTATACTAAGTCACAATGAAATTGACACAATTTACAACTCACTTAACAACCAAATACCTGAAATAAATTCTGTAGAACAAATTTACGAAATTTTGGAACTCCAAGCATATTATAATAACTCAAATATTGTATTTAATATAAAAATTCCAATAATAAAAAAAGAAAACTTTGTCATGTCTCATATCATACCCTTACCTATAAACGAAACACGACAAATCATTACCTCTGATTATATAGTTTACAACGATAAATCAATCAATTATTATAATGATAAATGTTTTAAGTTAGAAAATATATATATTTGTAAAAATCCAATGAGAAGTGAACCGTTCGAGCAATCATTATGTTTGGGTAAACTCATCCGCAACCAACAGCCAAGATGTAACATAAAGGACGTAGGAAGATTCGAAACAATATACCAACCTGAAAATAATTTTGTGCTTTTCATAAATACACCGCTCATTTCTGTTGAATCTGATTGTGGGAAAACTGTCAACATAACGAACACAGCACTACTATTTTATGAGAATTGCACACTTATCATCAACGGATTAATATATGAAGACAAACCAAAAACTTACCACGAGTATATCAATATTACATTACCTAAATTTGTTAACGTGATCCCAGACACGGTCATAGAAGAATTCAACTTGCAGAAACTAAAGTCATTCCAATTTAATGACCACAAAATGATGTCTTCACTTGAAAAAACAACAATTACTCACCAATATGCTACATACGGAGCTATTATCATAATCATCTTAATTATCATCGGTACAACATTATGCCTAAAGAAGAAAATTCAATATATACCGACTACAAATTTCTTTAGTGGTTTCGTTCGTGCCCCTGCAGAATCTTTGTGGCCCTCGCTCTACTCTAGGGGGGAGGAGTTACCAACGGCAACCAACCCATCCAAAAACAACAACAATAACAACAAATCATCAACGATCACTGTGTAAAATTAAATAAGTTCAATTAGATTTCCTAAGAATTTTATAAATTGTAATTTAAAACTTTAAGAACAACAACAAATAACTTACCTTGTAAAATCAAATAAGTTCAACTACCTAAATTGTATCGACACACTCTATTTTCAATTTCTTAAGAATTTTAAAAACTTTAAGAACAACAACAAATAACTTACCTTGCAAAATCAAATAAGTTCAACTACCTAAATTGTATCGACACATTCTATTTTCAATTTCTTAAGAATTTTAAAAACTTTAAGAACAACAACAAATAGCTTAGCTTGTAAAATCAAATTACCTAAATTGTATTAACACATTTAATTTTCAATTTATTAATTAAAATGCAGCAAAATGCAAACACAACGTTTTTGTAAGAACATAAAAAGAAGTGGAAGAAAATAAAAATTATTATTAATCAACTGGCATCAAACGAGGTTTCATTTTCTCTTACGGTAACTCGCGCAAGTGGATTTGGGTGCAACTCAAGTTTTTTTATATATGTTTTTTCGCGTGTTTTGAAAATACTGTCTTTACCAACGGAACGTCTAGATCTTTATGAATTCTATGGTTTCTGACATACCAGGGGGCTGCTGTTATTGTACGTAGGATTTTATTCGGTCGCCTTTGAATTCTTTCTACATTCGATGCTGATGCAGTGCCCCATAACTGGATTCCATAGGACCATATTGGTTTCAGGATCGCGTTGTATAAGAGAAGTTTACAGTCAAGGCTTAGTATAGAGTTTCTTCCAATAAGCCAATTAATTTGGGCTGCTTTTAGTTTCATTTGTGTTAACTTTGCGTCTATATGGCATTTCCATGTTAAACGACGATCAAGATGAACGCCTAGATATTTGACTACAGTGTGTTGTGGTATAGTCTCGGTGTTAATTTTTATAGGCGGGCATGTTTCCCTGCGCAACGTAAAAGTGACGTGTGCACATTTCTGCTCGTTAACTTTTATACGCCATTGTTTGAGCCATTTTTCCAGTTTGGATATATATTCTTGTAAGTTGCGGGAAGCTTCTACAGGATTTTCGTGAACGCTTAAAAAGGCTGTATCATCCGTAAATGTTGATGTATGAATGTTACTGCTTAACGGTAAGTCAGAGGCATATATTAAGTAAAGTAAAGGTCCGAAGATACTGCCTTGAGGGACTCCGGCTTCAATCGACTGCGGAGGGCTTAAAAAATTCCCTTCCCTAACTACAAATTTACGTTGCATTAAATAGCTTTTTAAAAGCTTTACGATGTTTGCTGGTAGATTTTGTGTTAATTTGTTGAAAAGACCTTCGTGCCATACTTTATCGAAAGCTTGTGAGACATCAATAAAGAGCGCAGAGCAGTATTTCTTTTTTTCAAAAGTGTCTCTAACGACATTCACTAGTCTGTGAGTTTGTTCAATTGTGCTATGTTGACTGCGAAAACCGAATTGATGATCTGGAATACATCCATTACTAGTCACTATAGGCATCAGCTTGCTCATACACAGCTTTTCAAATAGTTTTGAAATGTTAGACAGTAAACTAATAGGCCGATAGGATTCAACCTTTGTATGATCCTTGCCGGGCTTTGGTATCATAGTAATTAGCGAAACCTTCCATTCTTTAGGATAGTGTTCTAGGCGTAGAATACTGTTAAAAATGAATAGTATTATTCTTTTTGCAGTGTAAGGCAATTCTTGAAGCATTTTGTTGCTTATTTTGTCGACACCTGGGGCTTTTCTGGTGTTAAGACTAGCAGAAATATTCGGAGTGAAAACTTTTTCTAAGTGTTTAACAAAAAGTGCACCTTTTTCATCATCAGTTTTTGCCCAGTCACCATTTGGGGCTCGTAATGGGGGTTTGCATATCACCGGCCTTTTTAGTCCTCTGGCTGCACGCCACAGTGAATAATCTGTTTGTGGTGTTGCATCTAGCTCTTGAAGGAATTTTTGAAGGGAAGCTGTTTTTTGAGTTTGCAAAACTTTCCTAAGCTGCTTGGTACACTCCTTAAGCCTTAATTTTAGCTGGGGCGATCTGTAGCGCTGCCAATCTCGTCGAGCTCTCCGTTTTTCAGTCAATAGCCTTTCTATATCTACAGAAAAAATATTGTTAAATCTCACTGGTTGGTTTATTTCATTTGAAGTAGCATTAAAAGCAGCTTGTTTAACATGCGCTTCAAACAACCTGAGAGAATCGTCGATGTCTGAAGGTGTTCTCAGCGGCATTTTTTCCGAGCAATGAGCACTCAGATATTTTCTGTATTTCAACCTGTTAACAGGTGCAGATGTCATCGGTAAATCACATGTTAATGTTACAGTTGTGAGTGAGTAAATAGTGACAATTGTAGGTGAGTGATCTGAAGATAAGTCCAAAGATGCTTCAACTTCAACCATCTCGCTGGGCACGCCTTTCACAATTCCAAAGTCGATAACATCAGGAATTTTTTGTCGATCTGTTTTCCAATATGTTGGCTGTCCACTTGAAACTACATTCAAACCCATTTTAGATATTGTGTCGAATAAAATTTACCCTTAGGTGTAATTAAACGTGAACCCCAAAATGTGTGTTTAGCATTGTAGTCGCCAGCTGCTAGAAAACGGAGGCCCAGTGATTTATAAAAAGCCGTATATTGACTCTCGGTAATTGAGAATCTGGGGGGCGAATAGACAGATGATATTACAAGTTTTTGATAGTAAGTTTCGATGCAGATGTTCGTTGCTTGAAGATAATCTTCACAAAAATCATTCAACAGGTGGTGTTTTATTCGCGTTTTTATTAGGATTCCCGAACCACCACAAGCTCTGCCACGGGGATCCTTGGTGTCGTAAAAATTATATCCACTAATTCTGAAACAGCTTCGAGATGTCAAATGAGTTTCTGAGATAAGCATAACATCGATTTGTTTATCCTGAAGAAAATATTCTATTTCGTTTTTATGTTGGCAGATGCCGTTTGCGTTCCAAAAACAGATTTTTAAGTTCATGGTTTGCTTAGTACAGCCTGCAACAAGGTAGACTGCATTTTCAACATTTCCTGCATCATACAGGACATGTTGAGAGTAAATGTGTTTACAGTTTGTATTAAGCTCTCAATTGAGGCTTCAATACGACTAAAATTATACCCCGAATCTTCATTTACATTTACGGTTTTTTGCGCCGTACTCTGATTGCTTTTTAAAATACTAGCGTATGAAAATTTGTTGTTAGATTGTTGTTGAGCACTAGTCGCGTTAGACTTGAAAATGTTTGAAAATTGATTTTGGCTGGGGGACGGTTGAGGTAACTGTGGATAGTTAATAGGGGTTTTAGGCTGAGCGGGAGTAGCATTGGTTTTTTTGGTTAATGAATATACATAAATATTTGCATACACAAACTAATATAATATTGAGGGTGGTGTTGGCTGAAGTGGTTAGCGCGTTGACTACTAAGCAAACAATGACGTGGGGCCTGGGTTCAAACCCTGGCCAGAGCAAGTCAAACAACATCATTAATTTCTCTAATGTACATTAGTGAGACGTTGTATTAATTGTTGTCGGACTATTTAAGTGATGAAGGCATAGCACTGGTCAATAAAAAACTGTCCGACAGCGATTGATGCTATCCAAGCTAATGTACACAACATAGCCCTCCTTCGTCGGTTAGCAGAAACATCGGCGAAGTAAAACAATTAACAAAATGCCTGCTAAACCAGCTTAACAAAGTTAATGCGTCTACCTAACACCGGAGACGCCTCAACACTGCTATAAAAATTAACATAACGCGCAAAGCAGAGTTGTAAAAGAGTTAAGCCTTCTACATTTTCAGCATCTATCTTCTCTACTCTATCCCTCTCTCTGAGTTCCGGCACAATGCACTGCATACGTAGGGGTCATCCCCTGAGTGCTGGTCCTAATTAAAAAAAAAAAAAAAAAAAAAAGTGAAAATAAAAAAAGAGAACTCTGATGAGTTCATCTTCTGACAAAAACAACAATAATCCTACAAGCAGTAGGAATGTACAATATATAACTTTAGTTGCTGATGACAACAATAAAAAAATGAATTAAACAAAAACCTGAATTTAACAGTAAACACAAATACTCGTGCGCGATCATTATCTCTGAACATGTTAAATAGTGATCAAGAAGCAACAACAATTGCACCCATCAGCAAACTTGTCAGCTTAGCTGTACAAACAAACAAACAAACAATAAGTAACAAGGTGACCAACGTGCACAAAATGGTAGATTCGGTGAGTACAATAAATGATAATAAAATTCAAACAGGAATGGACAGATACATAACCGTGTTAAGCTAAGATCCCACTATCGGCGCAATGCACCAATTTTCGTCGCAATTCATGTGCCGATAGTGTGACCGCACATAATTTTTCGAAATGCGACAATCTGCGCCGAAATTGTGCTGAGTATGGACAATCAAAATCAACCTTGATGCGCCGATAATGTGAACCCACTATTGCACAATGTTAAGCAATCAATTTGTAAAAAATGCGCCGATTTTTGTCGGCCACTCGTGCGCCGATCACAGTCGACAACCGGTGCCGATACACGGGCTGGAAAACCGAATTTTGAAATTGCACACCTTGTAAAACTATTTTTTTAAGCTTAGTTGTACCAAAATTAATTTTTTATTATCTTTTATGCATTTAAATTTTATTTATTTGTTGTGGGTTAGCAAATCTACATATATGCAAAAAATTAATAAAAATTTTAAAATCAAATTCTTGAGTATTTGCTCGAATAAATGTTATATTTTATTCATATATTGTTAAAAAATTGTTATGGGGTAGGTAATCTATGTATATGCATTTCGTTGTT
Organism: Lypha dubia; assembly: GCA_947311025.1. Taxonomy (NCBI): domain Eukaryota; kingdom Metazoa; phylum Arthropoda; class Insecta; order Diptera; family Tachinidae; genus Lypha; species Lypha dubia. The sequence continues at coordinate 36,986,281 of OX371263.1, forward strand.
AGCTTAATACCAACTCATCAGTAGCTATTTACTATTCATGTTTAAAAAGTTCCAAAACTCATCTTCTCATACATAAACTCGCAATAATAAGTTTGCGAATTACTAAAGCATACGCAAAATTGCTTTTAAAAAACTTTGAAAACATCACACAAATAATTTTTTTTTCATTCCATATAAATCTGTTTACTTTTCTTATAACTTTTATACAGTTACACAACCTTTTGTTGGCAATAAAAGTTTTTATAAGGCAAAATAAAAACAAACTTCCCTTTTACAAAATATAACCTTTTACTCAAGTATTCATGTTTTTAGTAAAGATCAACTGATGAGTTAATATTTAACTACCAACGAAATGCACATATGTAAATTAGCTAACCCATAACAAGTAATAATATTTTAAAAACATATATTCCTGAGTATTTGTGCGAATAAGATGTTATATTTTATATATATATTAAAACATTTAATATAACATTTGTACTGTTGAACAGAAAAAAAAACGATTTTACCATCCCTGAAAACATCTGTTTACAAAATAACAAGAATAGAAGTACGTGCTGCGTAGTAGTAAATTCAATTAAAATTCATTAATTTTTTATTATTATATACATATTAATACTCCTATATTAATTATATACACAATATATATGGCCAAAGCAGTTTTCTCTTTTTCATTGTAATAAATGCCGAAAATTAAACTGTATCTGCCAACAAGCAAATAAACAAACGCATATACATACATACATATACGTACATACATACTCCTAAATACAATACATACATGATTTAATTTGCCCAATAATGCACGATAGTGGGATCGCATTGTACCAATTATTGTCGCAATTGAGATTTGGCCGATATGAGCCGAAAAAAACTGTGGCAATATGCGACGATAATGGGAACGCCCAAAAATTAATTGTGCAATATTTTTACATGTGTGCGGATATAGCACGATAAAAATTGTCGCAGATTGTGCTGTTTGCGCCGATAGTGGGATCTTAGCTTTAAAAAGGGGAAGAAGTCCAAAATCAGCTCAAATTGCTTCAACATCGAAAGTTCCCAGAGATGGAAAAAACAATATAATAAATTCCGAAAATCGTTTCGCGATGTTATCTGAACAAGGCGATGAAGACACAACTACAACAAGTTCGAGTAAGCCCCCACCTATATATTTAAGAGAGCAGAATTCCAGTTTGCTGGTTAAAAGTCTTATCTCATTAATTGGAGAAAATGAGTTTAATGTAACTCCAATTAAGCGCGGAAACATCAATGAAACAAAAATTCAGGTAGCTCATGAAAATAATTACCGAAAAATTGTTTCAGATTTATAATCTAAAAATAAAAACTTCTACACGTACCAATTAAAGAGTGCTAAAGGTCTAACAGTCGTAATAAAAGGTATAGACTCTAGCGTGGATCCGGAAGAGGTCAAGTCTGGCCTTGAAAATAGTGGCTACAAGGTGAAAAATGTCTCAAACATTAAAAATAGAGAAAAAATCCCCCAACCAATATTTCGAGTCGAGTTACAGCCAGATGGCATAAAAATAAAAAAGAATGAAGCGCATCCAATATATGACTTAAAGTACTTGTTGCATCGAAGAGTTACTGTTGAGCTTCCACATAAAAAAGCTGGACCTGTTCAATGCCTGAACTGCCAAGAATTTGGGCACACGAAGACTTATTGCAAGTTGCCTACAGTCTGCGTTGTATGTGGTGAGTTACACAGTACTGCTAACTGTGATAAAATAAAAGGTGATACCAAGGCGAAAAAATGTGGCAATTGCGGCGGAAATCACACTGCCAACTATAGAGGCTGCCCCCTTTACTCGTTTTTTAAGAATTCATCAACCAAAAAAACCAATGCTACTCCCGCTCAACCTAAAACCCCTATTAACTATCCACAGTTACCTCAACCGTCAACCAGCCAAACTCAATTTTCAAACATTTTCAAGTCTAACGCGACTAGTGCTCAACAACAATCTAACAACAAATTTTCATACGCTAGTATTTTAAAAAGCAATCAGAGTACGGCGCAAAAAACCGTAAATGTAAATGAAGATTCGGGGTATAATTTTAGTCGTATTGAAGCCTCAATTGAGAGCTTAATACAAACTGTAAATACATTTACTCTCAACATGTCCTGAATGATGCAGGAAATGTTGAAAATGCAGTCTACCTTGTTGCAGGCTGTACTAAGCAAACCATGAACTTAAAAATCTGTTTTTGGAACGCAAACGGCATCTGCCAACATAAAAACGAAATAGAATATTTTCTTCAGGATAAACAAATCGATGTTATGCTTATCTCAGAAACTCATTTGACATCTCGAAGCTGTTTCAGAATTAGTGGATATAATTTTTACGACACCAAGGATCCCCGTGGCAGAGCTTGTGGTGGTTCGGGAATCCTAATAAAAACGCGAATAAAACACCACCTGTTGAATGATTTTTGTGAAGATTATCTTCAAGCAACGAACATCTGCATCGAAACTTACTATCAAAAACTTGTAATATCATCTGTCTATTCGCCCCCCAGATTCACAATTACCGAGAGTCAATATACGGCTTTTTATAAATCACTGGGCCTCCGTTTTCTAGCAGCTGGCGACTACAATGCTAAACACACATTTTGGGGTTCACGTTTAATCACACCTAAGGGACGAATTTTATTCGACACAATATCTAAAATGGGTTTGAATGTAGTTTCAAGTGGACAGCCAACATATTGGCCAACAGACCGACAAAAAATTCCTGATGTTATTGACTTTGGAATTGTGAAAGGCGTGCCCAGCGAGATGGTTGAAGTTGAAGCATCTCTGGACTTATCTTCAGACCACTCGCCTACTATTGTCACTATTTACTCACACACAACATGTGATTTAGCGACGACATCTGCACGTATAAACTGGCTGAAATACAGAAAATATTTGAGTGCTCATTGCTCGGAAAAAATGCCGCTGAGAACACCTTCAGACATAGACGATTCTCTCAGGTTGTTTGAAGCGCATGTTAAACAAGCAGCTTTTAATGCTACTTCAAATGAAATAAACCAACCAGTGAGATTTAACAATATTTTTTCTGTAGATACAGAAAGGCTATTGACTGAAAAACGGCGAGCTCGACGAGAATGGCAGCGCTACAGGTCGCCCCAGCTAAAATTAAGGCTTAAGGAGTGTACCAAGCAGCTTAGGAAAGTTTTGCAAGCTCAAAAAACAGCTTCCCTTTAAAAATTCCTTCAAGAGCTAGATGCAACACTACAAACAGATTATTCACTGTGGCGTGCAGCCAGAGGACTAAAAAGACCGGTGATATGCAAACCCCCATTACGAGCCCCAAATGGTGACTGGGCAAAAACTGATGCTGAAAAAGGTGCACTTTTTGTTAAACACTTAGAAAAAGTTTTCACTCCGAATATTTCTGCTGATATTGTTGAACTGCCACCAGTCGTCCCTTTACCAGAAATACCGATGAGATTTAACATGACGGAGATTGAAAGTACTATTACTAGTCTTAACACCAGAAAAGCCCCAGGTGTCGACAAAATAAGCAACAAAATGCTTCAAGAATTGCCTTACACTGCAAAAAGAATAATACTATTCATTTTTAACAGTATTCTACGCCTAGAACACTATCCTAAAGAATGGAAGGTTTCGCTAATTACTATGATACCAAAGCCCGGCAAGGATCATACAAAGGTTGAATCCTATCGGCCTATTAGTTTACTGTCTAACATTTCAAAACTATTTGAAAAGCTGTATATGAGCAAGCTGATGCCTATAGTGACTAGTAATGGATGTATTCCAGATCATCAATTCGGTTTTCGCAGACAACATAACACTATAGAACAAACTCACAGACTTGTGAATGTCGTTAGAGACACTTTTGAAAAAAAGAAATACTGCTCTGCGCTCTTTATTGATGTCTCACAAGCTTTCGATAAAGTATGGCACGAAGGTCTTTTCAATAAATTAACACAAAATCTACCAGCAAACATCGTAAAGCTTTTAATAAGCTATTTGATGGAACGTAAATTTGTAGTTAGGGAAGGCAATTTTTTAAGCCCTCCGCAGTCGATTGAAGCCGGAGTCCCTCAAGGCAGTATCTTCGGACCCTTACCTAACATTCATACATCAACATTTGCGGATGATACAGCCTTTCTAAGCGTACACGAAAATCATGTAGAAGCTTCCCGCAACTTACAAGAATATATATTCAAACTATTCCGCAACATACTGTAGTCAAATATCTAGGCGTTCACCTAGAAAATGGAAATCGCATATAGACGCAAAGTTGATGCAAATGAAAATAAAAGCAGCCCAAATGAATTGGCTTATGGTAAGAAATTCTATACTAAGCCTAGACTGTAAACTTCCACTAAACAACGCGATCCTGAAACTAATATGGTCCTATGGAATCCAGCTATGAGGCACTGCCTCAGCATCGAATGTAGAAAAAATTCAAAGGCGACAGGTACAATGACTGCAGCCCCCTGGTATGTGAGAAACCATAGAATTCATAAAGATCTAGACGTTCCGTTGGTGAAGACAGTATTTTCGAAACACGCAAAAAAATACATTAAAAGACTTGAGTTGCACCCGAACCCACTTGCGCGCAATATTCTAGAGTAAAGAGGCCACACCCGGCTTAGGAGGAGGGACACTCTTTCTATCAGCCGTACACGAGAGATGTAAAACAACAAAAATCAACCGTTGTAACTAAAAATTTTGTTTAGCATTGGCTAAACTTATATTTATTATTTTTTTTAGATTTAAGATTTGAAAAACCTAATGATGTTTCAATCTATTATTGAAGATTCAATAAATAATATACATATAAAAAAAAAAAAAAAAAAGCAATGGCCTTACGAACACTAATTTCAGCGGCACTAACCGAGAAGAAGGTGGTAACTTCATAGCCACACGAGGTAGACAGCTGCATCGAAAAGGTCTTACAAAATCACGTATGGGGACGCTGATTGCAGTGCCGTCAATAAAACGGGCAAATAAGCGTGGCAACAACCCAATAAACAGCCGTTTGGAATTTTGTCGCCTTTGAATTTTTTCTACATTCGATGCTGAGGCAGTGCCTCATAACTGGATTCCATAGCACCATATTGGTTTCAGGATCGCGTTGTATAGTGGAAGTTTACAGTCTAGGCTCAGTATTGAATTTCTACCCATAAGCCAATTCATTTGGGCTGCTTTTAATTTCATTTGCATCAACTTTGCGTCTATATGCGATTTCCATGTTAAACGGCGATCAAGGTGAACGCCTAGATATTTGACTACAGTATGTTGCGGAATAGTCTCGGTGTTGATTTGTATAGGCGGGCATGTTTCCCTTCGCAACGTAAAAGTGACGTGTACACATTTCTGCTCGTTAACTTTTATACGCCATTGTTTGAGCCATTTTTCCAATTTGGATATATACTCTTGTAAGTTGATGGAAGCTTCTACTGGATTTTCATGGACGCTTAAAAAATCTGTATCATCGGCAAATGTTGATGTATGAATGTTATTGCTTAACGGTAAGTCAGAGGCATAAATTAAATAAAGTAAGGGACCGAAGATGCTGCCTTGGGGAACTCCGGCTTCGATCGACTGCGAAGGGCTTAAAAAATTGCCTTCCCTAACAACAAATTTTCGTTCCTCTAGATAGCTTTTTAAAAGCTTGACGATGTTTGCGGGGAGATTTCGTGTTAATTTGTAGATAAGACCTTCGTGCCATACTTTATCGAAAGCTTGAGAAACATCTATAAAGAGCGCAGAGAAATATTTCTTTTTTTCAAAGGTGTCTCTAACTACGTTCACAAGTCTGCGAGTTTGTTCAATAGTGCTATGTTGTCTGCGGAAACCAAATTGATGATCTGGAATGCATCCACTTCTAGTCACTTTATGCATCAGCTTGCTCATATACAGCTTTTCCAATAGTTTTGAAATGTTAGGCAATAAGCTAATAGGCCGATAGGATTCAACCTTCGTATGATCCTTGCCGGGCTTTGGTATCATAATAATTATCGAAAACTTCCATTCTGCAGGATAGTATTGCAGCCGTAGAATACTATTAAAAATGAAGAGTATAACTCTTTTTGCAATATAAGGCAGTTGTTGAAGCATTTTGTTGCTTATTTTGTCGACACCTGGGGCTTTTCTGGTGTTAAGACTAGTAATAGTATTTTCAATCTCAGTCATGTTAAATCTCATTGGTATTTCTGGTAAAGAGACGACTGGTGGCAGTTCAACAATATCAGCAGAAATATTCGGGGTAAATACTTTTTCTAGGTGCTTAACAAATAGATCACCTTTTTCAGCATCAGTTCTTGCCCAGTCACCATTAGAGGCTCTTAATGGAGGTTTGCAAATCACTGGCCTTTTAAGTCCTCTGGCTGCACGCCACAGCGAATAATCTGTTGATGGTGTTGCATCGAGTTCTTGCAGAAATTTTTGCAGCGAAGCTGTTTTTTGTGATTGTAAAACTTTTCTTAGCTGTTTGGTGCATTCCTTAAGCCGTAATTTTAGCTGAGGCGATCTGTAACGTTGCCATTCTCGTCGAGCTCTCCGTTTTTCAGTCAATAGCCTTTCTATATCAGCACAAAAAATATTGTTAGATCTCGCTTGTTGATTTGGTTGAATTGAAGAAGCATTAAGAGCAGCTTGTTTAGCATGTGCTTCAAACAACCTAATATAATTTTCTATGTCAGCAGGTGTTCTCATTGGCATATTTTCTGTGCAATGAGCACTCAAATATTTTTTGTATTTCAGCAAGTTAATACGTGCAGGTGTCAGCGGTAAATCACATGTAGGTGTTGCAGTTGTGTGTTAGTAAATAGTGATAATAGTAGGCGAGTGATCTGAAGACAAATCCAAAGAATCTTCTACTTCAATCAATTCGCTGGGCACGCCTTTCATAATCCCAAAGTCGATAACATCAGGAATTTTTTGACGATCCGTTGGCCAATATGTTGGCTGACCACTTGAAAGTACATTCAAACCCATTTTTGAAAGTGTGTCAAACAAAACACGACCCTTAGGACTGATTAAACGGGAGCCCCAAAATGTGTGTTTAGCATTGTAGTCGCCAGCTGCTAGAAAACGGGACCCCAGTGTTGTATAAAATGCGGTATATTGACTCTCTGAAATTGAAAACCTGGGAGGAGAGTAAACAGATGATATCACAAGCTTTTGATAAAAATTTTCAATGCAGATGTTCGTTGCTTGAAGATATTCTTCACGAAGGTCATTTAGTAGGTAGTGTTTTATTCGAGTTTTTATTAGGATTCCAGAGCCACCACAAGCTCTACCTTGAGGATCCTTGGTGTCGTAGAAATTATATCCACTAATTCGAAAATAGCTTCGGGACGTCAAGTGAGTTTCTGAGATAAGCATAACATCGATTTGTTTATCCAGAAGAAAATATTCAATTTCATTTTTATGTTGGCAGATGTCGTTTGCGTTCCAAAAACAGATTATTAAGTTCATGGTTTTTTCAATACAGCCTGCAACAAGGTAGACTGCATTTTCAACATTTCCTGCATCATACAGGACATGTTGACAGTAAATGTATTTACTGTTTGTATAAGGATCTCTATCGAGGCTTCAATACGACTAAAATTATGCCCTGATTCTTCATTTACTGGTACAGTTTTTTGCGCCGGAATCTGGTTACTCTTTAAAATATTAGCGTATGAAGATTGACTATTAGGTTTTTGTTGAGTAAGAGTCATGTTAGACTTTAAAACATTTGAGTATTGATTATGGCTAGACGACGGTTGAGGTAACTGTGGCTAGTTTAAATGAGTGTTGGGCTGAGCGGGAGAAGCATTAGTTTTGATGTTCGACGAATTTTTAAAAAGAGAATAAAGAGGGCAGCCCCTATAGTTGGCAGTGTGGTTTCCGCCGCAATTACCGCATGTTTTTGCTTTGGTATCACCTTTTATTTTGTCACAGTTAGCGGTACTGTGTAACTCGCCACATACAACGCAAACGGTAGGCAACTTGCAATAAGTTTTGGTATGGCCAAATTCTTGACAGTTCATGCATTGGATAGGTCCAGCTTTTTTATGTGGCAACAAGTATTTTAAGCTATAGATTGGGTGCGATTAATTTTTTTTAATTTTCAAGTCGCCTGGCTGTGGCTCGACTCTAAAAATAGGTTGGGGAATTTTTTCCCTGTTTTTAATGTTTGAAACATATTTGACTTTGAAGCCACTATTTTCAAGGCCAGACTTTACCTCTTCCGGATCCACGCTTGAATCTATTCCTTTTATAACTACTGTTAGGCCTTTAGCACTCTTCACTTGATATGTATAAAAGTTTTTGTTTTTAGTCTCAAAATCTGAGACAATTTTTCTATAATTATTTTCTTGTGGTACCTGAATTTTAGTTTCGTTGATTTTTCCGCGCTTAATATGAGTTACATAGAACTCATTTTCTCCAATTAATGAGATAAGGACCCATTGCTGAATCGGACATTGTTTTTTCTTCTTATTTCGGTACTAGAAATATAAGAACAAGGCAAGGGATTACTGTACTGTTGTGGGCAAGAATAGGGTTTAATATCGCTCAAATGAGCGGTTTTGATATCTTTTGTATTATTGTGATTGCATAATTGTACGATTACAGGAGATATGAATGTTTGTACTATGTATGGCCCCCGAAACTTAGGAGCTAATTTTGCCGCAAAGTTTTCAGTAGCTTTCGACAGGGGGTGAAGTCGGAGTAATACGGCATCACCTACTTTAGGCTTCCATGACCTTCTTCGTAGATTGTAATTGCGCTTTTGATCTTCGGCTGCTAGGACTAAGTTCTTCTTCACCAAGTCGAATACCTCTTGTAATTCTACCTGGCGGAACTCTGGGCAGACAGTTTTTGCCCCGGTTCCCGTGGTGACTTCGTCGTAGAGGGTCTTGGGCAGTCGCGGCTCTGTATGATTAATGCTGGGTTCTAACCCGTAGACTCAGACATGCTGGAGTTAATGGCCAACTTAATTTCAGGAAGAAATTCGTTTCACCTGCTGTGTTTTTATGAGCATATGGTGTGATGATGGTTTTGACCGTATGGTTGGCACGTTCTGTAGGATTCTCTTGCGGTGTGTATGGTGCAGTGAATTGCTGACGCACACCCATATCCTGTAGTAATCGCTGTAAAACCCTTGCGGTAAATTGTGGTCCATTACCTGTAGTCAGTACCTTTGGTACTCCATATCTGGAGAGAATACGTTCCCTGAACGCTTTGAAAATGCCTTCGGCTGTTGCATTTCTCATGCAGTGTTAGTTCCGTCCACTTGGAGAATTTATCGAAAAACACTAATAACAAAATCGGCACACAGTATTGCCCAAGGTTCTTCGGGGATTTGTGTTAGCATTTTTCCGGCGGGTTTTTGTTGTTGGCCTTTAAATTGTTGGCAGGACTCGCATTGTAGCACATGCCGGTTAGCATCGCGAAACATGCCGGGCCAGTAGTATCGGTTTGAAATTCGCTTTATAGTCTTACGGATTCCGAGATGGCCTGCTGTGACAACGTTGTGGTTCTCTTCCAGGACTCGTTGTCGTTGGCAACTGGGAACGCACAATTTCCAGGGTGTATCATCTTCGTCATTCCATTGCCGTTGATAATGGGGGTTACAACTGGTTATCGATAATAGCATAATATTCATACTTTTAAGGCTCTTCTGCGATTTTAGCTCGTAGATTGGAAAGCCATTTGCATTCAGGTGTCTTTGGAGTTTCGTGTGTAACCTTATCCGGAGCGGTCTCTTGCAAGGACCCACACGAGGCGTTTATTGTTGAACACTTTAGTTTCAACCCAGCTACTTCAATGGTTGTCTCAACTTGCCTTAAAAATTCTAACTCCACGGTGACATATTCCGTGGATTCCGGGTTTGAATGTAATTTTAAGTGAAAGGTGTGGCCAGCGAAATGATTAAAGCTGAAGCATCTCTGGATTTATCTTCAGATCACTCGCCTACTATTGTCACTATTTACTCACACGAAATTTCAACAAATACAAGTTATTTACCGATGATATCTGCACGTATTAACTGGTTGCAATACAAAAAATATTTGAGCGCCCATTGCTCGGAAAATATGCCGTTGACAACACCTTCTGACATAGATAACTCTATTAGGTTGCTTGAAGCACATGTTAAACAAGCTGCTCTTAATGCTTCTTAAAATCAAACAAATCAACAAATAAGAGTTAATCATATTTTTTGTGTGGATATAGAAAGGCTATTGACTGAAAAACGTAGTAATGATGACTGGGAAAGAAGTGATGCTGAAAAAGGTGCTCTTTTTGTTAAGCACTTAGAAAGGGTATTTACCCCAAACATTTCTGCTGATATTGTTAAACTGCCACCAGTCGTCTCTTTACCAGAAATATCGCTAAAATTCAAGATTGTAGAGATTGAAAAGGCTATTACTAGTCTTAACACTAAAAAAAAGCCCCAGGAGTCGACAAAATAAGTAACAAAATGCTTCAAGAATTACCATATATTGCAAAAAGAATGATACTATTCATTTTTAATGGTATTTTAAGGCTGCAATACTATCCGGCAGAATGGAAGTTTTCGATGATTATTGTGATACAAATGCACGACAAGGATCATACGAAGGTTGAATCCTATCGGCCTATTAGTTTATTGCCATTTCAAAATTATTTGAAAAGCTGTATATGAGCAAGCTGATGCCTATAGTGACTAGTAATGGATGCATTCTAGATCATCAGTTCGGTTTTCGCAGACAACATACCACTATTGAACAAACACACAGACTTGAGAATGTTGTTATAGACACTTTTGAAAAAAAGAATATTGCTCCACACTTTTCATTGATGTTGCACAAGCCTGCGATAAAGTATGGCACGAGAGTCTAATACAAAAATTAACACAAAATCTACCCGCTAACATCGTCAAGCTTTTAAAAAGCTATCTAATGGAACGAAAATTTATAGTTCGAGAAGGTAACTTTTTAAGCCCTCCGCAGTCGATTGAAGCCGGAGTTCCTCAAGGCAGCATCTTCGGTCCTTTACTTTTTTTAATATATGCCTCTGACTTACCGTTAAGCAGTAACATTCACACGTCAACATTTGCTGTTGATACAGCTTTTCTAAACGTTCATGAAATTCCTATAGAAGCTTCCCGGCATTTGCAAGGGTACGTATTAAAACTGGAAACATGGCTAAAACAATGGGGAAAAAAAGTTAATGAGCAGAAATGTGTACAAGTCACTTTTACATTGCGCAGGGAAACATGCCCGCCTATACAAATCAACGCCGAGACTATACCGCAACACACTGTATTAAAATATCTAGGCGTTCATCTTGATCGTCGTTTGACGTGGAAACCGCATATAGACCCAAAGTTGACACAAATGAAATTAAAAGCAGCCCAAATGAATTGGCTTATTGGAAGGAATTCTATATTAAGCCTAGACTGTAAACTTCTATTATACAACGCGATCATGAAACCAATATGGTCCTATGGAATCCAGTTATGGGGCACTGCCTCAGCATGGAGTGTAGAAAAATTCAAAGGCGACAAAACTGTAATGTGTGTGTGTATATTTAATAGGTTTTTCAGGGGTTTAAAATAGACCTGCCTATTAAGGTGCCGGCGCTTAAGAACGCCACTGGCCTAAATATATTTAAGGAAGTTGGATGCCTGTTTAGAAAGAAGCAGTTTAATGTTCCAAGAGATAAAGCCGATTTTAAGGCTAAGTAATGATTGATTTATTTTATAAAAATTTGTTCCTTATATACTAAAATAACAGTACCTTAAAACTACAAAAATTCCTTATTCAATAACATAATTTGTGGTATACACTAACAATGTAATGTATAATAAAAGTAGCAAAAGTTGTTGTGTAAAATAACAATTAAAATAAGGTATACTAGTTGTTGTATTTTTACATTACAGGAATTTGCTTAATTTTAGCATAGCATTGTTGTTGTGTATTGTTAATAAAGGAATTTACTTAAAACTAAGGTTACGAGGGCAGATCTAAAATTACAAATGTAATAATCAAAGTAAGATTCACTACACCCTACCCCTTAAGAAAAATTTTACAATTCTGAGGATTAAAATTTTAAAATTTCTTACTAATATTTTAACAATTAATATTTTTTTAAATTATTATTATGTAGTTCTTTTGTTTTGCCTCGTATATCTACGACAGAGTTTACCCCTTTCGTTTCAACAATTTTATACGGGCCATGGTAAGGTGGCTGATTCTTTTTTCTATTAAAATTTTTTACTAAGACCATGTCTCCTATATTTAAATTTAATTTATTGAACTTTACACACTGGTCGACGCGTTTGATTTTAGATATTTCTAATAACTCTTTTGCTTTTTGCAATGAAAATTTTAACCTTGCTTTTAGTTCTTTCGAATAATTATCAATATTATATACCGGTTCGAAAGTTAATATCTTGTCATTAGGCAAATTTGGTAATCTACCAAATATTAATTCATATGGAGTGTAATTAGTATCCATATGTGGTGTTATGTTGTACGCGAAACAAAAATAAGGTATCCAATGGTACCATTCATTATCTTTACAGAAGCCTAAAAGAAATTCATTTAGCACTCTATGACTCCTTTCAACTGAACCAAGAGATTCATGGTGGTATGGTGTACTAAAAACTTGTTTTATTTCTAATAATTGGCATACTTCCGACATCAACTCGTTTACGAATTCAGTACCTTTGTCTGATTTGAGAACTTTGAAGTGTCCGTACCTTAAAATCAAATTTTCTACTAGAGCCTTTGCAATAGTCTTAGCTTCTTTCGTTTCAATGGGGCATGCTATAATATATTTTGTTAAATCGCATTGTATAGTTAGCACGTATCTATAGTTATTCGAAAATCTAAGCGGGCCCATTGTGTCTATTGACACTGTTTCAAAACTTGTCCCTGGCGTATCTGTTATGGTTAATTTCTCTTTAATGTGCTTTGTTTGTCTATTGATTTTGCACTCTTTACAATTTAATATATATTGTTTAATCATCCTATTCATATTCTTCCATACATATTTTTGTTTAAGCTTTAATGTTGTTTTTCTGACACCTAAATGTCCTCCTATCGTTGAACTATGGTACTCACTAATGAGACTATTCTGTACTTCTCTATTTGTTATTCTTTCTGGTTCTTTATATATCATAATTTTCAAAATTGATTTACTTTTACTTCTTACTTCTTTAAATATTCCTTTAAACTGTTCTTTTGACATTACCTTGAAAATTTCATCATTAGCATTTAATGCTAGTTCTTTCACGTTCTTCAATAGTATTTTTGATAATAGCTTCTCCAAATACATCTGTGTGTTAGTTGGATTATCACCACATCTCACTACTATTTCCAAATCGTGTATTTCTACTTGTATTAATTTACATTTTTTTATTATTTCAAATCTAAGTTTCTTCATCCCTTTAATATCAGAGATTGAAGTGCATTCCCAAATATAATCTTCATCAGTCTCTTTACTGGAAGTATTAACTATATGTTTTTTATCTTTTCGCGCATTTAATTTATTCTTCATGTTTCTGGTTACGACTAATATGTCTTTACGTGTATGTTCACTTTCACTTTCGGTAGGAATTAACGTTTTCAACGATTCGCTATTTATAACTATTCTAGATAATGCATCGGCATTGGTATTCATTTTACCTTTTTTATACGATATTTCGAAATCGTAGTCACATAAATCCAATCTTATTCTAGTCATCTTCGATGATGGATTTCTGTGAGAAAATAATGATACTAAGGGTCTATGATCAGTAATTACGTAGAACTTTCTACCGTAGAGGTATGGCCGGAAAAAAATTTATTGCCCAATGTATGGCTAGCAATTCTTTTTCTATAACAGGTTTGTTTATATCGTGTTTATTTAACGATTTGCTCGCATATGATATTGGTAAATCTGTCCCAATTTCACCTTGCGACAATACTGCTCCTAGTGCAAAATTGGATGCATCTGTTGTTAATATAAAAGGTTTCCTAAAATCAGGACATTGGAGTATTGGTGGTTTAATTAATTTTGATTTTAATGTCTCAAAAGACTTTTGACAATTTTCATCCCACTTAAAAATTTTATCTTTTTTTAATAGAGTATTTAAATCTTTAGCTATTTCTGCAAAATTTTTAACAAAACGTCTGACTTCATCAACATTCTTAGGAACTGGATAGTTTTTTTATTACATCATGCTTTGCAGGGTCTGTACATATTCCCTTATCAGTTATCAGGTGACCTAGATAGACTACTTCTGTTTTTAAAAAACAACATTTATTTGTATTTACTTTTAAATTATATTTTCTCAACTTTTCAAAAACTTTTACTAAATTATCATGATGGTGTTGTATACTACAACTAAACACAATAATGTCATCGACATATAAAAATGCTTCGGCATCTAATCCACTCAATGCAGTTGTGAGCATTCTCTGAAAACTATTGGATGATATTTTTAATCCAAAGGGTAAACGAGTGAATTGAAAATGACCATTTCTAGTAGAAAATGATGTTACTGGTCTAGAATCTTTATCTAAACTGATTTGATGGAAGGAACTAGTCATGTCTAGCGTAGAAAAATATTTAGCTCTACCTAGCTTGTCCAATACGTCTTCAATTCTAGTTAATGGAAACTTATCACTTATGATTTTTTCATTTATCTTTCGGAAATCAACTACTAATCTCCATCTCTTTGTGTCATCTGCTGATTTTTCTGATACTACCAACAATGGAGAGTTGTACGGACTCACGGACGGTTCAATTATGCCATCTTCTAGCAATGTATTTACTTGTTTGTTTATCTCGCTCATTTGTGACTCAGCGAGCCTATATGGTTTTATATAAACCGGTGCCGAATCGGCCATCTCAATTTTTTGACTATAAAAATTATTAACAGTTAACTTGTCACCATCAAGGTGGAAGACATCGCTATATTTTGCAATTATATCTTTCAAAGATTGTCTTGCTGACGGATCTATTGATTCTATTTTTAAATCTTGCAAAACTTTACGTGCTCGCTCTTTGTTTTTATCAGCTATTTTGTTGAAACTATATATCTTGTACTTCGACAACGGTTTAGTTTCTAATTTTAACTGATTCAAAACTACATCTTTGTCAGTAGTATTTAATAATTTCACGTGTTTTATTCCCACGGCTGGTATCACACTATTTCCTACGAAAATTCCAGGACTTATTTCCTGATTTAAAACGATGCTTTCCTCATCGGTACATATATTAATTGGTGCTATTAGTTCTGATCGCGCTGGTATACAGATTTCAGTTTTATAAACGCGTTTAGGGGTTATCGGTAGAATAACTTCTTCATTATCTATATTGAAAGACGTTGTATAAGTTTCGAAATCAATTTTACATCCATATTTTTCTAAAATATCCCTACCAATAATTCCATTAGTATTAATTGGAAAATTATCTTCAACTATGTGAAATTTGTGTATAATACGTTTGTTATCTAATTTTAGAGTTAATCTTGCAGTACCAAGACTTTCTATAGTACCTGCAGTAATACCACTCAGTGATGATATATCACGTTCATCTATATTATCTTGTTTGCAAATTGAAATATCGGCTCCAGTATCTATTAAAAACTTGAGTTCTTTATTAATTGTATTGCAATTAATTGCTATATAATTATCTGTATTGTTTGAAATTTTGAAACATTTTTGCCCTTCTGGATAACAAACTTTGTTATCCGGGTTTGTTAGTTTCCCTGATTATTTCTATTGTTGCCAGATCTATTCGAGAAGCTGTTTCTATTGTTATTATTAAAAGGATTATTACTTCTTGCTGCACTACTTCTATTTGCACCATTGTTATTATTTCTATATCTATCAGGGTTATTGTTATTATTGTTATTTCCATATCCATTACGATTGTAATAGTTTGTTTCAGCACGATTAAAACTGTTATTATGATTATTATAATTTCTATTATTATTTTGATTATAATACCCTTGATTTCTCTACCCTGTATAATTTCTATTATTTCTTTGTGAATTATTGTTATTAATGCGTTCATTTTCACGCCTGTTGATTCTGAAAATGCTATTATTATTATTATCTGTTTGTAACGATCTCTCTATAGTTACACATTTTTCTACTGCTTCGCTAAGCGTTTTGGGACTACTTGCCACTAATACGTTTTGGTATTCTATATTAACACCTTTTGTAAATACATTTAACGCCATATTTTCGCTCATTTTATAAATCGCGTTTTTAGTCTCTATTGACGGATTTTCTATCGCTTTTATTTCAAAACTACTCAATTGCTCTGACAGTAATGCAACTTTTTCCCTGTAAGCTAAAATACTCATGTTTCGTTGTTTTATTGTGCCTAACTCATTTAAGACTTGTTGCAAAGTTCTAGGGTCTGGGTACGCATCAATTAACAACTTCTTCAACTCCGCAAACGTAGTTGGTCTGTTGGAACGCCCTAAGACACCTCGGACATGCGCAGCTAGTTTGAAGTTATAGACGTACTTAATGAATATCTCTCGGTCTTCTGTTCTCAAAATATCATGTAACAATACTGTTTGCACTATAAAATCTTCCAACACCTCATATGAACCCTTAAAAACATGTAGGTTTTTACCTACGACATTTATGTCAAAATGTGCCATATTGACAATTTTTTCTTCAAGTGTATCTCTTGGTAATTCTTTAGTTTCTTTTATCACTATACAATTGATCACTTTCTCAACCTTTGTGTATAATTCTCTAAATTTTAATATAACTGACTTAGTCTCTTTTTCTTCAAAATGTTCACTAATACTCTCTACTTCTTCTTTAATATGCGACAAACGCGATAATTTTTCTAATTTATACGCAGAGGTGTAAATTCTGTCTTTACTCTTTTTTAAATTTTTCTCTAGTTTATCTAATTCAATACAATATTCGTGTACTATTTCCAATTAAAATTTAATATATATAATTTAAATTTTATTTTTATATTTTAAAAATGCTGGCAACTCTTAATTTATTTATTTTTTTTTTACATTTTATATTTCCCAGCTTCTATATATATTTTGTTAAAATGAGTTAATGTGGCAACTCTTAAAATTCTTTGACATTTTCTTTTCTTTGTGAAATTCTTATTTCATTTCTATTTCTTTTAGTGTTTTTTTTTTTTTTTATTTTAAATTCTCATGTTTATAAATTTTTGTTCTTTTTTCATCATAAAAATGATAATAAATTTGTTTAATTTGTGCAAAAAAAAATTTTGTGCTTCTTGCATTTTAAAGAAAATTTAAAAATAATGTAAAAAATGCTGTTTATTTGTGTTTGGGGTCTTCATTTATTGGAGTGGCCATGTATTTCGGTGCTTCTTTTTGGCTGCCAGTTGGGATGTATTCTTCCATATGCCTGGTTTATTGGTGCCATGTAAGGTTCGTGCGCAATATCTGACCTGCTTCTTCTTTGTTTGCTGGCACGTACTCCTCGACAGGTATGATATTTTTCTTTAGTTCGTTGGGCAGGATCGCCATGTAATGTGTGTGTGTATATTTAATAGGTTTTTCAGGGGTTTAAAATAGACCTGCCTATTAAGGTGCCGGCGCTTAAGAACGCCACTGGCCTAAATATATTTAAGGCAGTTGGATGCCTGTTTAGAAAGAAGCAGTTTAATGCTCCCAGAGATAAAGCCGATTTTAAGGCTAAGTAATGATTGATTTATTTTATAAAAATTTGTTCCTTATATACTAAAATAACAGTACCTTAAAACTACAAAAATTCCTTATTCAATAACATAATTTGTGGTATACACTAACAATGTAATGTATAATAAAAGTAGCAAAAGTTGTTGTGTAAAATAACAATTAAAATAAGGTATACTAGTTGTTGTATTTTTACATTACAGGAATTTGCTTAATTTTAGCATAGCATTGTTGTTGTGTATTGCTAATAAAGGAATTTACTTAAAACTAAGGTTACGAGGGCAGATCTAAAATTACAAATGTAATAATCAAAGTAAGATTCACTACAAAACAAAATTCTATGTATAATAACAGCAGCCCCCTGGTATGTCAGAAATTATCGAATTCATAAAGATCTTGATGTACCATTGGTGAAGACAGTTTGTTTTGAACACACGAAAAAATATGTAAAAAAACTTGAGTTGCAACCGAATCCACTTGCGCGCAATATTCTACAGTATAGAGGTCACACCCGGCTAAGGAGTAGGGATACTCTTTCTCTCAGCCGTACACGAGAGATGTAAATCAACAAAAATCAACCGTTGAAATTAAAAATTTTGTTTAGTATTGGCTAAACATATATTTAACATTTTTTATTATTTTACATACATATGAAAAGTAATATTATCAGGCTCAAGTTCAGTTTTATTGAATTGATGAAAATTCAAAATTACTAAGAGTTTTTTGTGTTGGAAAATATTATTATTTATATCCAATCAGTTTTTAGCAGAACGTATCAGTACTGATTTCAAGGCCGCTACACCTCTCATCAGCGTTCAATTGTCCATCTTTACAATTTTCGTAAAGTGGATACTAATTGAGAAGAATATCAACTATTTAACCAGTTTTCAACAGAAATAGAATATGAGAATTAATTTTTAATTCAATTTTTATTCTACAATGAAACAGTGCTGGTTAGTACGAAATTCCCTCATTACTGTTTGGAACTAATAATCAACACAAACTCATAGTCCGTTATCATCAAAGTATTCTACTTTGTATTTTAACGTTTTTGTTGTTTTTACTCTATATTAGGGAAATTCACATATTACTGTGACCCCTGTTATTAGGGTATTTATAGCTCGTGCCCAAGCGGAATTAATATTTTTATATTATTATTATTACGAATAAACGTAATTATTATTTGAACTTATATTGATTTACATACATATGAAAAGTAATATTATCAGGCTCAAGTTCAGTTTTATTGAATTGATGAAAATTCAAAATTACTAAGAGTTTTTTGTGTTGGAAAATATTATTATTTATATCCAATCAGTTTTTAGCAGAACGTATCAGTACTGATTTCAAGGCCGCTACACCTCTCATCAGCGTTCAATTGTCCATCTTTACAATTTTCGTAAAGTGGATACTAATTGAGAAGAATATCAACTATTTAACCAGTTTTCAACAGAAATAGAATATGAGAATTAATTTTTAATTCAATTTTTATTCTACAATGAAACAGTGCTGGTTAGTACGAAATTCCCTCATTACTGTTTGGAACTAATAATCAACACAAACTCATAGTCCGTTATCATCAAAGTATTCTACTTTGTATTTTAACGTTTTTGTTGTTTTTACTCTATATTAGGGAAATTCACATATTACTGTGACCCCTGTTATTAGGGTATTTATAGCTCGTGCCCAAGCGGAATTAATATTTTTATATTATTATTATTACGAATAAACGTAATTATTATTTGAACTTATATTGATTTACATACATATGAAAAGTAATATTACAGGCTCAAGTTCAGTTTTATTGAATTGATGAAAATTCAAAATTACTAAGAGTTTTTTGTGTTGGAAAATATTATTATTTATATCAAATCAGTTTTTAGCAGAACGTATCAGTACTGATTTCAAGGCCGCTACACCTCTCATCAGCGTTCAATTGTCACTTTACGAAAATTGTAAAGATGGACAATTGAACGCTGATGAGAGGTGTAGCGGCCTTGAAATCAGTACTGATACGTTCTGCTAAAAACTGATTGGATATAAATAATAATATTTTCCAACACAAAAAACTCTTAGTAATTTTGAATTTTCATCAATTCAATAAAACTGAACTTGAGCCTGATAATATTACTTTTCATATGTATGTAAATCAATATAAGTTCAAATAATAATTACGTTTATTCGTAATAATAATAATATAAAAATATTAATTCCGCTTGGGCACGAGCTATAAATACCCTAATAACAGGGGTCACAGTAATATGTGAATTTCCCTAATATAGAGTAAAAACAACAAAAACGTTAAAATACAAAGTAGAATACTTTGATGATAACGGACTATGAGTTTGTGTTGATTATTAGTTCCAAACAGTAATGAGGGAATTTCGTACTAACCAGCACTGTTTCATTGTAGAATAAAAATTGAATTAAAAATTAATTCTCATATTCTATTTCTGTTGAAAACTGGTTAAATAGTTGATATTCTTCTCAATTAGTATCCACTTTACGAAAATTGTAAAGATGGATAATTGAACGCTGATGAGAGGTGTAGCGGCCTTGAAATCAGTACTGATACGTTCTGCTAAAAACTGATTGGATATAAATAATAACATTTTTCAACATAAAAAACTCTTAGTAATTTTGAATTTTCATTAATTCAATAAAACTGAACTTGAGCCTGATAATATTACTTTTCATATGTATGTAAATCAATATAAGTTCAAATAATAATTACGTTTATTCGTAATAATAATAATATAAAAATATTAATTCCGCTTGGGCACGAGCTATAAATACCCTAATAACAGGGGTCACAGTAATATGTGAATTTTTTATTCTATATTAGAGTAAAAACAATAAAGACGTTAAATTACAAAGTAGAATACTTTGATGATAACGGACTATGAGTTTGTGTTGATTATTAGTAATTTCCTAACAGCGATGAGGGAATTTCGTACTAACCAGCACTGTGCACATATTACGTCAACGAAACCAAAATTCAGGTAACTCAAGAAAATGATTACCGAAATATAGTTTCTGATTTTGAGTCACAAAATGAAAAATTATACACATAGTAACTACAGAGTGCTACAGGCCTAACAGTCGTTATAAAAGGTAGGGTTGATCCTGAAGAGGTAAATTTAGGCCTTAAAAATAATGTGTTAAAGATCAGCTATGTTTCAAACATTTAAAATAACCAAAAAATCCAGCAACCTATTTTTAGAGTCGAGCTACAGAAAGGTGACTTAAAAATTAAAAAAAAATTAATCGCACTCAATCTATAATTTAAAGTTCTTGTTGCATCAAAGAGTTACCGTTGAGCTTCCACATAAAAAAGCTGGACCTGTTCAATGCCTGAACTGCCAAGAATTTGGCCAAACGAAAGCTTATTGCAAGTTGCCTACCGTTTGCGTTGTATGGGGTGAGTTTCACAGTAAACTGCAACTAATTTAAAGGTGATCCCAAAGCAAAAAAATGTGGCAATTTCGGCGAATACCACACTGCTAACTACAGGAGCTGCCCTCTATATTCGACTTTTAAGAGTTTGTGAAACAAAAAAACTAATGGTACTCCCGCTCAGCCTAAAACCTCTTTTAACTACCCACCAGTACCTAGAGCGTCTAGCATCCAGAATCAACATTCAAATGTTTTGAAGTCTAACACGACTATTGCCCAACAACAACCTTATGATCAATTTTCATACGCTTATATTTTAAAAGGTAGCCAGAATACAGCACAAAAAATGGTACCAGCAAATGAAGATACATGTTCTATTTTCAGTCGAATTGAAGCCTCAATAGCGAGTTTAATTCACAGGGCTTCCGTTTTCTAGCAGCTGGTGACTGCAATGCTAAAGACAAATTTTGGGGTTCACTTTTTGTTGTATATAATCTCACTTGATATATATAATCTCACTCAATATATTTAACATTGTCTCAATTTTATGTACTCTTATCTGCTTAGCATGTACAAGCGTAGTTTAAGCTTTTTCTCATGTTAAGTAGCTTTATTAGTTAAAGGTTTCTTCTTACTTATTAAGAATCAATAAAGTCAGATATAAAACGAAAGTAATTGTTTCAATATCTAACATTGGCGACGAGGACAAAACTAATAAAATCGTAATTACGATAAAAGAAAAAGTGTAATTACACGAAATTTATAATATCAAATTGATTTACGGCTATAAATAATGTGTTAATACACGAAAGACATTTAATTAATCATTATATTATTCTGTTGTTGCATTCAAACAAATAATAAGAAATTGATTTGTTTTAATAAAAAAAATAAAGAGAAAAACATTTACGATTGGAAAACATCTTTAAATAAATACACAAAAACATTTATCCATGCAAAATAAAACCTGTTTAATAAACAATCAATAAGAAATTAACAGTAGCTGTGTTCGAGCTATTATTACAATAGACTGCAAGAACATTCTAATATAGTTTCCAAGAAAACAAAAAGTATTTTTGAAATAAATAATAAAGCAGAAACTAAATTGGTCTACAAAGTTGTGCTATTAAATTTTTAACACGATTCGTCGCGACAAAAGTATTAAAAACTACAAAAAGCATTATTGTAAATACAGAAATTCTATGTAAAATAAAATTATATATATATATATATATATATATATATATATATATATATATATATATATATATATATATATATATATATAAAATATCATCATGCCAAATAACGCTACAAGTGATAGTACTGTTATGATCTACCATCCAAACAACATTCCTCAGTTTTCACCTCGAAATGAGTCTTGGTTCTTGTGGAAAGAGAAACTTGACATTCATTTGACCGAAATAAACTGTAATGAAGAAAATGCTAAGAAAGCAACTTTACTAAAAGCAATTGGAACAACTGCCTATGAAACACTCCATAATTTATGCAGTCCCAAGGCACCTATTTCTAGAACATATAAAGAACCAACAATTATTTTTCGAGAGCGCAAACGTTTTCATACAGCGACACAGAATGAAAATGAAACGGTAGCAGATTGGCATGCTAAAGTAAAAAAACTAGCACTATCTTCAAATTTGGTGATAAGTTAAATGCTTTCGTGTTGGATCGTTTTATTATGGGTATAAATTACAAAATTTTTGAACGATTGTGCGAAGAAGATGAAAAAATTACTATGGAAGTAGCACTTCGTAAAGCCCTTATTATGGAGATGAAGATATTATCTAATGAAAAGGAGGAAATGCAAGTTGCAAACATTAAGAGCAAATTTAAGAAAAAGTTCAACAATTACAACCGACCGTCGACGAAACGACAAGAATCAACTAATCAAACAAAAAATACAAAGGCCTGTCATCATTGTGGCTGGCGCAATCACAAATCAAATGATTGCCGGTATCAACACAACAAGTGCAATTTCTGTGGAAAAAGTGGACATTTGGCATCTGTTTGCAGAGAAAAAAATAAGTTTGTTAATTATGTATCCGAATCGGATGTAGAAAATATTGACTTAAATAAAAGTAACGTGTATGACTTTTCCATTTACAGTATCGACAATGGCATTTCAACTGATCTCTATAAAGTTTCTATTAAAATTGATGGTGTTCCGTTTGAGGTTGTTTGTGACTCTGGTGCGCCCTGCAGTTTAATATCAAAATCTTTCTTTAAAAAGTTAAGCAAAACAGTAAGTTTAAAACCATGTTGTGAACCATTTGTAGACTTTAATAGAAACAGAATTAAAGCTTTAGGAGAATATGTTGAGGACATTGAGTTCAATGGTACAAAGAAAAAAGTAAAAATAGTAGTTACTAATAACAATAATAGTCCACTTTTTGGAAGAAATTTTTTGAGAACTTTTAATTTTGAGCTTATTCAAATGAATACAATAAATGTTGAACAAAATTCTCTAATATTAGAGCAAATAAAAAGTGAATTTTGTGAGGTTTCCAGTAGTGGCCTTGGATGTTATAAATTTGGAAAAATCAGCTTGTCTATAGACACAGGTACAAAACCGGTCTTTTGCAAACCGCGACCATTACCTTTAGCTTGGAAAAGTAAAGTTGAAAAGAATTTACGAGATTTAATTGCTAATAATGTTTTAGAACCAGTTGAGCACTCTGAATGGGGTACACCTCTTGTTCCTATTTTAAAACCTAATGGTGATTTACGAATTTGCGGTGACTATAAAGTTACCATCAATAAATTTTTAACAGATTTCAAATACCCGTTACTACTTATTGACGAAATATTTGCATCATTACAAGGTGGCCAGTTATTTTCAAAGCTTGATTTATCAAATGCATATAATCAGCTTGCATTAGATGAAAAATCTCAAATGCTATGTACATGGTCCACACATATTGGGACTTTGAAAATGAAACGTTTACCATTTGGCATAAAACCGGCCGCTGCAATATTCCAGAAGACCATGGAAAATTTATTACAGGACATTCCATTTGTAGTCGTCTACCAAGATGACATAACTGTATCTGGTAAAGACATGACAGATCATATCAAAAATCTTAAAAATGTTTTAAATAAATTATTAGAAGCTGGACTAAAACTGAACTCATCAAAATGTGAATTTTTAAAAGAAGAAATTTCTTATCTGGGTTTTACCATTGATAGATTTGGTCTTCAGAAAAACAAAGATCGACAAAAATCAGTATTAAATGCTCCGATTCCCAAAACTGTATCAGAACTTCGAGCATTTTGTGGAATGGTTAATTATTACGCTAAATTTATTAATAACTTTGCTAAAATCATGACTCCCTTATATCAATTACTACAAAAGAATGTAATATTTGAGTGGCCTGAAAAATGTCAAAATGCATATGATTTCATTAAGGCAGAAATCACGTCAGATAATGTCTTGGTTCACTTCAACCCAAAATTACCGATACTTTTAACAACTGATGCTTCAGAATGTGCAATAGCTGGTGTTCTTTCACATAAATTTCCTAATAACGAGTTGAAACCCGTTGCATTCGTATCAAGAGCTTTAACTAAAGGCGAACAAAAATACAGCGCTCATGAAAAAGAAGCTTTAGCAATTGTATTTTGTGTTACAAAATTAAAACAATATTTAATTGGAAATATTTTTACAGTAAAAACTGATCATAAATCATTAATCTCAATATTTGGTCCAAATAAAGGCTTGCCGGTAATGGCTGCCGCACGTGTTCAAAGATGGGCATTTATTCTTTCAGGATTCAATTATAATATTGAACATGTTAAAGGCAACTTGAATGTAGCTGACAATTTGTCAAGGATGCCCCAAATAAGGTCTAAATAGTGGTGACAATAATGATAGCACGTTTATTAATCATATAGAAAAAGATAACTTGTTTAATCTTGATTTTAAAGATATAGCTAGAGAGACAAGGCGTGATCCTGTTCTTTCTAAAGTTTGCGATTATGTTCGTATGGGAAAAATAAATGAGTTGCAAGGTGAAAAATTTAAATCATTTATAATTAAAGGATTTGAATTAACAGTAGACCAAGATTGTCTATTATGGGGTTATAGAGTAGTAATACCGCAGAATCTAAGAAATAATATACTTCACCTATTACATGAATCTCATTTCGGAATAGTCAAAACAAAGGCATTAGCTAGATCTTTCGTTTGGTGGCCTAATATTTA
The DNA here is from genome assembly GCA_947311025.1 of Lypha dubia. NCBI lineage: Eukaryota > Metazoa > Arthropoda > Insecta > Diptera > Tachinidae > Lypha > Lypha dubia. The sequence continues at coordinate 37,011,571 of OX371263.1, forward strand.
ACATTGTCTCAATTTTATATACTCTTATCTGCTTAGCATGTACAAGCGTAGTTTAAGCTTTTTCTCATGTTAAGTAGCTTTATTAGTTATAGGTTTCTTCTTACTTATTAAGAATCAATAAAGTCAGATATAAAACGAAAGTAATTGTTTCAATATCTAACACTTTTAATCAGACCTAAGGGTCGTGTATTGTTTAACACAATTTCTAAAATGGGTTTTAATGTTGTTTCAGGTGGTCAGCCATCATATTGGCCACCAGATCGACATAAAATTCCTGATGCCATCGACTTTGGAATAGTGAAAGGTGTGGCAAACGAAATTATTAAAGTTGAAGCATCTTTGGATTTATCTTCAGATCACTCGCCTGATATTGCCACTATATTCTCACACAAAATTTTAATACCTACAAGTGATTTACCAATGATATCTGCACGTATTAAATGGCTGAAAAATGTTAGAGTGCTCATTGCACGGAAAATATACCGTTGAGAACACCTTCTGACATAGAAAACTCTATTAGGTTGTTTGAAGCACATGCTTCTTCAAATCAACCAAATCAACAAGTAAGATTTAACAATAATTTTTGTGTGGATATAGAAAGGCTATTGACTGAAAAATGGAGAGCTCGACGAGAATGGCAACGTTACAGATCACCTCAGCTAAAATTAAGACTTAAGGAATGTACCAAATAGCTCAGGATTATTTTACAAACACAAAAAACAGCTTCGCTGCAAAAATTTCTTCAAGAACTCGATTCAACACCACAAAAAATTAATTAGCTAAGGCGTACAGCCAGAGGACTTTAAAGACCGGTGATTGTCAAAGCTTCAAATGGTGACTGGGCAAGAACTGATGCTGTAAATGGTGCTCTTTTTGTTAAACACTTAGAAAAAATATTTATTCCAAATATTTCTGCTGATATTATTGAACTGCCACCAGTCATCGCTTTCCCAGAAATTCCACTAAGATTTGATATTGTGGAGATTGAAAAGGCTCTTAACACCAAAAACTCTAGGTGTCGACAAAGTAAGCAACAAAATGCTTCAAGAATTGCCACATATTGCAAAAAGAATAATACTATTCATATTTAATGGTATTTTAGGGCTGCAATACTATCTAGCAGAAAGAAAGGTTTCGATGATTATTATGATACCAAAGCCCGGCAAGGATAATACGAAGGTTGAATCCTATCGGCCTATTAGATTATTGCCCAAAATTTCAAAACTATTTGAAAAGCTAGTGATGGATGCATTCCTGATCAAGCCTTCGATAAAGTATGGCACGAAGGTCTTATCTACAAATTAACACAAAATCTACCCCCAAACATCGTCATGCTTTAAAAATCAATTTAACGGAACGAAAATTTGTAATTAGGGAAGGCAATTTTATACGCCCTCCGCAGTCGATTGAAGCTGGAGTCCCTAAATACAGCATCTTCGGTCCCTTACTTACTATATAATATATGCTCCTGACTTAACGTTAAGCAACAACATTCACACGTCAACATTTGCTGATGATACAGCTTTTCTAAGCGTACATGAAAATCTTGTAAAAAGCTTCCCGCAATTTACAAGGGTACATACTAATACTGGAAACATGGCTAAAACAATGGGGAAAAAAAGTTAACGAGCAGAAATGTGTACAATTCACTTTTACATTGCGCAGGGAAACATGCCCGCCTATACAAATCAAGGCAGAGACTATACCGCAACACACTGTAGTAAAATATCTAGGCGTTCATCTTGATCGTCGTTGAAATCCCACATAGACGCAAATTCGACCCAAATGAAATTAAAAGCAGCCCAAATGAATTGGCTTATTGTAAGAAACTCTAAATAAGCCTAGACTGTAAACTTCTATTATACAACACGATCCTGAAACCAAAATGGTCCTATGCCATCCAGTTATGGCGCACTGCCTCAGCATCGAATGTAGAAAAGATTTCAAGACGACAAAAAAAATTCTATGTACTATCATAGCAGCCCCCTGGTATGTCAGAAATCTTCGAATTCATTAAGATCTACGTCTGTCGTTGGTGAAGACAGTATTTTAAAAACACGCGAAAAAATACATAAAAAACTTGAGTTGCACCCAAATCCACTTGCGCGCAATATTCTTAATTATAGAGGCCTACCCAGGTTGAGAACGAGGGATACTCTTACTCTCAGCCCTACACGAGAAATGTAAAATAACAAAAATCAACAGTTGAAATTAAAAATTTTATTTAGCATTGGCTAAACATATATTAATGATTTTTAAATTTAAGATGTGATATTTCAATCTATAACTGAAGATTCAATATATAATAGAGTTATAAAAAAAAAAAATTTCGAATGTCTGATATTGCTTCATTTATTGTCTTTTCGTCGTCACTGTCCATTGATCCTGCAATGTATTTTAATCCTTTTCCTAAAGTGTTTATCAGTCCTCGCCTTTGCTTTGAATGCACATGCAAGATACTTATTTTTGCTTTTAATAAAATGATATTTTTATCAATAGTCTCTAAAAGTATTTTGTCTTCATATGTCGTGGCTTTCAATGTCTTTACATTTTCTGATATTATAAATATAGCTTCGTCGTATAACGTCACGTTAATGAAATGTAGTACCTTTTCATAATTTTCTATTGTCCTTATTTCTCTTATCTGTATAGGTATGTATTCGTTTTTATTATTCAAGTCGTGTATGTGAAACTGTTGGGTACTTATTGCTGTGGTCCAGGCTAAGCTAATAATCATAGTCCGCATTTTTGTTTCTGCTAGAAAAAGTTAGTTTCAAATGCCATGTGTTTTATTTTTAAAACTGCTTAATATTATTTATGTTTACAATCCTTCCCAATTGTGTTTTAACAGTTGTATTATAATTTTCTGCTACAATTTCCTTTTAATATCAAGCAGATACCTTATCTCCAAATCTCTTATTAAATTTAATAAAAATGTCTTCACCTTGTTTGTATTCCTTCGGTAGTTGTCTATGTGTGTTATGATACGTGAGATCGGCCCTCTGTTTTTCTGTTAGTTTCCTAATTGTCTCGTTTCTATGTTTTTCTAATAGTTGGGGATCACTACTTGCGTCGGCCAAAGAATATTTCTATGGGTCTTTGCCCTGCAACTGAGTGAACGGAATAATTGTATTCTTTCACTGACCTGTCCAAAAGTTCCTGAAATGAGTGATGGGTTTGGTCATTTTGAAGGCAACGCATAATCACTTGCAAGGTGGAATGAAATCGATCCACTTGGCCATTAGAACAGCTCGTGTATGGAGGAGTTCTGAAAATTGATATGCCTAATTCGTTTTCTATCATAAAGTTTATTGAGGCACCCTATAAAAGATTTCTCATTGCCGAGTACTAATTCAGGTACCCTTAGTGGTTGTCTTTTGTCCACTGCTGCTCTAGAACTGCCATTGCATATTTTGAAAACTTGTCTGTAGCTGTCAGCACTAGCGTTTTTCCCGTCAATGCTATGTCTAAGTGAACCAATTGCTCTGGATATTTAGGAATATGTGTTGGTTGTATGTTCATTTTGGGTGGATGTCGATCATACTTGTTCTGCTTGCAAATTTTACAACTTTTGATAAGGTTTTTTATTTTGTTTGACATCGCAGGGAAATAATATTTTTCTAAAATTTGGGTTCTATTTTCTTTAGCGTTTCTATGTGCTCTATTGTGGAATCTAATCATTATATCCTCCTAATGTTGACATCTCGACTATTTATTCAACTTCAACCTTATTGAACATTATTTTGTATCTGTTAAAATGCAAGGGGTAAACCTGCTGAATTTTTCCCATTGTTTCCTCATTAGTTTTGATACAGTTTATAAGCGAGAGGTTAAGGTAACGCTTTCAAATGGAGATTATAATTTCTCCCGAATACTCTGGTTCGGTAATCACATGTCGATGGTATGTTCGAAACACAATTTTAAATTGATACGTTGAAGCTATGTCCTTTTTAAAAAATATTTGATTTTTAAATGCATTAATAGGAGCTTCTACGCTAAGTATTAATACATGAGATGAACTCTTATAAGAGTGTGTGGCTATTGACAACGTGTGTATGCGTGATTCCCGTTAGGTATACTGGACATAGCATCAGCAACAAGATTTGTTTTACCAGGTTTGTAAATCAATGAGTAGCTATATTCCTCCAGACTCGCCTTCAATCTTTTCATTTTACAGTTGTGATTTTTATTACTAGCACGTACGTAAGTGGTTGGTGAACTGTAAAGATCTTAACTTTAACCGATTCGTACAGATAATTTCTGAATGAGTTTAAGGCCCATATGATGGCCAACATTTCCTTTTCATTTGCGGCATAATGTTCCTCCACTTTATTTAATGTACAAGATATGAAAGCTACAGGCCTGTCATTTTGACAGAACTTCGCCGATCGCAAAATTGGAGGCGTCAGTCACTAATTCGAAGTCTTTTCCAAAATCCGGGTATGCGAGAATGTCCTCAGATGTAAGGGAAATTTTTATTTTATTGGATGCTTCTACTGCATCAGCGTTTAAAGAAATTTTAATATTTTAATTCTTAAAAGGGATGTCAAGGGTTTTGCAATTTTTGCATAATCTATAATAAAGCGTCGGTAATACCCTGACATACCTAATAAAACTTCGAAGTTCTTTCAATAATCTAGGTTGGGGAAAGTTCGCAATTGCATCTACTTTTGCGCGATTGGTTTTTACACCATCACGTGAAACTACACAACCCAAAAATTCTACACTTTCTTCAAAAAATTTACACTTATCAAGTTGTATTATCATGTTCACATCTTCCAAGGTTTTAAATACTTTTCTAATGTGTTCGAAATGATCCTCTTCCGTTTGGTTAGATATTATAATATCATCATATCATCATAGCAACAATCTCCGATAATTTCTTGTAAAATGTCGTCAAGAACGCGCTGGAAAATGGATGGAGCGATTTTCAGGTCGAACGGTAAACGAGTAAATTCATTGTCCAAGCTAAGTAGGACAAATTATACGCTAGGGTTAAAAAATAAAGTTAAATTGAAATGAATTGAAAGGAAATGAATTGAAATGAAATGAAAGAACACAGAGAGAATGTAACGTACCATAAATTTATAGCTATATGTGTGTATATATATATATATATATATATATATATATATATATATATATATTTATACTTTACTTACTTTTTATACCCACAGAAGAGAAGAATAACGTGCATAAATAAAAGTATGTAACTCCCGACTCTCTAAATTTGGAAAGTTCCCTACACTAGGTAAGTCTGCACACTTTTGTTAATAAAAGAACCGAGTATCTCATACCGGTCTTTCTATTCCCATAACCCCTAATTGTAACTCTTTGACGCGGTTGCAATTGGAACTTCCTTCGAAGCTGGCCCTTACAAACTCGACTCGCCCCAGTCTCGAAAGATGTTGCAGAGAAATAAATACCAATTTTATTCATGCTCCTTCGAGCCGGATTCACTTTCCGGTCCCTTAAAGCTCCTCCGATTAGTAATTCAATGAGGAAAAGTTGTTTACCCAATAATTCACTTTGCATCACAAATTGAATAGGTATCATCAAGTCAATCAGAGTGTAGCACCACGTCGACAAGAGCAGAGAACATACTTTCATGTATATATGTGTATTGTGCTCTACAACATAACCATACATAACACCAATTACATGCCAGTAAACTGGTTGAACAAAAGAGAATAAATTCGTTGGCCAAAAAAGTAGTTGTTTTTTCGCATTGCTCACTAAATACCAAGCAACCCAGAGTGAAGAAAGTAAAAGCTTTTAATTTCTGAAAACGTTCTAGAAAAAGTTATTTTTTCAATTGTGCTAATAAGAATACTCTTTTAAAAAAAGGAAAATAATATAATATTTCCCTATATAAAATTAAATGGAAATTGTAAAATAAATTCAAAATTTTTACATTTATTTGAGCATGTACTCAAGAATTTATGCTTTATATTTTATTTATTTGTTGCGGGTTAGCAATATCTAGATATATATTTCGTTGGTAGATCAGTAGATGTTTTACTCTTTATGTTTAAAAAAATTCCAAAGCTCATCTATTTATACAAAAACTCACATATATATTTTTGTGAATTACAAAGCATAAAAATGGCCTTTAAAAAATTTCTCAAACACACACAACAATAATTTTCCATTATGAATGTGTTTACTTTTCTACACCTATACAATTAGACAACCGCTGGTTGCCATTAAAAGTATTTTGTAAGGCAAAAATGAAAAGCAAATCTCCCCGTTACAAAATTTTTACATTTATTTGAGCATGTACTCAAGAATTTATGCTTTATATTTTATTTATTTGTTGCGGGTTAGCAATATCTAGATATATATTTCGTTGGTATCTATACCAATTCATCAGTAGATCTTTTACCCTTTGTGTTTAAAAAAATTCCAAAGCTCATCTATTTATACAAAAACTCACAAATATATTTTTGTGAATTACAAAGCATAAAAATGGCCTTTAAAAAATTTCTCAAACACACACAACAATAATTTTCCATTATGAATGTGTTTACTTTTCTACACCTATACAATTAGACAACCGCAGCTTGCCATTAAAAGTATTTTATAAGGCAAAAATGAAAAGCAAATCTCCCCGTTACAAAATTTTTACATTTATTTGAGCATGTACTCAATCAAGTATTTATGTTTTATATTTTATTTATTTGTTGCGGGTTAGCAATATCTAGATATATATTTCGTTGGTAGATCAGTAGATGTTTTACTCTTTATGTTTAAAAAAATTCCAAAGCTCATCTATTTATACAAAAACTCACATATATATTTTTGTGAATTACAAAGTATAAAAATAGCCTTTAAAAAATTTCTCAAACACACACAACAATAATTTTCCATTATGAATGTGTTTACTTTTCTACACCTATACAATTAGACAACCGCTGGTTGCCATTAAAAGTATTTTATAAGGCAAAAATGAAAAGCAAATCTCCCCGTTACAAAATTTTTACATTTATTTGAGCATGTACTCAAGTATTTATGTTTTATATTTTATTTATTTGTTGCGGGTTAGCAATATCTAGATATATATTTCGTTGGTAGCTATACCAATTCATCAGTAGATGTTTTACCCTTTATGTTTAAAAAAATTCCAAAGCTCATCTATTTATACAAAAACTCACAAATATATTTTTGTGAATTACAAAGCATAAAAATAGCCTTTAAAAAATTTCTCAAACACACACAACAATAATTTTCCATTATGAATGTGTTTACTTTTCTACACCTATACAATTAGACAACCGCTGGTTGCCATTAAAAGTATTTTATAAGGCAAAAAATGAAAAGCAAATCTCCCCGTTACAAAATTTTTACATTTATTTGAGCATGTACTCAAGTATTTATGTTTTATATTTTATTTATTTGTTACGGGTTAGAAATATCTAGATATATATTTCGTTGGTAGCTATACCAATTCATCAGTAGATGTTTTATCCTTTATGTTTAAAAATATTCCAAAGCTCATCTATTTATAAAAAAATTCACAAATATATTTTTGTGAATTACAAAGTTAAAAAATAGCCTTTAAAAAATTTCTCAAACACACACAACAATAATTTTCCATTATGAATGTGTTTACTTTTCTACACCTATACAATTAGACAAACGCTGGTTGCCATTAAAAGTATTTTGTAAGGCAAAAATGAAAAGCAAATCTCCCCGTTACAAAATTTTTACATTTATTTGAGTATGTACTCAAGTATTTATGTTTTATATTTTATTTATTTGTTGCGGGTTAGCAATATCTAGAGATATATTTTGTTGGTAGCTATACCAATTCATCAGTAGATGTTTTACCCTTTATGTTTAAAAAAATTCCAAAGCTCATCTATTTATACAAAAACTCACAAATATATTTTTGTGAATTACAAAGCATAAAAATAGCCTTCAAAAAATTTCTCAAACACACACACAACAATAATTTTCCATTATGAATGTGTTTACTTTTCTACACCTATACAATTAGACAACCGCTGGTTGCCATTAAGAGTATTTTTTTTATAAGGCAAAAATGAAAAGCAAATCTCCCCGTTACAAAATTTTTACATTTATTTGAGCATGTACTCAAGTATTTATGTTTTATATTTTATTTATTTGTTGCGGGTTAGCAATATCTAGATATATATTTTTTTATAATTTTGTAACGGGGAGATTTGCTTTTCCTTTTTGCCTTATAAAATACTTTTAATGGCAACCAGCGGTTGTCTAATTGTATAGGTGTAGAAAAGTAAACACATTCATAATGGAAAATTATTGTTGTGTGTGTGTTTGAGAAATTTTTTGAAGGCTATTTTTATGCTTTGTAATTCACAAAAATATATTTGTGAGTTTTTGTATAAATATGTAGTGTGTTTGACTAACCACTACTGCATGCCGTCTGCATGCAGCAAGTGAAACATAACACTTTTGTTATTGTTTAAATATTTGTCCATGCTATAATCGCATGATCAGAATATACAAAATGTATTATGCTGATCATGCATATTCCCACACATACTTTGTGTATGTGTTAGTTTAAGATATAGAATGTTTAAGCTATGTTAAGATTTTAATACTAAATAATAATTAAGTTCATAATTGTGTCTCAAACTGGACAGTCGCACAAGCGGCTGTCCAGAACTCAAACTAATCATTCAATAAAAACTACTTTGTGTAAATGTTAAATAAATTAACAAACAACCATATCTTTTCATTTTATAACATGGCGATCCTAGCCAGTTTGTGTGTATCAAACAGTTTTATTGAGTTTTATATTAAAGAGACTTTAAAAAAAGTTAATTAAAATAATATAAAATAACATTCCATAAAATAATAATAAAATAAAAAAAGAAGATGAAAGTACATAAAATTAAATAGTACCTAAAATCCTCTCTGAAATCATGAGTCAAGTTTCTAGTAACAATTGTGAAAATAAAACCCCAACAAACACGACCATGCCACACATCCAAATATAGTCCACCAAATGAAGGCACAGACACTGCAAATGAATTGTGTTCACTTCAGTGAAAATCGTTTTTGATAATGCAACAGCAGCAAGAGCAGCATCTCAAGCAATTGTATCCTGCTCCATATTTTATAAACATATCGCAGCAACGAGCAAATCAATGAATGGAAGTTGATGGTAATAAAGATGAAAACATCAATGGAGTCATAAATGCCGAGATTGCTAAAAGTGATTACATCCTTAACTAAGTATAATTTTGTGCTCTATGTTTAATCTTTTAATTTAAATATACATACATATATTTTTGAACAGTGTAATATTTTTTCCTCTCAATTTAAATTTGATTTAAATATACATACATATATTTTTGAATAGTGTAATATTTTTTTTCCTCTCAATTTAAATTTGATTAAAATATACATACATATATTTTTGAATAGTGTAATATTTTTTTTTCCTCTCAATTTAAATTTGATTTAAATATACATGCATATATTTTTGAATAATGTAATAATTTTTCTCAAAAAAAAAAAAATATAAAGTTGTGTTTTGTCTTTTATTTTCGCTGTAAAGAAAATATATATATAAGATTTATCGCTGAGATACTTACGAGTCCCTCCAGTCGATAATATCAAAAATAAATTAAATAAAATTATAACTAATATGTATGTCACTGAGAAACTCACGAGTCCCTCCAGTTGATATATATATATTCTACTATATAAGGGTAACCGTTTCGATCAGTGATTGGTTCTGATCGATATATGTCTAATGACCGGTCCTCGGTATACAGAGTATACAGAGTGCTGAAACTTAGACATATGTACCATTTTTTTTTTAACTAATACGACCCATGACATAAAAATAATACTCATACAGTTGTGTAAACTTAACTATAAGTAAAACTATTGTAAACTTGATTTTGTATATGTAAACAACTGTGTGAAGGACAAACTCGACCGGTTAAAGAGATTTGAAATATTAATTTGTTTATTTTGAGTTAAATTAAGTTTTGATTTATGATTATTCTAGAATAACTTCGTGAAATATAAGGCTTCCTTGATTAGAAGTTTTAAAACCAGATTTTTTTTCTTTTGATTTGAGTCATTTCAAATCCTCATAATCCTTTTTTAAACGGTGAAATAATTCAGAGCTGAAACACATAGGTGTAAAAGCAAAGAATTTCACATTTTGTATCAGAAACATTTTTTACTTTAATGATCATACTTCGAATTTTGAAAAATAATATGGTGAAATATTCCATAAAAATATAGAATTTTTTTGAAAACCAAATAACAGATTTTTCTTTTGAGTACATTTTTGGTAATACCATGATATTTTTTTATAGCTTTGCTATTTATGGCGCGGTAGGGGTTGAATTTTATTTTTCGTAAGATAAATAATCGACACTATTCCCGTTATGTTTTTCTTTTTTTGTTTTGATTAGCTCATCCTTTAAAAGCGACTTTGTTGTTGTTTTTTAAAATCAAGACGAGAAAATATGTATGTACATATATAGTGTGTTACTCACATTCAACCGCAATAACAAAAACAAAACAATAAATATACTCATATGAATACATATGTATGTATGTGAAATATTTATTTTATTATTTAATTAACTAAAGTTTGTTTTCAGTGATCGTTTGTATTTTATCACTATAATATCTGCAATATATCAGAATTTATCAAGTATGTATATATATGTATGTATATGTACATATGTGTGTATGCAAGTAAAAAACCACCACAATTTGGCAAATTTACATCATATTCGCCTTGCAAGAAACGAAATTGCTTTTTTTTATTTTGATTTCAACTTTAACAAAAAACCGAAAATATTATGTGTACATACATATGTACAATGTACATTGTACATACTTACTTCTTCTTATTCGCCTTCGTTCCTTATAAAAAAAAATGAGCAAAGCTATAACCGGGTGTCCTAAGACACCTCTCTTCTTTTTTTTTTAATATAAAGTAATGCTTCGATATGCTTCGAATTTTGAAAAATTTTAAAATATTGTAAAGGAAATATATAAAATGAAGAATAAATGAATTCAAACATAATTATTATCGGTTGGATTAGAAATAAATATATGAGGCGATAAATGCCCATGAGCACTGTGAAGTACCTAGACTACTTCACTAAATTAATAATGAAAATAAATGAAGATAAAAAAAGGGAAAGCGAGTACTTTCCAAATTTGAGTTGAACGACAAAATTATAAATAGAAACGTGACTTAGGTCACCACTTTCTAAAGCTTGAAAAAGTAGCTGATAATATTGCTCTGACAACATTGCGACTTTCACTAGATGATAGTACGCTTAATAACCTAGGAATGAATATTGAAAACCTTCAAAGAGAAAGGTATTGAAATCTTGCAAGATGCAGATATAACTATTGTGCTCACTCAAAAAAAAAAAAACATTAAATAAAATCACCACCGATCAAAAAAGAAGTAAATGAATTTTTCATGAACAAAGTAAATGAATAGAAGTATGTAAATTTGAATTGAATTTTTTTTCCTGTTTTCAAAATAATTTTGCATTAAGAGATGAAATAAATAAAGAATAAAAATAGAGGTATGATAAATTTAAAATCAAAGTATATTGTTTAAATTTTTTTTTTTTTTTTATAATTTTATTATTTATTGAATCTTTAATTATAAATTAAATTATCAATAAGTTTTTCAAATCTTAAATCTAAAAAAATATTAAATATAAGTTTAGCCAATGCTAAACAAAATTTTTAATTTCAACGGTTAATTTTTGTTGTTTTACATCTCTCGTGAACGGCTGAAAAAAAGCGTATCCCTTCTTTTCAGCCGGGTGTGGCCTCTATAATGAAGAATATTGCGCGCAAGTGGATTTGGGTGCAACTCAAGTTTTTTTATATATTTTTTCGCGTGTTTTGAAAATACAGTCTTCACCAACGGAACGTCTAGGTCTTTATGAATTCGATGGTTTCTGACATACCAGGGGGCTACTGTTATTGTACGTAGGATTTTATTTTGTCGCCTTTGAATTCTTTCGACATTCGATGCTGAGGCAGTGCCCCATAACTGGATTCCATAGGACCATATTGGTTTCAGGATCGCGTTGTATAAGAGAAGTTTACAGTCAAGGCTTAGTATAGAGTTTCTTCCAATAAGCCAATTCATTTGGGCTGCTTTTAGTTTCATTTGTGTTAACTTTGCGTCTATATGCCATTTCCATGTTAAACGACGATCAAGATGAACGCCTAGATATTTTACTACAGTGTGTTGCGGTATAGTCTCGGTGTTAATTTTTATAGGCGGGCATGTTTCCCTGCGCAACGTAAAAGTGACGTGTGCACATTTCTGCTCGTTAACTTTTATACGCCATTGTTTGAGCCATTTTTCCAGTTTGGATATATATTCTTGTAAGTTGCGGGAAGCTTCTACAGGATTTTCGTGAACGCTTAGAAAGGCTGTATCATCCGCAAATGTTGATGTATGAATGTTACTGTTTAACGGTAAGTCAGAGGCATATATTAAATAAAGTAAGGGACCGAAGATACTGCCTTGAGGGACTCCGGCTTCAATCGACTGCGGAGGGCTTAAAAAATTGCCTTCCCTAACTACAAATTTTCGTTCAATTAGGTAGCTTATTAAAAGCCTAACAATGTTTGCGGGTAGATTTTGCGTTAATTTATGTATAAGACCTTCGTGCCATACTTTATCGAAAGCTTGTGAGACATCAATAAAGAGCGCAGAGCAGTATTTCTTTTTTTCAAAAGTGTCTCTAACAACATTCACAAGTCTGTGAGTTTGTTCAATTGTGCTATGTTGACTGCGAAAACCGAATTGATGATCTGGAATGCATCCACTTCTGCTCACTATAGGCATCAGCTTGCTCATATACAGCTTTTCAAATAGTTTTGAAATGTTAGACAGTAAACTAATAGGCCGATAGGAATCAACCTTTGTATGATCCTTGCCGGGCTTTGGTATCATAGTAATTAGCGAAACCTTCCATTCTTTAGGATAGTGTTCTAGGCGTAGAATACTGTTAAAAATGAATAGTATTATTCTTTTTGCAGTCTAAGGCAATTCTTGAAGCATTTTGTTGATTATTTTGTCGACACCTGGGGCTTTTCTGGTGTTAAGACTAGTAATAGCCTTTTCAATCTCCACAATGTTGAATTTGAGCGATATTTCTGGTAAATAGACGACTGGTGGCAGTTCAACAATATCAGCAGAAATGTTCGGAGTGAAAACTTTTTCTAAGTGTTTAACAAAAAATGCACCTTTTTCAGCATCAGTTTTTGCCCAGTCACCATTAGGGGCTCTTAATGGGGGTTTGCATATCACCGGCCTTTTTAGTCCTCTGGCTGCACGCCACAGTGAATAATCTGTTTGTGGTGTTGCATCTAGCTCTTGAAGGAATTTTTGAAGGAAAGCTGTTTTTTGAGTTTGCAAAACTTTCCTGAGCTGCTTGGTACACTCCTTAAGCCTTAATTTTAGCTGGGGCGATCTGTAGCGCTGCCATTCTCGTCGAGCTCTCCGTTTTTCAGCCAATAGCCTTTCTATATCTACAGAAAAAATATTGTTAAATCTCACTGGTTGGTTTATTTCATTTGAAGTAGCATTAAAAGCTGCTTGTTTAACATGCGCTTCAAACAACCTGAGAGAATCGTCTATGTCTGAAGGTGTTCTCAGCGGCATTTTTTCCGAGCAATGAGCACTCAGATATTTTCTGTATTTCAGCCAGTTAATACGTGCAGATGTCATCGATAAATCACATGTTGTGTGTGAGTAAATAGTGATAATAGTAGGCGAGTGATCTGAAGACAAATCCAAAGATGCTTCTACTTCAATCATTTCGCTGGGCACGCCTTTCATAATCCCAAAGTCAATAACATCAGGAATTTTTTGACGATCCGTTGGCCAATATGTTGGCTGACCACTTGAAACTACATTCAAACCCATTTTTTAAATTGTGTCAAACAAAACACGACCCTTAGGACTGATTAAACGTGAGCCCCAAAATGTGTGTTTAGCATTGTAGTCGCCAGCTGCTAGAAAACGGGACCCAGTGTTGTATAAAATGCGGTATATTGACTCTCTGAAATTGAAAACCTGGGAGGAGAGTAAACAGATGATATCACAATCTTTTGATAAAAATTTTCAATGCAGATGTTCGTTGCTTGAAGATATTCTTCACGAAGGTCATTTAGTAGGTAGTGTTTTATTCGAGTTTTATTAGGATTCCAGAGCCACCACAAGCTCTACCTTGAGGATCCTTGGTGTCGTAGAAATTATATCCACTAATTCGAAAATAGCTTCGGGACGTCAAGTGAGTTTCTGAGATAAGCATAACATCGATTTGTTTATCCAGAAGAAAATATTCAATTTCATTTTTATGTTGGCAGATGCCGTTTGCGTTCCAAAAACAGATTCTTAAGTTCATGGTTTTTTCAATACAGCCTGCAACAAGGTAGACTGCATTTTCAACATTTCCTGCATCATACAGGAAATGTTGAGAGTAAATGTATTTACTGTTTGTATTAGGATCTCTATCGAGGCTTCAATACGACTAAAATTATGCCCTGATTCTTCATTTACTGGTACAGTTTTTTGCGCCGGAATCTGGTTACTCTTTCAAATATTAGCGTATGAAGATTGACTATTAGGTTTTTGTTGAGTAAGAGTCGTGTTAGACTTTAAAACATTTGAGTATTGATTATGGCTAGACGACGGTTGAGGTAACTGTGGGTAGTTTAAATGAGTGTTGGGCTGAGCGGGAGTAGCATTAGTTTTTCTGTTCGACGAATTTTTAAAAAGAGAATAAAGAGGGCAACCCCTATAGTTGGCAGTGTGGTTTCCGCCGCAATTACCACATTTTTTTGCTTTGGTATCACCTTTTATTTTGTCACAGTTATCGGTACTGTGTAACTCGCCACATACAACGCAAACGGTAGGCAACTTGCAATAAGTTTTGGTATGGCCAAATTCTTGACAGTTCATGCATTGGATAGGTCCAGTTTTTTTATGTGGCATCTCAACGGTAACTCTTCGATGCAACAAGTATTTTAAGCTATAGATTGGGTGCGATTCATTTTTTTTTAATTTTCAAGTCGCCTGGCTGTAGCTCGACTCTAAAAATAGGTTGGGGGATTTTTTCCCTGTTTTTAATGTTTGAAACATTTTTGACTTTGAAGCCACTATTTTCAAGGCCAGACTTTACCTCTTCCGGATCCACGCTTGAATCTATTCCTTTTATAACTACTGTTAGGCCTTTAGCACTCTTCAGTTGATATGTATAAAAGTTTTTGTTTTTAGTCTCAAAATCTGAGACAATTTTTCTATAATTATTTTCTTGTGTTACCTGAATTTTAGTTTCGTTGATTTTGCCGCGCTTAATTGGAGTTACATAGAACTCATTTTCTCCAATTATTGAGATAAGGCTTTTTACCAAAAGGTTGCAGTTCTGTTCTCTTAAATATATCGGCGGTGGTTTAGTGGTGTAGTGTAGTATATTTTGGTGCTCATAAAAAAACCAATGTCTGTTAGTTTTTGATTAACAATACTGGTTGTTGTAATAGGTCAGTAATTAAGTTTGCATGACTCAAAAACAAATAAATGATCAAAATTCAACGCAGTTAAATTTGTTTAACAATTCAATGAACTTTGAATTATTTGAATATGAATATCGGACACTTGCGAAACCAATACACACACAAACCAATGTATTTTTATTAAATATGTTGTTCTTCTCTGGTTACAAAATACTTTGATTCTTCTTGTCTTATATTGAATCACAATAAATAACAAGTAAAATATGAAACCGAGTAGCGACCCACATAGAAATTGTGATGAAAATGCAAATTTGGGTATTCAACTCTGTTAATTCTTTATGATTTTTTTGTTTGTTAACAAATTAAAAAAGAATCATCATTCGAATTAATCCTCAAATATTTATATTTGTTGTTTTACTTAACACGCGCGAACTTATTGTCTACGTTTTATTCAAAGCGTGAGATTCAATAAGTCAGCAGAATTTTTTGATTTTAAATTTAGTTTCTTTTACATTTTTTTTGTTTTGTTACCGTTTAGTTCCAGACAGAATGAAATTGGATATTTGTCTTTTATTCTGCTAGAGCTGAACGTGTGAGAAAAAATTTATTACAACGGCAGCATATGAATGAACGATTTCCGGCTACCAGCAAATATTTCTTTCTTTTATTTTTTGTTTGTTTTATTTTGTCTACATTGCACTTTATTTATTTATTTATTTGATAATTTGCAATTTAATTTTATTATATTTTTTGTTTATGTTTTTCTTTAGTTTTAGTATAAATAATTTTGAATTTTAATAAAAATCATCATAACTGATCAATCAATCAACCTGCGTTTTGCATTAATTCACTACAAGTTATTCTGGTGTACCACTCGGATAACTTTCATTTCTACAAAGTTACTATATAATAGTTTGGTGAACTACCAACCTATTAGTCCTTTTTTGTTATTCACTTATTTATTCCGTTAAGCAAGGCAAACGAGCCTAAGCATTAACATTTTTGGCGACCGTGACAGGACACTGCAATCTTCAGATTCGAAGTCAGAAAGCACCCACCGCGTAAAGAAATTCCAAGCCATCAACTACAATCCTTAAACACAACTATTATGGAAAAAACCGCTGCGAACCTCCTTCAACAGCTGAAGGAAATCGGGGAGCAGATTGCCTCGATTATTCGAAACTTCAACAAGGATTCTGCCAGTCGTAAAACACTAAGCTATTACCAAGAGCGATTGTCCCGTCTGACGACAGCATGGACAGAGTTCGAACGTACTGATAATGAGTTGCGAGAGTTAAAGGATATAGACACGTCTGATGAGTACTTCACGTCAGACTTCTATGCCCGAATCGAGAGCATGACGTCAAAGCACATCGCAATAATGGAGCGAGAGCTCGGTAAGCTCGACCAAGAATCTGCAAGTAAAGTACTGCCTGCTTCAAAACCTACAAAGCAGCCACAAGCAGGTGCAGCTGGTGGTCACGATGGACTTATCAGCCGGTCTCTTGGGAAGATGGCAGCGCTTACCAGGCAATTATAAGGCCTTCATCAGCAACCAGGACAAGATAGGTCTTACTATGAAGTTAAGCAGGCCACGATTACCCAGCTTTGGCAACAAATAGAGCAGCTCAATGATGAAGTATTGGACAAATATCCCAACCCAGACATTGCCGGCTATGATTCAAGCAGATACATTCACCTTGAACAAGCTGCTCAGTCAGCAATCATTCAGCTCAGCGCTGCTAATAGAAGCCACCATTTTCCAACCCCAGATACTTCAGCAAGAAACTCTACTCTTCCATTACCCACTATCACAATTACCAAATTTGATGGTGATTACATGAAGTGGATATCGTTCTCCGACCTATTCAGAAGGGTTGTTCATGAGCAACGAATGTCCGATGCTCATAAAATGTGGTACCTAAAGAATCATGTCGCTGGAGAAGCAGCAAATCTCATACGTCATCTTGCCATTACTGAGGAGAATTACCAAGCTGCTTGGCAATTGCTGCAGGATCGCTACAACAACAAGAGGTTGATGGTGTCAACAGCAATCCAGAGACTGCTCGACCAACCATCAGGTGCGTGTACGCTGAGTGCTGTCAAGCGATTGCACGACACCACAAGGGAGTGTTTAGCAGCCCTCTCCAACATGGGGCTCCAAACTACGTCATGGGATCCGCTTTTATTTCACCTTCTCGTTAAAAAGGTCGACAAAACAGTTTACACTCAATATGAGCAATCCATATCTAACCCAAAGGAGTTACAACCAATCAGCAGATTTCTTGCTTTCCTCGAAAAATATTTCCAAACTCTAGAAGCAATAGGACAAAAAGAGAAAACCTCTTTCTCAAATCACAAAACATGCACTCTGGTATCACAACCTCAACCGGAGATTCGACGATGCATAATTTGCAAGCGAGACTATCATCCCATATATCGGTGCAAGGAATTTCTACTATTAACACCGGCAAATCGACTCAGCATTGCACAAAAACACAAGCTTTGTGTGAACTGTTTCAACCATAATCATTCAACTAAACAATGTACGATGTTAGGCCGCTGCCAGAAATGTGGAAAAAAGCACCACACTCTAGTTCATTTGGAATCAACCACTCAATCAAACATGTTATCCTCTAACGTAAATAAATCTCCTAGTAAGGAAACTCCTGCAACAAGAGGAGAATACAAACCCCCGATACAACCATCAACGCTGAATTGCCAATCAACCGAACACGCGGCATCTTTGGTCGCCACGCCAAAGGTAGAAGTCAATGGTATGGCAGTAAAATATGCAAACAAGAGACCGTATGTCCTCTTGGGAACAGCACTGGTCAAGGTCAAAACAAATGATTTAACAATCGAATGCAAGGCTATTCTCGATTCAGGATCACAAGTTAACCTTATAACCGAAAGATTAGTAACACGACTTAGGCTCCCAATAAGACCATCATCCGTTTCTATCAATGGTATTGGAAAAAATAGGACCAAGGTTCAACATCGAGTCAACATAGAACTTCAATCTCGAGTGAATAATTTTTCGACGCGATTGGAGGCCTTTGTACTTCCACAAATCATTGCTCCCCAACCAGCGCAACCACTTTACATCGAAAAATGGTCCATTCCAAACAATGTCACCCTGGCAGACCCAACCTTTAATCGACCGGACAAAATTGATCTACTATTGGGAGCGGAATATTATCACCAATTACTCACCATCGGCCAAATCAAATTGGCTGATGATCTTCCAGTATTGCAAAATACAACCTTCGGCTGGATAGTAGCAGGAAAGGTATCTAGCGAGCAACTATCAGCGGCAACATGCGGTATATGTACTGAAGACGATACAATGACGATGGCAATTGAACGTTTTTGGAAACTTGAGGAAATCGAAAATCCACAGCAGCAACTATCCCCCTTTGATGCACAATGTGAATCACACTTTAGTCAGCATACTCGACGCAATGAAAACGGAAGGTTCGTGGTTCGGCTTCCATTTTGTGATGATACATTTATTTTGGGAGACTCACACAGTATCGCTTTTAACCGTTTCCTCTCATTAGAGCGTCGTCTAGCAAGAGACCCTTCATTAAAGGAACAATATACCCAATTTATGAAAGATTATGAAGCGTTGGGACACATGACGAAAACTAATTTAGCTGATCTCGAAGGATCTAAGTACTTTATTCCTCATCACTCAGTGTTACGTCCTGAAAGCAGCACCACCAAACTTCGGGTTGTTTTTGATGCCTCATCAAAAACATCGTCAGGAACATCACTAAACGATATATTGCATACTGGACCACCTCTACAGAATGAACTGTTTACTATTTTGCTTCGATTTAGGCTGCCACGTTTCGTTTTTACAACAGATATAGAGAAAATGTATCGCCAAATCATAATCCATACCGACGACAGGCGATTTCAGATAATCCTATGGCGACAAAATATCACTGAGCCTATAAGTTATTTCAAGCTAAATACAGTTACCTATGGAACCAGGCCAGCCCCGTACCTTGCCATTAAATGTTTAAAAGAAATAAGCAAAACTGTCAAGAGTCAATTCGAATTAGCTGCTACGTTTTTGGATAAAAACTTTTATGTTGATGATGGATTGGGGGGAGCCGACAGTCTGACTACAGCACTAGAAACTCAACGCCAACTGCAACACGTCATGGCAATGTACGGCTTTAACTTAAGAAAGTGGTGCGCTAATCATCCTCAGCTCCTTCACAATATCCCAGGTCATGATCAAGAATTTAATTTAGATCTCTCAACCGACGATAGCGACTATACAAAAACATTAGGGTTAGCATGGTTACCTAAAAATGATTTGCTAAAGATTAAAGTAAGCCTTCAACCAATAAAGGCTGTAACTAAACGCAGTGTAACTTCAGATCTGGCTCGGATATTTGACCCACTCGGGCTCCTATCCCCAGTAGTAGTCAAGGCAAAAATGTTCATCCAAGAACTATGGATGCTGAATCTATCATGGGACGAAGCTGTTCCTTTAGAATTTGACACTCGCTGGCGGCGGTTCCGAAATAGTCTAAGTGAGCTTGAAAACTTTCAAGTCCATCGCCATATCTACAAAGGAGAGACTCCTTCCAGTACCCAGCTACATGTCTTTACCGATGCTTCAGAGAAGGCATATGGAGCAGCAATATACGTCCGAACTTCTCTTTCAAATAAAATTCTCGGTGTATACTTACTTTGTGCGAAAACTCGCATAGCACCACTTAAAAAACAAACGTTACCTAGGCTGGAGTTGTGTGCTGCTCAGTTGGGAGCTAATCTAGCTGCAAAAGTCAAAAGCAGTTTGGATATGGCCTCTACACCAACATTTTTCTGGTCTGATTCAAAGATTGTGCTGACATGGATAAATTCAAGATCTTCTTCATTTCACACCTTTGTAGCAAATAGAATCGCTGCTATTCATGAATCTACTCTCCCCGAACAATGGCGACATGTAAGCTCACAAGACAATCCAGCAGACATTATATCCCGAGGATTGGACCCACCACAGCTACAGCAAACGCCACATTGGCTCTATGGGCCCTTCTTTCTCCATGGAAATGAAAACCATTGGCCAGCTACATTTACTTTGAGCTCCGACGCAACAATTATCGAACGAAAACAGAATCCTCACAACTTACTTGCATCTTTCCAAGATGAGAATCCGCCACACAGTATAAATCACCGAAATTCGTTTAAAACCCTTCAGCGAATTATAGGATATGTTTTCAGATTCATAAAAAACGCCAGAACTCCCAAAGCAGACCGACAAACTCGACGAGCTCTGACTCCCCTTGAGCTCCATGATTCACTTCTTATCATCGTTAGAGCGACTCAAAGGTTTGCATTTCCTGAAGACATCAAGCAGGTACAAAGACAGAAGGGACTTAAAGGATCAAGTCCGATCAAAAGTCTGTCACCATTTTTCGATGAAAATTGCATCTTAAGAGTTGGAGGCAGGCTCGAAGAGTCAACTTTGCCATTCGATACAAAACATCCAATGCTCCTACCGTATAATGACATAGTCAGCAGACTAATTTATGAGTCAATACACAAGGAAAATAAACATTGCGGAGCCCAAGCCCTCCTTGCAGCCGTCCGGCAACGGTTTTGGACCATCAAAGGCAAACACTTAGCACGAGAAACCATTCATAAATGTGTTTCCTGTGCAAGATCAAGGCCAAAACTGCTTCAGCAGATTATGGGAAATCTACCGGCAACAAGGGTAACCCCAGCAAGACCATTCATAAATTCCGGAGTTGACTATTGTGGTCCTATATGGGTTCACTTCAAAACCCGAGGGAAACGACCACAAAAAACATATATTGCAGTATTTTGCTGTTTCACCACGAAAGCAGTACATCTAGAACTCGTCACAAACCTTACAACAGAGGCGTTTATCGGAGCACTAAAACGATTCATCAGTCGCAGGGGGCACTGTCAGAATCTGTACTGCGACAACGCAACCAATTTTGTCGGAGCTCGAAACCAGCTAGCGGAATTATCAACAGCCCTCTTTACTACAACAGCTCAAGAAACAATCCAACGGGAATGTGCGAGTAAAAACATTACTTTCCATTTCATCCCTCCACGAGCACCGCATTTCGGAGGATTATGGGAGGCAGCAGTTAAGTCAGCCAAAAAACTATTAGTCAAAGAGCTGGCAACTGCGTCCTTAACGTATGAAGAAATGGAGACTGTGGTCATAGAGGTCGAGGCTATTCTTAATTCCAGACCTCTTACAGCACTATCAAATGACCCTAATGATGCAGCTGCTCTAACTCCTGGCCATTTCTTGATTGGAGAACCTCTCACGGCACAAGTCGATGCAACTGCACAATCGACATCGGCATCACTCGCCAACCGTTGGGAGCTGGTATCAAAAATCAAGCATCAATTCTGGAAACGATGGTCCCACGAGTACCTCACTGAACTCCAGCAGCGCAACAAATGGCAATCCAGGTCTCAAAGCTTACAAGTGGGTACTATAGTTATAATCAAAGATAGCACTCCTGTCATGACGTGGCGACTCGGGAAAGTGATCGAAACATTCCCTGGGCCCGATGGAATCGTCAGAACGGCAACGGTTAAAACATCTACTGGTATCATTAAACGGGCAATTCATTTACTTGCTCCACTTCCTCTGGACATACCCCCAACCACTACTGGCAGTGAACGTGCAGAAAACAGTCCTCTTCTCAAAGGAAACCATCAATCCACCAACCCAAGTAAAAACACTAGCTCTGGACTCAAAAGAAACCAATCCTCCACTGACAAAACTGCCACACCATCCCCAAAACGGTTCAACTTAGCTACAACAAGCCTGCTATTTATTCTCGCTCTATTCTTTCCACTAGCGACATGCCAACAAAGTCTTTACACAAAAATCAGTAGCACTCCTGGGCTGCACTTTGAACAGATTGGTCAAGTTAAACCAATTATCTCAGACTGGAAACTCCTAGTATATTTTGAACTTGCACCATTCCTCAATGAATTACAACTTCTAACAAACGGAACCAATACTTTAATGAACTCTTGCAACAATTCAGACCTCAAGCATCAATGTATCGGCCTTGCGACACACTTTAACAACATTAAAGGCAAAGTAGTGGCCAGTTTCGAAAACCTCATAAGAAGAAAGAAGCGAGGAGCAATTGATTTCGTTGGAAATGTAGCAAACTCATTATTTGGAGTTCTTGATTCACAGTATGCCGAAAAAATGACCAGCACTATCAACAGTATAAAAACCAACGAAGACCACTTGTCGCAGCTCTTACGAAATCAAACATCATTTCTTGACTCTACACTTAATATTATGAAGCAAACTGAAGCTCATACTCAAGCTATCCTTGAAAAATTCAATTTTAGACTGAAAAGGCTAGAGAACTTCACAGTCAATGATACCCATCAATCACAACTCATTCTGTCGCTTAGCATTCAGTTAATTGTTATTGCAGACAATGTGCAAACAATGCTAAAGGCCATAATGAATCTACTAACCGATACATATCATGGTAGAATAAGTCCCTCTGTACTGACGCCACAACAATTCGCTACAGAAGTTGACAACATCAAGGCAAATCTTCCATCGGATTTAGCACTACCAGTCACGGATATACTTCATCTATACGGGATAGTGACAGCCCATGCAGCCGTCTCAAATCAGCACATTATTTGCACCTTGGTCATCCCAGTAGCACATACAGAGGAATTCGATTTGTTCTATATTACTCCAGTTCCACAGCTAGTAAATGGTTCGTTGGTTGCCATCATGCCAACAACCAAAATGATGGCTCTTAACGCTCACCGAGACGAATATTTCCCGATTGATGATACCAAGCTTCATGATTGCAACATACTTGAGCATGATATTTTCTTATGCCCGAATATCCAAGCTACACATTCCAAAAATTCACCAATGTGTCGCTGTGAAATACATTTATTCAATAATGAATCAGATTCAAGCTGTAATTCAGAGCTAATAGCCAATGATAATGTATGGTACCAGCTCCATAAAAAGAACCAATGGATATTCGCAACTAAAAATCCGCTCAAATTAAGTACTGTATGTAATGGCGAAAGCAATTATCAAGTTCTGCAAGGAACTGGATTGCTTACCTTAGCAGCAGGATGTACAATGAAAAACGAGGTAATAACCATATATGGCCACCAAACCATCACCTCGACTCTGCATCAATCCTACACAAGCACCGGCATTTCATTTCCACATTTACAACAGAAAGTTATCAATTTAACTCGAGCATCGCCAAGCCTAGAGAGCATTGAGAACATAACCAGGCTGCAAGAGGAAGTAAGGGAACAGATGCGCAATATACCTACCCTAACTATCAACCATGGCGTGCACAGTCTTGCAGTGAGCTATGGAGGACTAGCTCTCATATTGACTGTAATTATCGTCATTTCACTAAAACAAATACGCAAAAGAAAAATTAAAGGCCCACCTACAATACCAACTCCACAGCCACGGCCAAGATCGAATTGGGATATTGCTGTAGAACCATAAGCTTAGATATCTCACACACATATATGATAACAAGCCGCATTTCGTTCATTTCTTAATACCACTGTATTATGTCGCACCCCCTGGGGGCCGCAGTATGTTAATTCTTTATGATTTTTTTGTTTGTTAACAAATTAAAAAAGAATCATCATTCGAATTAATCCTCAAATATTTATATTTGTTGTTTTACTTAACACGCGCGAACTTATTGTCTACGTTTTATTCAAAGCGTGAGATTCAATAAGTCAGCAGAATTTTTTGATTTTAAATTTAGTTTCTTTTACATTTTTTTTGTTTTGTTACCGTTTAGTTCCAGACAGAATGAAATTGGATATTTGTCTTTTATTCTGCTAGAGCTGAACGTGTGAGAAAAAATTTATTACAACGGCAGCATATGAATGAACGATTTCCGGCTACCAGCAAATATTTCTTTCTTTTATTTTTTGTTTGTTTTATTTTGTCTACATTGCACTTTATTTATTTATTTATTTGATAATTTGCAATTTAATTTTATTATATTTTTTGTTTATGTTTTTCTTTAGTTTTAGTATAAATAATTTTGAATTTTAATAAAAATCATCATAACTGATCAATCAATCAACCTGCGTTTTGCATTAATTCACTACAAGTTATTCTGGTGTACCACTCGGATAACTTTCATTTCTACAAAGTTACTATATAATAGTTTGGTGAACTACCAACCTATTAGTCCTTTTTTGTTATTCACTTATTTATTCCGTTAAGCAAGGCAAACGAGCCTAAGCATTAAAAAACTCTTTAAAAAAATGTTGTAATTAATAAAGAAACTTTGATTGTAAATAGTATTTAAGCGAAAGAAATTTTTAATAAAGAAAATAGACTATCATGAACACTCAAACTAAAATCTTGTGTTTCAATTTTCAACAACATTTCATGGCGATCCTTGCCCCTTTGTATGAACAAAGGCATTAAGAAGGAAAATATAGCATTAACTGCTTATCCTTTTTGCCTTATCTTACAAAGGATAGGGGACATAGAAATCGACATACAAAGCTTATGCTCAGTCGAATTCTATGAAGGACAAATACTGAAAAATTGAAAAATTGAAAAATTATCCTTTTTTTTATGGAGCGATCCTGGGAAGAGGTCCTCCACGACTTAAAAGAAGCTTAGAAACGCTGGGCAAAGCTACTAACCGAAGGTGCCAGCGCAACCGAGAAACCAGAAATTTTGAACCAAGGACCAAAGCCAAAGAGGTTAAAAACAACAGAAGCCCCTGCAAAATTCCCAATATTCCCATTGCCGAACTGCCATAAATCAAGAGGAGGCAAATTGAATAGATTAAAGAAAGATTTAAAATTGTATATAGAGATTTCGAAATATGACCAAACGAAGAAAGAGGAGTTAGCTTCAAAAATACAACACTTAAAAACAGAAATAAAAAATTTTAAGAAAAATAATAAGACAAAAAAAAATTTTAATTCTTGTAATATATATATATCTAGTTTTATCCTTTTTTAAATACACAGATGGTAGGACCCATTTGGAGTAATAAAATTGACAAAACAAAAATGGGAAAACCACAAAGCAAGGTGGAAATACAGGAAAATATTGTAAATAATGGAAATGGTGAAAATAACAAATTCATACTACCAGAGTACATTGTAACTTTAATTATTGTAACCATAGTATTATACATAGCGTACAAAATCAATCAATATTTCAAAAATTATGTAATTAAACATAGAAATAGAACTAGTAATAATGCAATAACAGATGTATAACAAAAAAAAAAAAAAAACAAAATAAATAAGAAAACTTTTAAACTAAATGGAAGACCATATTTCAGAGTTAAAAGATATTCTAAAAAACTTAAAGAAAAGTCCAGCAAGGACGTATACAGGAAAAACTATCCAAAACAAATTGGAGACAATAGAAAATATAAAGAAGGATTTTTTATCAAAAATAATAGAGGAAACAGACGAAGAAAAAATAACGGCCTTAAAAATAGAATTTAATAGTATTTGCACACAAATTAAGAAATATTTAATAGAAATTCCAAAGGAACAAGAAGAAAAAATTAATAAAATGGCATCTTTTAGCTTAGAAACAACATCAAAAGCACTTCCTCTGTTCAACGGTAATTATTTAGAATTAGAAAGCTTTTTGATAACAGCGGAGTTAATAAACAAAACTCTATCGAATGAAGCGAAAACAGATTTTATACAATACGTGTACCATGCTAAACTTACTTCCAATGTTAGGACAGCATTAGGTACATATACAAAGCCACAAGACTTTGAAACTTTAAAGAAATTACTACAAGATAGGTATAAAAGCAGAGAAACAGTTCGTGAATTACAGAATAAACTAAATACATTGTTCCAAGGCAAAATGTCAATAGAATTGTATAGGGAGAAAATACTTAACATTACAGATAAATTAAATAAATTAGGAATAGAGGAATTAGGAAATGAAGTTACTGAAGCTGAGAAGAATAATATAATTCGATTGAATAATAAACTAGCTCTAGACACATTTAAGAGAGGTTTAAATGAACATTTCAAATCAACCATATATGCTGCTCGACCCACTAACTTACAAGAAGCATCGGATCTTGCTTTAGAGTTGGAAAATGAACACAAATCAACTCACAACTCTATTGTTGAAACAATTAATTGATGAAACAATTAAAAAATCCCTGGTGATAACTAGAAGTATGAAAAATAAAGTGATACAAAATGAGGAAAATAAAGGCGAACAAGAGGAGGAAAATAAAGAGATACAAAATGAGGAAAAGAAGAAAAATAAATGTAGTGGATCCAAAGAAAATGGTAATACAGATCCTAAAGAGCCTGATCAACTCAAAGTTTGGGAATGTGCATCCATAAATGATATAAAGCATGCAAGAAAATTGAAATTTATTTTAGAAAAATCGAGAAAGAAAATGAAAATTGAGAATGATCCTGTTCTAAATCAAATGGCCATCAGATGTAGCGACAATCCTTGTTATTTAGATAATGTATTGGAGAAACTACCTTCTGTTTTAGACGGATCAAATTATATTAAGTACGCACTAGAAAAAAGTGACGAAATATTTAAAAGGATATCCATAGAAAAATTTAAAGAGAAAATAAATGAATGTAAGGAAAACGACGTCATAATAATGTTATATAGTAATCCTCAAAGAATAATAGATAGTAAAAGAAAACATGAACTAATTGAGTTATATCACAATACACCATGCGGAGGACATTTCGGAGTAAGAAAAACTTTGATTAAATTGAAACAAAAATATATATGGAAGTTTATGTATAAAATGGTAAAGCAATATATTTTAAAATGTGATCTATGCCAAAGAAACAAACGAACAAGACATACAAAAGAACCATTATGTGTCACGGACACACCTAATAACAGTTTTGAAACTGTAGTTATCGACACAGTAGGACCTTTAAGACCTTCAGAAATCTATAGATACATACTAACAATGCAATGCGAGCTGACTAAATACGTAATAGCAGCTCCGATGGAAAGTAAGGAAGCAAGGTCGATAGCAAAATGTTTGATTGAAAATTTAATATTAAAATATGGTATATTTAAAATTTTGAAATCTGACAGAGGAACAGAATTTGTAAATGAACTGATGAGAGAAATATGTAATTTATTAAAAATAGAACATAGGACTTCCACACCCTATCATCACGAAACACTAGGTACAGTGGAGAGAAATCATAGAGTTCTGAATGAATACTTTTTGACATTTGTAGATGACTATAATTGGAGCGCTTGGATACCATATTATACTTTCGCTTATAATATAACCCCTCATATAGATACGAACTACTCACCATTTGAATTAATATTTGGAAAATTACCAGAACTTCCAGGTGAAAACATAATGACTAATAATAAAATATATGACATAGATAATTACGCAACTGAATTAAAAACAAGATTGAAAAGTTCAATAGAAAATGCTAGAAAACTTATAGAAGTAACAAAGAACAATAGGAGTTTAGGATCACAGAATAATATGAATAGCATAAGACTAAACGTAGGAGACTTAGTTTTACTGAAAGTAGTAAATAGGAGGAAAAATGAAGCCCCATATAAAGGCCCCTACGAAGTAGTAAATATAGATAATGTTAATGTAGAATTAAAAATAAATGGAAAAAACAAAATCGTGCACAAAAATCTATTAAAGAAATATTATAATTAAGATTATTTTAAGAAAATTAAAAAGCATTAAGAAAAACCCCTTAATTTTAAAATTTTATTTTTTTAACTAATTAAATCAGTAAAGATATACTTACACGTGTATATAAATACGTAACTTTATTTTATAAAGTAAAATTTAAAGAGAGAATATATTACACACATATTGTTAAAATATTGTAACATAAATTTGTTCTAAATTAAAATTTTGCAATCTTGCCAAATAACCAAAATTGCAAAGTTTTAATTGAAAGATTGGGGGTGTAGTGTAGTATATTTTGGTACTCATAAAAAAAACCAATGTCCGTTCGTTTTTGATTAACAATACTGTTTGTTGTAATAGGTCAGTAATTAAGTTTGCATGACTCAAAAACAAATAAATGATCAAAATTCAACGCAGTTAAATTTGTTTAACAATTCAATGAACTTTGAATTATTTGAATATGAATATCGGACACTTGAGAAACCAATACACACACAAACCAATGTATTTTTATTAAATATGTTGTTCTTTACAAAATACTTTGATTCTTCTTGTCTTCTATTGATTCACAATAAATAACAAAATTAAAATAACAAGTAAAATATGAAATCGAGTAGTGACCCAAATAGAAATTGTGATGAAAATGCAAATTTGGGTATTCAACTCTTTAAAAAAATGTTGTAATTAATAAAGAAACTTTGATTGTAAATAGTATTTAAGCGAAAGAAATTTTTAATAAAGAAAATAGACTATCATGAACACTCAAACTAAAATCTTGTGTTTCAATTTTCAACAACATTTCAGTGGACCTTGTTGTATTTGTGTCTTCATCGACTTGTTCATTCAAAATCGCAAAAGGATTTTCAGAATGTTTAATATTATTTTTCCCATCCTTGGGCATTTTCGCCGTTGACGCTATTTCAGCTGATTTGGGACTTCTTCCCCTTTTTAGCACGGTTATGTATCTGTCCATACCAGTTTGGATTTTATTATCACTATTTTCACTCACTGCATTTACAATTTTGTGCACGTTGGTCACCTGGGTATTTATTGTTTGTTTGTTTGATTGTACAGCTAAGCTGACAAGTTTGCTAATAGGTGCAATTGTTGTTGCTTCTTGATCGATATTTAACATGTTCAAAGATAATGATCGCGCACGAGTATTTGTGTTTTGTGTAGTATTCAGGTTTGTGTTTACTTCATTTTTTTTGTCATCGTTAGCAACCAAAGTTATATATTGTACATTCCTACTGCTTGTAGGTTTATTGTTGTTGTTAGAAGGTGAACTCATTTAGAGTTCTCATTTTTGTATTTTCACTTATGTATATTAGTTTGTGTATGCAAATATTTATGTGTATTGCACACAAGCAAAAAATAAAATAAAACCAGTAAAATAACTGTTCAATAAATGTTTTGTTTTTTTTATATTTTTTGTGACTTGAACATTTTTTTTCTTTTATATTTTTTTATATTCAGTTGCGACGATTATAAAAACGCGTCTGCAAAACGCGTTTTTACATTAGTGCAACAAATTTTTTTGAAATACGTCCATTATAGGCCAATTTTTAACGGCTTTGGACATTTTTTTAATTGCATAATAAATAATTGAAATAGACATGTAATGAATAGTTAAGACTTTTTTTTTAAGATAAAAATACAATTTTATTATTTATACAAGTAATTATTATTTTAGCATATGCATATGTATAAAAAAAAATTGGCGCAAATAAACATTAAAATATATCCAACAAAACATTTAAATATATCAAAATAATACATATATTATATTTACTTTAATTTTTTTATATATATAATTTTTTTTTTTTTACTCTATTTTCATAATTTTAAATTATGACTATTATGATATGCAAAGCTCCTTATATTAATTGAAACTTTATCTTTATAAATATTACATATTAATTAAAATATATAGCTCTTACTTTAATTTTTTTATATAATTTTTGCGTATCTTTATTGACTGTTCAATTCATTATTCAGTATCTTAGTAATAATCATATAATTTTTTACTCTAATAATAATAAAATTTTTAAAAATATATATGAATTAACATTTTCTAAAAAGGGAGGGAAGGTATATTCCCTAAAAATCCCTGTAATTT
Organism: Lypha dubia; assembly: GCA_947311025.1. Lineage (NCBI taxonomy): Eukaryota > Metazoa > Arthropoda > Insecta > Diptera > Tachinidae > Lypha > Lypha dubia. Next base: position 37,041,928 of record OX371263.1, read on the forward strand.
TTAACTTTATAATTTTTTTATTACTAGTAAGAATAATCAACTCAGTATTGATTATTCTTTCTGAAAAAGGGAGGTGTAGTGTGTTTGACTAACCACTACTGCATGCCGTCTGCATGCAGCAAGTGAAACATAACACTTTTGTTATTGTTTAAATATTTGTCCATGCTATAATCGCATGATCAGAATATACAAAATGTATTATGCTGATCATGCATATTCCCACACATACTTTGTGTATGTGTTAGTTTAAGATATAGAATGTTTAAGCTATGTTAAGATTTTAATACTAAATAATAATTAAGTTCATAATTGTGTCTCAAACTGGACAGTCGCACAAGCGGCTGTCCAGAACTCAAACTAATCATTCAATAAAAACTACTTTGTGTAAATGTTAAATAAATTAACAAACAATAATATCTTTTCCTTTTACAAATAGATGAGCTTTGGAATTTTTTTAAACATAAAGGGTAAAACATCTACTGATGAATTGGTATAGCTACCAACGAAATATATATCTAGATATTGCTAACCCGCAACAAATAAATAAAATATAAAACATAAATACTTGAGTACATGCTCAAATAAATGTAAAAATTTTGTAACGGGGAGATTTGCTTTTCATTTTTGCCTTATAAAATACTTTTAATGGCAACCAGCGGTTGTCTAATTGTATAGGTGTAGAAAAGTAAACACATTCATAATGGAAAATTATTCTTGCGTGTGCTTGAGAAATTTTTTAAAGGCTATTTTTATGCTTTGTAATTCACAAAAATATATTTGTGAGTTTTTGTATAAATAGATGAGCTTTGGAATTTTTTTAAACATAAAGGGTAAAACATCTACTGATGAATTGGTATAGCTACCAACGAAATATATATCTAGATATTGCTAACCCGCAACAAACAACTAAAATGTAAAATAAATTCAATTAAAAATATTTCAACACTCCAAAAAATAAATTCAAAAGTAATGCAGCTATGTATGTCCTGTAACTCGCTAAAGCTAAATCTCGATCGCTAAAAATGTCTAAAATCGTTTTAGAGAATTTTAGCTATATATTGAATTCTCTAATTCGTTTTGCTAAATTAGGCAATGTCATAAAAATTAAACTCGCCGCAATTTTGGCGTTTGCTCTCATCGCTAAAATGTACATAAATAAAATGTAAAATAAATTCAATTAAAAATATTTCAAAACTCCAAAAAATAAATTCAAAAGTAATGCAGCTATGTATATCCTGTAACTCGCTAAAGCTAAATCTCGATCGCTAAAAATTTCTAAAATCGTTTTAGAGAATTTTAGCTATATATTGAATTCTCTAATTCGTTTTGCTAAATTAGGCAATGTCATAAAAATTAAACTCGCCGCAATTTTGGTGTTTGCTCTCATCGCTAAAATGTACATTTGTATTCTTTAAGCACATATAAGCAACTTTTCTAGCTAGAAAAGCTAAAATTTAAGCAACGATTTTTTGAAGGCGCTAAAAAGTAATTTAAGCAAAATATTTTTTATATCATTGGCGCTATGCATCACGCAAGATGGATGTCAAAGGCAATATATACCTTAAAAATATTTTTATTTCGAGACGAGTTCGATTTAACAGAGGTTGAACTTAATCAGTGATGCCAACTATTTATAAATGAAATGCGCACAGGAGTGTAACAAAAAGCGCCAAAATGCGCCAAATATTAATAAAACAAAAGGCGCTAAAAATACTAATTTAAATATAAGCTTTTTTATTAATTAAAAAAAAGTTAGAGCTAATTTATACCTTTGAGATCGGTTGTTATTATTATACTATTTTTGTAAACGTAAAGTAAAATAAAAAATCGATTTAAAATTGTTCGTTTTCTAATAAAATATTATCATTTTCATCTTCAGGCAATAAACCCGTTTTCATATAAAATTTCGACTTTCTGTATGTTCAATTTGAATTAATTTTTGCGCTAACATTTGCAGGTATTTTGTAATCCGAACAACATGATTTTTTAATTTTTAGACCATATTTTATATGGATTAGTGAGTTAACTGTATTTAGACACACTGTTTCTTATTTTGGTTTTAAAAATATTAATTACGCTAAAAGATCTTTCCACCTCTGCATTTGAATATGGAAATGATAATATATTAATAACAAAAGTTGATAACTTCAAAAATGGATTTTTATTCACTGAATTTTTGAAGTTATGTACTTCAATCTAAAATAAATAAGTTCTGTCTCTTTTTTTCCATTCAACAAACTTCAAATTTTGAAGACAGTTTTCTATTGCTTCTATCTCCATTTTATCATTTATAAATTCTTTCATAAATGTAATGACATCTTCGGGTTTTTTCCACTGAAAAACTTCAAAAGAGCAGTTGCAAAAAATGTTATTATAAAAGTATATACGATTTTCTTTAAAATGAACAGTTGTATTAAAAAGGCGATAAAAGCACCAAATTAAAAAACAAAAAGCGCTAATTTAGCGCTTTTTTTAAAAAAAGCGCTGATGGTGAAAAATGCGACTTTTGGGTAGTTGAAAAGCGCTAAATATAGCGCGAAATACGCTGAACTTAATGCTCTTTACGATATTTCAGTTTTTATTGTCAAAGTGTACGTTGAAGCTTGGTTTTGCGCTCCATCCTCTAGAAAAGCTCCGTATCACGATTTTATGCTTCTTACCGTATTCAGTCAATATCGAAGTGTTAAAAGTGAAATCGCTACCGTAGCTTTGGAAAAATTTTGCAGTCACCTGTGGTATTTAGGCACAGAAAATGTTGCTTTGGCGTTTTTCGATGAAAATGTACCAATCGAAACAAAAAAAAAAAAAAATGGTAAAAGCTTTGAAAAATGAATCTGATGTAAACAGCAAAAAGGCCTTAATGGACACTTTGAACGTAGCTGATGTTATCAAAAAAGGTATTGCGCAGTTTGTGAATACAAAAACTAAAACATTTTTTAAGCGTTTTGATTTGTGTGAAAAGTTTTTAAAAACAACACCCACTGGCCGAGTAACAAAAAGGTTATAGGAGCTAAAAAAACTATTTCAGGTTTAAAAGAAACTCATTTGACGTCTCGAAGCTATTTCAGAATTAGTGGATATAATTTTTACGACACAAAGGATCCTCGAGGTAGAGCTTGTGGCCGTTCGGGAATTCTAATAAAGACGCGAATAAAACACTACCTGTTGAATGATTTTTGTGAAGATTATCGTCAAGCAACGAACATCTGCATCGAAAATTACTATAAAAAACTTGTAATATCATCTGTCTATTCGCCCCCAGGATTTTCAATTACCGAGTCAATATACGGATTTTTATAAATCACTGGGCCCCCGTTTTCTAGCAACTGGCGACTACAATGCTAAACACACGTTCTGGGGTTCACGTTTAATCACTCCTAAGGGACGAGTTTTGCTTGACGTCGTTTCTAAAATGGGTTTGAACGTAGTGTCAAGTGGTCAGCCAACATATTGGCAAACAGATCGACAAAAAATTTCTGGTGTTATTGACCTTGGAAGAGCAAAAGGTGTACTCAGCGAGTTGGTTGAAGTTGAAGCATCTTTGGACTTATCTTCAGATCACTCACCTACAATTGTCACTATTTACTCACTCACAACTGTAACATTAACATGTGATTTATCGATGACATCTGCACCTGTTAACAGGTTGAAATACAGAAAATATCTGAGTGCTCATTGCTCGGAAAAAATGCCGCTTAGAACACCCTCTGACATAGACGATTCCCTCAGGTTGTTTGAAGCGCACGTTCAACAAGCTGCTTTAAATGCTACTTCAAATAAAACAAATCAACAAGTGAGATTTAGCAATATTTTTTCTGTAGATATAGAAAGGCTATTGTCTGAAAAACGGAGAGCTCGACGTGAATGGCAACGTTACAGATCCCCTCAGTTAAAGTTAAGGCTTAAGGAGTGTACCAAACAGCTCAGAAAACTTTTACAAGCACAAAAAACAGCTTCGCTTTAAAAATTTCTTCAAGAACTCGATGCAACACCACAAACAGATTACTCACTGTGGCGTGCAGCCAGAGGACTTAAAAGGCCAGTGATTTGCAAAGCTCCGTTACGAGATTCGAATGGTGACTGGGCAAGAACTGATGCTGTAAAAGGTGATCTATTTGTTAAGCACCTAGAAAAAGTATTTACCCTGAATATTTCTGCTGATATTGTAGAACTGCTACCAGTCGTCTCTATACCAGAAATACCGCTGAGATTTAACATGAGGGAGAGAGATTGAAAATACTATTACAAGTCTTAACACCAGAAAAGCCCCAGGTGTCGACAAAATAAGCAACAAAATGCTTCAAGAATTTCCTTTCATTGCAAAAAGAATAATACTATTCATTTTCAATGGTATTTTACGGCTGCAATACTATCCGGCAGAATAGAATGTTTCGATGATTACTATGATACCAAAGCCCGGCAAGGTTCAAACGAAGGTTGAATCCTATCGGCCTATTAGTTTATTGCCCAATATTTCTAAACTATTCGAAAAGCTATATATGAGCAAGCTGATGCCTATAGTGTAGTAATGGATGCATTTCAGATCATCAATTCGGTTTTCGCAGACAGCATAGCATTATTGAGCAAACTCACAGATTTGTGAATGTTGTTAGAGACACTTTTGAAAAAAAGAAATATTGTTCTGCGCTCTTTATATATGTTTCTCAAGCCTTCGAAAAAGTATGGCACGAAGGTCTTATCAAAAATCTACCAGCAAACATCGTTAAGCTTTTAAAAAGCTATCTAATGCAACGTAAATTTGTAGTAAGGGAAGGCAATTTTTTAAGCCCTCCGCAGTCGATTGAAGCCGGAGTCCTTCAAGGCAGTATCTTCAGTCCATTACTTTACTTAATGTATGCCTCTGATTTACCGTTAAGCAGAAACATTCACACGTCAACATTTGCTGATGATACAGCTTTTCTAAGCGTTCATGAAAGCCCTGTAGAAGCTTCGTGCAACTTACAAGAATATATATTCAAACTGGAAAATGGCTCAAACAATGGCGTATAAAAGTTAACGAGCAGAAATGTGTCCACGTCACTTTTACGTTGCGCAGGGAAACATGCCCGGCTATAAAAATTAACACCGAGACTATATCACAACACACTGTAGTCAAATATCTAGGCGTTCATCTTGATCGTCGTTTGAGGTGGAAACCGCATATGAACGCAAAGTTGACACAAATGAAATTAAAAGCAGCCCAAATGAATTGGCTTATTGGAAGGAATTCTATACTAAGCCTAGACTGTAAACTTCTATTATACAACGCAATCCTGAAACCAATATGGTCCTATGGAATCTACTTATGGGGCACTGCCTCAGCATCGAGTGTAGCAAAAATTCAAAGGCGAAAAAACAAAATTCTACGTACAATAACAGCAGCCCACTGGTATGTCAGAAACCATCGAATTCATAAAGATCTAGACGTTCCGTTGGTGAAGACAGTATTTTCAAAACACGCGAAAAAATATATAAAAAAACTTGAGTTGCACCCAAATCCACTTGCGCGCAATATTCTTTATTATAGAGGCCACACCCGGCTGAAAAGAAGAGATACTCTTTTTCTAAGCCGTTCACGAGAGATGTACAACAACAAAAATTAACCGTTGAAATTAAAATTTTTGTTTAGCATTGGCTAAACTTATATTTAATATTTTTAGATTTAAGATTTGAAAAACTTATTGATAATTTAATCTAAAATTGAAGATTCAATAAATAATAAAATTATCAAAAAAAAAAAAAGGTTTAAAAGTGAACAAGATTTCTTCAAAAAATTTTTCCCATATAGTTAATTGGCACTCTAATGTATATACTTATATACATATGCAAAAAAAAAGGAAAATTTTTTTATCAATTATATATGTATACTTATATTAATAAAAGCTAAAGAAAAAACTCATAACTCATAACAACTCATAAACACATAATCCTAAATCTCTACATACATGCATTCCTAAAATTTTTTAGCCGTCAACAATTGTTTAAATCAGGGACCGAATTTAATTGTTATTTTTTTATTTCTGACAAAAAGGTTTCAAGAAATTGCTTTTTATTTAAGATTGGTCATTTTTAACCATTATCACTGCATATATATTATATTGGTTATCGTAACCAATTAAAGTGAGAAATATTTTTTTTATATCAACCAAAAAAAATTTATTTTAAATAACCATTTTCTTAACAAAAAAGATTTTTTGGTTAGAAATAACAATTATAAAAAATAATTTTTTGCTTTTGTTATCATTGATGACACAACTCAACAAATTTGTAAAGGATTAAAATCGCAATCTTAGCTTTAAAAGTAATAAGTTAGCACTATTGAAATGTTTGTACTTAAAATTGTGTTTTTTAAGCTATTGCAAAGCTTCTATCGCAGGCTTTGAGGCGACCGAATCAAGAAATTTTTAAACGTTTGTTTTTGTTTTTGAAACGAAAAAACCTGGAAAAAATCTGTCAAAAATCTGTCATTTGTTTTGAAACGAAAAAACCTAGAATTATGTTTGTTTCTTAAGCCTTTTGTTTTTTGAAGTGAAAACTTCCTTTTTGTATAGTCTATAGCGCCATGGCCACGTATCAAACTGGCTTGACAAACCAAGGGTTTTTTGATTGTGTTAGTGAAAAACAACTCTCACGTATATGTCCATGTGAGTTTGACGAAAATCAAAACAATTTAGATATTCACTACCGTCGATACTGTAATTTGAAGCAAATTTGATGTGTTGCTGCGTAATTACATCAAATCTCATTTTTATTTAGTTTGCGCAGCGCAATATATAAAAAATGGATGAAAAAAATTTCATACTGGAATTAATTAAATTTTATCGCTGTTTGCCTACTTTATGGAGAGCAATTAAAAATAAAACAAATGTTGAAAAAAATTTAAATGTTATGAAAATTTTTATATATATTGAATTAAAATTAACAAAATCACCCCTATTATGAATGTCAATGTTGTCTCATTTGACGTCGATAGATCAGTAATGGCATTGCCGTTGACAATATTGCCAACTTTCGATAACAACCGATAATATTTTGGCATTATTAAAGGCAACAAAACGGCGACATTGTCTTAGATTGACTTTGGTTTTGTGGACAAAGTTTTTGTTAACGACTCTATACATATTTTGAACTGCCACCGTTTAGCGTTTAAAAAAATATTTAAAATGAAAAAAAAAAATAAAATTACTACCAATAAGCAATTTGAATTGCTTATACAACAACTTGAAAGAAATCCAAGTTTGGCCAAAGGATTTCATAGGGGCCAAAGTGGTAATAATTTTAAAGAAGAATGGGAAGAAATCAAGACAAAGCAAAACTCTATTGGATCTCCAATTAGAGACAGTGATGGTTGGCAAAAGGTAAGGAAAAAAACTTCTTTAAAGTATAAATTTTTAAATGAGTCTATATTACATAAATACATACTTGCGTACAGGTTCGGAGAGATCTTAAATGCAAAATAAAAAAAAAAGTTATTGTCTCAAAAGTTTTCTTTGAACTTTGAACTTTTAGTTTTTCATTATTTTCTTCATCAGAACTCTCACTTGAACACAACAGTAAAAACATCTTTTAAATTACAATAAAATTTATTAAAATAAAAGAAGGAAATCAAGAAAACGTAAAAATGTATAGTGATGATATTTATGTTCTTCACTTTATCGATAACAAGGCAACGTCAACACAATACCTTTAGCTAATGCCAATCTGACATTGTGTTGATGTCGACGGCATACAAATGTGACGGCGACTATAGTATTGTGTTGACGTCGACGTCGACATTCATAATGGGGTGAATATATTTAATTATTTTCATAATAATTTAATATAAAGGCTCTGTAAGTCAATCGCATATAAATATATAAGGTAATTGATATTATAAATGTAGAGTTTTTGTTATATCTTTATTGAAAATTATTATTATTATATGAAAAATATTTATGAGTTTTAATTCAATTCAATTATGTTTATTATTAAAAAAATTCTATCATACCAAAAAACACTTGCTATCAAATTCTTTATAAAGTTGCTAAACATTATTTCAACCCACAACTCGGCCGTCCTGACTGGAATTCGCCTCGAATTCATCCTCACTAGCAGTTGGACACCATGGCTTCATGAACTCAGCACACGTGGTTGTATTTCTCGGACCTTCACCATTTCCGGCACGGATAACGTTGTATGTGTCGTTTGACTTCACAGTCACAATTTCATACGGCCCCAAATATTTTGGTTTCAATTTAAGACCCGGACCAAACTGAGTCCTTTTAATTGCTACCATGTCTCCCGTTTTGTACTTATTTGGCTTCTTGCGGCGTAAGTTATATGACTTTCGGTTTTCAGCTTGTACTTTTGCGATTTGTTCCTTGGCGTTCTGCCGGATGTCTTGTCTGTCTTCACGGTACTTTGCAACTATTTCATCTTCAATAAGCGTCTTGATTTCGTACATGTCTGGCGAACGCATTTTTATACCAACCAGCAATTCAAATGGTGTCGTATTAATACTTCTATTGCATGTTGAATTGATTACTTGCTGCACCTTTCCGACGAATTTATACCACTTAGTCGGGTCGCTGGTGCTCAGCTTTGATAAAACGGATATGATGACTGCGTTTAACCTTTCCACTTGACAGTTTGCGCGTGGTAAGCCGGTCGTAATAAGATGATGTTTTATGTTTTCAACTTGGCAATATTTCTTGAAGTCTTCGGAGGTGAAAGCACTTCCCCTGTCTGAAATGATTTGAGCTGGATTGCCAAATACCAAACTTTGAGCCTCTAATTTTGCCATTACTTCATTGGCGGATGTAGATTTAGTTGGATACAACCAACAAAATTTCGTGAACGATTCTATTACTGCGAAAATGTATTTGTATCGTTTGGCTGTGGATTCAAGTGGTCCTAAATGGTCTACATGGTAGGTATGGAGGGGTTCGTCTACCTTGTGGATAGGGTGTAATTCGCCTTCCTGCTTCCCGCGTTTCCTATTGTTTATAATGCACGCTATACAGTTGGATATGTGAAACTTAATTTTCTCCTCTAACTTAGGAATGTAATAATCGCGTCGAATAAGCTCTTTTACTTTCTTCACCGCGAAATGTCCTCTCTCGTGAGCCATTCTGATGATTTCTCTTTGCATTCCTTTCGGCACTACCATCAATTCACAATCATCAACCAATTTGTACAAAACGTCGCTCTTCATGAGGTAGCCATTGTGATTGCGTCCCTCCCTAATATCACAAATGATTTCCGTCAGATTCTCGTCCTTCGACTGAGCCTGTTTTATTCTCGCCAAAATGCTATCTTCTGCTATTAACATTGCCGGGTATCTGCTTAACGAATCCACATGATTCATTCTACTGCCCGCGCGATGTTCCACTTCGTAATCGTATTCCTCCAGAAGGAGTACCCATCTTGCAACTCTTGTACTGAGCTCCTTTTTCTCTAACGTCTTAGTAAATGCATTGCAGTCAGTAATTATTTTGAAATGCATTCCAAGTAGATAGACCCTAAATTTTTTAAGCGCTTCGATTACGGCTAATATCTCCAACTCATAGCTTGAATACTTTTTTTCTGCGTCCGTCGTTTTTTTGCTCATATAATAAACTGGATGCAGGTTTCCATCATCAGATTTTTGCATTAGGACGGCACCATAGCCTTCGATCGATGCATCTGTGTGAACTTCAGTTTCGCTCGTCTGGTTAAATATACTTAGAACCGGTTTGCTGGTTAGCATGTGTTTCAGGTTATTAAAAGCTACTAATTGTAGATTGCCCATTTCAAACTTTATATTAGACCTCGTTAAGTCGCTTAAATCTTTTGCGATTAGAGAAAACTTTGGAATAAATTTCCGAAAATATCCGGCAAGGCCTAAAAAACTTTGTTACTGCTTCAAATTCGTTGGTACCGGAAATTCCAAGACTGCTTGGATTTTACCAGGCGATGGATAAATTCGTTGATTTTCAATCACGTATCCAAGGAATTCAATTTTCTTTTTCATAAACTTGCATTTTTTAAAATTGAGCGATAGGCCATAGTCTCTGCAAAGCGCCATTACCCTCTTTAAATTGTCTAAGGCTTCATCTTCATCTTTACCTGGAATAATAACATCGTCCACATAAGGCAAGGCAGCACCACTTCGAGTTAGGTCACGAAAAATTACGTTGATAAACTGCTGGTGAGTTCGATAATCCAAATGGCACTTTCTTAAATTGATATTGGCCGTTATGGGTGACAAACGATGTATACTTACGGCTCGGCTCTGCAACGTCAACGTGAAAGAATCCATTTTTCAGATCGATTGAGCTAAATATTTTCGCGTTTGGTAGACGATCAAGTTGGTCTTCTATAAGTGGCAACGGGTAACGATCTTTAACGATTACTTTATTGACTCTTCTGTAATCAACACATAATCTTAAGGAGCTGTCACGTTTTCTTACCATCACTATGGCACTACTAAAATCTGAGTCGGAAGGTTCTATCACACCCTCTTTAAGCCATTGTTCAATCTGCTCCTCAACTACTTTTCTCTCTGCCAGCGGTAATCGTCGTGGTCTCGAAAATATGGGGATTTCCTCTTTTAAGACTATGTTCATTTCAACACTAGTAGTCTTGCATTTATTCGGGTGGTAGCGGTTAACCATATCAATAATTTGTTTTCTTATTACAGGTGTAGTACTAGCCTCGATATCGATTTCATCTGGAATAATGTCTATTTTCATGAATGGAAATTCAGTATCTTTTACGATCTTTCGAAAATGTAATCCGTCTCGACGAATGTCGATTTCAGCATATTCGCAAAAATTTTCACCGATTATCACATCAACATCAATAAGTCTATGCGAAACCACTACGAAATTTATATTGTATATTTCATCATCGATTTTAATTTCATATTTTAATTGTCCATCAGGTTTTATTCTGTTCTGACCAAATCCGACAAGATAAAAGTCAGACTTACTAAGTTTCGCACACTTCAAGTTCTTACTCACAACATCGGTCATTATATTGAATTTGCTTCCGGTATCGAACAGAGCTGTGTATTCCCGGTCACCAACAATCACGCACTTTGTCATTACTTGATTCTGTGATTTTAAAAATCTGGTATTACTTTTGTTGTTTTCTGTTTTTTCCGGACAGTCTTTAGCTATGTGGCCAAACTTGTTGCAATGGAAACATTTAGTTCCCCTTTCTCTACTCGTACAATCTTTAGATTTGTGGCCCTTAGAGCCGCAATTAAAACACGTTAAGTCTTTACTGTTTTTAAACTTATTGTTCAACTTTTCCCGGCATAATTTATTTTCGTCTGGGCGATCTAATTTTGCGCGAAATGTTTCATAGCACGATAATTTGTTTTTAAATTCTTTCATATTGCCAGCACCATACAAAATGGATTTATTTACACTTAAGTCATTAATACCATCAATAACATATTGCATAATCGAGTTGTCGTCGATATTACCGATATTACCGATATTATATTATTCTCTCAGATAGCTGTTTGTGCATCTGAGCGCTGCTCATTGTTATTTTAAATTCGTCGATTAAAGCAAGTTTAAGCTTTCTCCAGGATGTTATGCCTCGTTCACCTTGAATATAAAGCTTCGCCAACCCACTTATTGATTTCGCGAATACGTACATTTGAAAATCATCCCAATGCATAATAGCGGCAGTCTCCTCAAATTCTTCCACCCAAACGTCGACTGGTAGACTCGCCTTACCATCAAATGTTCTTATTGAGTCTTCAATATCGCGAAAACTCATTGCAAATCTTGAAGTTTGTGGCTGTGACGCTCGCGTCGTAGTTATGTTTTCACAGATGTTATTTTCAAAAGACTGAAAACTTCCATTTATATCACCAGCCAATTTCTCACGCTCTTGTTGTTCTTGGTATTTCAATACATTGCCCCGTCTTGCATTGGTGCATGCAGCTTCGTCTTCACCGCTGCTTGCGTCGTCGTCATCATTTTCGTCTTCACCGTGAAGGCCTTTGTTGAGTAAGGTCCCCTTTTTCAGTTGTTTAAAAATATATAGTTTTAAATCTTCCTCGTTGTAGCAAATACACAATACGTTGCAAATAGACGTCAGGTCTGCCAAAGTTAAATTCTTTTCTATGTATGCAGCCTTCTTTATATACTTATCGTCATTTTCGTTGTAGTCAAAACCATCAAATTCTCTCAATCGTTGCCGATTTGACCGATCACCTTCGTACTCGTATATAAATTTATGTAAAGCCACAATATTCTCCTTTCTTGTATGTCGCAGATTTTCACGTACTCTCTCAAACATACCTAAAGTAACCATCGTTTTTTAATATTTTTACTCAAATTTTCGTCTTAGTATCTTGGTTGAGCCCCCAAATTTGTAGAGTTTTTGTTATATCTTTATTGAAAATTATTATTATTATTATTATATGAAAAATATTTATGAGTTTTAATTCAATTCAATTATGTTTATTATTAAAAAAATTCTATCATACCAAAAAACACTTGCTATCAAACTCTTTATAAAAATGCTAAACATTATTTCAACCCACATAAATATTAATAAATAAAATTAAGAAAATTTTGTTAGCAAAAAATATTTTGCGACCAAAAACATCACACGTTCTTATCATTCAAAAATAACTTTCAAATGAAATTTGAAGGTATGAATTTGACACGTTGCTGTGTTAAGCAAAATAATATTTACCAACACATACATGTTATACATCAAGTCAATTTGATACGTGGCCATGGCGCCTAGTCTCCTTTTACATATTGGCAACTGAAGGGCAGATTTTTGTAATTCTCTTTTGAACTTGTGTGTAGCTTTTACATATTGGAAATTAATAGACAGACAGAAGTTGTTCGTATACCCTTTTCGTTCTTTTTCGCTGTTGTTGTGCATGCACATAATTTTTCACACCACATGCATTAATATTAAAATGCCAATGGTGTGAGAAAAATGATATGAAGCAACAACATAAAAAATGCGAAGAGTGAAAAAGAAAAACGAAAAATGTCCAGTACAGAGGGTACTATCCACTCTGCGTCTTCACCCCTTCTGCAACAAACTTCGTCTGTCTGCCTTTCAATTGCCAATATGTAAAAGGGGACTTATGTATGATGACTAACAGTGTTGCCGCTTAGGAATTTTTTTTAAATTTCCAGTGTTGCCACCTATCCCCTAAAATCTTTCGGGATTTTGAGGGGATTTTTGGCCAAGTTTTTGGGAATTTCCCTCCAGCGTTGCCACCCTTTCCCGGAAATTTTCTGGGTTTTTGAGGCGATTTTTATATACACTATTTATAACTCAAGAACGGCTGAACAGATTTGGCTGAAAATTGTTGGGCAGGTAGCTTAGAACCAGGAGAAGGACATAGAATACTAATGTAAGGCACTTTTTACCTGGGGGGACTAGAGTGCCCTTCTTTGTATAGGGCACTTCCACTATAGCTACAAAACTGAAATTGAAATTGCATAAGTTGATAAAAAATGCTATGCAATAGCTTTACCGCGGCAGTCCCCGAGTGCCACACGTATTTTTTTTTGCGTTCCAGTAGTTCCAGGTAATTTTTAGAATTCGGGAGTTAGTGTCGAGCGCGCATTCTCAGCATTAAGGTTAGTACTAAGTGATCTTAGATGCAACCTTTCAGACGATTCCTTAAGATCGCTTATGTTTGTTAAGTTAAACAAATATTTTAATAAATGAACTCCAAGACTTATGTCTATTTTTTCATTCAATTCGACCATATAGGGAACTTACTTCTGGAAATCTGTTGCGGTAGTAAAAAAACTAAGCACAGATAAAGGCGATGTAAGTTTTCGTTATATTTTAAAACCATTACACAAAACCTAAAACCTAATAAATAATGGGAGAAATATTCCCACTAAAACTTTATGAATTAATTTTTTATTATAAATTTCATGCCTGATAACCAAAAAAATTCATTTTATTTTTTATTGGTTATTTCTACTCATGCCTGATAACCAAAAAAATTCATTTTATTTTTTATTGGTTATTTCTAACCAAAAAATCTTTTTGGTTGAAACAATGCTTATTTGAAACCAAAAACTTTTTTTTGGTTGATATAGTGGTTATTTATAACCAAAAAAACAAAACACTCACTAAAATTGGTTGCGATGACCAAAATAAAATATATCTTATAAAAATGGTTAATTATAACCTTTTTATAAATTCATCAATATTAATGGTTAAAAATGAGCTTTTTGTCGTTTATCTTATAACTGTTACGTCCCTGGTTTAAATACATGCCGTCCACGAGCTGGACCATTTTTGAAAAAGGTCTTTTTTCAGATTTCTGAATTAGTTTGTACTTTGCTCCAAGACGACATAAATAAAATTTGGTATCATCGAAAAGAGTTTTTGAAGCATCATCCAATGGTATATAAAACTTGACCACTTGCGACCTACTAATTGAGATATTTAACTAAATACATATTTTCGTTTCGGGTTTTCATACAAATTCTACGTATTTAGAAATTATTTTGTGGTTTTAAAATTGAAACTGTTTTAAAATAACAGACAGCAAAAGGTTAAAAACAATATCACAAACTGAAGATATTAAATTTGCAGTCAAACCTAATTCCACACTTAATAAAATTTTCACCAACATGAAAGATAAGGTAGAAAAACAACAACATGCAATGTTGTATATGAAGTTAAATGCAAAGGCGGTGATGAAGAGAACTGTGATTTAATATACATTGGGACAACAAAACGAACTTTGGAGACAAGAATGAGTGAGCATAAGAAAGACATAATAAAACAGAGAGAAACAACAGCATTTATCATAACATATACTCAATGCGGAACATACAGCAGATTTTGATAGTGTCAAAATACTTGATAAAGAAAATAAAGTGAGGAAAAGATACACTATAGAAAGTCTACGAATATAACAAAACATAAACAGAACCATGAACCTAAAAGAAGATACAAATAACATAAATACAAGCTACATTTTTGCAATCAGCAAAACAAACAACAGAAAAAATCAAATTTGACATATTTTAAAAATAATTTTAATTTTAATAAATAAAGAACCTAATTACATGTATGTAGAGTGATTAACTACCATCATTTTGTAAGTAAAATGAAAATTTTGGTGTAATTATTTATAATAATATTAAGTTTTAATTTTTTCAAATAGACGAAACCCTTGAAAAAGTCAACATAAAATTGACGAAACGTTGGGTAAATATGAAATAAAAAGTTTTTTATTGTCATAAACTGCGTTAGGCTTTAATAGCTGAATATTAATAATCAATAACACAAAACACAAAATTGGCCAAAAAAACATAAACTATAATGTTAATTTATTTATTTTTTTTTTAATTATTCACATAAAACGCGAAAATCGCGATATATTTTATTTTTTTCCATATATAGGCAATATGGGTTTCAAATTTTATCATTTTTCAATTATAATAATCTGGTGTGATAATGAAAATGAAAAACTTTTTGATTTATGCATTTATTTATTAAGTTAAACTGCATTTAATAAGATAAGAATCTATTAAATTTTCTATAAATTATTTTTTTTTTTTTTTGATAATTTTATTATTTATTGAATCTTTAATTATTTAAATTAAATTATCAATAAGTTTTTCAAATCTTAAATCTAATAAATATTAAATGTAAGTTTAGCCAATGCTAAACAAAATTTTTAATTTCAACGGTTAATTTTTGTTGTTTTACATCTCTCGTGAACGGCTGAGAAAAAGAGTATCCCTTCTTCTCAGCCGGGTGTGGCCTCTATAATGAAGAATATTGCGCGCAAGTGGATTTGGGTGCAACTCAAGTTTTTTTATATATTTTTTCGCGTGTTTTGAAAATACTGTCTTCACCAACGGAACGTCTAGTTCTTTATGAATTCGATGGTTTCTGACATACCAGGGGGCTGCTGTTATTGTACGTAGGATTTTATTCTGTCGCCTTTGAATTCTTTCGATATTCGATGCTGAGGCAGTGCCCCATAACTAGATTCCATAGGACCATATTGGTTTCAGGATCGCGTTGTATAAGAGAAGTTTACAGTCAAGGCTTAGTATAGAGTTTCTTCCAATAAGCCAATTCATTTGGGCTGCTTTTAGTTTCATTTGTGTTAACTTTGCGTCTATATGCCATTTCCATGTTAAACAACGATCAAGATGAACGCCTAGATATTTGACTACAGTGTGTTGTGGTATAGTCTCGGTGTTAATTTTTATAGGCGGGCATGTTTCCCTGCGCAACGTAAAAGTGACGTGTGCACATTTCTGCTCGTTAACTTTTATACGCCATTGTTTGAGCCATTTTTCCAGTTTGGATATATATTCTTGTAAGTTGCGGGAAGCTTCTACAGGATTTTCGTGAACGCTTAGAAAGGCTGTATCATCCGCAAATGTTGATGTATGAATGTTACTACTTAACGGTAAGTCAGAGGCATATATTAAATAAAGTAAGGGTCCGAAGATACTGCCTTGAGGGACTCCGGCTTCCATCGACTGCGGAGGGCTTAAAAAATTGCCTTCCCTAACTACAAATTTACGTTCCATTAAATAGCTATTTAAAAGCTTTACGATGTTTGCTGGTAGATTTTGTGTTAATTTGTTGAAAAGACCTTCGTGCCATACCTTATCGAAAAATTGTGAGACATCAATAAAGAGCGCAGAGCAGTATTTCTTCTTTTCAAAAGTGTCTCTAACGACATTCACAAGTCTGTGAGTTTGTTCAATTGTGTTATGTTGTCTGCGAAAACCGAATTGATGATCTGGAATACATCCATTACTAGTCACTATAGACATCAGCTTGCTCATATACAGCTTTCCAAATAGTTTTGAAATGTTAGACAGTAAACTAATAGGCCGATAGGATTCAACCTTTGTATGATCCTTGCCGGGCTTTGGTATCATAGTAATTAGCGAAACCTTCAATTCTTTAGGACAGTGTTCTAGGCGTAGAATACTGTTAAAAATTAATAGTATTATTCTTTTTGCAGTGTAAGGCAATTCTTGAAGCATTTTGTTGCTTATTTTGTCGACACCTGGGGCTTTTCTGGTGTTAAGACTAGTAATAGTAATTTCAATCTCCGTTTTGTTAAATCTCATCGGTATTTCTGGTAAAGAGACGACTGGTGGCAGTTCAACAATATCAGCAGAAATATTCGGAGTGAAAACTTTTTCTAAGTGTTTAACAAAAAGTGCACCTTTTTCAGCATCAATTTTTGCCCAGTCACCATTTGGGGCTCGTAATGGGGGCTTGCATATCACCGGCCTTTTTAGTCCTCTGGCTGCACGCCACAGTGAATAATCTGTTTGTGGTGTTGCATATAGCTCTTGAAGGAATTTTTGAAGGGAAGCTGTTTTTTGAGTTTGCAAAACTTTCCTAAGCTGCTTGGTACACTCCTTAAGCCTTAATTTTAGCTGGGGCGATCTGTAGCGCTGCCATTCTCGTCGAGCTCTCCGTTTTTCAGCCAATAGCCTTTCTATATCTACAGAAAAAATATTGTTAAATCTCACTGGTTGGTTTATCTCATTTGAAGTAGCATTAAAAGCAGCTTGTTTAACATGCGCTTCAAACAACCTGAGAGAATCGTCTATGTCCGAAGGTGTTCTCAGCGGCATTTTTTCCGAGCAATGAGCACTCAGATATTTCCTGTATTTCAGCCAGTTAATACGTGCAGATATCGTCGTTAAATCACATGTTGTGTGTGAGTAAATAGTGACAATTGTAGGCGAGTGGTCTGAAGATAAGTCCAAAGATGCTTCAACTTCAACCATCTCGCTGGGCACGCCTTTCACAATTCCAAAGTCGATAACATCAGGAATTTTTTGTCGATCTGTTGGCCAATATGTTGGCTGTCCACTTGAAACTACATTCAAACACATTTTAGATATTGTGTCGAATAAAATTCGTCCCTTAGGAGTGATTAAACGTGAACCCCAAAATGTGTGTTTAGCATTGTAGTCGCCAGCTGCTAGAAAACGGAGGCCCAGTGATTTATAAAAAGCCGTATATTGACTCTCGGTAATTGAGAATCTGGGGGGTGAATAGACAGATGATATTACAAGTTTTTGATAGTAAGTTTCGATGCATATGTTCGTTGCTTGAAGATAATCTTGATTAGGATTCCCGAGCCACTACAAGCTCTACCTGGAGGATCCTTGGTGTCGTAGAAATTATATCCACTAATTCTAAAATAGCCGTTTGCGTTCCAAAAACAGATTTTTAAGTTCATGGTTTGCTTAGTACAGCCTGCAACAAGGTAGACTGCATTTTCAACATTTCCTGCATCATACAGGACATGTTGAGAGTAAATGTATTTAAGTTTGAAGCTCAAGCCGCCAGTTCGCCTACTGATTTCTTTGAGCTATTTTTTTTCTGAAGGCATTATAAATTTTTGTGTTGAGCAGACAAATTTATATGCTCTTCAGAAAAATGTTGACCTGAGAATGAGTATGGACGAGGCGAGAGTTTTTATTGGCGGTATTTTGATGTCGGGGTACGCAAAATACCCCAGCAAACGTTTGTATTGGTCGGAGAAATCTGATTCGCCAAGATTTTATAATTTACATTATAGCTTTTCATCGACAACTATTTTACGTACGTGAAACTGTTGCGCAATTTGGCCAGTATGGGGATTTGTACATCTGGTACAATTAGAGACGGTCGCATAGAGAAGTGTCCTCTTCGTCCAATGGCCGCCATGAAAAAGGAGCAGCGAGGATCCAGCGATTTTCGTTTTACTGACGATGGCAAGATTCTCGTTGTAAGATGGAAAGATAATAATGTGGTGACCATTGGCTCCAACTTTGATACCAACGATATCGGGACGTGCAAGCGCTACGCGAGAGGGCAAGGTGCGATACAGATACCACAGCCATTTCGTATCTAGAGAGATACGGTATGCCGTCCTCAAGAGGATCGAGTAGAACCAGCATCAACCCTGATGCGCGCTACGATGGAAAAAACCATATGATTGAGTACTCGAATACGGCTAAGAGATGTGCCTATTGCGGAAAGAAGTCTAACTTTTTATGTACTAAGTGCGAGAAAGGGCTTCATCCGAAAGAATGCTTCAAGCAATATCACACTTCAAATGCCCATACTGCATAGTGTCCCTTATAAGGGACGGTCCCCAAAACCCCCAAAACACATTTTTTTTTAATAAATCGAATTAAAACTATTTTATTAGACTTATTTCAATGCATAATGATAAAAAAAAAGGTAAGTATAGCGCCAGGGAACTTCATGCACTAATGGGTTAAGCTCTCAATTGAGGCTTCAATACGACGAAAATTATACCCCGAATCTTCATTTACATTTACGGTTTTTTGCTTTTTAAAATACTAGCGTATGAAAATTTGTTGTTAGATTGTTGTTGAGCACTAGTCGCGTTAGACTTGAAAATGTTTGAAAATTGATTTTGGCTGGTGGACGGTTGAGGTAACTGTGGATAGTTAGTAGGGGTTTTAGGCTGAGCGGGAGTAGCATTGGATTTTTTGGTTGATGAATTATTAAAAAACGAGTAAAGGGGGCAGCCTCTATAGTTGGCAGTATGATTTCCGCTGCAATTGCCACATTTTTTTGCCTTGGGATCACCTATTATTTTATCACAGTTAGCAGTACTGTGTAACTCACCACATACAACGCAGACTGTAGGCAACTTGAAATAAGTCTTCGTGTGCCCAAATTCTTGGCAGTTTCAGTAACTCTTCGATGCAACAAGTACTTTAAGTCATATATTGGATGTGCTTCATTCTTTTTTATTTTTATGCCATCTGGCTGTAACTCGACTCGAAATATTGGTTGGGGGATTTTTTCTCTATTTTTAATGTTTGAGACATTTTTCACCTTGTAACCACTATTTTCAAGGCCAGACTTGACCTCTTCCGGATCCACGCTAGAGTCTATACCTTTTATTACGACTGTTAGACCTTTAGCACTCTTTAATTGGTACGTGTAGAAGTTTTTATTTTTAGATTATAAATCTGAAACAATTTTTCGGTAATTATTTTCATGAGCTACCTGAATTTTTGTTTCATTGATGTTTCCGCGCTTAATTGGAGTTACATTAAACTCATTTTCTCCAATTAATGAGATAAGACTTTTAACCAGCAAACTGGAATTCTGCTCTCTTAAATATATAGGTGGGGGCTTACTCGAACTTATTGTAGTTGTGTCTTCATCGCCTTGTTCAGATAAAATCGCGAAACGATTTTCCGAATTTATTATATTGTTTTTTCCATCTCTGGGAACTTTCGCTGTTGGAGCAATTTGAGCTGATTTTGGACTTCTTCACCTTTTTAACACGGTTATGTATCTGTCCATTCCTGTTTGAATTTTATTATAATTTATTGTACTCACCGCATCTACCATTTTGTGCACGTTGGTCACCTTGTTACTTATTGTTTGTTTGTACAGCTAAGCTGACAAGTTTGCTGATGGGTGCAATTGTTGTTGCTTCTTGATCACTATTTAACATGTTCAGAGATAATGATCGCGCACGAGTATTCGTGTTTACTGTTAAATTCAGGTTTTTGTTTAATTCATTTTTTTTTTATTGTCGTCATCAGCAACTAAAGTTATATATTGTACATTCCTACTGCTTGTAGGATTATTGTTGTTTTTGTCAGAAGATGAACTCATCAGAGTTCTCTTTTTTATTTTCACTTATATTAGTTTGTGTATGCAAATATTTATGTATATTGCACACAAGCAAAAAATAAAATAAAACCAGTAAAATAACTGTTCAATAAATGTTTTGTTTTTAAGCTATTGCGTGGCTTCTATCGCGGGCTTTGGGGCGACCGAATCAAGAAATTTTTAAACGTTTGTTTCTTAAGTCTTTTGTTTTTGAAACGAAAAAACCTGGAAAAAATCTCTCATTTGTTTTTGAAACGAAAAAACCTGGCACTAAGTTTGTTTCTTAAGTCTTTTGTGTTGTTAAGTATTTAATCGCCCAATGTATGTTAACCCCTAAAATTATTGATTAACATTAACATACAGTATTGCCAGAAAAACAACGGAGTTATTAAACAAAACGTAATACTATAATTGCATAAGTTGATAAAAAATGCTAGGCAATAGCTTTACCGCGGCAGCCCCCGAGTGCCTTTTTTTATATTTTTTGTGACTTGAAAATGTTTTTTTTATTTTTTTTTATATTCAGTTGCGACGATTATAAAAACGCGTCTGTTCACTACGAGAGTTGAAACTGAATATAAATTATGTAGGAAACTGTTTAACGTAATAAACAGGTATCTAAATCATTTTTTCTAATGTTTTCATTAGTATTTAGTGGTTACGCTTTTTTGGGCAAATGTTTGCCGGATGTGACCGTACCTTAAGCCAGATGTTAAAATATCTTTTATTCTTGGCCCAGCTTGATCTACGTAAAACTTGCAGGCAAATCGTAGAACTTTGCACATGAATGTAGCTCTTATTTTGAGAGAACATTCACACAGTGATATGTTAAAAAGAACGTTCCAATCGTTTATATTATTATGCCTAGGATTCTTTTTGACGTCCCGATATCACTTTGTGAGGTGTTCCAGCTTCTTCCGTATAGCTGGAAAACTTTTTACCGGAATTTGAACAAATTTCCATAACTCACACAACTCCGTTATCGTTGCATTATAAAATTTTGAGATTCCATAAGACTGGTTATTGCACTGCTGTAGCAAAAATAACAAATGCTGGATTATGTCACAGTTTGTCGGAAGGAGAAAAATTCATTTTAAGTGTTGGCGTTTTATTTGAATAATTACAAAAATAAATAAATTAACATTATTTTAAAACAGAATCAATTTGAAAAGCAGAACATTATTTACAAATACGTAGAATTTGTTGGAAAACCCGACACGAAAATATGTATTTAGTTAAATATCTCAACTAGTAGGTCGCAATTGGTCAAGATTTATATACCATTGGATGAGGCTTCAAAAAGTCTTTTCGATGATACCAAATTTTATTTATGTTGTTTTGGAGCAAAGTACAAAAAAATTAGAAAAACTGAAAAAAGACTTTTTTTTTAAAAATGGTCCAGCTCACAGATGGTCAACGATAGAACCAAAATATTTTGGGAATCATCATAAAACATATTAAGCTTTATTTTCGGAGGGGTAACAAAATCACTTTTTTATTTGAGTCGCTCAAATATACGTATGCGTACACTGAACTGCTGAGGTGAAAAACAAATTCTCTCAGTAAAGTAATTCTCTTGAAATGTTCTCTTAATGTCCTTCCAAAACAAAATTCAACGACCATGTAAATACATGTGGTGGTGTTGGCTGAAGTGGTTAGCGCGTTGACTACTAAGCAAAAAATGACTTGGGGCCTGGGTTCAAACCCTGGCCAGAGCAAGTCAATCAAAACCATTAATTTCTCTAATGTACATTAGTCAGACATTGTATTAATTGCTGTCGGATTATTTAAGTGATGAAGGCATAGCACTGGTCACTAAAAAACTGCTTCGACAGCGATTGATGCTATATAATCTTATGTACACAACATCGCCCTCCTTCGTCGGTTAGCAGAAACATCGGCGAAGTAAAACAGTTAATAAAATGCCTGCTAATACTGCTTAAAGAAGTTAATGCGTCTACTTAACACCGGAGGCGCCTCAACACTGCCTTAAAAATTAACATAACGCGCAAAGCAGATTTGCGAAGGAGTTAAAACTTCTACATTTTCAACATCTATCTACTCTACCCTATCCCTTTCCCTGAGTTCCGGCACAGTGCACTGCATACGTAGGGGTCATCCCCTGAGTGCTGGTCCTAATTAAAAAAAAAAAAAAATACAAACATACGTTGGCATATAAGAACATCTGATCAAGTATATACATTTACTTACCAGTCCTGGGAATAGTAGTGCCTTTAAAATTAATTTTTGTTAAAACAATTTAAATATCAAAAAAAAAAAATAATAAAAAAAAGGCAACTAATGAAGTTTGCTAATTATAGCCCAAAAATTAAATTTGCTACTAATTAGTATTCATTAAAAATACAATACATTTCAAAAGGTGTTTTACCATAAAAATATCAATAAAAAAGTGCGAATTTGTACTTTATGCTAGAAGAGCAAACTCACGTATAGCCGTTAAAGCCATATTCTTGCCTTAGGCCACGAAGGCACTCCCAGCGTGCAGCTTTGATGTTCCAGTCTTATAGGGGCTTAAGGAATTTTACTTAGCAGATCCAACCTTTAATAAATCTGCACAAATAGACTTGATTCTTGGCAACGACTATGAGCAAAGTATCAATCTTGATGGAATAAAGAAAAATATTTCCGGGAGTTCGTCAGCCTAAAACACTATATTTGGATGGGTACTTAGTGGACATATAAAAACACAACCCGTGCACACCTTCACTACCTCAGTTTTCCCTTCCAAAACTGCTGAACTTCAGAAACTATTAAGAAAGTTTTGGGAAGATGAGGAAATACCCTCTACGAGTAGTCGTATAGTCTCATCAGAATATGAGTGCTGTGAGACATTTTATTCTAAAACAACGACACGACAAAACAATGGTAGATATATAGTGAGGCTGCCATTCAAACCTGAATACCCAGAAAAAATTTTCTTAGGCTCATCCCGGTTTATTGCCTTAGCTCCGTATTCCAGAATGGAAAAAACTCTTGAAAAGAATCCGGAGCTTCTAGCTCAATACAAGGGAGTTTTAAATGATTATTTGACTCTAGACCATATGGAAGAAACTTCCTCTCAAGAAATAGTGCCTCAAGGGAAACATCTTTCCTTTTCTTTACCCACCATGTGGTGGTGCGCCCGGAACACAAAACAACGAAGGTCGTATTCAACGCGTCTCGAAAAACGAAGTCTCAATTTGCGCTAAATGCGCTCTATACAGGTCCCCTTCTACAAAATGATTTAATCACCATTATCCTCAATTGGAGAAGCTACAGATTTGTATTTAGCGGCGATATACAGAAGATGTATCGACAAATCCTAGTACATCCAGATGATCGATAATTTCAATCCCTCTAGCGAAGATCCAATGAAGGACTACCAGCTGAAAACAGTCAACTGTGCGCCATACCTCGCAATTCGTATAGGTACTAATGCATCTCGCAACGGATTGCGAATCCGAATTACCAAGGCTGCATCAATTCTACGTTTACAAACGTACGTAGACGATATATTGTCTAGAGGATTTTCAATTAACGAAACTCTAGAAGCTCAGGCTCAGCTCATTAAAGCCATGCAGTCAGCTGGCTTGCCTCTAAAAAAGATAACAGCTAATAATTCCCAGCTTCTCTCCCATTTAACAAAGGAAGATCTTTACGATGAAGATTTTCTAAAATTTCAAGAGTCTAGTTGCACTAAGACTCTGGGTATTATATGGAATGCAGTGTCAGATGCATTTACGTATTCCTTCTAGCCAGTTGACCAGTTCATAAGAATCACAAAAAGGAAAATTCTCTCGTCTGTTGCGAAACTCTTCGACCCAGCAGGATGGCTGTCACGCATAGTTATAAAAGCGAAGATACTCATACAGCAGCTATGGCTCGAAGAACTAGAATAAGTTGAAGAGATCTCACCTGAGTCCCTAAGAAATTGGAATGATTTGGTATCAGATCTATCCAAGGGAGAAACTGTTACCATACCCCGTTGGCTCCAATACACTCCCTCAGACGAACTCCAAATTCATGGATTTTGCGATGCATCGAAAGCAGCGTATTGTGCTACGGTTTTCATTCGGTACAGAACTACAACTCATAACACATTTTCGAATTTGCTGTTAGCCAAATGTAAAGTAGCACCAACACAAACACTTTGCTTGCCCCGTTTGGAACTCAATTTATCGGTACTGCTGCCAAACCTCATCAGTTATGTGCGATCCTCATTGGGTTTCCAAGAAGCGGAAGTATTTTTATAGACTGATTCTTCAATATTCCTGGGTTGGCTCTCAAAACCTCCTCAACATGGGAGACTTACGTCGCGAACAGAATAGCTCAAATTCATAGTCTCGTGCCAATGCATGCTTGAAAACATGTCCCAACGCACGATAACCCGGCGGATCTTGGAACAAGGGGATGTAAGAGCTCACTAATAACACCCAGTGCTGGTGTGGACCATCATGTCTACATAAACCAAAATCTGAATGGCCACACAGAAATTCACTAAAATCGAAGGAGGCGACAAAAGAAACACACTCATTCCATGCAAATACAAAAGAAGAAACCTATATTTTAAACAGATTCTGAACATATAGTAGAGCACTGCTCGTCATGGGCTACGTGTTTCAATTCTTCAACAAAAGCATGCGAAAGTGTAGGCCAGCGATTCGTTTTGAATCAAAAAAGGAGCTGACACATACAGAAATTCAGCATTCAGCAACTTTTACCCAGAACAGTAGTAATGTTTACTCAGCGGTCATGAGTTTCCTAAGAAAAGCTATCTCAAAACGCTAAACCCATTCTTAGACACGAAAATGGTTTTGCGGGTAAAAGGTCGATTATCTGAGTCGTCTTTGCCATACAGCGAGCGGTTCCCAATTACATTACCTGCTAACTCACAATTTGCTCATCTCTATCTAAGTCATCTACATCAATTCCTACTCCATGCGGAATGCAGCCACAAGTGTCGAATCGTGCAAACGGAATTGTACTTATTCAGACTTAATCAATAAACAACGGACTGTTACACCGATAACGGCACCTCTGCCACCCGAAAGGTGTACATTGTCACTCGCATTTCATGTCACAGGAGTTGATTTTGCGGGTCCTTTTGAGCTAAAAACGTCTATTGTACGAAAAGCTCCATCAGTAAGAGGATATGTAAGAGTGTTCATTTACTTTAGTACTCGAGCAATACATTTGGAGCCTTGCTCAAAATTGTCCGCAGCAGCGTTCCAGGCGGAATTTTTCCGCTTCGGTTGGAGACGGGGCCATCTCCAAAGGGTATTTCGTGATAATGGAAGAAATTTTGTGGGCGCCAGTACCATACTTGAGCGGAAATTCGCAACATTCGTGCAGGAGGCAGCACAAGACATAGCCCAAAAATACGTGACCCATGGCTTTGAGTGGAAAATCATTCCTCCACATGCTCCTTACATGGGCGGACTATGGGAAGAAGCCGTTAAGAGTTTCAAGTTCCATTTTAAACGAGTCGCTGGGTCGCAAAAGTTTACCTTTGAGGAGTTCGCAACTATCCTTGCGCGAATTGAGGGAATAGTCAACTCTCGGCCAATATCGGCGTTTTCAGAAGATCCATTACACTTAACTGCCCTAACCCCAGGACACTTTTTACGTGGCTCACCCCTAATGGCGTTCCGAGATCGAGGCTTTCAAAATATGTCTTTTCTTACTAGGTTTGAACGGTTAAAGGCCCGTCAGCATCAATTTGCGATAAGAAGGAAGGATGACTATCTAAAGTCCACGCAAAAGCGGTACAAGTGGAAGAATTCTACCCCAAACATGAATGTAGGAGATCTTGAAGTTGTAATGGATGATTTGTAACCTCCTTACGACTGGAGGTTGGGGAGAATTGAAAACGCCTGCCCTGGTGCTGACAGCAAAGTACGCAGAGCTGATGTGCGCATTGCTTCAGGGATTCTCACTCGGCCAATAGCTAAATTATGATATCTTCCACTGCTTAATCACGTAAACCCTAACTAAATTATCAATCAATACGAACCATACTACAGTGAAACTTCGATATAACGAATTCCAAGGAGATCCGAAAATACTTCGTTATAGCTATTGCTTCGGTATAAATATAATCAGCAATGCCTTGATATAACGAAATTTGTATATATACGAAAAAAAATCGTTATAACTATAGTTTTCTTTATTCAAATCTATTTAACTTGAGATTGCTAATAAAAGCTTATATTTCATGAGGTAAATAAGAAATAAAATACATTTTTGTTATTCAGGTAATTTTATTAGGTTTTAATAAAATATTGTGTTAATTTTGTTTGTTTTCGCAAGTTCCAAATACAGTTATAAATAATTTTTTCGACAAAAGCTAAGCAATCGAATGATCTACGGCCTCAATTATAGAATTTTTTCTCGAATAGATATTGATTTACGCTTTACTTTAATCATTTTGACAAGAATCAAGTCAATACTGATTACATACGTTTCTTATGCATTACATTTGCACACACATTAAGAATTCGTTCTTTTAATAACGGTACTTTACCATTTTGCTTTAAACTTTATTCTTACTTCGTTATATAGAGGCTTTAGTATGAGTACTTCGTTGTATAGAAGCCTTACAAATTGCGCTTATAAATACATTTAAACTTCGCTGTTTTTATAACGGGACTTTACAATTTAGGATTTATTCTGATTTCGTTATTTTGAGGCATATGAATAATATTTCGCTACATAGAGGCTTTTTTGCTCAGAATTTATTCGCTATGGCTATAGTGAAATTTTTTATGAAAAACATTGCAATAACGAGGTTTTCTCAAGGGACTCAATATGTTATATTGAGTTTTTCGATATAACGAAGTTCGTTATATCGAAGTTTCACTGTATTAACATACACACTAGGTATTATCTATAATTTATTGCATTTAATTACTCATATCTCATTCACTATTAATTATCTAATGCTCACAATTGACTTCGGCTTCTATATTGTATATGTTCTAATAACGTTTTTAACTTTTCTTTATGCCAGGACAAAACGACGTTTGGAAACCACGAGAAGCCGTAAAAACCGGCAAACAAAAATTCGTCGTGATCCTTTCGTATACCCGTGGATTCTATGCAAGACATTTCACGCTTCACATGCGAGTTATGTAATTGTAAATGCAATAAATATTTGTATTAATTAAAAATCAACTTTATTATTCCAGAGTTCATATAAGACTGACTAACTTAAACTTAGTTACAAAATTATGACAATATAAAAGTTCTTAAATTTAATAAAACAAGTTTATACCGTTATTTATTGAATGAAAGAGTAAAAGGAAAGTAACGATTAAAATAAATTCAAAATAGTGATGATAAGTACTATTCAGTACGATATCATAACTTCTCCCCTACAAAATAAAGGACATACTATTGTCCGATAGTTAAATATATGTACAAAGGTATATTATTATATAAAATACATTTTATACATTTTGATTTATTATTAGTATTTCTTAATAAATAGAAAAAAAAAGACATGTGGCACTCGGGGACTGCCGCGGTAAAGCTATTGCACAAAATTTTTTATCAATACACTTTCTTTATTTATATTTAAAACACTTTATACACAAATTTTTCGCGTACAGCTATTCAGCAGCAACCAAGGCGATTTAAACCGTTAAATAAAAACGTTACAATTTAGTTGAAAATGTCAAAGAGCTTTACTTTTTCTCGTGCTGCCAACTGGTTTAGTTAGTCTTTCCCCAGGTGGATGCAGTGACGAATTCGGGCGAATTTCTCCATATCCCACACTGTCAAATTTGTAATTACACAGTTCTTTATATACATATATATAAAAAATTATTTTATTTATATATGTATATATATACTAATATCATATAAACTTTCTCTGCGCGACAATAATGTGCGTTACCCATACTCAAAAGAGGGCTACTTTTAAGATTGCTAATTTTTATATAAAAAATTTAGGTTGTTTTTATAGCAGTATTATGTATATATAAATTAATAAAATTTATGTATATAGAGTACTCACTCATTTTCTTTCACTATTTTTCATCACTTTCTTCATTAATAAATTCACTTTGTTTATTCATATTTAAAACACTTTATACACAAATTTTACGCGTTTAGCTATTCAGCAGCAACCAAGGCGAATTAAACCGTTGAAAACGTTACGACAGTTGACTATTTTTTCCTACTTATTTTTTAGTTGAAAATGTCAAAGAGCTGTTTCCTGGTTATATTTTTGACAACTACAATTGTTTAGGTATTACTTTTTCTCGTACTGCCAAGTTCTTGTTTTTTCCTGCTGTCACCTGGTTTAATTCGCCTTGCCCCAGGTGGATGCAGTGACGAATTCGGACGAATTTCTCCATATCCCACACTGTCAAATTTGGTACATATTTTTCGGGGCCATTTTTATGTAATTTTTTAAGCATAGAGAATTTTGACAGCGAAGGATGTGAATTCGCCGTTTATACAAGCACAATGCCTGTTGTTTGTTTTGTTGTAGTCGTGCATATACCTGGTAATAAATTTGCCTTGGGTACACCCAAGTTAATTACAAAGTAATGCAATGGGTACAATCAGTCAAGGCGAAGTAAACCAGGTGGTATCGTTACGACAGCAGACTATTTTTTTTCCTATTTTACTAATTATATTTTAGTTGAAAATGTCAAAGGGCTGTTTCCTGGTTATATTATTGACAACTTCAATTGCTTAAGCATTACTTTTTCTCGTGCTGCCAAGTTCTTGTTTTCTCCTGATGCTACCTGGTTTAATTAGCCTTGGCCACTGCCGCCGAAAATATTAGCCCCAAGGCGAATTCATTACCAGGTGGATGCAGTGGCGAATTCCGGCGAATGTATCCATTGCCCACACTGTCAAATTTTGAACATAGTTTTTGGCGCCATTTTTATGTAATTTTTTATGAATTCGCCGTTTACACAAACAAAATGCCTGTGTTTTGTTTTGTTGGCCAATTGTTGTAGTGGTGCATATACCTGGTATAAATTTGCCTTGGTCGTGCATACACCTGGTATGAATTTGCCTTGATTTGCCCTTTCAGCCGCCGCCAAATTTTTTAGTCGGCTTGTTACTCTGGTTGTCAACGCTGCCAATTAAAGGCCCAACCATAATATGCATAAGCTGGCTTAAGCTAATGTCAAAATTGAACGAAAAGTCTGTCAAATGCTTAAGCAAATTTGCAGAGACTTTTAGGTGGCTATAATGTACTTATGCGACTTAAAATTTAAGTAGTCATAGTTGCACACATATGTAGCATAAATAATTTTTCGAAAAATTTGTATCTTCTTATTTATCCTAAACAAATTGAGTCTTGTACTCAAATGTATATAAAAAAATGTAATTAAATGTAATCAAATGTAATTAAAAAAATATGCTAAAATATACGTACATATATTATTATTTTTACTAATAATAAGAAAAGATACAACCGAAATTATGTACTTTGTAGTATTTATTTTATTTAAGGGCAAAAGTACTAAAATATACATTAGTGAAAATAAAATATGTTAAATAAAATACATACATATATGAAATGTCACTTTCGTGTACAGACACTTCTTTTCTTCCACATTTTCTATTAAATTTTATATGTAAACTATTTCGTCTTCTTTTTCCATTTTCAAAATTAATTTATTTTTACGTACATACATAGTACATATGTATGTATGTATGTATGTATTAGTAGAAAAGCTGATTCCGTACGGAATGTGCGTTCAGTTTCGCACTTTGCTTAAGCAAATGACGTTTCATAAAACTTAACGAAAATTTTGCTTAAGTTCATTATAGTTGCCACATACGATTTACATGTATTCGCACAGTTGCTTAAGCTGACTTAAGCTTGCTTATGCATATTATAGTTGGGCCTTAATATTGACGTGTTTACTTTAGTGCTGAGAGGAATATCTTCTGTAATTAATATATTGACTATAATAGCCAAACACCGAAAAAATTAAAACTGGTTGATATTCAATTGGTTTATTGCTGCTTGGTTGGTACATTTCCCTTCCATTCTTTTCTATCTGGACTTATAAGCACATTGAGCTGCTTTGCACTGGGAATATGTTTGCGCCTACATGCAAATCCTCTAAACAAGAACGTGTTTGCCGGCATTTCTGCAGAACGTGGATTTGCTGACTTTAATTTGCGCATGTAATATTACATTTACGGGTCTGTTCTAGAATCCGAATTCACTTTCGAGTGAATTACTTTAGCATTTTTGGTGTTCTGCAATTCACATCCACATGTTTTTATTAATAAAAATATGTGGATCTGAATTGCAGAACACCAAAAAATGCTAAAGTAACCCACTTTCGAGTGAATTCGGATTCTAGAACAGACCCGTTAGTTGTAATGAATTTTATTGGATAAGAAATTACGTATGCGAATATGTAAGTATGTATGTATGTTTTTTTTTTTTTGTTTAAAAAAACGACAGGTTTTTCCTTTCAAAACAAATGACAGGTTTTTCGTTTCAAAACAAATGCCAGGTTTTTTCGTTTCATAAACAAAAAAATTTTTGATTCGGTATGCAATAGCTTAAAAAATTTTAATATTGATAAATTAAGTTAATATATAAAATTAGATAAATTATAATTTTATTTTAAAATATTTTCTTGATTTTATATATTTTATCTAACTTTGTTTTTTTTTTTTAAGTTTAATTGCAAAGATCCTAATCTTGAAATTCTCTTGTATTAATGAAGCCATCGTATTTCTTTATTCTTTTTATATTGCAATCATGTACATTTTTCAGTTCACTCATTCGAAACTTCGGTTGCTCTTTATGCCTTACAGCCAGATAATTCTTTATATAACCCTTTTTCCTTCCTTTCATATAGCTTTTTCTATTATTATTTCTTTTGTCAATATATTTATTTTTATTTTCCAGAATAGCTTTGAAAATGTTTTATTACAATATCCAGATTCAACTTTAAATGGCCTTTCTTTTAAAACAGAGTGGTAACTAAATATATATATTCATTCTTTAAATAATCTCTAATATTGATTCTTTTAAATTCATTATCAGTAACAAATTTACTAAACTGACCCTTCTACGATTTATATAATCTTAATTTTTCTATTATGGTCTAGTTCGTTCGATCTTCCAAATAAAATGCTGTAGCAAATTTCGAAAACTTGTCTATTGATGTAAGAAAGTTTGACCTAGAATTTTTATAAATGTCCATATGTACTATTTGATTAATTCCGGTTGGAGTTTCAGTTATTTTAAATTTTGGTTTAATAGGATTACGGTCGAATTTCGACCGATTACATGTATCACAGTTATCTTTGTACTTCTGCACTAAGGTTTTCAGGTTTGGATAGTACATATATTAATCTCTTTAATCCTTCATAATCTATATATATAAAAATGTAGAGCATTGTGTTTGGCATTGATGTTCTCTGTAATGCCTGAACAGATTTCAATTCTGTAAACTTCTCATGAAAGGTGACGTCAATACCAAGGTTTTTATGTATATACGTTTTTGTGTGTGGATTGGTTTATGAGTTATAGTCGCTTCAGTAAGCCCACTTTTTCCAATCTTTATATATATAATTCTTCTGAAAGTGTGTTAGTAACTGAACTCCTCCTTAACGGCTGGGCCGATTTCGATGAAATTTTTTGTGTGTATTTGAGTTGGTCCCTGGATGGTTTAGATTTACAATTGACCTATATAGGTACAATGGGCGTGGCACCTCCCATACGAAGTAAAAATTTATTATTGCATATCTCGAGTACTTTTATAGTGGGAGTCTTCAAACTTTGTGTGAGCTACTTTGATAATAATGTGCATAATCTTGCAAAACGTGGTCGGGATCCAAGCAATGGGCGTGGCACCTCCCATACGAAGTAAAAATTTATTATTGCATATCTCGAGTACTTTTATAGTGGGAGTCTTCAAACTTTGTGTGAGCTACTTTGATAATAATGTGCATAATCTTGCAAAACGTGGTCGGGATCCAAGCAATGGGCGTGGCACCTCCCATACGAAGTAAAAATTTATTATTGCATATCTGGAGTACTTTTATAGTGGGAGTCTTCAAACTTTGTGTGAGCTACTTTGATAATAATGTGCATAATCTTGCAAAACGTGGGCGGGATCCAAGCAATGGGCGTGGCACCTCCCATACGAAGTAAAAATTTATTATTGCATATCTGGAGTACTTTTATAGTGGGAGTCTTCAAACTTTGTGTGAGCTACTTTGATAATAATGTGCATAATCTTGCAAAACGTGGGCGGGATTCAAGCAATGGGCGTGGCACCTCCCATACGAAGTAAAAATTTATTATCCAAATTTATTATCGTATATCTCGAGTACTATTCTAGAGGGAGTCTTCAAACTTTGTGTGAACTACCTAGATAATATTATGTTTCATATAGAAAAAGCCTCACATTCTGAGACATTTTCCCTATTCAAAAAGTCTCAGATTTTGAGACATTTTTCCAATAGAAAAAGTCTCATATTATGATTTTTAGCCATTCAGATTACAATGGAAATAAGGTTTTCGTTTTTTTTTTTATAGGTGTCAAATGTTGAAGATCAAAAGTCAATGTTTTTTTAATGTGAATGTTTGTTGGGAAGTTTTAACCAATTTGTATTAATTTTCTTGATTTTGATTTAAAGAAAAAATAAAATAATTTTAAAATAAAAGCAATTATTGCAAATATAAATTGTCTGTAATTATCAAAACTTTGCGGAGTGTTAAGCGGCTCACTGAAAATAACCAACATGTAAGTTTGTGAAACAAATAATCATAACCATAAAACTAAAATTAAAGTTTTTTAAATTTATGAGTTGTCTGTTTATAAAAGAAAAATGCCACGTCTTCGTGGACGAGGAGGAAATATTGGTCGACGTACACGGAATGCACAAACAGTTCACAACATTCGGTTAAATAGCACGGTAGAAGATCAATTGACGGACAATGCAAATTCTAGAGACCTGATGGCGAACTTACGTGAAAATGAAAGTCAAGAGCACCGCAACGAACGCCTTCGAGCTAATGCGCTGAGACAAAGACAGGCGCGTCAACGAGCCACCGATGAACAGAGAACAACTCAACGACAGCACCTACAAGTACATCGCGCATTCGACTTGTTGGGTCGTCAACTCTCTCAGAAAGTCAGCATGCCTACCTTAAGGGACGCTCTACTGAAACAGCACTACATGAGGTGGTAAGGTTCATAGAGAGATCCCTTGAAAATAAACAATACACTTTGGCTGCCTTCCTAGACATAGAAGGCGCCTTTAACAATGTATCAGTGACAGCCATTCAACAGTCTCTCCAGGATGCCGATGTAGAAGAATACATCAGCATCTGGATTATCACCATGTTGAAGGCAAGAAACGTCACCGCAAAACTAGGAAACAGCGAGAGGTCAAAATGGGCATGCAGAGGAACACCACAGGGCGGGGTGATCTCTCCACTGCTATGGCTTCTCGTTGTTAACACAATTCTTCTCAGACTGGACACTGCGGGAGTGAAAGCTGTGGCTTATGCGGACGATGTAGTAATAATGGTATCAGGGATGTTCACGGACGTGATAAGCGATATCATGTCCAGTGCCTTGGGTACACTCAGCAAATGGGCTACAGGTTGTGGTCTAAGTGTGAACCCTAGCAAGACGGAGCTGGTACTTTTTACTACTAAGACCAAAGTCCAGAGCTTTAGACTCCCTCGGCTACATAATCTGGAACTGTCTCTATCGGACAATGCAAAATATCTAGGAGTCATCCTGGACTCAAAACTATTGTGGAAACAAAATGTGCA
Organism: Lypha dubia; assembly: GCA_947311025.1. Taxonomy (NCBI): domain Eukaryota; kingdom Metazoa; phylum Arthropoda; class Insecta; order Diptera; family Tachinidae; genus Lypha; species Lypha dubia. Next base: position 37,076,336 of record OX371263.1, read on the forward strand.
ACACAGGGTCAAAAAGGCCACAGTTGCCTATTACTCCTGTCGGAGGATGTTTGGCTCCAAATGGGGCCTAACCCCTAACATGCTTAAATGGATGTACACGGCAATTGTACGTCCCATATTAACTTACGGATCGGTAGTATGGTGGCCCGCCACAAATAAGAAATATGTGGTAGACCAACTGTATAGAATACAGAGATCTGCTTGTATCGGGATTACTGGATGTTTACGTACTAGTCCTTCAGAGGCTCTGAATGCTATGCTAAATCTGATTCCGATCGACCTTCATGTATTGACGGCATCCTCAAGCAGTGCGGCAAGACTGGCGGCATCTGGGAGGTGGAGATCAAGGACCTATGGCCATGCCAAAATCCTAGATCAGCTACCACCGACACTGAGGAAACCCACCGATTACATGGTACCTCATCTGGACTTCGACAGTACGTTCAAAGTTCTCATTCCAGACGGGAGTGGAAGGGGGGAAACATAGAAAAAGACTTTAACTTCAGGACGTATACTGATGGATCAAGAATGATCTGCGGTGTGGGCTCTGGAGTATTTTCGAGTGACCTTGGAATAAAACTCTCATTCCGACTTCCTGATGAAGCAGTGTATTTCAGGCGGAAATATTGGCCATAAGGGAGGCGTGTAGGGTTTTGATTGACAGGGGTGTCCAAGGAAGAGTCGGCATCTTTGTCGATAGCCAAGCGGCACTTCTGTCTCTAAGGTCACACACTACTTTTTCTACCTTAGTTAGCCAGTGCAAGGACGCGTTATCCAGACTAGGTAGTCAGACTGACGTTACCCTCATCTGGGTTCCCGCACATAGCAACTTCCAAGGCAACGAACAGGCGGATGAACTGGCCAGGGCTGGATCTGCCATGGACGTCTCCACTGCTGAATCGGTAGACATGCCATTTGGCAGTATTAGAAATCTCATTCTCAACCATTTCAGGCAGAAAGCTGAAGACAGGTGGCGCAGGTTGAGCACGTGCAAGGTGGCTAAGAAAATGTGGCCTTGCTACAACGTTAAGCGCACAACACAACTAACTAACAGAAACCGTAGGGACATCTCGAGGCTCGTCGCAGTATTGACGGGGCACTGGGTTATCGGGAGACACGCTAACAGGATGGGCCTTTCCTACAATGCGTTCTGCCGTAGTTGCCGGGATCAAAGCAAAGAGGAAACAGTCTTCCACTTTCTTTGCGAATGCCCGGCCTTACACCATTCGAGACTCAAATTTCTAGGCAACAGCATAATAGACGATCTCTCGGAGGTATCAGGGATAGGTCTAGGTGACCTCATTAGATACCTTAATTCGACGGGATGGATCTAGAATCTTACTCCGAATCTGAGGCCTGGATTCGGACCTAAATCAGGTTGACACTGACGAGTGGAGTGGTCTGTCAAAACGGAATCTCATTGATTCTACTTGAATGCTTGCGCGTAGCAGGCAGCCACGTAAACCAACCAACCAACCAACATCGCGCATTGCAAGGTAAATCACTTCTCCGACTTGCGTTCGAATATGAGTTTGACGTAGACTATTCATCACATTCAAAAATTGTCATCGGCGCTATGAATAAAGAATGCCAACACTGCCATGCATTCAAATACAAAGGCGAGTCGGCCGGTTTTTGCTGCGCGTCTGGAAAAGTAGTATTGCCACCATTGAATTCGCCTCCAGAACCACTTAAAACACTTTTGGATGGAGCCACACCTCAATCAAAATTATTTTTGCGTAAAATTCGTAAATTTAATTCTTGCTTCCAAATGACATCGTTTGGAGCAACAAAAATCGTTCGGAATGAAGATGGTCGAAATTTTGAATCAACATTTAAGATTCAGGGCCAAGTGTATCATCAAATTGGTTCTTTAATTTCAATGCCTGATGCCGATCCAAAATTCTTGCAAATCTACTTCATGGGTGATGAGGATCAACAAATAAACACACGCTGCCAATACAACCACATCGAGCTAATGGAGGAGCGAGAAATCGTGGCGATTTTGGAACCGTTTTTGAGAAATCACAATCAGTTGGTCAAGTTGTTCAATGTTGTTTCGAACAGACTACTAAACGATAACTACATGATCGTCATCAAAGCAGACAAAGTACCATCTGGAGAGCATGCGGGCAGATACAATGCACCAACCGTTAATGAAGTTGCAGTTGTTATGGTTGGCGACGCATTTGAACGTCGAGATATACGAATCCAACGCAGAGATAATACGGTGCAGACAATTAAAGACAGCCATCGTTCTTACGACGCTTTGCAATATCCATTGATATTTTGGGAAGGAGAAGATGGCTATCATTTAAATATAAAACAAAGAAACCCCGTGACAGGTAAAATTTAAATATTATTCGACTTTTTCTTTTTCTGTACCTTTAATTTCCTTTTTTATTTATTTTTATTTTTACTTTGAAGGTGCAGAAACAAACAAGAAAGTGAGCGCGATGAACTTCTACGCATATCGGTTGATGATTCGTACCAATGCAGACAACAACATTATCCGATGCCGTCAGCTGTTTCATCAATACATCGTTGATATGTATGCGAAAATTGAAAGCGAGCGATTACGGTATATCAAGTTTAATCAAGCAAAGTTGCGTTCTGAGGAGTATATTCATTTGCGTGATGCTATTGTCGGTAACGTAGATGGAACAACAAATATTAACGATATCGGTACCGCATATATTCTTCCATCATCATACATTGGTAGTCCGCGTCATATGCAAGAATATATTCAAGACGCTATGACCTTCGTGCGCGCGTACGGTAGACCTGATTTGTTCATAACATTTACCTGCAATCCAAAATGGAATGAAATTACTATTTCGTTATTGCCAGGTCAAACAGCAATGCATCGCCATGATATCACTGCACGTGTCTTCAAACAAAAATTAAAATCGATGATTGACTTGATTACACATCACTCTGTATTCGGAAAAACACGTTGCTGGCTGTATTCTGTTGAATGGCAAAAACGTGGTTTGCCACATGCACACATTTTGATTTGGTTAGTTGATAAAGTACGTCCAGAAGAAATTGATAAAATTATTTCAGCTGAAATTCCGGATCGGAATATAGATCAAGAGTTGTTCAACATTATTACCGCTAATATGATCCATGGACCATGCGGTGCTCTCAACATGACGGCGCCGTGCATGGACAATGGAAAATGTACGAAACGTTTTCCAAAAGAGTGTATAAACGATACTATCACTAATACCGACGGTTACCCATTGTATCGTCGTAGAAACACAGGCAATGGTGGCCAGTCATATCAATTGCGCATGTCAAACGGTGTAACGCATGACATTGACAATCGTTGGGTGGTTCCGTATTCACCATTGCTGTCAAAAACGTACAAAGCTCACATAAACGTTGAGTTCTGCAGTTCGGTGAGTTCCATAAAATACATTTGTAAATATGTTCATAAGGGAAGCGATATGGCTGTATTTGCTGTGCAAAATGTAAATGATAACGACGAAATAACACGTTATCAAATGGGCCGATACATTAGCAGCAATGAAGCAGTTTGGCGCATTTTAAGTTTTCCTATACACGAAAGAGACCCTGCTGTTATTCATTTGGCCGTGCACCTTGAAAATGGACAGCGTGTTTATTTTACAGAAGAGACTGCTGTTCAACGTGCACTAACTGCCCCAAAAACCACACTTACTGAGTTCTTCGAATTATGCAACCAACCAGGTATTTCCGGTCAATTTCCAAAGACAATAATGTACAGTGATGTGCCACGATTTTTCACATGGAACAAACAATCAAAAAAGTGGAACCCACGAAAGCGAGGTGTTCCAGTACAAGGGTACGACGGCATATATATAGGAAATACATTAGGCCGCTTATACACAGTCCATCCAAAGCAACGCGAATGCTTCTTCTTGCGTTTGTTGTTGGTTAACGTTCCTGGACCGACGTCATTCCAATACTTGCGAACAGTCAACGGTATTTTGTTCGACACGTACCATGATGCGTGTCGCGAATTGCATTTGCTTGAAGATGACAACCATTGGGATCTTGCACTAGCAGATGCAGTGCTGAGTTACTCTCCTCATCAAATTCGACAATTATTCGCCATATTGTTGACGACGTGCTTTCCGTCGCAAGCTTCTCTTCTCTGGGACAAATATAAAGATTCAATGAGCGAAGATATTTTGCATCGTGTTCGGACAGCTGATCAAGATCACAATATAGATTTTTCATCGGAAATGTATAACGAGGCGTTAATGATGATTGAGGATATTTGCATTAATATTTCCAATATGCCACTCATTCATTTCGGTTTGCCATCGCCTAACCGACCAGCAACAGACATCATTAACAGCGATGTTGAGCGCGAAAAACAGTTCGATACGGCAGCGTTGACCACATTCGTTGCAAATAATGAGCAATTGCTAACTGCTGAACAAAAGATCATATACAATCGAATTAATTTGTCAATTGAAGCACAACAAGGTGGATTCTTTTTTTTGGATGCACCAGGCGGCACTGGCAAAACATTTTTAATCTCACTATTACTTGCACGCATTCGATCACAAAATCATATAGCATTGGCAATTGCTTCATCAGGTATTGCAGCGACTTTGCTTGATGGTGGACGGACTGCACATTCAGCACTCAAGTTGCCATTGAACGTTCACACAAATAAAGATGCAATGTGCAACATAAAGAAGAATTCAGGCATGGCTAAAGTTTTGCAAAAGTGCAAAATTATTATATGGAATGAATGTACTATGGCCCACAAACATTCACTTGAAGCCTTTGATAGAACGATGAAAGATATTAATAATAATAACAGACTTTTCGGTGGAGCTCTATTACTGCTGTCTGGTGATTTTAGACAAACATTGCCAGTCATTCCACGCGCTACAATTGCCGACGAAATTAACGCATGTTTGAAGCAATCACACCTATGGCGGAATGTTAATACATTACGCCTTAAGACAAACATGCGTATTCAACTCCAAAATGACCCATTGGCACTGTCATTCTCTGAACAATTGCTCAACATTGGCAATGGAAAAATAATGTTTCATAGAAATACACAATGTATAAAATTGCCAGACAATTTTTGTAAAATGGTAGCCACGAAAGATGCTTTGATTGAAAGCATATTCCCAGATATGCGCGTTAATTACATTAATCATGCGTGGCTACGTGAACGAGTTATTTTGGCCGCAAAAAATATAGATGTTGACGTTATAAATTTCAAAATACAACAGTTATTGCCTGGCGATGAGATGTCGTTCAAATCGATCGACACTGTTGTCGATCCAGATGAAGCTGTCAACTATCCTGTTGAATTTTTAAATTCACTGGATTTACCAGGAATGCCACCTCATAACTTGAGATTAAAAATTGGTTCACCAATCATTTTGCTAAGGAATTTAAATGCACCGATGCTATGCAATGGTACACGATTGGTCATACAAAAAATCATGAGCAATGTTATTCAAGCTACCATTTTGAGCGGCAAGTTTCAAGGTGAAGCTGTTCTCTTGCCACGAATCCCAATGGTTCCTTCAGATTCGCCAATTCCTTTCAAACGCATGCAGTTTCCAATTCGCCTGGCATTCGCAATGACTATTAACAAGTCACAAGGTCAAACAATGTCCATTTGTGGGTTGGATCTAGAAAATCCGTGCTTTTCACATGGCCAATTATATGTTGCGTGTTCTCGAGTTGGCAAACCATCAAATTTGTTCATTTATTCACCTCAAGGATTGACGAAAAACATTGTTCATCAACTAGCATTAATATAAAAACTAAATTTATTTATTTTAGTATTAAGGTTTCAAATTTATTAAAATACTTCATTTTTGTTAAATTAATAAAAAAAATAATATCATTATTGAAATTATTTCAGTTTTTTCTTTGTAAGAAGTGTAAATCTTAATGGCTACTGTAATTTCGCTTATAAGCCAACATTTTGGGAGGACTACGTCTGTTGGGTCAGAGCGAGCGAGCCTTTTCAAACCCTGGTTACACATTTCAATTATCATTTTCTTAATTTTAAAAACTATCACAAACAAATTAAAGCCAGCTAACTTATCTCAATGTAACCAAAATTTAGTGATAACCATAGTAATGTATGTTAAATTTATATAAAAAATCTGTGGTTAATTAAACTCTGCTATTTGTTGAAAAGTCATTAGCCTTAAATACAATTTTAGCCAGGACAACGTCTGCCGGGTCAGCTAGTAGTATATATAATTCTACTGTACGTGCGTTGTAACTGAACTCCTCCTAAACGGCTGGACCGATTTGCATAAATTTTTTTGTATGCGTTTGGGTGGCGCCCCGGGTGGTTTAGATTTACAATTCGGTCCAATTGGACAAAGGGGCGTGGTACCTCTCATACAAACCACAAATTAAAAATCTATTATTTCTGCTCCTGATAACGGTATTTGAACAAAATTTGGTATGTCGGTTTGGTGTGCATTTCTTAAGTACTGTTGCAAATATGGGCGGGATTGGACAAAGGGGCGTGGTACCTCTCATACAAACCACAAATTAAAAATATATTATTTCTGCTCCTGATAACGGTATTTGAACAAAATTTGGTACGTCGGTTTGGTGTGCATTTTTTAAGTGCTGCTGCAAATATGGGCGGGATTGGACAAAGGGGCGTGGTACCTCTCATACAAACCACAAATTAAAAATCTATTATTTCTGCTCCTGATAACGGTATTTGAACAAAATTTGGTACGTCGGTTTGGTGTGCATTTTTTTAGTGCTGCTGCAAATATGGGCGGGATTGGACAAAGAGGCTTGGCACCACCCATATAACCCAAAAATTTAAATCGCCATATTTTGGGCATTTTTCGACCTACGTCGAAGATATTTGGTACATATGGTATTGGCATAATTTGGAATACGTACCGGGAGAAAAGTGGATGGGACCACGCTCCTTTTTAGGAAAATTAAAAATCGTAATATAGTCTTAACTACTGGACCGATCGTCACAATAGGATATATAAATATTTTTAATTTTATTTTATAACGAGCGGGGTAGCGAAGTACACCGGGATCAGCTAGTCCTTCATAATTTTCGTTAATACCTGTGTGTCCTGTCTCATTTCTAAGGTAGTTGTCTATTTTCCTATACGTTTCTTCACCAGAAGCCATATCTGCAGCATGGTATGAACACCTAACAAATTTGATAGCACCATTACCCTCAAATAAATCAATAACTTTTTTCTGCAAGACATTAATAAAATACTCTCCAAAATATTTTCTATATCTATAGAGCTAATATAAATCTTACTTCTTCCAGCTATTTTTTCAATGTTATTTGTTTTATTATCTGTCAAAATCAATTGAATTTTAAACTTATTAACAACTGTGTCCAAAATTTTGATGTTGTTATGAGTCATTTTCCCCTAACCAACAGAAGTATCAGCGACAGCGGAACATACGCTGCACACACATACTGACGTTGAGTTATTTTCCCTCAACCAACAAAAAATACCTACAGCAGCAAAATATACGCTGCATACATACATACACAGACATATGCTGACGTTGCAATAACGCTGCATACAATACTGACGTTATTACCAGTAATTTTCCTACAGATATAAGTTAATATTTCCCTTTATTGGGAAAATAAAAAAAAAACACAGTTTTTATTTACTCGCGCAACGCGCGGTCTTTATTGAAGTCAGAATAAAACTTAAAAACTATTTTACATTTAGATTCTTTTATAATTTATTTTTGCTTAGTGGACTTAATTATAAAAGTGGCATGATTACTGATTTCTCAAGAAATGCTAAAATAATAATTTAAAAGAAAAGTCAATGTAAGCAAAGTTATTGCCCTCATTTCTAAATAATAAAATAATATTCTTAAAGAAAAGTTAATGTAAGCAATTGTATTTAATACTCAGGTTGCATTATTTTCAGGTGCAATGAACTTCTTTTAACTAATTAGCAAATTACAACTTTGCACTTTTTGATTTGATTATTTTATTTGTTTTAAATATATTTTTAATAAACGTTTACGTTAACTCTTCCCCTCTTAAGTCGATTTCCTCAATCGATTATTTATCAATTTTGGGGGTTGAAATTTGCAGAAATGGTCCATTTTCTATATTTGGGATATAACCCGTGCTTATTTGTGGTTTTGACAATATATACCATTTCCGCTTAAGTTTTAAAATTATTGCAAATGTTAAAAAAAAGAGAATTATAATTGCCACATCTGTACTTAGACTAATTACATGTGTATTTTTATTCTTACTTGTTAGTATTTTAATGTTATCCTCATGCTGCAGTTGTTTAATGTATAAATTTTCAAGTTTCAAATTAAGCTTTGTATTATTATTTTCTTTTATCTTTGTAATAAGGTTAGGTAAAACATGTGTATCGTATATCTTAAGGTTAGAATTAATATATGTTTTATTTAGTACATTGATTTTACAATTTTCAAATCTGATAAGAAACGTTCCTTTCTGTTTTATTTTTACTTTACTGCAGTCATGAGTTATTATTCCTTCAAAATTTTTAAATATAATCAATCCTTGAATAATTTCTGTAACTGCGGTTTTTTCTGACTTTTCGAGCTCACATTGAGCTTCTCTAAAATCTAGAATATTTGATAAGCATTTATTGTCTAATGCAATTAAATTTTTTTCCAGGTTGTCTTTAATGTTTATTGTATAAATGTTATTATTGTTATCGGCTAATATTTCTGTTTGGTTTAATATTATTGATTTATTTTGGATATTTGGCAGGGGCTCAAATTTTATTTTTGACAAAATATTAGAAGAAAATTGTGGTATTAGTAATGTTAATATGATTCTATTAATTTGAAAAAGTACTACAATTTTTATGCTATTGTAACTATCGAAGTCCGTGATTAAGTCTAATTCTTTTTGTGTCAAAATTTCGCTGGGAATAACGCCCAACTTACAGGAAAATATTACTCGTCCGATGTCCTCGACGTGATTATTCAGAAGTAATATGTCACTGTTAACTCTGTATATGTGTTGGATAAATTGAACTTCGTCCTCGAGTGTTTTAATTCTATTTTGTGTTTGGGATCTAAAATTATTAATGTAACTACTAATGAGAACTTGTTGTTTGTTTATATGTTTCGTGATATTATTAATTTGTTCGCTCATGATATTGTTTACGAGAGTTAAGTTATTAATTGCTCTGTCAGTAACCTGTTCGCTGTCGTGTATTTTTGATATAGTTTCTCGTATTTCTTGTTCGTCATCACTGTCCATCGATCCTGCTATGATCTTTAAGCCTTTTCCTACAATGTTAAAAAGTCCTCTTTTGGATTTAGAATTTATATGAAGATTATTTATTCGTGTTCTGAGTAATAAAAAGTTTTTATTTACTGTACTAATAAGTTGTTTATCTTCGAAAGTGGTGGCATTTAACGTTTCTATGTTTTTGGAGATCAACAATGTCGTCTCCTCATATGCAGTCAAGTTTATAAAGTGCAAAACCTTATCGTAGTAGCTGATCGTCTTCTGTTCGCCTGTTTTTATAGGTATGTAGCCATTATTGTTGGTCAGGTCTTGTACGTCCAATTGTTGTGCTTTCGTCATTAGTACCCACATAAAAATTGTAAGTAGGAGTTCCATATTGTCCTGAAAAAAATTAGATTTTTAAGATTGCTTAATGTTGTTTTTATGAACCACTCTTTTTGACTTAGTTACTTATTTATTCCGTTAAGCAAGGCAAACGAGCCTATGCATTAACAACTGTTGTATTGAAATCTTGTGCCACTATTTCTTTTTTGTATTTCGCCGATAATTTGTTTCCTAGTCTTTTATTTATTCTTACGAAAATTACTTCTCCCTCTGCATATTTTTTTGGTGGTGTTCTTTTTGTATTATGATATGAAAGATCGTTTTCCTGTTTTTCTACGAGTTTTTTAATGGTTTCTTCCCTATCTTTTGCCAGCAGTTCGGGATTTGTGCTAACCCGTCTGCCGAAAAATGCTTCTATGGGTTTTTTTCTTGTGACCGTATGAATCGATTGGTTATACTCGTTTACAGATCTATCCAACAATTCTTGAAATGACCGGTGTATTTTCTCGGTTTTTAAACAACACATAATTTCTTGTAAGGTTGAATGAAATCTTTCTATTTGACCATTAGAACAGCTAGTATAGGGGGCTGTTCGAAAAATTCTTATTCCAAATTCATTTTCAATCATAAATTTTATGGATTCCGAGCTGAAGGACTTCTCGTTATCCATGACGATTGTCTCGGGCATGAATGCGTAGAGAATATCCCTCAATGGTTGTCTTATGTCTTCGGAAGCTTTGGATTGTATAGGTTTTGCTATAGTATATTTCGAGAATTTATCGATTGCCGTGAGAACCAGATCCTTTCCGACTGAAAATATATCCAAGTGGACTATTTGTCCTGGGAACTGAGGAATTGGCGTGGCTTGGATTTGTGGTTTCATCGGATGCCGATCGTATTTATTTTCTTTGCACACGACGCATTTTTTAATTATATTTTTGATTTTTCTTGTCATTGCGGGAAAATAGCTATTTTCAAGAACTTGTAATTTATTTTCCCTTGCGTTTCTGTGTGCACGCTTATGTACCTTTAGGATAATTTCTTCTTGCTCTTGTTCGCTTTTAACATCTCTTACCTGTATGTTAGAAAATCTAATTTTATAGTTTCGGAAATGGTCTAGAAATATGTCCTGTATCATTCCTATATTTGATTCGGATGTTTTGATACAATTTATGATTGATGGGTAGAGGTATTTTTTTAAAATTTGTACTAAATTATCCGTATTAAATTCGGTTTGAGTTATTGTATGCCTGTGATAGGTGGGGAAAACAATTTCGAATTTGTATTCGGATGTAGGACCGCTATTGAGAAAGATTTGGTTTTTGAACGCATTTATGGGGACATTGACATGATATATTAAATTGTGAGCAGAGCTTTCTGCGCTATTTGTTGCTATAGAGAGTGTGTGGATATCAGTTTCTTGTGGTATTCTTGACAGAGCATCCGCGACAAGGTTAGCTTTACCTGGTTTGTACAGGAGTTCGTAGTTGTATTCTTCGAGAATAGCTTTCCAGCGTTTCATTTTGCTGTTATTATTCTTGTTACTCAAAGCATAAATGAGGGGCTGGTGATCAGTGTATATCTTCACTTTTGCTGATCCGTACAGGAAATTTCGGAATGAATTTAGTGCCCATATTATAGCTAGAAATTCTTTCTCATTGGCAGCGTAGTGCTCTTCTGCCTTATTTAACGTTCTTGAAATAAAAGAGATAGGCTTGTTGTTCTGCGATAGAACCGCGCCTAATGCAAAGTTGGATGCATCGGTTGTGAGTTCCATTTCTTTGCTAAGATCGGGGTATGCTAGTACTATGTCTTCGGATATCAAAGTATTCTTTATTCTATTAAATGCCTCTTTAGCTGTTGGATTTAAATTTATTGAAACAAGGGAAGATTTTCTTTTTGATATTCTTCCTTCTTCCCCTCTTAAGAGTGATGTCAGGGGCTTGGCTAATTTCGCATAGTCCCTTATAAACCTTCGGTAGTATCCCGATAGGCCTAGGAATGATCGAAGTTCTTTTAGTGTCTTAGGTTCTGGAAAATTTGCTATTGCTTCTACTTTAAGCGGGTTTGTCCTTATTCCTTCCGGAGAAATAATATATCCTAAGAACTCGACTTGTTTGTGAAAAAATTTGCACTTGTCAAGTTGTACCTTTAAGTTAGCGTCTTTCAAAGTTTTAAAGACCTTTTCGATATTATGCATGTGCTCGTCCTCTGTCTTACTGAAGATAATTATATCATCAATATAGACATAACATCTCTTTCCGATATGTTCCCGGAGAATGTCATCGAGGGCTCTTTGGAAAATTGACGGCGCATTTTTGAGTCCGAATGGCAGCCTGGTGAACTCATATTTGCCGTTACAAACAGAAAAGGCGGTTTTTTCGTAATCGGTTGGTTTCAGTGGTATCTGGTGAAACCCACTCTTAAGATCAAGTACTGTGAAAAATTTGTTTTCGCGAAGCTGCGATGTGACAACGTTTATCTCTGGTATGGGATACCGATCAGAAATGGTTGCAGAATTTAGTTTCCTATAGTCTACGACCATTCTATACTGCTTGTTGCCTTCTGAATCAGGTTTTTTACTTACAATCCATACTGGGGAATTGTATGGGGAACGCGAAGGCCTAATAATACCATCTCGTAATAGTTTTTCTATTTGTTTTTCGATTTCGGTTTTTAAGGCGATAGGGTAGGGATAAAACCTAGTATAAATAGGGGAATCAGTGTTTGTACGTATTTCACCCACTACTTTTGTTGTAAACGTGAGCCTTTCGTCGGGTTCTGAAAAAAGTTTGGTGTGTTTTCTCACTAACATATTTAATTTTTCTTTTTGTGTCGGAGTCAAGTGTTCGTCTCTTATTTCTATTGAGTTCAGAGGGGCATGAGATGCTTGTTGCTTCATTTTTACTTTAATGCCCTTTCCTATTTGTAGAAAGTTCTCACCTATATGGATAACAGCGTTGAGCTGCTTTAGCGTTTCGTTCCCTAAAATGCCGTGGAATGACTTTAATGATGGCATTATGTAAAATTTAATTTTTTCTTTAAGGTTGAATAAATTAGCGAAAGTGTGTTCCTTAATTTCCACATCTCCTGCAACGGACTTTGCATAAAAAACATGTTTATTTACTAGGGGGTTCCTTACGAACTGAGGTTGGATGTAATTTTTTGTTGATCCTGTGTCGACTAAAATTTTCAAGGTTTTACCGCTCTTCGTCGTGAACTCTATATACGGCAACGAAGAGCTCATCATTCTAAAAAATGAATATCATTAAATTCTAGATATTGGTTGTCAAGCTGTGGTGGCTCTTGCGACGAATCTAGGTAATCATTCAAAGTTTGATCTTCTTGTTCATCCGAATTTTCGATATTTTCTTCGTATTGTTGGTACTCGGAGTCTATATGGAAATTCCGTGCAATTTTTCTTTGTGGTTGATTAGTCGATGGTGGAGGTCTTTCTCGGTTATAACTTGGCCTTGGCCTATTCATATAGTCAATTCTTCTAGTGCGTAAGCTTTCGTCTACCTCCATTGGTTCTGGAGCAGGTTGTGGCCTGGGACCTTGGGGCCTAGGGGGCGGTTGTGGTTGGAAATCATAGCGTCTATCTGGTATAAACCTTTGTTGGGGATTGCTAAATTGGAAATTTTCGCGAGGTGTTTGGGGATTATGGGCAAGCTGAGGAAAGAATGCCATTGGACGCGAACGAGGAAGAGGTTGTGGGTTGCGAGGGAATTGATGTAAATTCTGGTGATTGCGTGTTGATTGCATTTGGGAGCTATATCCGCTTCTGCCAGGATTACTACTATGAGCGTAATTTGCTCTATATGTTTGATTTTCGAGCTTTAGACAGAGGTGCAGGGCTTGAGGGAGATCCACCGGCTCTCTCATACCAAGGAGCTTCGGAAGATCGCCATTTAATCCTCGTATAAAAGTATCGAGGGCTTTATCCCTGTAAGTTTGAGTCAGTAAGCATACAGATTCGTTTGACGCATTTAGGCTTCCTAATTTGTTTAATATTAATGACAAATGCTTGTAAACTCTTTGATAAAAATCTTGTACTGAGGACCTACCCTGTATTAACGAAGTCATCTGATATTCGAGAGTGGCTAGGTCTCTCTTGTCAGCATAGTGCAATGATAAGCACCTTACAATGGCTGTCCAGTCAAGGGGAGTATTGTATGACTCCAGTGCTATATCGGCTTCTCCCACTATTTTATTCCTGACAGTATTCAATATACCGTAATATTTGGGTGTGCCTTTTGTGTTCTCATATATTTGCAGAACACGCTCTACGCTTTTCCTCCAAGAGTTGAATTCACCTTGCCCTCCGGAAAATTCGCGTAAGCATTTCACTATGTCGGGAATCTTATCAAGATCTCCCAAATTATTCCTAAACCGTTCGTCTATTGCCTGGTCATTGACTATGTTCTGTCCTGAGTTAGGGTTAAGGGTTGCTTGTATTATTTGTGGACCCTGTCGTGTAAAAACTTCTGTCGCTATGTTAGAAATTAATGTATTTAGATCGTCTAAACTGATTTGCGTATTAGGTGCATGGTTACTGCCTTGGGGAAGGACAGCAGGTCGTATTAAATTTTCAGGATTCGACATGTTTGAAAAATTTTCCTATAGGTAAAATCTACACTTTTCTATTTAATTTTCTATTTAATTTAAGAAGCACTTTTCGAAATTGATTGTACAAGGATTTGCTAAATTTTTATATGGATTGTCTTCTCTTTTCTTTTTTTATTTATTATATACTATATTTAAATGTATAATAATTTGTCAATACTAATAAGCAAATAATAATAATAAGCAAATAACATTTAAAGATCTATTACTATTTATATTTTTATTCTACCTTGAATTGATGAAGTTTCTTGTTCTCCGGATAGTTGGCTTGGCACGTAATGCCGTCCTTTTTGCTGTCTGCTCTGCTACTAGGGGGCCAATCACTATCACTTTGTTTGTTGTCAATTTTTTCTGGCTTTTCTGAACTTTTACTTGTTGATTTTTGTTCCTCCTTTTTTTATTCCGCTACCACTCACTTTTCACTCGGAATTTTTGTGTTGTGTTTATCTCTACTTCTTTTATTTTTTAAGTTAATTTCAATTTAGTCTTGCTTTTTTTTATAGACTTCTTTTCTGTATTTATTATTTGTTTAACAGTTAACTTATCCGCGCCGGTAAATAAGAATTTATCCGGTTTATAGTTCAACATCTACTGTGGCTCTCCAATTTTACTCTTATGCGCTTATGCACCTTTTTCCAATAGGAAGTTTTATTAGCCTTAAAGTTTTATTAGCACTGAAAACACTTTTTTGAGCTTATTTTCAATTTTACTGTTTGTTTATTACTTTTTGTTTTACAGTTAATATGCGATTTTGCGTAATATTTTTTATTTAATTTTGATTTAATTTAATTGTTCATTTATTCACTTTAATTTTTGTTTCACTGTTAATATGCAATTTTTGCGTATTGTTAATTCCAAATTAATTTTTTCATTTAATTACTTTATGTTTTAGCAACTGTTGTTTTAATGATAGCAAAGTTTCTGTACATAGAAAAAGGTTCTTTTTGTATGTTTTTCTTGATTTTTACTGCACTTTACTGCACTTTTTTCTGAAGGATACGCTTTACTGTAGTTGTTTCGAAGGATACGCTTTACTGCACCTGTTTCGAAGGATACACTTTAACGTACCGATGATTTGAAATTTGCTCGGGCTTTAACGTACCGATGATTTAAAATTTGCTCGGGCGCCAGTTAATATTTCCCTTTATTGGGAAAATAAAAAAAAAAACACAGTTTTTATTTACTCGCGCAGCGGTCTTTATTGAAGTCAGAATAAAACTTAAAAACTATTTTACATTTAGATTCTATTATAATTTATTTTTGCTTAGTGGACTTAATTATAAAAGTGGCATGATTACTGATTTCTCAAGAAATGCTAAAATAATAATTTAAAAGAAAAGTCAATGTAAGCAAAGTTATTGCCCTCATTTCTAAATAATAAAATAATATTCTTAAAGAAAAGTTAATGTAAGCAATTGTATTTAATACTCAGGTTGCATTATTTTCAGGTGCAATGAACTTCTTTTAACTAATTAGCAAATTACAACTTTGCACTTTTTGATTTGATTATTTTATTTGTTTTAAATATATTTTTTATAAACGTTTACGTTAACTTATATGCTGACATTGCATTATCGTGAGAACCGCAATCGGCTGGAAGTCCCACTGGTATGGATATGCTGAAGTTGCAATAATCGCACACTCAGCAGTATCGCGGGAACAACCACGCCAGCGGCAGCGAACGTCAGCAGCACCGTTCATCGAGCAGCACAAAAGTGGGTATAAAAGCGGAGGGTGATTTGGTATGGAGCCCATTCAATTTATTCAGTCTATCCAGTCAACGCTAGTCAACTGTAGTCAGTGAAGTCAGCTCTAGTCGAGTCAGTTCTTAACACATAACACACATAACAAAAACCTGATCAAACACCAGCCTTAAAAAGCGGGTCCCTGTGAAGGCTTAATATATTTCCCAAACAAAAACCTGATCAAACACCAGCCTTAAAAGCGGGTCCCTGAGACGGTTATAAAATAACAAAATTAGATTAAGTAATAAAAATAAAAGGTAAATAAAAGTAATAACTAAAATCATAATAGTCTCTTGTGTTTTTAATTCTAAAAAATAAGTTACAAAATAAATTGTAACATTTTGGCGCAGCCGGTAGCCGCGTAAATAATAACATCAAGGAAATATAATTATCCTTGCGTTGATCTTGCTCAAGAAAAAACTGTCAGGTGTAGCAAAACCAACAATACATAAAAGTCTAAATCCTAGCTACCTTGTATTGTTGCATCCTACACACGACGGTGTAGAACTGCACAGACAAATTGAATAAAGTCTAAATCCTAGCTACCCTCATATTGTCATTGCAGGACTAATCGCTAAAGCAGATCAAGGCAAAAAGGAGAATTACCTTGATTGTAAAAATTCTGCGCGGTTGCGAACAAACTTATATAATAAAATAATAATAATAATAATAATAATAATATAAAGTGAAAATAAGCCTAAACCACAGACCACTATGAAGATAATAACCAGAAGAACATGGGTAAGTAGAAGACAGTTTTAATGGCCAATCCACAGACACAGACAGACAAATTAATAAAACGACAAGTATAGTTATTAAATGGACAGTCTACAAGTTCTCGCGTGGACACAGCCCACTACCAAGATGATTACCAGCGGAACATAGAAAGAAGATCACAGTCACCCCAGCAAAACCATACTACTGAGAGAGCGGAAATTGAAAGGATCAAAATGCCTTCGCTGTATGTGATTATTAAGATCGTAAACAACACAGTCCCATCATTCTTCGGGACCGATGGACCTGACTTACCATCAGAAGTATGCAGGTACATACAAGGATGCAAGATGGTAGAAAGAGAAGTACTCACAGGTGCAAATAACGTTCTAACACAAGATGTGATACAGTGCCTGAAATTGCGACTGCTGGGGGGTGCATACTCAAAAATATCCCAGATGACTTTTGGTTCAGTGGACGCATACTGTAACACCATCAAGAAGTTTTATCTAAAAAATAAAAGCCTGGATAAGATAAGGGAGCTGATCTTGGGTTGCAAACAGAGCATCAGAGAGTCAGCATGCAAATTTGGAGAACGCCTGGATAGCCTATTGAATGAGGCAAAAACAACAATAGAGAACGAATGGCCGGTGGGGCCTGGCCGGGAAACCATGCTGCAGGACTTCAAGAGGATAGCGGTAAGAAGCTTCATCAAGGGTCTGAAGGACCATGCTCTTAAAGCTCGATTTGTGGGGCAGGAGGAGGAAGAGCTCACTAAGTTGATAGAAATAGTCGAGAACGCTGAGGAATTGTTTGGCGAACCAACACACAGTATCAACACAATAGATTCAGAAGTCCCCTGTAGTTTTTGCAACAGGACGGGGCATGAATGGAATAGCTGCAAAAAGCGGCTAAACACACCATACTGTATGAGCTGTGGAAAATACGGTCATGAAATGGGGCCACTGTGCAGGAATGTCGTGAGCTGTACGTTCTGTGGAAACAGCGGGCACGATGTGGAAAACTGCAGGAAGAGACTAGGCTCCTTATACTGCCGATTGTGTAGAATAAATGGCCACAAGGAAACCCCTTTCTGTGAGCCAAGAAGAAACCTACCCAACCAAAATCAATTGGATAGAAGGACGACGGAAACAAATAAGAGGATAACAAACACAGAATTCCGTGGAGGCCCACAAATAACGACGGGACAAAACATGAACAGAGGGGCAAACAGAAACAATGGTATACGCCCAACCTGTTTTAAATGTCAGCAACAAGGACATTTTGCACGGGACTGCAGCAGTAATATTAGACAGACTGAAGCAATGGGTGCAGGGATCTACCAACAGGCACGAAATAGTAACAACGGCAGGGACCTAGCTAACTATGCCGTAGAGGCCCATAGCAACACAATTTGGACAAATGCTCAGGGAAACGAAATTCGGCCCAGTTATCGCCAATAACTGGGGTCCGGCAAATTAACAGAAAATTAGATTGGCATAAAAAAGAGAACAAATACAAGTATAATAAAGAACAGAAACAAAGAATCGGGTAAATAAAGATGATACGGAGACTGACTCAGAAACAGAGCAGCCAACCAGAATAGCAACCGAGGGAGTTGTACACTCGGTAAATAAGGAGAACGGGCGCACTAAAGAAGAAAATACTTCGAAAGATAATAAATTAAACAAAAAAAAGGAGGAAAAAAGTCAAGAGATGGTACGAAATGTAGAAGATAGTACTGAATCACCGGGCAATGTGGACACAGTTTTTATTACGCTACCCTGCCAAGGAGCTAGGGAGCGAAAATTGGTCTTACTTGTAGATACGGGAGCAGTTACTAAAGTACCGGTTAATATCATATCAAGAGATAAAACCGTGGTTGTGCAAAAACAGGCAAATCAAGAGAACGGGCAAACTTTGGAAGTAAAAGCAGAAAGAGACAAAAGATTAAAACATAAATATGAAGAGAAACAAAGTGAAGAGATAATGCCAAATATAAATAATAGTACTGAATCACCGAGCAATGTGGACACAGTTTTTATTACGCTACCCTGCCGAGGAGCTAGGGAGCGAAAATTGGTCTTACTTGTAGATACGGGAGCAGTTACTAAAGTGCCGGTTAATATCATTTCGAGAGATAAAACTGTGGTTGTACAAAAACAGGAGATTTCCCCAGGAGTTTATGTTGGAAATGCTGTGGTCAACATTAAAAATGGAGGCACAGCAGTACCCATACTGAACGCAACCGAGAAAGATATCCCATGGAGGAAGGAGATCCAGTCGAGATTTTCAAAATTCAACCACTACACGCAGTATAGAGGAACACAACAACACACATTGTCATTGGCAAAACAGGAGGAAAGACTAAGACGTCTAAAAACCAACATTATGACGGAAATGAATTGGAAAAAGAGAAGAAGGAAAAACTCACCACAAAATCGACACTGGAGCAGTGTTGTTATACCATGCCTATCATGGTCTTAAGGTCTTCAATGGCTGAAATAGAAAAAGAAATACATATTTATACAGGTCTAAATTAAGGAATAACGGAACTTAACATGCCGTAGGAAATTTTTTTTTTATTTTTATCCCTCGCTTGTAATTTCCTATTACTTTTATAGGTTGACGTCAAAGGATCTGAAAGAAGCAAAATAATTAGTAAAAGGGAAAGGTTAAAAAAGGATGGAACGCTACTTACACGGTATCACCTTCTTTTCGACCAACGGATACTTTTCTAAAAATAAAATGAAGCAGACAGATTAGTTAGAAGCCGCAACAGATTTACGAAAACGTATTAAAATAAGAATAAATAAGAGACGTATAAATTTTTTTTTAATAATATTTAAATTCTAGAAATTTTGCGAGCAATGAAAGTTTTTAAAAATATTCTTCAAAAATGAAACTAAAGAATATCCAAATGAATTTCACTCCAGATTATTTTGTGTTGAAAGCACGAATTACACTCACTGTCTTGCGCGACATGAAGAAAAATTGGAAACCGATAATCACGAAATCACGCCCGATTACTTATTTATTTTTATTATTGTTTTATTCTCCCCAAATAAAATTATTTTGTTGGACAATAACATTGAGGATTTTTATAGGAAAAAGCAGTAAATAAATTCAAGAAAAACTTTAAAAAGACAAAGAACAATATGTTGAAATTAAAATATTTAAAAGTATAAATCAAAACGAAAAAAAATATGACAAAAGCTTTAACAACAAACTTAAAGGAAATCAAGAGAAAGTAAAATGAAAGATTTGGACAGACACCCAACTTACCTGTGTTCATCGCAGGGTTAGAGATGGCAGTGTTGTTGTGGATGTTGTTGATTATTCCATGAATATAAATGGGACCATTACCTCTAATCAAATTGAATGTAGCTGAGGCTTCATAGAATTCAATGTCGGGATTAACGGCGCGTGTTTCACCGGCTTCAAAACGGCAATAGGGATCTTCAAGTTGTCTTTAACAGAGTGCACCTCTACAACATTGAATTCATCCTCCTTTGCTTCTGCACCCAAAAGAATTTGTCTGATGATTAATTTTTGACCGCGGGGATAATCCTCATCATTGGATAATACTTCCCATTCAACCGAGTCGTTTTCGCCTTTCAAAGTAACACCATAGAATGATTCGTCAGACATTGTGATTTTGTGGATTCTTTAGGATTAAATTTGTATAATAAATTCTTCACGTAACTCGTGTTATTTGCACACAAAATGATATTTTCCACCACAGAGACGAAAAGGAATTCGCGAAGTTTTATGTATGTAACTATGTTGGTTTGCCTGTGTATGATTTTTTTTTTGCTTTTGTTTATAAACGTTTAGACAAAACCAACTGCACTTACGAAAATCACATTATAAACTGCACAATGGAATTTAATTTTTAAATTTTTGCATTAATGCAGTTTTAATGTTCTACAAAATTATTGTATGAAATACACTAGAACTGCAATACATGAACAAAAAGCGACCCAATTGGCATAGACATCCAATTGAGTAAAAAAATTAAGAAGATATAACATATGTATAGTAAAAATATACATACACATTTATAGCGATAATCGCTAAATTATTGAACCAAATAGTTCTTACTAAGTTATGGTTGAGTCATGGCGCAATAAATACAAAATTGTTATACGTATTGCATAAAACTTGAAATGCAAAACTGTTCACAATTATGTTCAGTGACAAAAATTGTCGGCCATTTATGCATCAACAATGACAATGACGGTTAACGAAATCAATTAAGTTTAGGTTTAATTTATAAATTTGAAACAAAGAATTTAACTCAAATTAAATTCCAAAAATTTCCAACTGGGTTATGAAACATGATTCCACGGCAAAATTTTGCCAGATAATTTCACGGCCAATGACAACTAAATCAAACTGCATAGTTTAATGTACGTATGTGCATATGTATATGTACGTATATGTGTGCATATGGATATGCAAACAGTAACAAAAAGAAAAAAAAAACTTTTCGACTTTTTTTTCTGTTTGTTGTTGATTTGAAAATAATTATACGCGTATGTATAATTTTTCTTTCAGATCAACAGAAACAACAAAAGTATTAAATTTCTTTCACTAACAATATACTAACAAATACAACTGAACTCACTTTTTAATAAAAAAAAGTGCTTTAATCAGTTGAAATTTTGTAAAATTTTTTCTACTAATTTTTTGCAACGTTTTAAAATGTTTTTAAAAGATTTTCAATTTCATGTAAAAGTTATTTCAAGGTTAAGACAAAAGATAAAGCCAATGTTAAAAATTTTATCAACCAAAGAATTTGTCACACATATGTACATACAATTTAATATTAAGTAAAAATTAAGGTCATACTCATACACAATACACTTAAAGAAAATTCATATAATTTTGAAAATAACTTGAGTCGAGAAAGATTACACTAACATTCTTTTCTCTATCTGTAGGCAGAAGATCTTATTTTCTATCATTTAGTACTTACATTGTTAAGAAAAAATCTTACTTAATTCCTTTTTGAAGAGAAAACTGCCACATAAAAATAAGGTTAATAATTTTTTTAAATACCGGTAAATGTCCTGTAAATTAACAGTCAAGACTGGTATTAAGGCCGAAAATTCTTTTTAATAGAGAAAATAAAATACCTATGTACAATCGTAAAAGTAAATTACGAAAAATTGAATTTATATTTAATTTATGAAAAATGTTAAACAAAATATGATTTATTTCAGGCATACATACAATTTAAAGTTGAAAATTATAGGAATTATATTTTTAACACAACTCTTCTCAACTAGTAATAAGCAATTGAGAGAAAAATATACAAAAATAGAAAACCAACCAAATATTGATACAAACTTAACTTATAGAACTTAGAAACAAATAACAAATATTTTAAATTTTTGATCAAAATAAGTAGAAAACGCAACAAGCAAATATATGTAAGAAAATTTTTTTTTAAATCATAATAATAAAATCCTGTAACTGGTTGAGTATAACAAATCCAAAATATTCAATATAATAATAATAAGAAATAATAGTAATAAGGAAAAATTGTAAGAAAAGAAAATTTTATATAAGTATACGTAAGAAGAAATTGTTAGTTATAAGATTAAAAATATTAACCAGCGTTTAAAAAAAAAAACAACCAACAATCATCATCCCGTTAACAAAGAAGAATCCAACAATCATCAACAGCAGCCTATACCTATCAACCTCACGCAACCGCAAAACCTACATACGATACTACAACGCATACATGGACGAAAAACCCAGTTCCGACAACAATAAAGAATCCAATCCAAATATCAACAGACACACAGCCATAACCTTCAACCTCACACAACCATAATCAACAGTTAAAGCTATATGCGATGGCACAACACATACATGAACGGAAAACGCAGTTCCGTTAGTAAATGGGAAATCACCCCAACGTCAGTAACAACCTCAACATTTCACCAACAACATCATATTTTTTCCTTGGTGACGCAGCAAACGTACCAAGTCGACAGTCACCAACTAATGGTAAACTGCGAACCTTCAGGCAATCGAGGCTCGGGAGATAATTACATATTACTCCGAGAGCTGCCAAAGCTGTATCGCCAAGGTAGTCGGATGCATACACACATCTATTTTGACTTGATTCCAGAAGGATGGCTACGAAACATCCTAAGACAGGATGTTTCTTGTCCGTAAGGGGGGAGGGATGTTATGAGTCATTTTCCCCTAACCAACAGAAGTATCAGCGACAGCGGAACATACGCTGCACACACATACTGACGTTGAGTTATTTTCCCTCAACCAACAAAAAATACCTACAGCAGCAAAATATACGCTGCATACATACATACACAGACATATGCTGACGTTGCAATAACGCTGCATACAATACTGACGTTATTACCAGTAATTTTCCTACAGATATATGCTGACATTGCATTATCGTGAGAACCGCAATCGGCTGGAAGTCCCACTGGTATGGATATGCTGAAGTTGCAATAATCGCACACTCAGCAGTATCGCGGGAACAACCACGCCAGCGGCAGCGAACGTCAGCAGCACCGTTCATCGAGCAGCACAAAAGTGGGTATAAAAGCGGAGGGTGATTTGGTATGGAGCCCATTCAATTTATTCAGTCTATCCAGTCAACGCTAGTCAACTGTAGTCAGTGAAGTCAGCTCTAGTCGAGTCAGTTCTTAACACATAACACACATAACAAAAACCTGATCAAACACCAGCCTTAAAAAGCGGGTCCCTGTGAAGGCTTAATATATTTCCCAAACAAAAACCTGATCAAACACCAGCCTTAAAAGCGGGTCCCTGAGACGGTTATAAAATAACAAAATTAGATTAAGTAATAAAAATAAAAGGTAAATAAAAGTAATAACTAAAATCATAATAGTCTCTTGTGTTTTTAATTCTAAAAAATAAGTTACAAAATAAATTGTAACAATGTGATCATGTTTTTCCTCATGTTCAGAATGAACTGTAGAGGAATCATCAATATTATTAAACAAAGAATCATTAGATGAGCAACAGCTTAATGTATTAATAACACCAG
This sequence comes from Lypha dubia, assembly GCA_947311025.1. NCBI lineage: Eukaryota > Metazoa > Arthropoda > Insecta > Diptera > Tachinidae > Lypha > Lypha dubia. The sequence goes on from OX371263.1 coordinate 37,100,052, forward strand.
AGTCATTATTAATTCTACTGAGAAAATCGGCAAGTTGATTGTCCTTACCCTTCAGGTAATTCACAGTTTGTTTAAAATCGCTTAGTTTTATGATCCACCTGTAAAGTCTTGGGTTTAGTTCTCTACTTTGTGACTTTACAAACAACCATCTTAAGGGTTAATGATCCGACAAAATTTCAAATTTCACGCCGTATAAATACGGTCTAAAATAGTTAGTCGCCCACACAATTGCGAGCAACTACTCTTCGGTAGCCGAGAAATTTTTTTCGTGCTCATTTAAAGTCAATGCATACAGGATGACCGCTAAACTGCGCCAATAGCATTTAAGCTAGCGTCAGTTATCAACTGAAACTGTTTATTAAAGTCGGGGAATTTTAGTACTGGCGATTCAGTTATTATTCTTTTTAATTTGTCAAATGCATTTATAAAATTAGAGTCATCTTTGTTCAATTTTGCACCTTTTTTTAAATACTTAATTATAGGGTATGCCACTTTCGAATAATCCCTTAAGAATTTTCTATAATATCCCGTGGCACCCAAAAATAATTTTATAGCTTTAACAGAAGTGGGAAGTTTAAGTTTTAAAATTGTATCGACCATTGTAGGATTTGGTTTTATTCCTTTTGGTGTTAACAAATGTCCCAAGAAAGGCGTTTCTTTCGAAAAGAACTTACACTTATTAATTTGAATCTTAGGGTTTGCTTCTCTCAGCTTTTGAAATACTTTAGGGTAATTCCATTTTAAATCAACGAAAAAAAACGCAATTTTTTACCTTACCCTCTTAGAATTGTACAATAATTTTCATGAATGTTCTACATTGCTATACAAATATAAATTCAAAGATTTTAAGTATCTAGCTTTTGTGGTTCCGGAAATATGGCGCTTCGAAAAGTAGAGAATTCATTAAAAACACTTATAAGTGGTCTGCCAATATTGCTCATATCTTCAAAAGTTTTTAACGTACATGGTCGAAATTGGTCTCACTTAATAGTTATTGGAAATAGCTTTAAAACTACATTTAGAATTTTTTTTTTTGCGAAAGGTCAAAGGTCACTGTCACATGATTTAGAGTTTGGGAAGCTATATCTCAAAAAATGAAATTTTTAAAATTCTGAAAAAAATATATGTTGATCCCGATAGTCTCTTCTGCATTTTGTGCCAAAAAATTTGAGTGAGCTCTTATTAGTTCTTGAGATATAGACAATAATGTGAAATTGTTTGAAAAATTTTAATACTATTTATTTATTATTTTTTTTTTATTACAAATTTCAAATTTAAATAAAAAACCTAGTGCACGTAGGAAAACTATTAAACATTTGTTTAATGTTTTTTCTCATAAAGTTTTCTATTAAATCGAAAGCAGTAGAAAATCGATCGGAAAAAATTGCGTGTTTTTTTTGTGTTTACCGTGACAACGTTTATATTGAAGTGCTGTAATCCTTTCAGTAAATCGGGACATTCTAAATATGTAAAATGACTAACAAGAGTCCAGGAGTGGATGTTAGAATTTATAGATGTTCCCAACATTTCAACGTCCCATAAAGTATGTTGTACCTGCAGAAATTGAAAAACCATAGCGATGCTTGTAACATTCAAGAAATTTCCGAACCGTTTACATTCCAAGAGCGTTCGCAATCTGATGAAGAAGCATCCGGTACAGAGGCGGTTTTGTTAGACAAATTAAACGAAGCCCTACCGTATATGGAACACTCACCTATCAAGAAGAAAAAACTTATTAAAAAAAGTTACAGAATCGAAAAATTTGAGAGCTTAAGTACTTATATAAAAAAAAAACTTTTTGTATTTTTAACAAAGGAAGATTATAAAGCAGAAGAAGAGATTCTTAAAAACAGGTTTATTGGCGTGAGAACTATACCAGGAACACAAAAATTCCACTATTTTCTTCCAGAAGGAAATTCAAAACTTAAAGTAAAACTGTTCTCCGAAGACCGGGAATTTATAATTGAAAAAATTTACAATTAATTAATCGCATGTGTTTGTAATATAAATATGTAAAATAAATATTTCTTACTTTAAACTACTTTTGTCTAAATTAATATTTGCATTTAATACCAACCAAATAAATTAAAAAAAAATAAATATAAAAAAAGTATAAAATTTTTTCAAACAATTTCACATTATTGTCTATATCTCAGGAACTAATAAGAGCTCACTCAAATTTTTTGGCACAAAATGCAGAAGAGACTATCGGGATCAACATATATTTTTTTCAGAATTTTAAAAATTTCATTTTTTGAGATATAGCTTCCCAAACTCTAAATCATGTGACAGTGACCTTTGACCTTTCGCAAAAAAAAAAATTCTAAATGTAGTTTTAAAGCTATTTCCAATAACTATTAAGTGAAACCAATTTCGACCATGTACGTTAAAAACTTTTGAAGATATGAGCAATATTGGCAGACCACTTATAATTGTTTTTAATGATTTTTTCATTTTTTGACGCGCCATATCTCAGGAACAACAGAAGCTGGAAGTCCAAAATTTTGCATTTGGCTTAGTTAAGTAAGGTGCAAAAAGTTAACTAACTTTCAAAAGATTCAAAGGTGGTCGGGAAAATCCAAAAAACAACTTAGAAAAAATAAGTGAGATCCACACAAAAACATAAATGTGAAAATAAGGCCAAGTTCGTATCCAAAAAGTTTCGGCCGTAAAAAGTACTGAGATCAAAATAAGGACCAAGTTCTTGATATAATCACAATACAATTGACCTGTGTGGATTATACCAAATCTTGGAAATAGCAGGTTTTTCTCGGTTCATTTCTAGGCAACCTGCAAGCTTGGCAAAATTTTTCCAAGAATTCTTTCCCATATTATAAAGGCAAAAAAAATTTGCCAAGCTTACAGGTTGCCTAGAAATGAGATGGAATTATACCTATCAAGAATCTGATGAAATCCACTTTTTAGGTCAAGAACCGAGAAAAACCTGCTATTTCCAAGATTTGGTATAATCCACACAGGTGAATTGTATTGTGATCTTGATAGTCTTATAATCCCATCGTGCAAAAGTGCTTTACTTGCTTCTGGAAATCCCTTTTCAAAGATGAAGGTTATGGGTAACATCTTGTGTAAACCGGAGTATCCGAAGAGGTTCCAATTTCTCCAATAATTTTAGTTGTGTAAGTTAATATCTCATTTGGATCCGAAAAAAGTTTTGAATACTCTTTCACAATTATGTTCATCTCTTTCTTCTGAAGATTTCTAAGGTTATCAAGTTTAATATTTATATTGTTTACCGATTTTGACGGCAGTGTTTTAAATCCTATTTTCTTGCCATTTCTTAACATCATATATCATCCCGTATGAATTACGGTTTTTAATTCCCTAAGCGTATCATTACCCAAGATCCCGCCAAAAGTTTTAAGGGAAGGCATTAAAAAAAATTTTATATTGTTTTCTAAATCAAAAAGTTTTAAGTAAGTGTGTTCTATTATTTCAATATCTCCCATTATCGACTTGGCAAAGAATGGTGCTTCGTTTTGTATTTTTTTTTTTTCCTTGCCATCCTGTTTCAACCAGGAATTTAAGAATATTGCCGCCCTCCGCTCACACCTCAAAGAAAGGGAGTGCAGAGCTCATTATTCTAAAAAATAAATGCCGGTTGGTTCTGTGTACCCCCCTGGTGAATTGCGTCGCCTTTATTTCTTCTTTAATACCCATAGTTTCGTACCTGTTGTTGCTGTGGAAGAACTTCAGTATCAATATGGAATGTCCTCTGCGCCTTTCTTTGTTGATTTTGTATTGAATGTGGCATTTTGCCTTGCCAGTTATTTTGATTATGTCTGTTAATATAGTTTGCATGTCGAGATTGTATACTCTGGTCTACGTCCATTGGTTCCGGACGATTCTGAGGCCTTGGTGGGATATTGGATTGATGTTGTTGCCCCCTATTAAAATTTTGCCTATATTGCCAAGCTGGCGTTTATTTTGCGCTATGTTTGCTCTATGTGAAATTTGCGGTTTTCTATGATTGTGACTGTACGAAGCACGCCATTGCTGATTTTCCAGCTTCAGGCAGACCTGTAGAGCTTGAGGAAGATCAACAGGATATTTTATTCCAAGTAGTTTTGGTAACTCACCGTTAAGACCCCTAATGAAAGTATCTAGGGCCTTGTTACGATATGAGTGATTTAGCATATTTAATTCATCGTTACTCATTTGCGAACAACCTAACTTATTTAACATGAGGGATAAATGTGTATATACCCGTTGATAAAATTCTGGGATTTCACTACTTCCCTGTACCCACGTTGGTATTCCAACGTGGATAAATCTCTTTTATCTTATTACGCCCCAAATATCCATAATATTTAGACGTTCCCCATTATAGGCACATATATTGTCAGAATTCTACCCATACTCTTCTTCCATGAATTGAACTCTCCTGTTTGCCCAGAGAATTCCTTTGGACATTTCACTACGAGCGGTATTTTGTCCACATCGTTAAGATTTTCGCCCTGTCTATCTATTGGTTGGTCCTTAACGTTTGCTAACCTAGCATTTCGATTAAAAGTTTCTTTGATTACCTGTGGTCCTTGGTTTCTAAAGACATCTACCGCGATATTCGAAATAAGTGCTCTTAAATCTTCTATACTTAACTGAGCATTTGCGAAGTACTAGTTTGAATTGAGTATAGGGGGCCTTCCAAATTATTTTGATTTACCATTTTATTTTTATTATTAAAAATCAGAAATATTAACTTTGCTCAAAAATTATCGTTTGATATCTTTATATACTATAGTTTATTTGACAAAGAACCGAAGGCTCTTATATAATAAAAAATTATCTTTTTTTTTTCTTTTAATTGCTATTCTATAATTTTTCTGCACATTTAAAACAAATTTAAATATCATAAACTTAAATAACTTATTACTTCAGACTCTGAATTTCATGATAGCTACTGTAGTCGAATATGATATGTTTCATTTCACAGGATCACTTTATTTATTGGCTGCACTGCAACTTTTATCTTTTAATTTTGCTCTAATTTGTTTGCATATATTTTTTTATTTTATTTTCTGTATATCTTTGTTTATTTTTATATTTCTTAGTATGTATGTATTCCTTATTACACTGTATCACCTTGTTTATTGGTATTTCCTCCTACAATGTCTCTTTACTTTAGCAATTGATGTTTTTTCTTAATTTACGGAATATGTACACTAATTTTTATTGCTTTTCGGGAGCACTTATTTAGTTTTCATATATTAGCACTTGTCCTTTAAAGATTTTTTTTATTAGCACTTATCCTTTACGGATTTTTTTATTAGCACTTTCCCTTTACAGATTTTTTTTTTTTCAGCAATTATCCTTTACGAATTTTTATTAGCACTTATCCCTTACGGATTTTTTTATTATTGTTCTTTACGGATTTTGTCCTTGCGGCACAGGCTGTCACATAAATACCACCGTTTTGCTCCTTTGCTACTACAGAGCCTTGTTACCGACTTTTAGAATTAACTGTTTTAGCAGTTAAGATTTTGCGTAAAGCAAAAATAACAAACTTATTTTTTGTTTGGTCTTTACGACCACTTTTTAATCAATTAAAATATAAAAAAAACTAACTTAAATTATAAAGTATTCATTTTTATACTAGTGCAGTTGGCGTAAATAATAAGATGGCGTGATAATAATTCTTATTAAAAATTAATTTATAGATTTAATATGAATTACAATCATCGTCTGCAATTTATATTGAATTAGGTCATCTTAAAATACAAAGCGAAAATATCAAGATATGCAAAATATTACAAAAATACAAATTTATCTTACAATGTTTATTGTGTTAACTTGCACAAGCAAAAACATTATTCAGTTTCAATTCTCGCAGTGTACAGACGCGTTTTTATAATCGTTGCAACTAAATATTAAAAATTATTTAAAGTTAAAATCACAAAAAAAAAAATAAAACAAAAACGAAACATTCATTAAACAGTTATTATACTGGTTTTATTTAGATTTTTTGCTTGCGTGTAATTTACATATATATATATATATGCATACAAAAACTCATATACATAAGTGAACAGAAAAAAGAGAACTCTAAATGAGTTCATCTTCTGCCAGCAACAACAACAATAAATCTACAAGCAGTAGAAATGTTTATTTAACTTTGGTTGCTAATGACGACAACAAAAAAATGATTTAAACAAAAACCTGAATTTTACGCGATCAAGCTCTCCAAACATTAATATTGATCGAGAAGCAACAACAATTGCACTTTTTAGCAAACTTGTCAGCTTATACTACATATGTTCACACGACAAGATGAAGCACTTGCTTCGCTTTCTGAAGCATGTTTATGAATCTAGCTGTTCACACGACTCATGTACTTGCTTCGATTTGAGAGTTCTCTTTTTAATAACAAATAAAATCTAAAATGGACAAAAAAAATAAGTTAAAATTATTACGCATTTTTTAAAATGCACAAACATATTTTTTGTTTCCATTTTTGTTTTATCTTTATAGTTTAAATTCAATTTTTCACTTTTAATTACAGTTTTTGTTGTGCTTTTTGCATCTAGTTCAGATAAACTTCCGATAAATTACGATAAAATTTAGAGAAGACAGCAATTTTTCATGCTTCGCAAGTAGATACAATATGAATCTACATGCTTGGCTCCCGTTTTCTAGCGGCTAGCGCCTACAATGCTAAACATACTTTCTGGGGATCACGACTAATCACTCCTAAGGGTCGCGATTTGTTTATTACAGTTTCTAAAATTTGTTTGAATGTAGTTTCAAGTGGTCAGCCAACATATTGGCCATCAGATCGACAAAAAATTCCTGATGTTATTGACTTTGGAATAGCGAAAGGTGTGCCCAACGACATTTTTTTTTTTTTTTTTTTTTTTTTAATTAGGACCAGCACTCAGGGGATGACCCCTACGTATGCAAAGCATTGAGCCTGAACTAGGAAAATAGGTTTTGGGAAGGAGGATAAAGGGAGTAGTGTTTGTGGACATTCGATTTGAACTCTGACACACTGAAAGTGGCAGGAAAGACCTCTGCGGGGAGTTTATTCCACATACGAACAGTACGGCCAAAGTACGAATTCTCTCTGTAATGCGTGGTGCGGTTCACTGACATATCGACCACAAAGGGATGTGCTCCTGATGAAGAGCGTGTTATACGTGAAAAGTGGCGGGTTTCAGGAACAAGTTCCCTGATTTCATCAGAGCACACTCCGTTGTAGTAGCGATAGAACAGCGAAACACACCCAACATTGCGTCGATGCTCCAATGAGTCAATAGAGTTGGGTACCCTACTGTCACCGATAAGCTTCTTCGCCCTATCCTGTACGCGGTCGAGTAACTTCAAAATAGATTTTGAAGCACCGGCCCATACATGAGAGTTGTATTCCATTTTCGGTCGGATAAAGGTGGTATAAATATTAAGGAGATCAGATGGAGTGAAGTATGTCCTACACCGTCTTAGAAAGCCGAGGCACTTGAATGCTTCTTTTGAGACATGAAAAATGTGATCATTCCATCGAACATCACAGTGAATTTTCATGCCAAGAACATCAAGAGCTTCTGATTCCTCAATATCTATACCATCCATGTTTACAGATGGAGCAGCATGTCCGGTCATACGTATATGTGTGAGCATAGCACATTTGGTCTTTCCTGCGTTAAAATTTACCCTATTAGCATGACCCCAATTTGAAATTAACAGGAGATCGCGATTTAGCGTATCATTCATATTGGCCTGTTGCTGAATGAATACGAATGAACTAAGCTGCTGTCATCTGCAAAAGAGTAGATAGGGTTGGAAGTTTGACGTAGAAGGTCATTAAGAAAAATAAGAAAAAGGGTAGGAGAAAGAACGGAGCCTTGCGGTACCCTTGAATTTAACTTGAACTCTTTTGATGAGACCCCATCTACAACAACTCGTATAGTGCGATCTCTGAGAAAGCTCGATACAAATCGAGTGAAGCCATCACCGACACCAAAAGCAATCAGTTTTGACAAAAGTGCTCCATGCCACACTCTATCAAATGCCTTGGAAATATCTAGAGCCACCACTTTACTTTCGCCAAAGTGATGTATGCTATTACACCACTTCTCCGAAAGGAAAGCAAGTAGGTCCCCCGTAGAGCGGCCCCTACGAAAGCCGTACTGCCGGTCGCTAAGTAAACTGTTGAGCTCCAAATACTTCACAAGATGGAAATTCAACATACTTTCCATAACTTTGGAAAGCGCAGAACAAATTGCAATTGGGCGGTAATTTTCAGGGTTGTTGGCCTCCCCCTTTTTAGGGATCGGCGTTACATTGGCAACCTTCCAACACTTTGGAAATTCATCAGCATGGTACAAAGTGCTAAACAGGCGTGCCAATGGACGTGCTAACGTCGAAAAGCACTGTTCCAAGACCAGTGCTGAGATACCATCCGGCCCAGGAGACTTGTTTACGTTAAGCTTCGCTAAAACCTTTTTAACTGCACGCGCTCGAAAGAATATTTTTGGCATAGTTACAGATAGTCCCTCGAGAACGGGTAGTGGTTGACTGCTTTCCGGCAAGTGAGAATTTCTTGCAAACATTTCAGCCAGAAGGTTAGCTTTATCAACCGGGTCAGTGAATACATGGTCGTCCTTTAAAAGAGGTGGAATTGAAGAACGAGCATTATCCTTGACTCTTTTAACGAATGACCAAAAGCTCTTGCTACCCCGTGGAGCATCAATAACTTTAGTACGAAGGCGCTGCTCGTACAAAGCTTTTTCGCGCCTTAGTACTCTGGCACATGAAGATCTCGCCTTTTTGCGCAGCGAATTAGTATCGGCGTTTTTATTATTACGCCAGATACTAAATGCTTCCTCTCTGGATCTGATTGTATTTCTGCACGTCTGATTGAACCAAGACTTAACTTTCGGTTTAATCAAAATTTGCTTAGATGGAATGAAAGTTTTCATTCCCAGCAAAATGATATTTTCTACCATTTTCGCCATGGCATCGACGTTATTGTCTAGAAAGCATAGCTTCCAATTAAAATGCCGGAAAAACTCGTTGAGCTCAGCCCAACGCGCCTTTTCGTACATATATTTTAAACGCCTCGTAGCTGATTGGGAGTCGTTGCGAAGATTAGAGAACGAAAAGGTGGCGGAAATGGTACAATGATCCGAGTTACCAAGAGGTGCATTAACACTCACTTCATACTTTTCAGGGTGCGAAGTGAGAAAAAGGTCGAGAGTGTTGTTATTGTGCCCTTCAACACATGAAATATGTGTTGGCTCATTCACTAGTTGCGCAAGGTCATTATGCGCGGCGAAAAGCTCAACATATTGGCCTTCTGGGGTTGTGTGGCTCGAATGGTGAAGCCAAGATGAGTTGTGAACATTGAAATCACCAGCAACGACAATTTCACTGTTCGGACAGCTCTCAAGGATCTTCGAAATTGAATCGGAAAGGGAATCGAAGTGGGATAAGGTTTTATCCCTTGCCGCGTTTGGACTTCTGTAAAGAAACCCGAAATGTAAATAGTGTGTCCTGATTTTGAATTTAACCCAAAGACAGCTAAATTCTGGATCAGACGTGCCTAATGGTTGCTGGCACTGGTACACAACTTCATTACGTATGTATATTGCAAGACCCCTGTGTAAATTAAAAAGTGATAGGAGGTGATAACCAGGTATATGAAAATCCTGTGGATCAGAGTCTTCAGACACCTGGGTCTCACATAAGGCGAAAACATCCGGCCGATGGAGACAAATGTGAGCATACACAGAGAAAAAATTGGACCTTAGCCCCCTAATGTTACAGAAGTCAATTCTGAATTGACCTACCATAACAGTATGCAAAACCCAAATCGGACGCTCATTTTGCTATGCTGATACAAATGGTAATAATTGCTGTCGTTAGAGTGTTCAGTGACCAGTGCTATGCCTTCGCCAATGAACAGTCAAACAGCAACCAACACAACGGCATCAGCACAACAAATGGTTTTTATTTATTTATGTTTTTTTTTGGAAAATATGGAGCGGCTGACACTAACTTGGAGCCATAAAAGCCCTGGGCTGGTCATTTATTATAAATAATTTTTTGGATTATAATTAATTTTTATTTTTTTATTTTGTGTCACGGGGTCCGCACTATTCACTGTGCCAACACTGGTGCCCGTTAATTATTGTTTTTGAGTTTTGTTGTTATTTTTTTGTTTTGAAGTTTTATTATTATAATAAGTATATGTATATGTATATTGGAATGTATGTAGCTTTTTTTTTTTTTTTTTTTTTTTTTTGTTTTTGTACAGAAATATGCAGTGTAAAATTTTTATTTTTATTTATTTATTTTTTTTTTTTTTTTTTTTTTAAGTATATATGTAAGTATGTATGTATGTATGTGTGTTATGGCGTTTTTTTGTGTATTTATTTATTAAAGTATTTCCACATAAAAAAGGAGTAGAAAAAAAAAGAAATATGTTTGACGACAGAAGAGAAACTGGACGACACGCGGACAACATGTTTACACAGCAAAGAACAAAACACTACATGATTGAAGTTGAAGCATACTTAGATTTATCTTCAGACCAGTCGACTACAATTGTCAATATTTACTCTCATAAAACTGCAACAACATAATATGATTTACCGATGACATCTGCACGTACAAACTGGCTGAAATACAAAAAATATTTGAGTGTTCATTGCTCGGAAAGAATGCCGCTGAGAACACCTAATCAACAAGTGAAATTCAACACTATTTTTTCTGCAGATATAGAAAGGCTATTGACTGAAAAGCGGAGAGTTCGACGAGAATGGCAACGCTACAGATCACCTCAGCTAAAATTAAGGCTTAAGGAGTGTACCAAGCAACTAAGAAAAGTTTTGCGAACACAAAAAACTGCTTCCTTCAAAAATGTCTTCAAGAAGTAGATGAAACACCACAAACAGATTATTCGCTGTGGCGTGCAGCCAGAGGACTTAAAAAGCCCGTGATATGAAAACCTCCCTTACGAGCTTCGAATGGTGACTGGGCAAGAACTGATGCTGAAAAAGGTGCTCTTTTTGTTAAACACTTAGAAAAAGTATTTACGCCTAATATTTCTGCTGATATTGCTGAACTGCCACCAGTCGTTTCTTTACCAGAAATACCGTTAAGATTTAACATTGTGGAGATTGAAAAGGCCATATCTAGTCTTAACACCAAAAAAGCCCCAGGTGTCGACAAAATAAGCAACAAAATGCTTCAAAAACTGCCTTATATTGCAAAAAGAATTATACTATTCATTTTTAATAGTATTCTACAGCTGCAATACTATCCTGTAGAATGGAAAGTATCGATGATTATTATGATACCAAAGCTCGGCAAGGATCATACGAAGGTTGAATCCTATCGGCCTATTAGTTTATTGCCCAACATTTCAAAACTAGTTGAAAAGCTGTATATGAGCTAGCTGATGCCTAAAGTGACTAGAAGTGGATGCATTCCAGATCATCAATTCGGTTTTCACAGACACCATAGCAATATTGAACAAACTCACAGACTTGTGAATGTTATCAGAGACACTTTCGAAAAGAAGAAATATTTCTCTAAATGGCAAAATCGGGAAAAATGCGGGTAGCTAACATTGTTAGGCTTTTAATAAGCTACCTAATGGAACGAAAATTTGTTGTTAGGGAAGGCAATATTTTAAGCCCACCACTAAGATTTAGAATTGTGGAGATTGAAAAGGCCATTACAAGTCTTAACACCAAAAAAGCCCGAGGAGTCGACAAAATAAGCATCAAAATGCTTTAAGAACTGCCTTACATTCCAAAAAAATAATACCATTCATTTTTAAGAGTATCCTACGCCTATAACACTATCCAACAAAATGGATCATACGAAGGTTGAATCGTATAGGCCTATTAGTTTATTGCCCAATATTTCAAAACTATTTGAAAAACTGTATATGAGCAAGCTGATGCCTATAGTGACTAGAAGTGGATGCATTCCAGATCTTTAATTCGGTTTTCGCAGACAACATAGCACAATTGAACAAACTCACAGACTTGTGAATGTTGTTAGAGACACTTTTGAAACAAGAAATATTGCTCTGCGCTCTTTATAGATGTCTCTCAAGCTTTCGATAAAGTATGGCACGAAGGTCTTATGCACAAATAAACGCAAAATCTTCCCGCAAAAATCGACAGACTTTTAAAAAACTGTTTAAAGGAACGTAAATTTGTGGTTCGAGAAGGCAATTTTTTAAGTACTCCGCAGTCGATCGAAGCCGCATTTCCCCAAGGCAGCATCTTTGGTCCCTTGCTGTACTTAATATATGCCTCTGACTTTCCGTTAAGCAATAACATTAATACATCAACATTTGCTGATGATACAGCTTTCCTAAGCGTACTGAAAATCCAGAAGATGCCTCCCGCAACTTACAAGGGTACATATCAAAATTAGAAAAATGGCTCAAACACGTCACTTTTACGTTGCGCAGAGAAACATGCCCGCCTGTACAAATCAACAACGAGACTATACCGCAACACACTGTAGTCAAATATCTAGGCGTTCACTTTGATCGCCGTTTAACATGAAAATCGCATATAGACGCAAAGTTAACACAAATGAAATTAAAAGCAGCCCAAATGAATTGGCTTATTGGAAGAAACTCTACACTAAGCCTTGACTGTAAACTTCTCTTATACAACGCGATCCTGAAACCACTATGGTCCTATGGAATCCAGTTATGGGGCACTGCTTCAGCATCAAATGTCGAAAAAAATCAAAGACGACAAAAAAAATTCTATGTACTATCATAGCAGTCAACTGGTATGTCAGAAATCTTCGAATTCATAAAGATCTACATGTGTCATTGGTGAAGACAGTATTTTCAAAACACTCGAAAAAATACATAAAAAACTTAAAATGCACCCAAACCCACTTGCGCGCAATGATCTAAATTATAGAGGCCTACCCAGGTTGAGAACGAGGGATACTCTTACTCTCAGCCGTACACGAGAAATGTAAAATAACAAAAATCATCCGTTGAAATTAAAAATTTATAAAAACATATATTAATCATTTTTAGATTTAAGATTTGAAAAACTTATTGATGTTTTAATCTATAACTGAAGATTCAATATATAATAGAGTTATAAAAAAAATATTTCGAATGTCTGATATTGCTTCATTTATTGTCTTTTCGTCGTCACTGTCCATTGATCCTTCAATGTATTTTAATCCTTTTCCTAAAGTGTTTATCAGTCCTCGCCTTTGCTTTGACTGCACATGCAAGCTACTTATTTTTGCTTTTAATAAAATGAGATTTTTATTAATAGTCTCTAACAGTAGTTTGTCTTCATATGTCGTGGCTTTCAATGTCTTTATATTTTCTGATATTATAAATATAGCTTCGTCGTATAACGTCACGTTAATGAAATGTAGTACCTTTTCATAATTTTCTATTGTCCTTATTTCTCCTATCTGTATAGGTATGTATTCGTTTTTATTATTCAAGTCGTGTATGTGAAACTGTTGGGTACTTATTGCTGTGGTATAGACTAAGCTAATAATCATAGTCCGCATTTTTGTTTCTGCAAGAAAAAGTTAGTTTCAAATGCCAAGACTGCTTAATATTATTTATGTTTACAATCCTTCCCAATTGTGTTTTAACAGTTGTATTATAATTTTCTGCTACAATCTCGTTTTAATATCTAGCAGATACCTTATCTCTAAATCTCTTATTAAATTTAATAAGAATGTCTTCACCTTGTTTGTATTCCTTCGGTAGTTGTCTATGTGTGTTATGATCAGAGAAGATAAATTTGTTTTTTTAGCTTTTTTTTCGCCATTTTACCCGATTTTTGCTTTTTTCTGATACTTTTGCGATTGTGATGCCATTTTGCTTATTCTACCATTTTTTCTTCATATTAACAACATTGATTGCTAACATTTTTACATTTATTTAGTAGTTTTGTACCATTTTATTACAACTCTGTAGTATAATAAATAGTTTCAAGGCTAATTCATACCAGGTGGTCGCAAGACAATTCGCCTTAAAAAAATCGTCTTGGGATGTCAAAAACGTACTCAACATCATCTGAGGGAGTACAAATTTATTTATTTTATTGATCCGTATAAATTTAAGAAAATAGATTTAAGAAATACTGTTACCATAGTAGATAAGAAAACCAATAAACAACAAGTAGTTCATAAAAATAGACTTAAGATATTTAATAATAACTAACATTTAATATTATTGTTTGGCCATACTATATAAAATTAGAATATAAGTACATCTAAATATTATAATTATTTTTTTTTCTTTTCTTTAAAAACAAAATGAATATTATATTACACGACTTTCAAAAAAAAAAAAAAAAAAAAATTCTAAAAGAATGTCCATAAAACTAGCGTTATATGAACATTCTTGTAAAAGGTTGAGGTGTAGCATGAGACCAACAGTGTGTAGTATGCATTGCGATTCATTTGTTTGATTGTAAATATAAGCAACACAAAGTATCTGTTGCTTTTAGGTGTGCACTCGTTGGACTTTAAAACTGTTGAACACATGCCATACATAAATAGTTGGAAGCTAAATATGCTTACCCAACAATAATATATATTTCAATTCTTTTACTCTTATTTTAAGGTACCCCTAAGAATTATTCTCATAATTAGTATATAAGCCAATGTCATTTAGTTTATAACACAATTAATAAATCAACAGTCGTAGGAGCTCCAAATATACAAGCTCTAAGACAAAAATAAAATAAATAAAAACTATTTTATTACAATATTATTATCAAGAGGAGCAAAGTTATGAGGGCGGTAAAAACAGCTCGAATGGTTTAGTGTAAATATACACGCTGTGTGGCCGAACTTGGCCTGGCGCACTACCGTGCGCCTAGATTAGCTGTACAACAATATTGTTATTAAAATACATGCATATTTACATAAATACCTACCAATTTTCCATCATGAAATACATATAAAATAACAATTATTTTAATTATTTTGTCAAATTATTTCCTCTGACGACAACCAAAAAGCAAGTGACTGATTTTGACAGTTGTTGTCGCACAATATTTCTTAGTAAGGCGGTAATTTGTATGAAAATGCTTACGTTATCGCTCGCTTTGATTGTCGATCGACTTGTCGTGCTGAAAACTCTTAGTGGGGCGCAAATCAGCTGTTTGTGGTCACAAAAACAAACAAAAAAAAAAAGAAAAATCGGACTACCATTGGGGAAAAAAAGGTGAGGGAAATAAAAGATGTAGACAATTCCTTCCTATTTTCGAAAGATTAAGCGGCTATGTGTTTTTAAATGTTATGGGGACCTATAAACAGATAAAAAAAGAGAAACAATACATCCGGCGAAGCTGCACCGAATTGGGAGTTTTTGAGGATATAGATGAAATATTTGGAAGCCGTAGTAGTATTGACGTTCCACAAGAAATGCTTGAATATTCTTTAGCAGATGTAACTAATATCCTATCAGATGGCCCAACCACAGAATTAAGAAAGGGAGCTGAAACGACATGCACAACAGTTGGGAAAAGAAAAAGAAATGACGTTCTTGAATTTTTGCAAAAATAGTTTGAAAAGGAAGAAGGCATTTTATATAAGATACTGTTGCAGACGGGAGCGTGTAAATTATACCAGCAGCTTACTTCCTTTTCTATACAAATTTATATTGATTCGATTTCAATAAGTTTTAATTTTATTAATCTAAATTAAGAAGCTTTAAGCGCTTTAAAATTATTTTGTGTTTGTCATCTATGCCTTTAACAAGTAAAAAGACATGATCGATGTACGTATGCCTTTTAACACGTAATGATTCTTTTCAACAGTTTTAAGTAGAACCAACTATCAAAATGGAATTCATAAATTAGGAATTCTACCTAATTGTCAACCGTTATTTGCTTTATATTACATTTACAAATACATAGTTATTAATTCAATTACATATTCATATTTTGTATGTGTAGGTGTTTAAGTTAAGTTATTTTAATACAGATATAAATGAGTAGAAGTAAACAGATTTAATACAGACGTTTAAAAGATTGAAGACTTTGATTATGCGGCAACATTTGCCTCCTCCGTAAACTAGATCGATGGGTTGAGTTTACCTTCAACTGCGCCTCTGACATCTAAAACTGCTAGCTTTGCAGTTGGTCTTTGAAAAATGTCCTTATTTTTTTCACCGTTGCTCTCCTTACTTGGCTATCCTTTGCTGTTGAGCAATTCCATTTTATTTCAACGAACATTTTTTCGGTAGTGTCCGATTTTGATAAAACTTGGTGAATGTGTGTAGTAGTGTATGTATGTTCACAAAACGATTTTGAATTTTTTTGTTTTCGAAAACTGTGGCAACCCTGCAGCTTAGAAATACTGAAAATTGCAGGGTAGGCACTACACTTAAAATTTCATAACTTTTGTTGTGAGCAAGATATTGAAAAAATTATTTTTGCGTGGGATTAGTGAAGTTTTTAGGTTTAAGAAATTTATTATTATTTTTTTTTAAGTTTTTAAAATTAAAAAAAAAAAATTAAAATTTATTTTTTGAAAAAAACCCATTTTTTAAAATTTTTATATTTTTTGCACAAAATGCCACATATGTGTTCTAAACATCCTAAAAATTTCAGAGTGGAATGCCTCCTACTTTTTGAGATTTTCAATTTTCAATGAATACAAACAATGCTTCCAATGAATTGCATACAAGCAAACTTAACTTATTAACTCAGTGGCACGTAGCAACTAGTAAAAGAGAGTATTTCTTATAAACATACCAGTATTCATTGAATATTGAAAATCTAAAAAAGTAGGAGGCATTCCACTCTGAAATTTTTAGGATGTTTAGAACACATATGTGGCATTTTGTGCAAAAAATATAAAAATTTTAAAAAAATGGGTTTTTTTCAAAAAATAAATTTTAATTTTTTTTTTGGATCCACAATGACGACCACATCACCCACTTTTATGGGTGTTTGTTTGGCAAACCATTTGCTTCTTCGCGAGATTATAGGTACATATTCTTTAAGCCATCTGCGCCAAAATTGATCGGCGAACGCTTGCGTCTTATACCATCGTTGTCGAAAATCCATGCTATCGTTTAAAATTAGAGACAACTATAATTTCAGCAGTCAACGTTGTCAACGATGACTTGATATACAGAATTCCACATAAAAATTCCTTTAGAAATTTGCAGCAGGTAGTTGGATACACTCTAAGATTCATCAGAAATATCAGGAAGAAAAAAGAAAAGCGATCACCTAATAAGTCATTAACCCCGACTGAGCTAGATGATGCACTGTTCCTGATCATAAGGTCCATTCAGGGGTCCGGCTTTTCTACAGAAATCAAACAACTGTGGGAAAACAAAGAAATCGACAACAAAAGTTCCATTGTAAGTTTGTCCCCATTCCTAGACGAATCCGGCATTCTACGAGTAGGGGGATGACTAGAGGCTTCATTATTATCATACGACGCGAAGCATCCAATGCTGGTTCCATATAACGACCCCCTAATAAAACTTTTATATACAATGATTCAAGAAGACAACAAACATTGTGGACCGAAAGATATTTTGTACATAACACGACAACGATTCTGGCCAATAAAGGGCAAAATTATGGCACGTTATACGGTTCAAAAATGCATTAGATGTACAAGAGCTCGTCCACTACTGTGTTAACATATTATAGGCAATCTTCCGCAAATTAGAGTTACCCCAGCACGACCTTTTATCAATGCTGCGGTAGATTATTGTGGACCCTTTGGGATTCACTACAGGGTCAGAGGCAAGCGGCCAACAAAGGCGTATATAGCCGTTTTCAGCTGTTTTGCCACCAAAGCAGTTCATCTTGAACTGGTTTCGGATTTATTAACAGATGCCTTTATAGGCGCCTTAAAGCGTTTTATTGGTCGTCGTGGACGGTGTCAGAATATTTAGTCTGACAACGCCACCAATTTTGTTGGGGCAAAGAATCAGCTAGCAGAATTATCCGATAGCTTTTATTCAAGCCAGGCTCAGGAATCAATTATGTCTGCGTTCAGCTCAAAAGGAATACACTTGCACTTTATTCTTCCAAGATCACCACATTTTGGAGGTCTGTGGGAAGCAGATGTAAATCACTAACATACGAAGAAATGGAGACAGTCGTGGTCGAAATTGAGGCTGTACTAAAATCTCGTCCACTAACACCCATAACAACCGATCCACAAAATTTTGAAGCCTTAACTCCCGGTCACTTTCTGATTGGCGAAGCACTTACATCGCAAGTAGATAGTAGAGCACAGCCAACAAACGTGTCAGGATTATCCCATTGGAAGCATGTGTCCCACATAAAGCAGGAATTTTGAAAAGGATGGTCAACAGAACACTTAAACGAACTTCAGGAACGATGTAAATAGCGAAAGCAATATGTTTACCTCAAGAGTGGAGAAATGGTAGTAATTAAAGAAGATAATATACCTATTATGAAATGGCCTTTAGGTAGAATTGTTCAAGTATACCCAGGTGATGACTTTATAGCAAGAGTCGCTGACGTAAGATCTGCATCAGGAATATTCAAACGTCCAATACATCAACTGGCATTATTGCCCATACATAATGATCCATAAGCACTTACTGAAGACAGCAATACGAATATCAACAACTATACGCCTCTCTAATGACATCTCCAATACATTAGTACAAGTACAAGTAAATCAACTATTCCCTTCAGCGGTTCTTGAACTAACACCCTGATGAATACACATCATAGACAGATCAGTCCATGGTTACTCACTCCAGAACAGTTATAAAATGAAGTCAATCAGATCATTCTGCATTCACCACCATCAGTGAATCTTCCAGCGACAGAAAGAACTGACTTACTCCAGCTATTTAAACTCATGAAGATAAAGGGCAGACGAACACGCCACCATGCAGTTTTCAAAATAACTTTACCATTAGTTGAACGTGAAAAATTCAAGCTGTTTCATTTGATTCCTGTACCCAACATAATGAACAATACAGTAGTGGCCATTAAGCCATGTGCTAATTTCTTGGGCATATCTGCCTTGCGGAAACAATACATTCCCTTCACAAAATCTGAATAAAGCGCTTGCAACACAAATCTGTTCCTACATTCAAATCCGTTACAATTATGGTTCGGATGTCTGTGCATATGATATTAATTTATTCAACAACAAAACAAAACCAAAGTGTATCCTCGAAAAAACTGATATCAGATGGGTACCCCTAAGCAAGGGCAATCAATGGATATATGTTGCATCACCACCCTCAAGGGCAACAGCAGTTTTCAACATGGAAATCACTCCTATATCACTAAAAGGTTTGCTGACACTTGATCCAGAGTGTATCCTCAGGCACGATTTTGTCAACATGAACGGATAAAAAACTATATCAAGCAGAGTGAGGTCTTCATACACAAGCCTTGGCCAAATTTCAGCCTTATCATTACCAAAGAACTCTACTGCCTTCATAAATACTAACGAATCAATCTCAACAAATTTGGAGAGTGTATATGCTAAGAATATTAAGGACCTAACAACTCTACAACGGTCGCTGGAACAACACGAAATCGCTCAACTACCTAATAAATTGAAGGCCCACCAGACAGAGGCTATACAATTGGCTACCTAGCAGTTGTAGTAAGCGTCATAGCTCTAATCATTCTGTTGTCCAAATGCAAATCAAATAAAAATGCACTAAACTCACATCCAACTAAATCAATTGAATCGACTTGATTCACCCTTGACGTCTAGCAGCTAATGACAACAATCAATCAATTCATTTCTAACTTAGTTTAGATTATGCTCATGTAACTAATAACACTATTTCCCAAAATATTTTGAAATTCCATTTTTACTCTAAACTTTCTCCCAATGTTTATTTTTATTTATTTCTTTTGTTTTTAACAGTCGTTCAACGCGGGGGAGAATGTTTAAAAAGTTGTGAACACACTTAATAATTGTTAACGATAATATAAACGTTAGTGAACTCCCTTAATGTTGTTTAACGAAAGGATATCATATTACACAATGAATTAACTGCAAACATTGTTACTTCAATTTGATTGGTCAATTTAATGTAAATTTTAGTTTTAAGTATTTTGTTGACTCAACAATTAATTTTTAATATTTTTAGTATAAATACCACAATAAAATTATATATCTTTATCAATAGTAAAAACTCGCTTTTTATTCATTGATCACATTACGTTCAAGTTACAAGTGCTTGAAAGTAAAACCACACAAACAAAAATTAGTACAGTTCAAATTCAAGTGTTTGCGCTGAGCCATACTAATAAAATTATTTGCACGTTTTTAACACTAAACAGTAGCCATCTGACGATCTAATTAATAAGTGATTGGGAGTTAAAGCTTCATCATCGCCACAATCGATTGATACAAATGTTAATGGGCGACTATTTATGGAAAATTCGGCCTCACACAAAGCATTTTTTAAACTTTCATCGCTGAAATTCGTCGTAGGACATATGTGGTATAAGACGGTTTTAAGCGGTTTTACTGGTCTTTCCACGTGCCGCCCATATGTGGCGCTCCGGGAGGGTTAAATTTCCACTTTATCTGTTCGAATATACATTTAATACCAGCTAAATTTACGTTTTTCAATTGGTACCAAATTACCTTTTCAGCCGCTTTAAAATTAGTTACGTTATCAAAGTATATTTCTTGGGGGGTCCCGCGTCTAGCTATAAAATTTCTTATTACTATTATACAGGAGCTTGTGTCAAGGCTATGAGTAATTTCGATATGAATTGCACGGACTGCTAGGCAAGTAAAAATTAATCCCCTCCTCTTTTCGCGCCTTCTGCCAATACAAACGTTTATTAGTCCGAAGTACTCCATTCCTTCAAAGGTAAATGGGCGTTGGTACGCAGCGAGCCTTGCTGCTGGTAATGCGCTCATCTGCGGTATTTGTGGTTTGGCATGATTTATTTTGCACCATTGACACATCCGGCGTACTCTACGGAATAGAACGCCTAGCTATGTTATATGGTACTGTGCTTTTATTTCGTTGAGTTCTGTTTCGTGGCATTGATGGCGAAATTTTTCGTGGAAATGTCGTACCAATAGAAATGTTATGTGATAATTGTTAGGTAAGATGATCACATCCGCATGGTTGTTGAGATATTCATCTCTCCCACGGCATCTAACAATGCCACACGTGTCAATAAGCATTGAGGGATACAAGTTTTCCCTTTTCAATTGGTTTACCGCGTGGCAAGCAAGATATTTCGAAATTATATTCGGCATTTTGTGCATATTTAATCAAAAAATGTTGAGCCATTTTACCAAGTTTGTAATCGACTACCACGTATTCCTTTATGATTTTATGCTATGTCAACTCTCTCAATCGGTACCAGTATAGCAAAAACGTGGCAACAGCTCGGTATAGGCGTCTCCAGTTTGAGAAATATTCAGTGTTGAGCTTTGTCTGATATTCTACATTTGTAATCACCAATGAGCATTGTTTCACTTCTGTCCCGTCCAGAGTTCCAAAACTATCACATTGTGGCCACATCACATTGTGTACCACAAACAGTTGAACAAGCATATTCATGTGAAAATAAACATATGTGGAAGAAAGCCATGCAAGATGAAATACATGCTCTACGAAAAAACAAAACATGGTCGTTGATCGATTTGCCCATAGGTCGCAAAGCAATACCATGCAAATGGGTGTTTAATATAAAACGAAATGCGAATGGCAAAATCGATCGGTACAAGGCCCGCCTAGTTGCAAAAGGTTGCAACCAACGATTTGGAATCGATTACAGGGACACTTTTTCTCCAGTAGCACGATATTCAACAATTCGTTTGCTGTTAGCTTTAGCTGTTAAGAACAAGATGCACTTGCATCAGATGGATGTAAGCACTGCATACTTAAATGGCGAATTACATGACGAAATTTACATGCAACAGCCTGAGGAATTTATTCAAAGACAGTCACCTGAAAAGGTTCTACGATTGAATAAAGCTATTTATGGTCTCAAGCAAAGCAGAAAGGAGTGGAACAGCAAGCTAGACAGTGTTTTACGCAAAATGAACTTTAAGCCATGTGTAGTGTGTTTGTCAGAACGCATCACAACTACCTAAAAAGAATGTGAACTATCCAACACCAACAACACAAAATTCTTTAATTTCATTTTACTGCAACATGAAACCACTTGGCACACTTTTAGCGAGACCACACACAAGACAATGTTTGTGTGTACAAGCAAAAGGCATTGCACTTGAAGTTATGTCAATGCAAGCGGTTTGACTTAAAATATTGCATTCGAAATATTACGAGGGATAATATTACAAAACACAAAGTGTAAATGCAAACATACAGTAAATAAACCAATGCACTTTAAATAGTACATTGAGCAATATTCCAAGTATAAGATTGAATGAATGACAGAAAATAATTTAAAATAAGAAATTGAGTGAAAATTGGGTTAAAACACTGACCAATCAAAATGAAATGTTTTAACTCAATAAATCTCATCATAGGTTAGAGAGGGTAGAATATAACATAGAATTAGGAATTGTAAATATCACAAAATAGTATAAATAAGAAAGATTTTTAAATAAAGAATCAGAATACTTTTGAAAATCAAACTTGTTCTCACCTTCTAGCCGGGCACCTTAAACAGTGCTCAGAAGAAGTAAAACGTGCTGTGGCTAAGCATAGCATTATAAACAACTTAGTAAAAACACTCTTTACTTTTTTCCTCACAATTTATATAACAATCCTTTATATGGCGATCCTGCACACCACGATCCTGCACACCACGATCCTGACAAGATTTGCATTTTAGCACTTAAAAATTAGAACAAAAAAAAAAAAAAAATTTTTTTTTCTTTTTTATGTCACTCGAAGGAATTCCCTCGCAAGAGGAAATAGATGAGATCTTCTCTAAATATAGTATAGAACAGTATATTCCAGAAGGTCAGACGGAGCATTGTCCACAGTATATACCAACTCCAAAAACTGCCGGGCCAAGGGCCATCACTATAGCACAATACAAGGCAAGGAATATAAAAAAAGACCCAAAGAAGACAATAAGGAAACCGAACAGAGGAGGCAAGAAAAGAAGAAAGCAGAAAGAAAAGAAAGAGCTTATTAGATTAATGGGCATAACCTCAGGTGAAGAGAAGAGGAAGTTATACATTCAGCTAAAAAATATCGGTAATGGGAGGTTCACAAAGCAAAAAATCAGTCATAATAAATGAGAACAACGGAGAGATCACAAAAACTCAACAAAACATGGACTTCAGCAGTACCATCAAACTAGATACTTTTTTTATAATATGTATTATTATTATTGTATTCCTAATATATAAGGTAAACAAGTATTTCAAAAACTATGTGAACAAAAAGACAGTCATACAAGTTTAAAATAAAATATGTATATTAAATCATAAATGGAAAAAATATTTGACAGGATAGAAAAAATAATTATAAATTTTAAAAAGACAGGAGCTAGGGGATATCAAAAATCCACAATACTTATAAAATTACAAGAACTAGACTTGCTAAAGAGAGAATTCATTAATTTAATAGAAGTAAAGGTAATAACTAGTGACATAAAGGCTAATACTGAAAAATTTGAAAAATACTATAACAAAGCAAAAACGCTCCTAGAACAATCGTTAGATATTCAGAAACCCAATAGTCAAATACAGGATTCAATAAATATGGCTACACAAAATTTTAAATTAGAACTGGCTTTGAAAACAATTCCAGAATTCACGGGGAATTATAAGGATCTTAATTCATTCATTGCAATAGTTGAATTGATCAACAATGGTTTGGCAGAAGACCAGAAAATCGTATTATTAAATTTCGTATATAACGTAAAATTATCAACAGTAGTAAGAACTGCCATAGGTACATCAGCACCAACAACAATTAATGATTTAAAAACCATACTTACAAATAGGTATAAAAGTACAAAAACAATAGCTCAGATACAATCCACACTAACCAATTTTTCTCAAAAAAGCATGAGTATACATGCTTATCATGAAAAATTATTGAACTTAGTAGCGGAACTCAATGAACTACAGATTAAGGAAAGACAGAATTGTAGTACAACTCAATCAGAAACTATTAAACTAATAAATGAAAACTACGCCTTAAACATTTTTAAAACTGGCTTAAAATAATCAACAGTAGTAAGAACTGCCATAGGTACATCAGCACCAACAACAATTAATGATTTAAAAACCATACTTACAAATAGGTATAAAAGTACAAAAACAATAGCTCAGATACAATCCACACTAACCAATTTTTCTCAAAAAAGCATGAGTATACATGCTTATCATGAAAAATTATTGAACTTAGTAGCGGAACTCAATGAACTACAGATTAAGGAAAGACAGAATTGTAGTACAACTCAATCAGAAACTATTAAACTAATAAATGAAAACTACGCCTTAAACATTTTTAAAACTGGCATGAAACCGACTATATTTGCGGCTAGACCAAAAGAACTGAATGAAGCTATTCAATTAGCACTAGAGTTAGAAAAAGATTTTTCTAAGAAGGATCAAGTACTTTATTTTTCGAATTACAGGAATAGGCAAAGTAGGAATAGAAACAATATGACAAGGAACAATGATCGTAGAAACAATACCAATAGGAATAATTACCAGAGTAATAATAACAATAATAATAGGAGAAATAATTATAATTCAAATGGCAATTCTACTAGGCCAATGAATAATAATAACAGACCGTATAATAACAATAACGGACAAACGAATAATAGTTATTACAATAACACTGCAAACAGAAATGACGGAAGAAATAATTATAATAATAATAATAATCGGAATAGAAATAATAGTCAGAATAACCGTACACTTTGTACAGGAAAACTACCAGGGTCCGGATGTGAGTCAAGAAACTGCACAAACCCACCATCCGGAGGAACAACGAGAAGATTAAATAATGTTTTTCAAATATCAAACAATTTCACTAATTTCATAAATTTAGACTTTGGCAAAAATATAATACTTACTTTCCTAATAGACACAGGAGCAGATATCTCTTTATGTAAACTGAACAAATTAGAGGAAGATTCAATAAACATAGACAGGGAACAATCAAGCAGTTTTACAGGGATAACATCAGAAAAAATTAAATCTATAGGAACATCAGAACTAGGTTTTATCATAAATAACATAAGCGAAAAGCATAAATTTCACATCATAGATGAAAATTTTCCTATACCAACAGACGGAATTTTAGGAAGAGATTTCTTTACGAAATTCTTATGTAAGATCGACTATGAAACATTCACAATAACCCTTTCTTTAGAAAATGAAGAAATTACAATACCTATGAAATCATGGATAAACAGAAATTATTGCATAGAGGTAGAGAAACGGTCAGAAAGTATTCATCCTATAAATTTGGATATTAAAGAAGATAGCATAATTTTAAACAAAGAAATTCAACCAGGAATATTCGTTAGTAACACAATAGTACCAGGAAAAGGAAATCACCATGTAAAAATTTTAAACACAACAGATAACAATGTAATTTTAAAAAACATCAATTTTGAAATAGAACCATTAAAAAACTACGTTTTAGTAACCCAACCATACAGAAAGGAAAGAAATATTAAAACAGAAAGATTTAAAAAGTTACTTGATATTTTAAAAATTGACGTTAATGACGAAAAAGCAAAGATGGACTTGATAAAAATATTTGAGGATTACCAGGACATTTTTCATTTAGAAGGAGAGACACTAACTTCAAATAACTTTTATACACAAGATTTAAAAGTTTCTGACAATACACCAGTATACATTAAAAACTATAGATTACCACACACACAATATGATGAAATAAATAAGCAGGTACAAAAATTATTGGATGATGATGTAATAGAACCGTCAAATAGTGCATACAATTCACCTTTATTGGTAGTACCAAAAAAGAGCGAAAACGGAAAAGAAAAATGGAGACTAGTTGTAGATTTTCGACAACTTAACAAAAAGATAGTGAATGATAAATTTCCATTAACAAGATTAGAGGATGTTTTAGATCGTCTTGGAAGAGCTAAATATTTTTCCACTTTAGATATGACTAGCTCATTCCATCAAATAAATTTAGACGAAGATTCAAGAAATTTAACTGCATTTTCAACTGGTAATGGTCATTATCAATTTAAAAGACTTCCATTTGGTTTGAAAATTTCATCCAATAGTTTCCAAAGAATGTTAACAATAGCACTTAGTGGGCTAGATTCCAAAGCATTTTTATACGTAGACGATATTATTGTATTTGGTTGTAGTTTAAAACACCACAATGAAAATCTTATTAGAGTATTTGAACGCTTGTCAAAATACAATTTAAAATTAAATGCATCAAAATGTGTATTTTTAAAATCGGAGGTAATTTATTTAGGACATCAAATAACAAAAGACGGTGTACGAACGGATCCTTCAAAACATAAAGCTATTGAACAATACCCAATCCCAAACGACAAAGACGAAGTTAAAAGATTTGTAGCATTCTGTAATTATTACAGACGTTTCATAAAAAATTTCGCGGAGATCACAAAATGTCTAAATGATCAAACTAAAAAAGGAAAAGAATTTGAATGGACAGAAGAATGTCAACAAGCTTTTAACATACTAAAGACAAAACTAATTAACGCACCAATATTAAAATATCCTGATTTTGAACAACCATTTATTTTGACTACTGATGCATCAAACTACGCATTAGGAGCTATATTATCACAAGAGAAAATAAGAGAAGATTTACCGATTTCATATGCAAGCAAAACACTAGGAAAACATGATTTAAATAAACCAGTAATTGAGAAAGAACTTCTTGCTATACATTGGGGTATAGAATTCTTTAGACCTTATTTATTTGGTAAAAAATTTATTGTAGTAACAGACCATAGACCACTTGTATCACTTTTTTCTCATAAAAATCCTTCGTCAAAATTAACTCGTATAAGAATAGATTTATCAGACTATGATTTTGAAATTGTCTATAAAAAAGGAAAAATAAACACTAACGCAGACGCTTTATCTAGAATAAAATTAGATTCTGATATGTTAAAAAATATGATTCCTGTAGAAGATGATAGTAGTAAACCATCAAAAATTTTGGTAACAACACGTGGAATGAACGCAAAGGAAATTTCTAACAATGAAGTAATAAATAATAACATATCCCAAGGCCAACATAAAAATCATATGTGGGAATGTACATCTTTACAAGATATAAAGAATATTCGCGAATTAAAATTTAATATTATTAATACCGGTGAAAGAAATATAAAAGATGGACCTAAAGATGGTACCATAGAAAACAAAGATAACAGCTTTGTAATGAATATTAATGAAGATCTAGCAAAATACGTTTTGTCTCTAGAGAAATTGATTATTTATATGCATAAGCAGAATATAAAAAATCTCGCTTTATCATGCGAAGATAACATTTTTGAGCTCATATCAATTGAATATTTAAAGAAAACTTATAATGAGGTATACCAAAGAATATGGAAATCAAATAAATATAGAAATTTCGAACTAAATATCATATTATATAAACCTTTGCAATATATTACGAATAAGAAATCACAGATAGATATTATAAAAGATTTCCACAATTCACCATTATCAGGACACTTCGGCATTAGAAAGACAGTACTAAAGTTAAAACAACGTTATGTATGGAAAAACATGCGAAAAATGGTTAGAGATTACATTAACAAATGTGACAAATGCCTAAGAAATAAACAGACAAAACATATTAAAGAAAAAATGGTTATAACGGAAACACCTAACACAAGTTTTGAAACAATAGAAATAGATACTGTAGGACCTTTAAGAATATCAAATGGTTACAGATACATACTTACGCTACAATGCGAATTAACTAAATATGTAATAGCACACCCAATTGAAACAAAAGATGCTAGAAGTATTGCCAACACATTAGTTGAACAGTTTATCTTGAAGCATGGATGTTTTAAAATTTTAAAATCTGATAGAGGTACTGAATTTAACAATGAATTGTTGAAAGAAGTTTGTAATTTACTTAACATAAACCAAAAATTTTCAGCACCATATCACCACCAATCCATAGGTTCTATAGAACGCAATCATCGTGTATTAAATGAATATTTATTGAATTTTGTAGATGACTATGAGTGGGACAAATGGATACCATACTATACATTTGCTTATAACACAACACCACATGTTAACACTAACTATTCACCTTTTGAATTAATTTACGGTAAACTAGCAACATTACCTACAGACAAAATACAAAACACAGATAAATGCTATGATATAGAAAATTACGCTAATGAAGTAAAAATCAGATTAAGAAAATCTTTAGAAAATGCTAAAAAATTAACAAACATAGCAAAACATAAATCAAAAGAAATTTATGATAGAAATATAAATAATAGTAACTTTAATGTAGGAGATTTAGTATTAATTAAACTAGAATCTAGAAAAAAAATCAAAGCCCATACAAGGGACCATATGAAATAATAAAAAGATTAGGAGTAAATTCCTTATTAAAAGTTGATAACTTGGAAAAGATTTATCACAACAATATACTTAAATTATATAAACCTAATGTAACAAATAGACAATAAGAAATAAAATTATAAAATAATAGTAAGACATTTTTATATTTAACTATTTTTAATTTGTATTAAGTATACTCAAAGTTATTACAAACACAAGTATTTTTAAAGATTTAATTCATTTCATTTCAATCATAAATTCAATCTTAAGGGCAGAGGTGTAGTGTGTTTGTCAGAACGCATCACAACTACCTAAAAAGAATGTGAACTATCCAACACCAACAACACAAAATTCTTTAATTTCATTTTACTGCAACATGAAACCACTTGGCACACTTTTAGCGAGACCACACACAAGACAATGTTTGTGTGTACAAGCAAAAGGCATTGCACTTGAAGTTATGTCAATGCAAGCGGTTTGACTTAAAATATTGCATTCGAAATATTACGAGGGATAATATTACAAAACACAAAGTGTAAATGCAAACATACAGTAAATAAACCAATGCACTTTAAATAGTACATTGAGCAATATTCCAAGTATAAGATTGAATGAATGACAGAAAATAATTTAAAATAAGAAATTGAGTGAAAATTGGGTTAAAACACTGACCAATCAAAATGAAATGTTTTAACTCAATAAATCTCATCATAGGTTAGAGAGGGTAGAATATAACATAGAATTAGGAATTGTAAATATCACAAAATAGTATAAATAAGAAAGATTTTTAAATAAAGAATCAGAATACTTTTGAAAATCAAACTTGTTCTCACCTTCTAGCCGGGCACCTTAAACAGTGCTCAGAAGAAGTAAAACGTGCTGTGGCTAAGCATAGCATTATAAACAACTTAGTAAAAACACTCTTTACTTTTTTCCTCACAATTTATATAACAATCCTTTATACATGACACAACGAACCATGTCTGTACAAGTCAAATAACAAGGGTGATTTGGTGCCGATTGCTGTCTACGTGGATGACTTGATTAATGGTTGTAGTAATATAAAAATTCTACATGAGGTCAAAAAACAAATTGCTGACAATTTTGATGTTGATGACAAGGGTGTTTTGAACCACTTCTTAGGAATGGAAGTGGAGCGTGATGGTGACACTGGTGAGATAAAACTAGGCCAGACCCAATATATTATAGATCTTTTAAAACAATATGGCATGGAGCAATGCCATATGAAATGTGAAAAATGTAATCAGCATGAATACCAATACCTTGTTGGATCTCTTATGTACTTGGCTATATCAACAAGGCCGGATATTCTGCATTCTATGTCCAAAATGGCGCAACGAAATGCTGATCCCCATATCGACACAACTGAAACACATATTAAGATATTTATCTGGAACAAGAAACTTGAAGCTTATATATAAATCCGAAGGTAGCGGACTGGAGGGATATGTTGATGCTGATTGGGCAAGTAAATCATACACGGGTTTCGCGTTTTTCTTAAATGGATGTCTAGTCTCCTGGGAGTCAATGAAGCAGTCTACAGTAGCACTCAGCAGCACAGAGGCTGAATACATGGCAGCTTCAGATGCAGCTAAAAGGCCATATACTTAAAACGTTTGATTTTTGAAATTAACGAGTGTTGCGACAATCCAATAATGCTAAACATATATAATCAAGGTGCTTTGAAATTGGCTGAAAACCATATTTTTCATAAACGCAGCAAACATATCGACATACGATTTCATTATATCAGAGAATTAGTTGAAAGAAAAGAAATATTTTTGAAGTATTGTCCTACGGTGGATATGGTTGCAGATATTCTAACCAAGAATCTACCTAAAATAAAACATTCAAAGTTTGTTAATCTATTAAAATTAAATTAAATTTATTATATTATGTAGTATATAAATGTAAAACAACATACACATTGAAGAGGAGTATTGAAATTATGACAACCCTACGCAATGTGAATATTGTTAGCTTTGATATATTTTACTTTTGTAAAATATACTCACTTGTTTTTAAACTCTTAGCATAGCAAGACGTGTCATATATATAAAAATATTTTTCATACTTATATATTAATACAAAATATAATTTTCTTATCGAATAAACAATTTCATCATTCATTTTATTGGTCCGTATAAATTTAAGAAAATAGATTTAAGAAATACTGTTACCATAGTAGATAAGAAAACCAATAAACAACAAGTAGTTCATAAAAATAGACTTAATATATTTAATAATAACTAACATTTAATAGTATTGTTTGGCCATACTA
Organism: Lypha dubia; assembly: GCA_947311025.1. NCBI lineage: Eukaryota > Metazoa > Arthropoda > Insecta > Diptera > Tachinidae > Lypha > Lypha dubia. Next base: position 37,130,839 of record OX371263.1, read on the forward strand.
TATAAAATTCAAACATCTAAATATTATAATTATTTTTTTCTTTTCTTTAAAAACAAAATAAATATTATATTACACGACTTTCAAAAAAAAAAAAAAAACGGTGTGTGTAGATCACACTCTGTAGAAGTTATACTTCTTACGCCGTAATAATATTATAAGAAAATAAAAATCATAATATACATAAGTTAAAAGTATTTTTTAATTGTTGATTTAATATTAAATCACCTGCATTATTAGAAGTGGTTGCAGTAGGCATAGTGTTGTTGGTGGAAGCGTTAGCAATGCCCGTTATAAAATCATCTGTTTTAAAATGGAAATGAATAAAACTTATGTTCATATGCAAATTTAAACAAAAACATACTCGAATTTTGTGTATTATTTGCATTTGAAATATCCACTAATACATTTTGTGGTTGTTGCAGTCTTAACTGCTTTCTACGCTGCCGGTGTGCGCGCTGGTTCTCTGGCGCTTTTCTGCGCTTTCTTTCTGCTTCTACAATAAGAAACAATATTTTCAATAATGCTAATAAAGCATTATTTTAAATTCATATAAAATCACCTGCACTTGTTGAAGCCATAATTCACTCTAATTAGTCACTTTTTTCACTTTTATTATGTATTTGCACTTTGTTTCTACTTTAAATTTAACTTTAACTAAAGTACAAGAACGTATGCTTCACGAAAATGATGTATACTTTGAAAAAGGGAGATGTCAATATATGTACATATGTATATGTAGTATATATTTTAAATATTTTTTAATTTGATTTATTATTGATCTAACCCTTTTTGACTCATGTAATGAATGCTGTTCGTTAAAAGCATTTTTAAATCAGTGTTATCTCTATTTTTTTGCTTTTCTTGCTGTGAAATACAACAACAATAGTCAACGTTGATAAAAGCAAACGCACATAAATAACCGAAATTTGTTTACTTATTTTGTTTCTCTTTTTTCTCTTTCTCTTTCATTTTTTTTTTTTTTTTTGCTTTTCTTGCTTGGCACGAGCCAAATTTTATGCAGAGAACACTTTGGCTTCAATTGATGAGAACTCTAACACATATGTAGGTACAAATACACACTCAAGTCACACAGCGTTATCGTTAAATTTCACACGTATGGTTGGGCGTCGCATAAGAAGTATAAATTGTAAAAGAATGTCTATAAAACTAGCTTTATATGAACATTCTTGTAAAAGGTTGAGGTGTAGCATGAGACCAACAGTGTGTAGTATGCATTGCGATTCAATAGTACCGCAACATGCAAGCTTTGACAAACCGCAAGCAAGATATTTTGTGTGACGGTAATTTGGCACTTGTACGGTTAATCAAGTGCAGCAGCTCAATGCACTTAAATGAATCACATTTATTAACTGCATTTGTTTGATTGTAAATATAAGCAACACAAACTATCGGTTGCTTTTAGGTATGCACTCGTTGGACTTTAAAACTGTTGAACACATGCCATACATAAATAGTTGGAAGCTAAATATGCTTACCCAACAATAATATATATTTCTATTCTTTTACTCTTATTTTAAGGTACCCCTAAGAATTATTCTCATAATTAGTATATAAGCCAATGTCATTTAGTTTATAACACAATTAATAAATCAACAGTCTTAGGAGCTCCAAATATACAAACTTTAAGACAAAAATAAAATAAATAAAACTTTTTTATTACAATAAAGATCTAGACGTTCCGTTGGTAAAGACAGTATTTTCGAAACACGCGAAAAAATACATTAAAAAACTTGAGTTGCATCCAAACCCACTTGCGCGCAATATTCTAGAGTATAGAGGCCACACCCGGCTTAGGAGGAGGGACATTCTTTCTATCAGCCGTACACGAGAGATGTAAAACAACAAAAATCAACCGTTGTAACTAAAAATTATGTTTAGCATTGGCTAAACTTATATTTATTATTTTTTTTTTTTAGATTTAAGATTTGAAAAACTTATTGATGTTTCAATCTATTATTGAAGATTCAATAAATAATATACATATAAAAAAAAAATAATAAAAAAATATATAAAAAAAAAAAAAAAAAAAAAACAATATTATGATAAAGAGGACCAAAGTTATGAGGGCGGTAAAAACAGCTCGAATGGTTTCGTGTAAATATACACGCTGTGTGGCCGAACTTGTACAACAATATTTTTATTAAAATACATGCATATTTACATAAATACCTACCAATTTTCCATCATGAAATTTTTAAAATTATGTACATACATATAAAATAATAATTATTTTAATTATTTTATCAAATTATTTCCTCTGACGACAACCAAAAAGCAAATGACTGATTTTGACAGTCGCACAATATTTTTTAGTGGGCGCAAATTTGTATGAAAATGCTTACGTTATCGCTCGCTTTGATTGTCGATCGATTTGTCGTGCTGTTTGTCGTCACAAAAACAAACAAACAAAAAAAAAAATCGGACTACCATTGGGGAAAAAAGGTGAGGGAAATAAAAGATGTAGACAATGCCTTCCCATTTTCGAAAGATGAAGCGGCTATGTGTTTTTAAATGTTATGGGGACCTATAAACAGATAAAAAAGAGAAACAATACATCTGGTGAAGCTGCACCGAATTGGGAGTTTTTGAGGATATAGATGAAATATTTGGAACCCGTAGTAGCATTGACGTTCCACAAGAAATGCTTGAATATTCTTTAGCAGATGTAACTAATATCCTATCAGATGGCCCAACCACAGAATTAAGAAAGGGAGCTGAAACGACATGCACAACAGTTGGGAAAAGAAAAAGAAATGACGTTCTTGAATTTTTGCAAAAATAGTTTGAAAAGGAAGAAGGCATTTTATATAAGATACTGTTGCAGACGGGAGCGTGTAAATTATACGAGCAGCTTACTTCCTTTTCTTTACAAATTTATATTGATTCGATTTCAATAAGTTTTAATATTATTAATCAAAATTAAGAAGCTTTAAGCGCTTTAAAATTATTTTGTGTTTGTCATCTATGCCTTTAACAAGTAAAAAGACATGATCGATGTACGTATGCCTTTTAACACGTAATGATTCTTTTCAACAGTTTTAAGTAGAACCAACTATCAAAATGGAATTCATAAATTAGGAATTCTACCTAATTGTCAACCGTTATTTGCTTTATATTACATTTACAAATACATAGTTATTAATTCAATTACATATTCATATTTTGTATGTGTAGGTGTTTAAGTTGAGTTATTTTAATACAGATATAAATGAGTAGAAGTAAACAGATTTAATACAGACGTTTAAAAGATTGAAGACTTTGATTATGCGGCAACATTTGCCTCCTCCGTAAACTAGATCGATGGGTTGAGTTTACCTTCAACGGCGCCTCTGACATCTAAAACTGCTAGCTTTGCAGTTGGTCTTTGAAAAGAGTCCTTATTTTTTTCACCGTTGCTCTCCTTACTTGGCTATCCTTTGCTGTTACAACGTCGATGACTACACCTTTAGGCCAACAATTCCTGGGAATATCTGGATCCACAATGACGACCACAGCACCCACTTTTATGGGTGTTAGTTTGGCAAACCATTTGCTTCTTCGCGAGATTATAGGTACATATTCTTTAAGCCATCTGCGCCAAAATTGATCGGCGAACGCTTGCGTCTTATACTATCGTTGTCGAAAATCCATGCTATCGTTTAAAATTAGAGACAACTATAATTTCAGCAGTCAACGTTGTCAACGATGACTTGATATACAGAATTCCACATAAAAATTCCTTTAGAAATTTGCAGCAGGTAGTTGGATACACTCTAAGATTCATCAGAAATATCAGGAAGAAAAAAGAAAAGCGATCACCTAATAAGTCATTAACCCCGACTGAGCTAGATGATGCACTGTTCCTGATCATAAGGTCCATTCAGGGGTCCGGCTTTTCTCCAGAAATCAAACAACTGTGGGAAAACAAAGAAATCGACAACAAAAGTTCCATTGTAAGTTTGTCCCCATTCCTAGACGAATCCGGCATTCTACGAGTAGGGGGATGACTAGAGGCTTCATTATTATCATACGACGCGAAGCATCCAATGCTGGTTCCATGTAACGACCCCCTAATAAAACTTTTATATACAATGATTCAAGAAGACAACAAACATTGTGGACCGAAAGATCTTTTGTACATAACACGACAACGATTCTGGCCAATAAAGGGCAAAATTATGGCACGTTATACGGTTCAAAAATGCATTAGATGTACAAGAGCTCGTCCACTACTGTGTAAACATATTATAGGCAATCTTCCGCAAATTAGAGTTACCCCAGCACGACCTTTTATCAATGCTGGGGTAGATTATTGTGGACCCTTTGGGATTCACTACAGGGTCAGAGGCAAGCGGCCAACAAAGGCGTATATAGCCGTTTTCAGCTGTTTAGCCACCAAAGCAGTTCATCTTGAACTGGTTTCGGATTTATTAACAGATGCCTTTATAGGCGCCTTAAAGCGTTTTATTGGTCGTCGTGGACGGTGTCAGAATATTTAGTCTGACAACGCCACCAATTTTGTTGGGGCAAAGAATCAGCTAGCAGAATTATCCGATAGATTTTATTCAAGCCAGGCTCAGGAATCAATTATGTCTGCGTTCAGCTCAAAAGGAATACACTTGCACTTTATTCTTCCAAGATCACCACATTTTGGAGGTCTGTGGGAAGCAGATGTAAATCACTAACATACGAAGAAATGGAGACAGTCGTGGTCGAAATTGAGGCTGTACTAAAATCTCGTCCACTAACACCCATAACAACCGATCCAGAAAATTTTGAAGCCTTAACTCCCGGTCACTTTCTGATTGGCGAAGCACTTACATCGCAAGTAGATAGTAGAGCACAGCCAACAAACGTGTCAGGATTATCCCATTGGAAGCATGTGTCCCACATAAAGCAGGAATTTTTAAAAAGATGGAATATTCATCAGGAATATTCAAACGTCCAATACATCGACTGGCATTATTGCCCATACATAATGATCCAGAAGCACTTACTGAAGACAGCAATACGAATATCAACAACTATACGCCTCTCTAATGACATCTCCAATACATTAGTACAAGTACAACTAAATCAACTATTCCCTTCAGCGGTTCTTGAACTAACACCCTGATGAATACACATCATAGACAGATCAGTCCATGGTTACTCACTCCAGAACAGTTATAAAATGAAGTCAATCAGATCATTCTGCATTCACCACCATCAGTGAATCTTCCAGCGACAGAAAGAACTGACTTACTCCAGCTATTTAAACTCATGAAGATAAAGGGCAGACGAACACGCCACCATGCAGTTTTCAAAATAACTTTACCATTAGTTGAACGTGAAAAATTCAAGCTGTTTCATTTGATTGAACATAATGAACAATACAGTAGTGGCCATTTAACCATGTGCTAATTTCTTGGGCATATCTGCCTTGCGGAAACAATACATTCCCTTCACAAAATCTGAATAAAGCGCTTGCAACACAAATCTGTTCCAACATTCAAATCCGTTACAATTATGGTTCGGAGGTCTGTGCATATGATATTAATTTATTCAACAACAAAACAAAACCAAAATGTATTCTCGAAAAAACTGATATCAGATGGGTACCCCTAAGCAAGGGCAATCAATGGATATATGTTGCATCACCACCCTCAAGGGCAACAGCAGTTTTCAACATGGAAATCACTCCTATATCACTAAAAGGTTTGCTGACACTTGATCCAGAGTGTATCCTCAGGCACGATTTTGTCAACATGAACGGATTAAAAACTATATCAAGCAGAGTGATGTCTTCATACACAAGCCTTGGCCAAATTTCAGCCTTATCATTACCAAAGAACTCTACAGCCTTCATAAATACTAACGAATCAATCTCAACAAATTTGGAGAGTGTATATGCTAAGAATATTAAGGACCTAACAACTCTACAACGGTCGCTGGAACAACACGAAATCGCTCAACTACCTAATAAATTGAAGGCCCACCAGACAGAGGCTATACAATTGGCTACCTAGCAGTTGTAGTAAGCGTCATAGCTCTAATCATTCTGTTGTCCAAATGCAAATCAAATAAAAATGCACTAAACTCACATCCAACTAAATCAATTGAATCGACTTGATTCACCCTTGACGTCTAGCAGCTAATGACAACAATCAATCAATTCATTTCTAACTTAGTTTAGATTATGCTCATGTAACTAATAACACTATTTCCCAAAATATTTTGAAATTCCATTTTTACTCTAAACTTTCTCCCAATGTTTATTTTTATTTATTTCTTTTGTTTTTAACAGTCGTTCAACGCGGGGGAGAATGTTTAAAAAGTTGTGAACACACTTAATAATTGTTAACGATAATATAAACGTTAGTGAACTCCCTTAATGTTGTTTAACGAAAGGATATCATATTACACAATGAATTAACTGCAAACATTGTTACTTCAATTTGATTGGTCAATTTAATGTAAATTTTAGTTTTAAGTATTTCGTTGACTCAACAATAAAATTATATATCTTTATCAATAGTAAAAACTCGCTTTTTATTCATTGATCACATTACGTTCAAGTTACAAGTGCTTGAAAGTAAAACCACACAAACAAAAATTAGTACAGTTCAAATTCAAGTGTTTGCGCTGAGCCATACTAATAAAATTATTTGCACGTTTTTAACACTAAACAGTAGCCATCTGACGATCTAATTAATAAGTGATTGGGAGTTAAAGCTTCATCATCGCCACAATCGATTGATACAAATGTTAATGGGCGACTATTTATGGAAAATTCGGCCTCACACAAAGCATTTTTTAAACTTTCATCGCTGAAATTCGTCGTAGGACATATGTGGTATAAGACGGTTTTAAGCGGTTTTACTGGTCTTTCAACGTGCCGCCCATATGTGGCGCTCCGGGAGGGTTAAATTTCCACTTTATCTGTTCGAATATACATTTAATACCAGCTAAATTTACGTTTTTCAATTGGTACCAAATTACCTTTTCAGCCGCTTTAAAATTAGTTACGTTATCAAAGTAAATTTCTTGGGGGGTCCCGCGTCTAGCTATAAAATTTCTTATTACTATTATACAGGAGCTTGTGTCAAGGCTATGAGTAATTTCGATATGAATTGCACGGACTGCTAGGCAAGTAAAAATTAATCCCCTCCTCTTTTCGCGCCTTCTGCCAATACAAACGTTTATAAGTCCGAAGTACTCCATTCCTTCAAAGGTAAATGGGCGTTGGTACGCAGCGAGCCTTGCTGCTGGTAATGCGCTCATCTGCGGTATTTGTGGTTTGGCATGATTTATTTTGCACCATTGACACATCCGGCGTACTCTACGGAATAGAACGCCTAGCTATGTTATATGGTACTGTGCTTTTATTTCGATGAGTTCTGTTTCGTGGCATTGATGGCGAAATTTTTCGTGGAAATGTCGTACCAATAGAAATGTTATGTGATAATTGTTAGGTAAGATGATCACATCCGCATGGTTGTTGAGATATTCATCTCTCCCACGGCATCTAACAACGCCACACGTGTCAATAAGCATTGAGGGATACAAGTTTTCCCTTTTCAATTGGTTTACCGCGTGGCAAGCAAGATATTTCGAAATTATATTCGGCATTTTGTGCATATTTAATCAAAAAATGTTGAGCCATTTTACCAAGTTTGTAATCGACTACCACGTATTCCTTTATGATTTTATGCTATGTCAACTCTCTCAATCGGTACCAGTATAGCAAAAACGTGGCAACAGCTCGGTATAGGCGTCTCCAGTTTGAGAAATATTCAGTGTTGAGCTTTGTCTGATATTCTACATTTGTAATCACCAATGAGCATTGTTTCACTTCTGTCCCGTCCAGAGTTCCAAAACTATCACATTGTGGCCACATCACATTGTGTACCACAAACAGTTGAACAAGCATATTCATGTGAAAATAAACATATGTGGAAGAAAGCCATGCAAGATGAAATACATGCTCTACGAAAAAACAAAACATGGTCGTTGATCGATTTGCCCATAGGTCGCAAAGCAATACCATGCAAATGGGTGTTTAATATAAAACGAAATGCGAATGGCAAAATCGATCGGTACAAGGCCCGCCTAGTTGCAAAAGGTTGCAACCAACGATTTGGAATCGATTACAGGGACACTTTTTCTCCAGTAGCACGATATTCAACAATTCGTTTGCTGTTAGCTTTAGCTGTTAAGAACAAGATGCACTTGCATCAGATGGATGTAAGCACTGCATACTTAAATGGCGAATTACATGACGAAATTTACATGCAACAGCCTGAGGAATTTATTCAAAGACAGTCACCAGAAAAGGTTCTACGATTGAATAAAGCTATTTATGGTCTCAAGCAAAGCAGAAAGGAGTGGAACAGCAAGCTAGACAGTGTTTTACGCAAAATGAACTTTAAGCCATGACACAACGAACCATGTCTGTACAAGTCAAATAACAAGGGTGATTTGGTGCTGATTGCTGTCTACGTGGATGACTTGATTAATGGTTGTAGTAATATAAAAATTCTACATGAGGTCAAAAAACAAATTGCTGACAATTTTGATGTTGACGACAAGGGTGTTTTGAACCACTTCTTAGGAATGGAAGTGGAGCGTGATGGTGACACTGGTGAGATAAAACTAGGCCAGACCCAATATATTATAGATCTTTTAAAACAATATGGCATGGAGCAATGCCATATGAAATGTGAAAAATGTAATCATCATGAATACCAATACCTTGTTGGATCTCTTATGTACTTGGCTATATCTGCATTCTATGTCCAAAATGGCGCAACGAAATGCTGATCCCCATATCGACACAACTGAAACACATATTAAGATATTTATCTGGAACAAGAAACTTGAAGCTTATATATAAATCCGAAGGTAGCGGACTGGAGGGATATGTTGATGCTGATTGGGCAAGTAAATCATACACGGGTTTCGCGTTTTTCTTAAATGGATGTCTAGTCTCCTGGGAGTCAATGAAGCAGTCTACAGTAGCACTCAGCAGCACAGAGGCTGAATACATGGCAGCTTCAGATGCAGCTAAAAGGCCATATACTTAAAACGTTTGATTTTTGAAATTAACGAGTGTTGCGACAATCCAATAATGCTAAACATATATAATCAAGGTGCTTTGAAATTGGCTGAAAACCATATTTTTCATAAACGCAGCAAACATATCGACATACGATTTCATTATATCAGAGAATTAGTTGAAAGAAAAGAAATACATTTGAAGTATTGTCCTACGGTGGATATGGTTGCAGATATTCTAACCAAGAATCTACCTAAAATAAAACATTCAAAGTTTGTTAATCTATTAAAATTAAATTAAATTTATTATATTATGTAGTATATAAATGTAAAACAACATACACATTGAAGAGGAGTATTGAAATTATGACAACCCTACGCAATGTGAATATTGTTAGCTTTGATATATTTTACTTTTGTAAAATATACTCACTTGTTTTTAAACTCTTAGCATAGCAAGACGTGTCATATATATAAAAATATTTTTCATACTTATATATTAATACAAAATATAATTTTCTTATCGAATAAACAATTTCATCATTCATTTTATTGGTCCGTATAAATTTAAGAAAATAGATTTAAGAAATACTGTTACCATAGTAGATAAGAAAACCAATAAACAACAAGTAGTTCATAAAAATAGACTTAATATATTTAATAATAACTAACATTTAATAGTATTGTTTGGCCATACTATATAAAATTCAAACATCTAAATATTATAATTATTTTTTTCTTTTCTTTAAAAACAAAATAAATATTATATTACACGACTTTCAAAAAAAAAACGGTGTGTGTAGATCACACTCTGTAGAAGTTATACTTCTTACGCCGTAATAATATTATAAGAAAATAAAAATCATAATATACATAAGTTAAAAATATTTTTTAATTGTTGATTTAATATTAAATCACCTGCATTATTAGAAGTGGTTGCAGTAGGCATAGTGTTGTTGGTGGAAGCGTTAGCAATACGCGTTATAAAATCATCTGTTTTAAAATGGAAATGAATAAAACTTATGTTCATATGCAAATTTAAACAAAAACATACTCGAATTTTGTGTATTATTTGCATTTGAAATATCCACTAATACATTTTGTGGTTGTTGCAGTCTTAACTGCTTTCTACGCTGCCGGTGTGCGCGCTGGTTCTCTGGCGCTTTTCTGCGCTTTCTTTCTGCTTCTACAATAAGAAACAATATTTTCAATAATGCTAATAAAGCATTATTTTAAATTCATATAAAATCACCTGCACTTGTTGAAGCCATAATTCACTCTAATTAGTCACTTTTTTCACTTTTATTATGTATTTGCTCTTTGTTTCTACTTTAAATTTAACTTTAACTAAAGTACAAGAACGTATGCTTCACGAAAATGATGTATACTTTGAAAAAGGGAGATGTCAATATATGTACATATGTATATGTAGTATATATTTTAAATATTTTTTAATTTGATTTATTATTGATCTAACCCTTTTTGACTCATGTAATGAATGCTGTTCGTTAAAAGCATTTTTAAATCAGTGTTATCTCTATTTTTTTGCTTTTCTTGCTGTGAAATACAACAACAATAGTCAACGTTGATAAAAGCAAACGCACATAAATAACCGAAATTTGTTTACTTATTTTGTTTCTCTTTTTTCTCTTTCTCTTTCATTTTTTTTTTTTTTTGCTTTTCTTGCTTGGTACGAGCCAAATTTTATGCAGAGAACACTTTGGCTTCAATTGATGAGAACTCTAACACATATGTAGGTACAAATACACACTCAAGTCACACAGCGATCCACAATCCACAATAATCTACCCCAGCATTGATAAAAGGTCGTACTGGGGTAACTCTAGTTTGCGGAAGATTACCTATAATATGTTTACACAGTAGTGGACGAGCTCTGGTACATCTAATGCATTTTTGAACCGTAGAACATGCCATAATTTTGCCCCTTATTGGCCAGAATCGTTGTCGTATTATGTACAAAAGAGCTTGCGGTTTACAATGTTTGTTGTCTTTCTGAATCATTGTATATAAAAGTTTTATTAGGGGGTCGTTATATGGAACCAGCATTGGATGCTTCGCGTCGTATGATAATAATGAAGCCTCTAGTCGTCCCCCTACTCGTAGAATGCCGGATTCGTCTAGGAATGGGGACAAACTTACAATGGAACTTTTGTTGTCGATTTCTTTGTTTTCCCACAGTTGTTTGATTTCTGGAGAAAAGTCGGACCTCTGAATGGACCTTATGATCAGGAACAGTGCATCATCTAGCTCAGTCGGGGTTAATGACTTATTAGGTGATCGCTTTTCTTTTTTTCTTCCTGATATTTCTGATGAATCTTAGAGTGTATCCAACTACCTGCTGCAAATTTCTAAAGGAATTTTTATGTGGAATTCTGTATATCAAGTCATCGTTGACAACGTTGACTGCTGAAATTATAGTTGTCTCTAATTTTAAACGATAGCATGGATTTTCGACAACGATGGTATAAGACGCAAGCGTTCGCCGATCAATTTTGGCGCAAATGGCTGAAAGAATATGTACTTATAATCTCGCGAAGAAGCAAATGGTTTGCCAAACTAACACCCATAAAAGTGGGTGATGTGGTCGTCATTGTGGATCCAGATATTCCCAGGAATTGTTGGCCTAAAGGTGTAGTCATCGACGTTGTAACAGCAAAGGATAGCCAAGTAAGGAGAGCAACGGTGAAAAAAATAAGGACACTTTTCAAAGACCAACTGCAAAGCTAGTAGTTTTAGATGTCAGAGGCGCCGTTGAAGGTAAACTCAACCCATCGATCTAGTTTACGGAGGAGGCAAATGTTGCCGCATAATCAAAGTCTTCAATGTTTTAAACGTCTGTATTAAATCTGTTTACTTCTACTCATTTATATCTGTATTCAAATAACTCAACTTAAGCACCTACACATATAAAATATGAATATGTAATTGAATTAATAACTATGTATTGTTAATGTAAAGCAAATAACGGTTGACAATTAGGTAGAATTCCTTATTTTATGAATTCCATTTTGATAGCTGGTTCTACTTAAAACTGTTGAAAAGAATCATTACGTGTTAAAAGGCATACGTACATCGATCATGTCTTTTTACACGCTCCCGTCTGCAACAGTATCTTATATAAAATGCCTTCTTCCTTTTCAAACTATTTTTGCAAAAATTCAAGAACGTCATTTCTTTTTCTTTTCCCAACTGTTGTGCATGTCGTTTCAGCTCCCTTTCTTAATTCTGTGGTTGGGCCATCTGATAGGATATTAGTTACATCTGCTAAAGAATATTCAAGCATTTCTTGTGGAACGTCAATGCTACTACGGGTTCCAAATATTTCATCTATATCCTCAAAAACTCCCAATTCGGTGCAGCTTCGCCAGATGTATTGTTTCTCTTTTTTATCTGTTTATAGGTCCCCATAACATTTAAAAACACATAGCCGCTTCATCTTTCGAAAATGGGAAGGCATTGTCTACATCTTTTATTTCCCTCACCTTTTTTCCCCAATGGTAGTCCGATTTTTTTTTTTTTTGTTTGTTTTTGTGACGACAAACAGCACGACAAATCGATCGACAATCAAAGCGAGCGATAACGTAAGCATTTTCATACAAATTTGCGCCCACTAAGAAATATTGTGCGACTGTCAAAATCAGTCATTTGCTTTTTGGTTGTCGTCAGAGGAAATAATTTGATAAAATAATTAAAATAATTATTATTTGATATGTATGTACATAATTTTAAAAATTTCATGATGGAAAATTGGTAGGTATTTATGTAAATATGCAGGTATTTTAATAAAAATATTGTTGTACAAGTTCGGCCACACAGCGTGTATATTTACACGAAACCATTCGAGCTGTTTTTACCGCCCTCATAACGTTGGTCCTCTTTATCATAATATTTTTTTTTTTTTTATATTTTTTTTTTATTTTTTTTTTATATGTATATTATTTATTGAATCTTCAATAATAGATTGAAACATCAATAAGTTTTTCAAATCTTAAATCTAAAAAAAAAAAATAATAAATATAAGTTTAGCCAATGCTAAACATAATTTTTAGTTACAACGGTTGATTTTTGTTGTTTTACATCTCTCGTGTACGGCTGATAGAAAGAATGTCCCTCCTCCTAAGCCGGGTGTGGCCTCTATACTCTAGAATATTGCGCGCAAGTGGGTTTGGATGCAACTCAAGTTTTTTAATGTATTTTTTCGCGTGTTTCGAAAATACTGTCTTTACCAACGGAACGTCTAGATCTTTATTGTAATAAAAAAGTTTTATTTATTTTATTTTTGTCTTAGAGTTTGTATATTTGGAGCTCCTAAGACTGTTGATTTATTAATTGTGTTATAAACTAAATGACATTGGCTTATATACTAATTATGAGAATAATTCTTAGGGGTACCTTAAAATAAGAGTAAAAGAATAGGTATATATGTATATTATTGTTGGGTAAGCATATTTAGCTTCCAACTATTTATGTATGGCATGTGTTCAACAGTTTTAAAGTCCAACGAGTGCATACCTAAAAGCAACCGATAGTTTGTGTTGCTTATATTTACAATCAAACAAATGCAGTTAATAAATGTGATTCATTTAAGTGCATTGAGCTGCTGCACTTGATTAACCGTACAAGTGCCAAATTACTGTCACACAAAATATCTTGCTTGCGGTTTGTCAAAGCTTGCATGTTGCGGTACTATTGAATCGCAATGCATACTACACACTGTTGGTCTCATGCTACACCTCAACCTTTTACAAGAATGTTCATATAACGCTAGTTTTATAGACATTCTTTTACAATTTATACTTCTTATGCGACGCCCAACCATACGTGTGAAATTTAACGATAACGCTGTGTGACTTGAGTGTGTATTTGTACCTACATATGTGTTAGAGTTCTCATCAATTGAAGCCAAAGTGTTCTCTGCATAAAATTTGGCTCGTGCCAAGCAAGAAAAGCAAAAAAAAAAAAAAAAATGAAAGAGAAAGAGAAAAAAGAGAAACAAAATAAGTAAACAAATTTCGGTTATTTATGTGCGTTTGCTTTTATCAACGTTGACTATTGTTGTTGTATTTCACAGCAAGAAAAGCAAAAAAATAGAGATAACACTGATTTAAAAATGCTTTTAACGAACAGCATTCATTACATGAGTCAAAAAGGGTTAGATCAATAATAAATCAAATTAAAAAATATTTAAAATATATACTACATATAAATATGTACATATATTGACATCTCCCTTTTTCAAAGTATACATCATTTTCGTGAAGCATACGTTCTTGTACTTTAGTTAAAGTTAAATTTAAAGTAGAAACAAAGTGCAAATACATAATAAAAGTGAAAAAAGTGACTAATTAGAGTGAATTATGGCTTCAACAAGTGCAGGTGATTTTATATGAATTTAAAATAATGCTTTATTAGCATTATTGAAAATATTGTTTCTTATTGTAGAAGCAGAAAGAAAGCGCAGAAAAGCGCCAGAGAACCAGCGCGCACACCGGCAGCGTAGAAAGCAGTTAAGACTGCAACAACCACAAAATGTATTAGTGGATATTTCAAATGCAAATAATACACAAAATTCGAGTATGTTTTTGTTTAAATTTGCATATGAACATAAGTTTTATTCATTTCCATTTTAAAACAGATGATATCATAACGGGCATTGCTAACGCTTCCACCAACAACACTATGCCTACTGCAACCACTTCTAATAATGCAGGTGATTTAATATTAAATCAACAATTAAAAAATATTTTTAACTTATGTATATTATGATTTTTATTTTCTTATAATATTATTACGGCGTAAGAAGTATAACTTCTACAGAGTGTGATCTACACACACCGTTTTTTTTTTTTTTGAAAGTCGTGTAATATAATATTTATTTTGTTTTTAAAGAAAAGAAAAAAATAATTATAATATTTAGATGTTTGAATTTTATATAGTATGGCCAAACAATACTATTAAATGTTAGTTATTATTAAATATATTAAGTCTATTTTTATGAACTACTTGTTGTTTATTGGTTTTCTTATCTACTATGGTAACAGTATTTCTTAAATCTATTTTCTTAAATTTATACGGACCAATAAAATGAATGATGAAATTGTTTATTCGATAAGAAAATTATATTTTGTATTAATATATAAGTATGAAAAATATTTTTATATATATGACACGTCTTGCTATGCTAAGAGTTTAAAAACAAGTAAGTATATTTTACAAAAGTAAAATATATCAAAGCTAACAATATTCACATTGCGTAGGGTTGTCATAATTTCAATACTCCTCTTCAATGTGTATGTTGTTTTACATTTATATACTACATAATATAATAAATTTAATTTAATGTTAATAGATTAACAAACTTTGAATGTTTTATTTTAGGTAGATTCTTGGTTAGAATATCTGCAACCATATCCACCGTAGGACAATACTTCAAATGTATTTCTTTTCTTTCAACTAATTCTCTGATATAATGAAATCGTATGTCGATATGTTTGCTGCGTTTATGAAAAATATGGTTTTCAGCCAATTTCAAAGCACCTTGATTATATATGTTTAGCATTATTGGATTGTCGCAACACTCGTTAATTTCAAAAATCAAACGTTTTAAGTATATGGCCTTTTAGCTGCATCTGAAGCTGCCATGTATTCAGCCTCTGTGCTGCTGAGTGCTACTGTAGACTGCTTCATTGACTCCCAGGAGACTAGACATCCATTTAAGAAAAACGCGAAACCCGTGTATGATTTACTTGCCCAATCAGCATCAACATATCCCTCCAGTCCGCTACCTTCGGATTTATATATAAGCTTCAAGTTTCTTGTTCCAGATAAATATCTTAATATGTGTTTCAGTTGTGTCGATATGGGGATCAGCATTTCGTTGCGCCATTTTGGACATAGAATGCAGAATATCCGGCCTTGTTGATATAGCCAAGTACATAAGAGATCCAACAAGGTATTGGTATTCATGCTGATTACATTTTTCACATTTCATATGGCATTGCTCCATGCCATATTGTTTTAAAAGATCTATAATATATTGGGTCTGGCCTAGTTTTATCTCACCAGTGTCACCATCACGCTCCACTTCCATTCCTAAGAAGTGGTTCAAAACACCCTTGTCGTCAACATCAAAATTGTCAGCAATTTGTTTTTTGACCTCATGTAGAATTTTTATATTACTACAACCATTAATCAAGTCATCCACGTAGACAGCAATCAGCACCAAATCACCCTTGTTATTTCACTTGTACAGACATGGTTCGTTGTGTCATGGCTTAAAGTTCATTTTGCGTAAAACACTGTCTAGCTTGCTGTTCCACTCCTTTCTGCTTTGCTTGAGACCATAAATAGCTTTATTCAATCGTAGAACCTTTTCTGGTGACTGTCTTTGAATAAATTCCTCAGGCTGTTGCATGTAAATTTCGTCATGTAATTCGCCATTTAAGTATGCAGTGCTTACATCCATCTGATGCAAGTGCATCTTGTTCTTAACAGCTAAAGCTAACAGCAAACGAATTGTTGAATATCGTGCTACTGGAGAAAAAGTGTCCCTGTAATCGATTCCAAATCGTTGGTTGCAACCTTTTGCAACTAGGCGGGCCTTGTACCGATCGATTTTGCCATTCGCATTTCGTTTTATATTAAACACCCATTTGCATGGTATTGCTTTGCGACCTATGGGCAAATCGATCATCGACCATGTTTTGTTTTTTCGTAGAGCATGTATTTCATCTTGCATGGCTTTCTTCCACATATGTTTATTTTCACATGAATATGCTTGTTCAACTGTTTGTGGTACACAATGTGATATGGCCACAATGTGATAGTTTTGGAACCCTGGACGGGACAGAAGTGAAACAATGCTCATTGGTGATTACAAATGTAGAATATCACACAAAGCTCAACACTGAATATTTCTCAAACTGGAGACGCCTATACCGAGCTGTTGCCACGTTTTTGCTATACTGGTACCGATTGAGAGAGTTGACATAGCATAAAATCATAAAGGAATACGTGGTAGTCGATTACAAACTTGGTAAAATGGCTCAACATTTTTTGATTAAATATGCACAAAATGCCGAATATAATTTCGAAATATCTTGCTTGCCACGCGGTAAACCAATTGAAAAGGGAAAACTTGTATCCCTCAATGCTTATTGACACGTGTGGCGTTGTTAGATGCCGTGGGAGAGATGAATATCTCAACAACCATGCGGATGTGATCATCTTACCTAACAATTATCACATAACATTTCTATTGGTACGACATTTCCACGAAAAATTTCGCCATCAATGCCACGAAACAGAACTCAACGAAATAAAAGCACAGTACCATATAACATAGCTAGGCGTTCTATTCCGTAGAGTACGCCGGATGTGTCAATGGTGCAAAATAAATCATGCCAAACCACAAATACCGCAGATGAGCGCATTACCAGCAGCAAGGCTCGCTGCGTACCAACGCCTATTTACCTTTGAAGGAATGGAGTACTTCGGACTAATAAACGTTTGTATTGGCAGAAGGCGAGAAAAGAGGAGGGGATTAATTTTTACTTGCCTAGCAGTCCGTGCAATTCATATCGAAATTACTCATAGCCTTGACACAAGCTCCTGTATAATAGTAATAAGAAATTTTATAGCTAGACGCGGGACCCCCCAAGAAATATACTTTGATAACGTAACTAATTTTAAAGCGGCTGAAAAGGTTATTTGGTACCAATTGAAAAACGTAAATTTAGCTGGTATTAAATGTATATTCGAACAGATAAAGTGGAAATTTAACCCTCCCGGAGCGCCACATATGGGCGGCACGTGGAAAGACCAGTAAAATCGCTTAAAACCGTCTTATACCACATATGTCCTACGACGAATTTCAGCGATGAAAGTTTAAAAAATGCTTTGTGTGAGGCTGAACTTTCCATAAATAGTCGCCCATTAACATTTGTATCAATCGATTGTGGCGATGATGAAGCTTTAACTCCCAATCACTTATTAATTAGATCGTCAGATGGCTACTGTTTAGTGTTAAAAACGTGCAAATAATTTTATTAGTATGGCTCAGCGCAAACACTTGAATTTGAACTGTACTAATTTTTGTTTGTGTGGTTTTACTTTCAAGCACTTGTAACTTGAACGTAATGTGATCAATGAATAAAAAGCGAGTTTTTACTATTGATAAAGATATATAATTTTATTGTGGTATTTATACTAAAAATATTAAAAATTAATTGTTGAGTCAACAAAATACTTAAAACTAAAATTTACATTAAATTGACCAATCAAATTGAATTAACAATGTTTGCAGTTAATTCATTGTGTAATATGATATCCTTTTGTTAAACAACATTAAGGGAGTTCACTAACGTTTATATTATCGTTAACAATTATTAAGTGTGTTTACAACTTTTTAAACATTCTCCCCCGCGTTGAACGACTGTTAAAAACAAAAGAAATAAATAAAAATAAACATTGGGAGAAAGTTTAGAGTAAAAATGGAATTTCAAAATATTTTGGGAAATAGTGTTATTAGTTACATGAGCATAATCTAAACTAAGTTAGAAATGAATTGATTGATTGTTGTCATTAGCTGCTAGACGTCAAGGGTGAATCAAGTCGATTCAATTGATTTAGTTGGATGTGAGTTTAGTGCATTTTTATTTGATTTGCATCTGGACAACAGAATGATTAGAGCTATGACGCTTACTACAACTGCTAGGTAGCCAATTGTATAGCCTCTGTCTGGTGGGCCTTCAATTTATTAGGTAGTTGAGCGATTTCGTGTTGTTCCAGCGACCGTTGTAGAGTTGTTAGGTCCTTAATATTCTTAGCATATACACTCTCCAAATTTGTTGAGATTGATTCGTTAGTATTTATGAAGGCTGTAGAGTTCTTTGGTAATGATAAGGCTGAAATTTGGCCAAGGCTTGTGTATGAAGACCTCACTCTGCTTGATATAGTTTTTAATCCGTTCATGTTGACAAAATCGTGCCTGAGGATACACTCTGGATCAAGTGTCAGCAAACCTTTTAGTGATATAGGAGTGATTTCCGTGTTGCATACTGCTGTTGCCCTTGAGGGTGGTGATGCAACATATATCCATTGATTGCCCTTGCTTAGGGGTACCCATCTGATATCAGTTTTTTCGAGGATACATTTTGGTTTTGTTTTGTTGTTGAATAAATTAATATCATATGCACAGACATCCGAACCATAATTGTAACGGATTTGAATGTTGGAACAGATTTGTGTTGCAAGCACTTTAATGCGACGTCAGCTAAAATCCGGCTGTGAGCATTTAATTAATCGCCTTGCCGTTGATTGTAAATTTTCAAACCATTTATTATTTTTTGATTTGAGAGTTACGCATTGCTTAAATTTCAACTA
Source organism: Lypha dubia (assembly GCA_947311025.1). NCBI lineage: Eukaryota > Metazoa > Arthropoda > Insecta > Diptera > Tachinidae > Lypha > Lypha dubia. The sequence continues at coordinate 37,150,279 of OX371263.1, forward strand.
AATTTCATTTTATTTTGGTATGCGTGTGCTTTAATGCACATTTTCGACACGAATTGTATTTACACTAAAAAGAAACTAACGGCGGCTCGGCTAAGCCATTCGACACATATGCATAAAAATTTGGCATATGTTGAAAAGTTTAAATAACATTTTCAACAAACAACATATCTGTCAGCATATACAGGAAATTTGTCAAGTACTAAAAATATGCTGTTCAGACGATATGCTAAAATTACCAACATACGTTTGTTTCTATTGTCAACATAAACCTAACAAACGTTGTCAAACATGCGTATGCTGAAAAAATTTTGCGTTTACACAATATGTTGGCAGTTGTAACAAATTTTTCAGCATAAATATGCTGATTCAACATATCGTCTAAACTTAGCTTAAAAAACAAAACAAAATGTGGTTTGTATGTATTTAGTGGTTATGCAAAAACAAAAAGCATAACGTAAACAAAAATATTTATGATGGCGGTCAAAAATGTAAACAACCTTTGTTCATGAGACTGACCATTTTTGTGCAGATTATTTAACTGTCAAAACACAGCCCTACAAAAAACCATATTGCGTCTTGCGCAGACATTATTATTGGATCATGAGGCCACCTAGTATTTAATTCGCCTTGAATTCGAGTTCAAGGCGAATTAACTATCAGGTGGGAGCCAGAATAAAACTTAAACAACACGAAAAACAACGGGTATTTTGTTTATGTTAATATCCAAACGATTGTAAAATTTGTTTTTTTTTTTTTTTTGTAAAGAAAGTGAGAAATATATTATATATTAGTGCTCTTATCTATAAGGCCATATCCAAAAACTGGGGATATTTTTTTGTAGTTGGGATTAAAACGCAATGTCCATTAAATTTGTTTTTTGTAAAACAAATCAAATTAATATTGATTTTTAATGAATGCTTCAGCTATCCTCTAAGGGGGATGCTACACATACAATATATGTATATTGTGATACTTGGATCGCGATCCATTTCAATTCATTGTTTATTGTTTATTTATGCAGTATTTACATATATTTTTGTTATGTGGGTAGTGTTAAAATATTTAGATATGGGAGAAAACCAAAAAAATGCCAGCGATCTGCGACCCGGAATTCAGATTGCATATTTTTGCGTGGATATATCATTTCAACTCTCGTAGTGAACAGACGCGTTTTTATAATCGTCGCAACTGAATATAAAAAAAATATATAAAAAAAAAAAAAATTTCAAGTCACAAAAAATATAAAAAAACAAAACATTTATTGAACAGTTATTTTACTGGTTTTATTTTATTTTTTGCTTGTGTGCAATACACATAAATATTTGCATACACCAACTCATAAGAGAACAAAAAAAAGAGAACTCTAAATGAGTTCACCTTCTAACAACAACAATAATCCTACAAGCAGTAGGAATGTGCAATATATAACTTTAGTTGCTGATGACGACAACAAAAAAATGAATTAAACAAAAACCTGAATTTAACAGAAAACACAAATACTCGTGTGCGATCATTATCTTTGAACATGTTAAATATCGATCAAGAAGCAACAACAATTGCACCTATTAGCAAACTTGTCAGCTTAGCTGTACAATCAAACAAACAAACAATAAATACCCAGGTGACCAACGTGCACAAAATTGTAAATGCAGTGAGTGAAAATAGTGATAATAAAATCCAAACTGGTATGGACAGATACATAACCGTGCTAAAAAGGGGAAGAAGTCCCAAATCAGCTGAAATAGCGTCAACGGCGAAAATGCCCAAAGATGGGAAAAATAATATTAAACATTCTGAAAATCGTTTTGCGATTTTGAATGAACAAGTCGATGAAGACACAAGTACAACAAGGTCCACTAAACCACCGCCGATATATTTAAGAGAACAGAACTCCAACCTTTTGGTAAAAAGCCTTATCTCATTAATTGGAGAAAATGAGTTCTATGTAACTCCAATTAAGCGCGGCAAAATCAACGAAACTAAAATTCAGGTAACACAAGAAAATAATTATAGAAAAATTGTCTCAGATTTTGAGACTAAAAACAAAAACTTTTATACATATCAACTGAAGAGTGCTAAAGGCCTAACAGTAGTTATAAAAGGAATAGATTCAAGCGTGGATCCGGAAGAGGTAAAGTCTGGCCTTGAATATAGTGGCTTCAAAGTCAAAAATGTTTCAAACATTAAAAACAGGGAAAAAATCCCCCAACCTATTTTTAGAGTCGAGCTACAGCCAGGCGACTTGAAAATTAAAAAAAATGAATCGCACCCAATCTATAGCTTAAAATACTTGTTGCATCGAAGAGTTACCGTTGAGATGCCACATAAAAAAACTGGACCTATCCAATGCATGAACTGTCAAGAATTTGGCCATACCAAAACTTATTGCAAGTTGCCTACCGTTTGCGTTGTATGTGGCGAGTTACACAGTACCGCTAACTGTGACAAAATAAAAGGTGATACCAAAGCAAAAAAATGTAGTAATTGCGGCGGAAACCACACTGCCAACTATAGGGGCTGCCCTCTTTATTCTCTTTTTAAAAATTCGTCGAACAGAAAAACCAATGCTACTCCCGCTCAGCCCAAAACTCATTTAAACTACCCACAGTTACCTCAACCGTCGTCTAGCCATAATCTATACTCAAATGTTTTAAAGTCTAACACGACTCTTACTCAACAAAAACCTAATAGTCAATCTTCATACGCTAATATTTTAAAGAGTAACCAGATTCCGGCGCAAAAAACTGTACCAGTAAATGAAGAATCAGGGCACAATTTTAGTCGTATTGAAGCCTCAATAGAGATCCTTATACAAACAGTAAATACATTCACTCTCAACATGTCCTGTATGATGCAGGAAATGTTGAAAATGCAGTCTACCTTGTTGCAGGCTGTATTGAACAAACCATGAACTTAAGAATCTGTTTTTGGAACGCAAACGGCATCTGCCAACACAAAAATGAAATTGAATATTTTCTTCTGGATAAACAAATCGATGTTATGCTTATCTCAGAAACTCACTTGACGTCCCGAAGCTATTTTCGAATTAGTGGATATAATTTCTACGACACCAAGGATCCTCAAGGTAGAGCTTGTGGTGGCTCTGGAATCCTAATAAAAACTCGAATAAAACACTACCTACTAAACGACCTTCGTGAAGAATATCTTCAAGCAACGAACATCTGCATTGAAAATTTTTATCAAAAGCTTGTGATATCATCTGTTTACTCACCTCCCAGGTTTTCAATTTCAGAGAGTCAATATACCGCATTTTATACAACACTGGGGTCCCGTTTTCTAGCAGCTGGCGACTACAATGCTAAACACACTTTTTGGGGCTCACGTTTAATCAGTCCCAAGGGTCGTGTTTTGTTTGACACAATTTCAAAAATGGGCTTGAATGTAGTTTCAAGTGGTCAGCCAACATACTGGCCAACGGATCGTCAAAAAATTCCTGATGTTATCGACTTTGGAATTATGAAAGGCGTGCCCAGCGAAATGATTGAAGTAGAAGCATCTCTGGATTTGTCTTCAGATCACTCGCCTACTATTATCACTATTTACTCACACACAACTACAACACCAACATGTGATTTACCGCTGACACCTGCACGTATTAACTGGCTGAAATACAAAAAATATTTGAGTGCTCATTGCACGGAAAATATGCCATTGAGAACACCTGCTGACATAGAAAATTCTATTAGGTTGTTTGAAGCACATGCTAAACAAGCTGCTCTTAATGCTTCTTCAATTCAACCAAATCAACAAGCGAGATTTAACAATATTTTTTGTGCAGATGTAGAAAGGCTATTGACTGAAAAACGGAGAGCTCGACGAGAATGGCAACGTTACAGATCGCCTCAGCTAAAATTAAGGCTTAAGGAGTGTACCAAACAGCTAAGAAAAGTTTTACAATCACAAAAAACAGCTTCGCTGCAAAAATTTCTGCAAGAACTCGATGCAACACCGTCAACAGATTATTCGCTGTGGCGTGCAGCCAGAGGACTTAAAAGGCCAGTGATTTGTAAACCACCATTACGAGCATCAAATGGTGACTGGGCAAGAACTGATGCTGAAAAAGGTGATCTATTTGTTAAGCACCTAGAAAAAGTATTTACCCCGAATATTTCTGCTGATATTGTTGAACTGCCACCAGTCGTCTCTTTACCAGAAATACCGATGAGATTTAACATGACGGAGATTGAAAATACTATTACTAGTCTTAACACCAGAAAAGCCCCAGGTGTCGACAAAATAAGCAACAAAATGCTTCAACAACTACCTTATATTGCAAAAAGAGTTATACTCTTCATTTTTAATAGTATTCTACGGCTGCAATACTATCCTGCAGAATGGAAGGTTTCGATGATTATTATGATACCAAAGCCCGGCAAGGATCATACGAAGGTTGAATCCTATCGGCCTATTAGTTTATTGCCCAACATTTCAAAACTATTTGAAAAGCTGTATATGAGCAAGCTGATGCCTATAGTGACTAGAAGTGGATGCATTCCAGATCATCAATTCGGTTTTCGCAGACAACATAGCACTATTGAACAAACTCACAGACTTGTGAACGTAGTTAGAGACACCTTTGAAAAAAAGAAATTTTGCTCTGCGCTCTTTATAGATGTTTCTCAAGCTTTCGATAAAGTATGGCACGAAGGTCTTATCCACAAATTAACACGCAATCTCCCCGCAAACATAGTCAAGCTTTTAAAAAGCTATTTAGAGGAACGAAAATTTGTAGTTAGGGAAGGTAATTTTTTAAGCCCTCCGCAGTCGATCGAAGCCGGAGTTCCCCAAGGCAGCATCTTCGGTCCCTTACTTTATTTAATTTATGCCTCTGACTTACCGTTAAGCAATAACATTCATACATCAACATTTGCTGATGATACAGCTTTTTTAAGCGTCCATGAAAATCCAGTAGAAGCTTCCATCAACTTACAAGGGTATATATCCAAATTGGAAAAATGGCTTAAACAATGGCGTATAAAAGTTAACGAACAGAAATGTGTACACGTCACTTTTACGTTGCGAAGGGAAACATGCCCGCCTATACAAATCAACACTGAGACTATTCCGCAGCATACTGTAGTCAAATATCTAGGCGTTCACCTTGATCGCCGTTTAACATGGAAATCGCATATAGACGCAAAGTTGATGCAAATGAAATTAAAAACTGCCCAAATTAATTGGCTTATGGGAAGAAATTCTATACTGAGCCTAGACTGTAAACTTCTACTATACAACGCGATCCTGAAACCAATATGGTCCTATGGAATCCAGTTATGGGGCACTGCCTCAGCATCGAATGTCGAAAGAATTCAAAGGCGACAGAATAAAATTCTACGTACAATAACAGCAGCCCCCTGGTATGTCAGAAACCATCGAATTCATAAAGACCTAGACGTTCCGTTGGTGAAGACAGTATTTTCAAAACACGCGAAAAAATATATAAAAAAACTTGAGTTGCACCCAAATCCACTTGCGCGCAATATTATTCATTATAGAGGCCACACCCGGCTGAAAAGAAGGGATACTCTTTTTCTCAGCCGTTCACGAGAGATGTAAAACAACCAAAATTAACCGTTGAAATTAAAAATTTTAAAAAACTTACATTTAATATTTTTTAGATTTAAGATTTGAAAAACTTATTGATAATTTAATATAAATAATTAAAGATTCAATAAATAATAAAATTATCAAAAAAAAAAAAAAAAAAAAAATATTTTTGCGTAATCTGGATATGAATCGTGATCCAATTATCACAATATATATTGTACGTGTAGCATTGCCCTAAATGTTACATACTTATGTATACCCTTTGAAAAATTTGCGTCGAGTAAATTTGGAAATATTTTAAATGCTATTGGATAACAAATATGTATGTATATAGTTTACAAACAAACATAAAACGCGTAATTCTCTTTTTTTGGCATAAACATATTTCTTATATAAAAAATACATATACATATGTAATCGGATAATCAAATCATCTTTTAATATTCTGTATCAAAAAAAAAAAAAATAATTTTTTTCAAGATTTCGAAGTGCTAGGTATTTAGATATGTATATGTAATTTGTATGTATTGAGTTAACCCTAATTGATAGGAATTTTCGAATGACTAAAAAATATTATTTTACTAACCAATATAAATTTGTAACAAAGTCAATATTCTTCGTATATTTGAATTTTATTTTATGAAACAAATTTGGGGATTTTAGAAGTTTTTAATATTCTAATATTACGCGCAAGTGGATTTGGGTGCAACTCTAGTTTTTTAACGTATTTTTTCGCGTGTTTAGAAAATACTGTCTTAATGATGATTTCGGATATACCATGGGGCTGCTGTTACAGTACGTAGAATTTTGTTTTGTCGCCTTTGAATTTTTTCTACATTCGATGCTGAGGCAGTGCCCCATAACTGGATTCCATAGGCCCATATTGGTTTTAAGATCGCATTGTATAATAGAAGTTTACAGTCTAGGCTTAGTATAGAGTTTCTTCCAATAAGCCAATTCATTTGGGCTGCTTTTAGTTTCATTTGGACCAACTTTGCGTCTATGTGCGATTTCCTTGTTAAACGACGATCAAGTTGAACGCCAACGTATAGTCTCGGTGTTGATTTGTAAAGGCGGGTATGTTTCCCTGCGTAAAGTAAAAGTAACGTGTACACATTTCAGCTCATTCACTTTTATCCGCCATTGTTTTAGCAATGTTTCCAGCAAATGTTGACGTGTGAATGTTACTGCTTAACGGTAAGTCAGAGGCATATATTAAATAAAGTAAGGGTCCGAAGATACTGCCTTGAGGGACTCCGGCTTCAATCGACTGCGGAGGGCGTAAAAAATTGCCTTCCCTAACTACAAATTTACTTTCCATCAAATAGCTTTTTAAAAGCTGTACGATGTTTGCTGGTAGATTTAGTGTTAATTTATTGAAAAGACCTTCGTGCCATACTTTATCGAAAGCTTGTGAGACATCAATAAAGAGCGCAGAGCAGTATTTCTTTTTTTCAAAAGTGTCTCTAACGACATTCACAAGTCTGTGAGTTTGTTCAATAGTGTTATGCTGTCTGCGAAAACCGAATTGATGATCTGGAATGCATCCATTACTAGTCACTATAGGCATCAGCTTGCTCATTAACAGCTTTTCAAATAGTTTTGAAATGTTGAGAAATAAACTAATAGGCCGATAGGATTCAACCTTCGTATGATCCTTGCCGGGCTTTGGTATCATAATAATCATGGAAACCTTCCATTCTGCAGGATAGTATTGCAGCCGTAGAATACTATTAAAAATGAATAGTATAATTCTTTTTGCAATATAAGGCAGTTGTTGAAGCATTTTGTTGCTTATTTTGTCGACACCTGGGGCTTTTTTGGTGTTAAGACTAGTGATGGCCTTTTCAATCTACACAATGTTAAATCTTAACGGTATTTCTGGTAAAGAGATGACTGGTGGCAGTTCAACAATATCAGTAGAAATATTCGGTGTAAATACTTTTTCTAAGTGCTTAACAAAAAGAGCACCTTTTTCAGCATCAGTTCTTGCCCAGTCACCATTCGAATCTCGTAACGGAGCTTTGCAAATCACTGGCCTTTTAAGTCCTCTGGCTGCACGCCACAGTGAGTAATCTGTTTGTGGTGTTGCATCGAGTTCTTGAAGAAATTTTTAAAGCGAAGCTGTTTTTTGTGTTTGTAAAAGTTTTCTGAGCTGTTTGGTGCATTCCTTTAGCCTTAACTTTAGCTGGGGGGATCTGTAACGTTGCCATTCCCGTCGCGCTCTCCGTTTTTCAGTCAATAGCCTTTCTATATCTACAGAAGAAATGTTGTTGAATCTTACTTGTTGATTTGGTTGATTTGAAGAAGCATTAAGAGCAGCTTGATTAACATGTGCTTCAAACAACCTAATAGAATTTTCTATGTCAGTAGGTGTTCTCAACAGCATATTTTCCGTGCAATGAGCACTCAAATATATTTTGTATTTCAGCCAGTTAATACTTGCAGATGTCAGCGGTAAATCACATGTTGGTGTTGCAGTTGTCTGTGAGTAAATTTTGATGATAATAGGCAAGTGATCTGAAGACAAATCCAAAGATTCTCCTACTTCAATCATTTCGCTGGGCACACCTTTCGTTATTCCAAAGTCGATAACATCAGGAATTTTTGGTCGATCCGTTAGCCAATATGTTAGCTGACCACTGGAAACTACATTCAAACCCATTTTTGAAATTGTTTCAAACAAAACACGACCCTTAGGACTGATTAAACGTGAACCCCAAAATGTGTGTTTAGCATTGTATTCGCGAGCTGCTAGAAAACGGGACCCCTGTGTTGTATTAAATGCGGTATATTGACTCTCTGAAATTGAAAACCTGGGAGGAAAATAAACAGATGATATCACAAGCTTTCGATAACAATTAAATAAATTTGATAAATGATACAGATATTTGTTGCTTGAAGATATTCTTCACGAAGGTCATTTAAAAGGTTATGTTTTATTCGAGTTTTTATTAGGATTTCAGAGCCACCACAAGCTCTACCTCGTGGATCCTTGGTGTCGTAGAAATTATATCCACTAATTCGAAAATAGTTTCGGGGCATCAAATGAGTTTCTGAGATAAGCATAACATCGATTTGTTTATCCAGAACAAAATATTCAATTTCATTTTTATGTTGGCAGATGCCGTTTGCGTTCCAAAAACAGATTCTTAACTTTATGGTCTGTTCAATGCCGCAACAAGACTGCATTTTCAACATTTCCTGCATCATACAGGACATGTTGAGAGTAAATATATTTACTGTTTGTATTAGGCTCTCTATCGAGGCTTCAATACGACTAAAATTAGGCCCTGATTCTTCATTTACTGGTACAGTTTGTTGCGCTAACGGTAGGCAACTTGCAATAAGTTTTCGTATGTCCAAATTCTTGACACTTCATGCATTGGATAGGTCCAGTTTTCTTAAATTATAGATTGGGTGCGATTCATTTTTTTTTAATTTTTAAGTCGCCTCTAAAAATAGGTTGGAGGATTTTTTCCCCGTTTTTAATGTTTAAAACATTTTTCACTTTGAAGCCACTATTTAGCACTCTTAAGTTGATATGTATAAAAGTTTTTGTTTTTAGTCTCAAAATCTGAGACAATTTTTCTGTAATTATTTTCTTGCGTTACCTGAGTTTTAGTTTCGTTGATTTTGCCGCGCTTAATTGGAGTTTCATAGAACTCATTTTCTCCAATTAATGATATAAGGCTTGTAACCAGAAAGTTGGAGTTCTGTTCTCTTAAATATATAGGCGGTGGTTTACTGGACCTTGTTGTATTTGTGTCTTCATCGACTTGTTCATTCAAAATCGCGAAACGATTTTCAGAATGTTTAATATCATTTTTCCCATCTTTGGGCATTTTCGCCGTTGACGCTATTTGAGCTGATTTGGGACTTTTTCCCCTTTTTTAGCACGGTTATGTATCTGTCCATACCAGATTGGATTTTATTATCACTCTTTTCTCTCAATGCATTGCCAATTTTGTGCACGTTGGTCACCTTGTTAATTTTTGTTTGTTTGTTTGTACAGCTAAGCTGACAAGTTTGCTGAAAGGTGCAACTGTTGTTGCTTCTATATTGCTATTTAACATGTACGGAGACAATGATCGCGCACGAGTATTTGTGTTTTGTGTAGTACTCAGGTTTGTGTTTAATTAATTTTTTATATTATCGTCATTAGCAACCAAGGATATATATTTTACATTCCTACTGCTTGTAGTTTTATTGTTGTTGTTAGTAGATGAACTCATTTACAGTTCTCCTTTTTGTGTTCACTTATGAGTTGGTGTATGCAAATATTTATGTGTTTTCACACAAGCAAAAAATAAAATAAAGCCAGTAAAATAACTGTTTAATAAATGTTTGGTTTTTGTATTTTTTTGTGAATTTTCTTTCAATAATTTTTAATATTCAGTTGCGACGATTATAAAAACGCGTCTGTACACTGCAAGAGTTGAAACTGAATTTTTGATTTTAAATGATAATGGAATGAAAGTGTAAAATAAAAATTAGGTACAAAAGGTTACCTAGAAACAAACAAAATTTACTATTTATATACCTACAATTTGGATTTATTAATTAATTTAAATCAATTACATACAATTAAATGCATGAGGCCATATGCAAAGCTCATGAACGATAAGCTACATTTAAGCACTATTTTAAAATATACCTTCAGTCATTCTATCCACGGGTACCTAGCGTTTCAGTGACTTATTGTGATTATAAAGATTTAGTTTGTGGTTCTTCAGAATAGAATTCCAATTATGTTTATCTTACCTGACCTTTGAATTCCTTTTCCTTTTTCGCTTTTTCACGTTTGGTTCCTGTTTTCCTACTTATTTTCTTTTTTGAATACACTTTTATTAACTTAACAATTCATATTAAAATTTTAATCTACAAAAAATATCAAATTTTATTGTGAACAAAGAATTTAATTGAAAAGGAAATATTACAAAATTTGACAATCGTTTGGTTATGACGAATTTTTGAATTCGCCATTGCTCCCACCTTATACATATAAATTCCAAAAATAAACCAAGGAGAATTGAATACTCTAAATAAATATTATATTATTTATAAACTTAACTAAAATTTTTAAAATATGGATTAAATTTCCTAAAATAATGTCATAAACACAGAAAAATTATTAAATCTGCACACATTTTATGTAGGTATGTACATATACCTATACCTAATGAGCATAGCTCTAACCGGGTGTCCTAAGACAACTCTCTTCTGTATTTTATCCGTATTCTCTCTTACTCATAACAATTTGCGTTTACATCAAAAGATTTTATTAAATTTTTGACATACCGATATACATGTATTACCATGTAAAGTGGCCTTTAAAAGTATATTTATACCAGTTGTTCTTTAAAATATAACATTTGTTGTCATTAAAAATGGAAATGATGATGTGTTATATATGTTATTTTAATTGTTGTATATTGTTTCGTTTTCATTTAGTTTTCTTTTTATTGTATATAGTGTTACATTTTCACATTGTTTTTTTTTTCATATTTATTAAATTTCATTTTGTTTCTTTTTATTATACGTTTTTTTGTGATTTTGAAAACTGCTGATCATATATTTCATATATTTTTTTTGGAATACACCGGTTTTCCCACGATTTTAAGAAGAACTTTTCAAATGTTGTTTTTTTTTTAGTTTTTGTTTCAACTGTACTTATTATTTTTTTCATTTTCATTTTTTTTTTCTCATTTTTAAGTTCTTTTATTCTCTTTTCTGGTTGCTAAGTATGATTTTAACACTTATTTTTCAATTATTTTTACATTTTTTTTTTACATTTTAAATCTGATTTATGGGTATAAATAAGCTTATTGTCAACTTGCTGTTTTTTTTTTTTTTTTGTAACGGTTTATACTTTTCACTTTTAATACATACGTTTTACACATATGTATTTCTTTATCAAATTTTAAGTATTTTTCAAAGTTTCATTTTTATTTTATATTTTCCATATTTTAGCACATAATTTCTTGTTCATTTGTTATTTTGTTAAGATCTTTACGAAATTATTAATTTTGTAATTTTTATTTATATTATTACGAATAAACGTAATTATTGTGCGAACTTATATTGATGTACCTATGAGAAGTAAAATTATTTAAGCTCAAGTTCAGTTTTATTGAATTAATAAAAATGCAAAATTACTAATGGTGTTTTCTTTTCTACACACAAAATGGCACCTTGTTGAAAGGCACATGAATAAAATGTCTTGCCAACCCTGTTACAATGCAACTCATTATTTCAATAGAAAAAAACTTGATTTATGAAAAAGTGGAACGCACTGTTTTTAACAGCTGACAGCGAAGCTTTTTCTACACAATAAAAAAAATTCAACAAATCCTTTGACACGCGGATGAGGGCTACGACTTAATAAATTTAACATATCTTCCTCATCACATGAGGAGAATGAATCCAATAATTGACTGACAGTCATTTCTGCACATATAATAGATGCGGCAATATCCATATTTTTAACATTTTTGTTTAAAATTGCTGAATATGTTAAAAAATTCACCAATTTATTTTCATACAATACGTAAACATGAAAATACAGCTGCCAGATAGCTGATTTATCGATCTGAACTTTTAACGATTTTTTCATATGAAGATTTTGTTATGAGAGCAATTTTATAACACCGAATCCAGTAAGATTCTATATTACTGAAAATCTAGCATTAACAATGTAATGTTTTCTCATGGCTGGCCTATGAAACAATAGAAATTTTAACTTTAAAACCTTAACTTTTTTACTTCCCAATTCCAGGCGATTTTTTTCAACTTCGTCTGGTAACACTATTTATAAACAAAAACCCCATGTTAAGGCGAATTAATACCAGGTGGCGTTATTAGTGGAGATTATCTGCAGCTTTCTAACCAAAGTGTCAAACTCTATATGAAAAGCTAAACAACAACTTTTTTTATATGCATTTAACATTACAGTTTGGTGAATGCTAGATCTTGTTGTACTAATAAGGCCACTTGGTATTAATTCGCTTTGCCATCTGTTTTACAGGGCACTTACAACACTGCCGATTTTAACGGGGCAAAAAGTGCAATGCCTTCCACCATCATTGAGGGCAATTTTTTAGAATCAAACACACTGCCCTTTTAGAGCGCAAAACATTTTTAAGAAACAAACACGTAAGTACACTTTCTGCATGGAGATGTAGTATTTTTTTGTAGAAAAGAAAACACCATAAGAGTTTTTTATGTTGAAAAATATTGTTATTTATATCCAATCAGTTTTTATCTGAACGTATCAGTACCGATTTTAAGGCCGCTACACCTCTCATCAGCGTTCAATTGTCCACCTTTACAATTTTCGTAAAGTGGATACTAATTGGGAAGAATATCAACTATTTAACCAGTTTTCAACAGAAATAGAATACGAGAATTAATTTTTAATTCATTTGTTGTGATTGCTTTTTCTTGGACGATAGCCAAATAGAAATTATGCTGAATGCATTATCAGACGAAAGAAAGATGTGAAAGATATTTCAAGGAACCTCTTACAAATAGATATGGATGAGTCCGAACGGAGAATGTTATCAGTATGACGCCTGGCTTGACTCGTTATTCTTGTTCAAGAATTACAAAGGAAGAGATTTCCAGTTTTCAATTATTTTTCGCACCTCCTGTGATGAACATTATTTTGAAATATACTAATAATAAAGGCGAACGTGTTTTTGGTAAATAGTGGAGTGACGTTGATGACTCCGAATTATTCGCATTTATTGGTGCACTTTTGCTATCTGGAGTCTATAGATCTAATAATGAAAGTACGGAAAGTTTGAAACCAAGGTATGCGAGTAGTTCTAGATTAACAAGTTGGTCTGAAAGGTCATAATGTGACTACAGATAATTATTTACATCATATCAATTGGGACAAAAGCTACTAGAAAAACAAATCACTTTAGTTGGAACTATACGTAAAAATAAGACTGAACTACCACCGGAGCTGTTGGCAACTAAAGGCAGACCTGTATTTTCATAATTTTTTTGCTTCACCAATGATACTATCATCGTTTCGTATATTCCTAAAAAAAATAAGTCTGTGAATCTTCTCACCACTTTGCATCACAAACCAGAAATTAGTAATCGCAAAGACAAAAAAACGCAAATAATATTAGATAACAATAAATGTAAAGGAGGGGTAGATACGCTGGATAAAGTTGTGTCATGTTATACTTGCAAATCTAATCTAATCGTTGTCCTCAAGTGGTATTTTAGCAATATATTGGATATATCAGCCTACAATGCTTTTATATTATTTACATCGGCTGGAAAGAAAACTGTTTTGCCAAACGTTAACACTTCTTAGAAAATTTAGGTATGCAGCTTACCACGCCTTATATAAAGCAGAGAAAATCTTTTTTTTTTTTTTTTTAATTAGGACCAGCACTCAGGGGATGACCCCTACGTATCCAAAGCATTGAGCCGGAACTAGGAAAATAGGTTTTGGGAAGGAGGATAAAGGGAGTAGTGTTTGTGGACATTCGATTTGAACTCCGACACACTGATAGTGGCAGGAAAGACCTCTGCGGGAAGTTTATTCCACATACGAACAGTACGGCCAAAGTACGAATTCTCTCTGTAATGCGTGGTGCGGTTCACTGACATATCGACCACAAAGGGATGTGCTCCTGATGAAAAGCGTGTTATACGTGAAAAGTGGCGGGTTTCAGGAACAAGTTCCCTGATTTCATTAGAGCACATTCCATTGTAGTAGCGATAGAACAACGAAACACACCCAACATTGCGTCGATGCTCCAATGAGTCAATAGAGTTGGCTACCCTACTGTCACCGATAAGCTTCTTCGCCCTATCCTGTACGCGGTCGAGTAACTTCAAAATAGATTTTGAAGCACCGGCCCATACATGAGAGTTGTATTCCATTTTCGGTCGGATAAAGGTGGTATAAATATTAAGGAGATCAGATGGAGTGAAGTATGTCCTACACCGTCTTAGAAAGCCGAGGCACTTGAATGCTTCTTTTGAGACATGAAAAATGTGATCATTCCATCGAACATCACAATGAATTTTCATGCCAAGAGCTTCTGATTCCTCAATATCTATACCATCCATGATTACAGATGGAGCAGCATGTCCGGTCATACGTCTATGTGTGAGCATAGCACATTGAGTCTTTCGTGCGTTAAAATATACCCTATTAGCATTACCCCAATTTGAAATTAACAGAAGATCGCGATTTAGCGTATCATTCATATTTTGCCGCATTGCCCGGATCTCCGACGGTTGTGGCCTGTTGCTGAATGAATACGAATGCACTAGGCTACTGTCATCTGCAAAAGAGTAGATAGGGTTGGAAGTTTGACGTAGAAGGTCATTAAGAAAAATAAGAAAAAGGGTAGGAGAAAGAACGTGGCCTTGCAGTACCCCTGAATTTAACTTGAACTCGTTTGATGAGACCCTATCTACAACAACTCGTATAGTGCGATCTCTGAGAAAGCTCGATACAAATCGAGTAAAGCCATCACCGACACCAAAAGCAATCAGTTTTGACAGAAGTGCTCCATGCCACACTCTATCAAATGCCAAAGTGATGTATGCTATTACACCACTTCTCCGAAAGGAAAGCAAGTAGGTCCCCCGTAGAGCGGCCTCTACGAAAGCCATACTGCCGGTCGCTAAGTAAACTGTTGAGCTCCAAATACTTCACAAGATGGAAATTCAACATACTTTCCATTACTTTGGAAAGCGCAGAACAAATTGCAATTGGGCGGTAATTTTCAGGGTTGTTGGCCTCCCACTTTTTAGGGATCGGCGTTACATTGGCAACCTTCCAACACTTTGGAAATTCTCCAGCATGGTACAAAGTGCTAAACAGGCGTGCCAATGGACGTGCTAACGTCGAGAAGCACTGTTTCAAGACCAGTGCTGAGATACCATCCGGCCCAGGAGACTTGTTTACGTTAAGCTTCGCTAAAACCTTTTTAACTGCACGCGCTCGAAAGAATATTTTTGGCATAGTTACAGATACTCCCTCGAAAACGGGTAGTGGTTGACTGCTTTACGGCAAGTGAGAATTTCTTGCAAACATTTCAGCCAGAAGGTTAGCTTTATCAACCGGGTCAGTAAATACATGGTCGTCTTTTAAAAGAGGTGGAATTGAAGAACACCAAGAGCACCATTTTCACAAGAAATTGCTCAAAGACTACGTGATGTAGCTGAGCAAGATGAGCAGCCGTCAACTTCAACCAAATCAAAATGTGAACCAATCAAACTAAAATCAATAAATTTTTACAAAAACTGCGGCTTACGTATTCTGATTATAGCCAGAAATAATATATAAACAATAATAATATTAGTAGTGAGCAATCAGACACGGGGAATTTCGTACGAACCATAATTTTTTTAATATGTAAAAATATAATAAAAATGAATTATATTAATTCTCGTATTCTATTTCTGTTAAAACTTGGTTAAATAGTTGATATTCTTTCCACTTAGTATCTACTTTACGAAAATTGTAAAGATGGACAAATGAACGCTGATGAAAGGTGTAGCGGCCTTAAAATCGGTATACTGATACGTTCTGCTAATCTGATTGCACATGCTAATACTATGTTGGCACGGACAGAAATTATAGAGGTTCGCGCTCTCAGTCTTTGTTCGCGGGCCAACCTTGATTGATCCTACATGTTTCGTCATACAAAATTTTGAGAGCGAACCTACGTGTTTCATTTTTAACCTTGTTGCGAACCCGTACATTTTCCTATCATTTCAAATTTTGATAACAAATTATCGCTAGTTTATCTGAACTAGTTGTCCAAAATTATTTTAACAAAGAAAAACAATTGATAAGTGCGAAAATTTAATAAAAACATTGAACAACTACAAAGCATATATTTAAATTTATGTAAATAATTAAATAAATTGAAATAGCAATAAATAGTCAATCGTATTTTAAACAGTAAAAGAATGTCGAAGTACGAACCAATCTAGAATATGTCGTGTGAACACATGAGTTCGCCATCGAGGATCACGGAGCGAACGTAGTGTTTCAGTTCGTCGTGTGAACATAGTATAATGTTTTTCAAAAATAAAAACTCATAGTAATTTGAATTTAAATTAATTCAATAAAACTGAACTGAAGCCTAATAATAATAATTTCTCATTTATACATTGTTACAGTTCAAATAATAATTACATATGTTTATTCGTAATAATAATATAATATATTAATTCAGATTGGGCACAAGCTAATCCCAAATAATAGGCTCATCACAGTGATGTGAATTTCCCAAATATGGAGAGAAAATAACAAAAGCAATCAGACATGGGGAATTTCGTACAAACCAAAATTGTTTCAATATGTAAAAATAGAATAAAAATGAATTATATTAATTCTTGTATTCTATTTCTGTTGAAAAGATGGGACTCATATTAGAATTAAAAAAATTATTATTATTTTCCGATTGGACAGAGCTCAAAATAATTTTAATTACACAAAATGAGCTAGTGATGTATTAATAACACTGTGAGACAAATTTTGAACAAAGTCGTGACCAAATGTATCTCACACCTAATCTTTATGTAAAATTGACCGTTGAGTAGGAATATGAAGTCAGAATAGTCACAAGTAGAACAGTTTTCGAGATATTCCACAAAAACCGTTATTTCTGTTTTTGAAAAACATGATGTTATTAAATCGGACATTAGTTTATTTCAATACGAACATTTTGCGCCAAACAACACCCAAATTGGTGCAAAAGTGATAAAGCTACAGAAGCTTTAGTGATACAACCCACTTTTCGCTTTTTGTCAAATAAAACAAAAACGCAACAAGTTACTATACAAATCTAAATGTTAGTAACAACAAATATTAAAAATGGCTTAAAACTGTTGAACTACTTTGCCGATTGTAATTATTTTCTGCCTCTCGCACAAGGAATAACAATTGTCGCCCAACATCGCCTCATCATACGCCCCTTGATACAGACGTTCCATTTCTTGTATTTGTTGGTGAAAGCGCTCACCATGCTCCGCACTTTCATCGCCAAAGTTATTTGGGAAATAAATTTAAGTGCGAATGCAGAAGATGTATTTTTAAGGACATATTAACTGCTTTTTAAATAAGATATAAAAATGAATGTTAATAAAAAAAAAAACAAAATCAAAATCGTGTTAAAACTTTTACCAATTTTCTCATAGTTTTTCAACAAATCTTGAATAATTTCTTCATAATTAAGGCTTCTGAAATTTCCCAAAAAGCTTAATACAACCAAACCAAATGACTTCCAGGCCTTTGATTCATCTTCAGACAAAATCGTATCAAATTTGGAATCTTTCAGTAACTTTGTAATTTGTGGTCCCACAAAAACCCCTTCTTTTATTTTGGCATCTGATATGTTGGGAAAAACGGTTTTCAGGTATTCAAATGCTGCACTCTTTTTAGCAAAGCTTTGACGAAATTTTTGAATAAGCCAAGTTTAATATGTAACGGTGGCAAAATAATGTTTTTCTTTTTTACAAGAGCTTTTAATTTGACATTATCTTGGCCAAGCGTAAAATTTACTCTATCCGGCCAATCTTTTCGGGAATAGTGTTCGTGACGCGCTCGGCTGCCCCATTTGCACAAAAAACAGCAATATTTTGTGTAGCCTTATTGCAAACCAGTCACCATGGCAACAACTTTTAGATCGGCACAGATTTTCCAGTTATGCTGTTCGTACTCTATCAGACCCAGTAATTTAGACATGGACTCATATTACTCTTTAACGTTAACTGCGTGCACAACTGGAATTTCTAACATTTGTAGCGTTCGTTTTCCAAACTATCCGTATTTACTTCCTTCCTTTCCTGGGTCTTGTTTGGCGCAAAATGTTTGTATTGAAATAAACTAATGTCCGATTTAATAAATCATTAAAAATGTTAATTGTTTGGTTTTATAAAATAAGTTGAAAAGAACAAACTTGCAAAAAAAAAAACATTATTTTTGTGAAATTTGAAATTTGGTCGACTGTAACTCAGTAGTTTCTTGACAAATTTTTACACACGACCCGTACTTCTTTTAGTAATTTTATTATCTTTCCTTAAAAAACTTAATTCATAAATCGACGAATATATTTGAAGATATTTGCATTTAAGTGACATCATGTTTTTCAAAAACAGAAATAACGGTTATTTTGGAATATCTCGAAAACTGTTCCACTTTTGACCATTCTGACTTCGTATTCTGACTCATCGGACAATTTTACATATGTACATATGTAGATATTATGTGTCAGATACATTTGGTCAAAAAACTGTCCCGTAGTGTAATCAAAACAAATAAAATGAAACTCATTATTCAAATACTTTTTTTCTTGTATTAAAATAATAATTTAAATTACACCTTTACCAAACAATTTGTTTACTATTTTTTCTTTTTTAATTAATAAACGAGTTATCATACATTTATTTTATTTTATAAAAACAATATTCTTCTCAAACACGACAAGAAAAATATATGTATATGTAAATGATGAAACAGAACTGGGGCTTGACGTTTTTCTTCATACAATTTGGCATATAAAAGACGCGGCTGAAAGCAGTCGTGAGATAGAATCTATTTTATTTTGCCAGCG
Organism: Lypha dubia; assembly: GCA_947311025.1. Classification (NCBI taxonomy): domain Eukaryota; kingdom Metazoa; phylum Arthropoda; class Insecta; order Diptera; family Tachinidae; genus Lypha; species Lypha dubia. The sequence goes on from OX371263.1 coordinate 37,169,451, forward strand.
ACTTTGCTTATGCTCTCACTCTCAGAGTAAAATTCTCTCAACAATGCTACCACACTTTTATTATATTTCATACAATTTGTAAACAAAACCAAAGAAAAATAAGAACAAAGGAAAATCAAAAAAACATTTGAAAGAGCAATATAATTATAATTTTCTAAATTTGTAAATAATATGAGTAATATTGTCGAAAAATTGATTGCAGAAGTGCATAAACATGATTTCATATATAATTTGCAGTAATCAATGTACAAAAACAAGACTTGTGGATAAAAATTGGAAATGCGAATGAAGTTGAAGCCGACGCTTCAATTCTGGGCATTTTTTCTCTGAGAGTCGTTTTTGCTTCAAGTTGCGGACGTGTTCTGTTTCATCATTAAATTGGAGTATTGTATTAATCAGTGTGCATTCACAGACGAATCTAATTATGCTGGCATAAAATGAGAGTTTTTGGCGAAAGGGGTGAAGAGAGCACTTTTTCGTTGGCACAATTTTTCATCCAGCCACATACCCGCACAACCAGCACAAAAGCAAAGACTATAAATATATAAAGATATTGCACGTAGAACATTGTACAGGAAATGCTTAATTTGCTGGTGGTTTTAGTAGTAAAACCACTTTTTTCAAGAGAGTCATTTATTTTCTCAGAGAATTTATTATTCTCATGTCTCTACTATTCATTTAGATATGTATACATGTGTTCATACGTTTGTGTCTTTGCATTCACAAGTATGTGTGCATGTGTGTACATTTAATAAACAAACGAAAGATTCCATATAAACAAACAAAAAAACTTTTCGAGCCTTTGCTGCAATAGAGTCATAATTCAAAAAATCTTGTTTGGCAGGCAACGAATTTAAAGTCTAGAATTTACCTACATATAAATCAATGGTAAAATATTCTTCTCCCAAGAGAATAATAAAATACAAATATCTTTCATATTTGTATGAAAATTTTGCACAATATAAAAATTGATATCGCGATTAGTTACATATATACATATTAGCTCAAAAATGACATATTTTGAATTATGACGCTTTTGATGCAAAGGCTCGTTTTGTGTTCGCACAATATACATATGTGGACATAAGATACGTAAAGCTAATGTCGCTGATTCTTATTTGAATGGCAAATATATGTATTTTATTGTTGTACTATTGCAAGAACATCGATTCGCACCGAATTTAATATTATTTAAAATTGGAAATATATATAACTATGTATATCTACATACATACATTTATAAAAATAAAGTGTCACGACGTTTGTTCTCGCTAATCTCCGAAACTACTGGACCGATTTAAATGAAATTTCGCGCAGATATGTTAACAGTGTATAACTTGAAATATAGGCTATATATGTATTATTTTGAATTTGAAATAGAAAAAATTGCTTTTTGAATAACCTGGTCATTTATAAACAGATTTTCAAAATTATTGTTTTGTTTGAAAGGTGTTGCCTGCAGTTGGGTCTCATAAATTTATTTTTGGAAATCTGTTAATAACTCTGCTAGCTCAACGGATATCTTGTGCTCGCTGCCGTATGGATATAATAAAACCCGCGCAAATTTTGTCATATCCATCAGAAATGTTTGTACATGCAAAAAATTATGATAAAAATTCAGATTTTGGAAGTTTGTGTGCTCCATCAGACTTATTTTTTGCAGTATGTAAGATTCATATAAAAGTTTTCGAAAAATTTTTTTATGAATTCAAAGAAATAAAAAACGTAAAAAAACTATAGTTGAGCAATGTGTAAATTGCACCAATAATACAATATATTCCTTTTGGTTTCAAGAAAACAACGTATGCTATAAGCACAGAATGGAGATGCTAAATTTATTAATTCTTACACTTTTACGAAAGCATTCCTCGTGGAAAACATACAAATACAAATTAACGAGCGCAGAAAAACTTAAAATTTTGAAACAATAAAACATATGCTCAATCCAGAAAATTATTAAATATGTACCAATCACCAAAAATAATTACATTTCTTGTGCTAGTTATCACTTATTAAAAAGATTTTAATAAATTTTATAATAGTTTTGTAAACAACATAATAAATTTTATGGTTTTCGAACTCAGGTAAGCGCACGTTTTATTTGATTTATGCATATACATACATATGTACATACATACATAGATATTCTAATTACATATACAATTGAAAATTCTAAAATAAAATATTTAATAAAACAAATGTGTATACATTGTTCGGTGCGAATCAACATAAATGCAATAGTACAATAACAAAAAACGTAATTTTATCCTACAGCCATAGGAATCGGTCGCATTTCTTTGCACTGTTTATTTGCACATGATTTATATGAAAGCAAGAAACTGCTTTTAGTTGTTAATATTGTTATTGAATGTGCTTTGCACAAGAAATATGACACACACACAAACACATTTCTCAATGAGCATCATTTATATGTGTAAACAACAAAAAAAACCATAATTTCTCTGGAAAATAATTTCTAGTAGAGTTAAAAGAAACAAAAATGTTTCAAAAACAACAACAAAATAAACTTGACAAAATTAATTCTACATACATACTTATGTACGTACATATGTATGTATGCCTAAAATTTTTGTGGTCTTCTCTCTTGCTACTTCCCCCCACAGCATCAACAAACGCAAACAATTTTTGTTTTTATTCAATGTTCTACGTGCAATATCTTTATATATTTATAGTCTTTGACAAAAGTAATACATACACACTTACGAATACACAGGTTCTGTTACCCCGTTTATACGCACTTCTTATTTGCAAATAAGAGTGGAAAGCGTTGCCGTATTACTTTTTTATTAAGGGTAATCACGATGGGTAGTGCAAAGTGTGCAAACGATGCAAATGTGTGCAAATATACACACATTTGCACAACATAACAACAAAATGTATGTATTTGCAATTTGCTTAATTTTGCTTCGTTTGCACTAAAAAAACCATGAGCAAAGATAGTAGTGCATATTTTATCAATTGCAAACGCAAATAAACAATAACTTGTGACATACAGACTATCATATTTTTATGTTTAGAAAAAGAAAATTTAATTTTGTAACTAATTTTAATTTAATTTTAAAAGTTTTAGTATTCTTTTTTTAATTTATTAGTAAATAATAAATTTATGCATTTGTAACTTGACATCTGAAGTCAGTGTTGCCAGAATTTTTGATGGGCTGCCACATTTTTCTGAACAAAATTACATGCTCTTCACTAATATGCAATAAATTTAAAAGTACGCTCACGAAGTACACTAATATGCACAGCAAATTTGCAAAATGCATATTTGCACAATCACCATCGTGATTACCCTTATTGTAACTTAAAATGTTTCGAAAACTATTTGCAAATAACAAGCTATTTGCAAATAAGATGTGTGATGCTACCAGATGACTATATATTTACTGCGTGTCATTACCAAAAATACAACAATATTTCTGAATGCTATTTGCGTATAAACAGTGACCATGGTGGAATAATAAGGTGCGAGTATCAACGCAACAACAAAATCGACATGCATTTTGTTTGTGTAAAATTGATTCAACATTGTCAAAACAAAGCTGTATACAAAACAAAACAAAAGTTGTTTTGTATGTATTTATTGGTTATGCAAAAACAAAAAGCATAACGTAAACAAAAATATTCATGATGGCGGCCAAAAATGTAAACAACTTTTGACAAGACCGAATTAACTTACCATATTTTTGCAGATTATTTAACGGTCAAAACACAACCCTACAAAAAATCATATTCCTTCTTGCGCAGACCTGATTATTAGACCATGACAGTGACATGGTGGAATAATAAGGTGCGCGTATCAACGCAACAACAAAATCGACATGCATTTTGTTTGTGTAAAATTAATTCAACATTGTCAAAACAAAGCTGTATACAAAACAAAAGTTGTTTTGTATGTATTTATTGGTTATGCAAAAACAAAAAGCATAACGTAAACAATAATATTCATGATGGCGGCCAAAAATATAAACAACTTTTGACAAGACCGAATTAACTTACCATATTTTTGCAGATTATTTAACGGTCAAAACACAACCCTACAAAAAACCATATTCCTTCTTGCGCAGACCTGATTATTAGACCATGAACAGTGAGTTAAGTTTTTGCAAATAGTTTTATTTGCAAATAAGAAATGCGTATAAACGGGGTATGTGTTTTCTTTTTTTACAGACCGCATTCAGTCGTTAGTTAGCAATCGTCGAGTTAACATGAATTACAAAGAAGAGGGGGGTTGGTCGCGCAAACAAAATTTATGCATTTATGTATGTTTTAATAAAACAGTCTGAAACATTCTCAAATCATTTTTAATTTTTTTATAGGTATTTTATATGTTTTTATTTTATTTAAAAGCAGAAAATATTTTTTGTAAATAAGGCAGTTTATGTTTATTAATTGTTAATTCATTAAATTTGTCAATAAATCTTTTAAAAAACATAAAATTTTTTAACGATTAATTATAAAAATTCTCAGAATTTACTTAAAAAACTACAAAAGTTCTAAGAGAATTAATAACTTACATACACAATTAAATTAAAAACTTTGAAAAATATTGGCTAAAGTTTTTTATTAGTATGTATAGAAGATGTGAAGCAATTTAAAAATTTTTTATATTGATGTTTAAAATTTTCCCTCATTCCAAAAATATTCAGTAAATTCGCTTCTTATACTTGTAATTCCTCCTAAAATAATTGCCAATTCATCATCACTTATTCTCGCCATAATATTTCTGCCAACTATGTATGTACATACTATGTACTTATGTATGTTCCGTAATGTGTATAATAATAATAATGTGTATGCAACGAAAGACAAACTTCAAATGAATACAAAAAACACCAACACATACAAAGCTGAGTACATGTACACATTTTATGCCGGCATAAAAGACTCGTATATGAATAAAAGAACAAAAATTGTGCGTCTTAATAATTAAGGCTGCTTTAGCCCACCATAACTCTAGAAATGTAAATGCTGATGTGTCAGCTGATTGCTTCTGTTATATGCAAAAGCTATGAAAATACTTAAGGCCTCATTAGTCTTGACTTTTACTTTCTGTTCTGTTCTGTGCCGTTCTGTTGTTGAATTTTTGTAGTTAGAAGTTATGTAAAAACGTATCAGCTGTTTCTTGCATAATAAACATAGCCGAATATACTACCTATATCGTCAGCGGTGGCGGCAGTGTTCACAAATATAAAACGGCGCTTCGTCTTAATTATCAGGTAGAATAATTTTAAAGAAAATAAGGTAAAAACGTTATTTAATTAAAAAAACTCTACTCACTACAAATTTTTCATCAATATAATATTTTTTTTATTAAAAATCGTTTTGATTTTAATGTGCTTAAATTCGATGGCGGCGGTCATAATAAAAATTTATCAGCGATTACGCGGCAATTTTGTTCCGATCGGCTTGGTTTACTGAAACAAGCAGCTGTCTCTTGCTGTCACTTAGAAATTCCCCCCGGGGGGTAGATAGTTCATCTTGTTGATTCTCAACAACAAGATGCAATACTCCCCGGGGTATAGGGTAACTGATTTTTGTAGACATAACGTTTTGTCAGTTACCCATAAAACTTATATGCTCGGACCAATCTCTGAATTAACAGAGCAACGGAATGTGCATATATTTTATAATGAACGTAGTGGCTTGCCACGTAAGTCTACATAGAAGGTGTAAGGGTACCTAAGGTCTAGCCCATGACCAAAACCAATAGAAAGTTAATCCCTTTTGGGATTTCCTTTCGAAACTTTACCAGTAGTTTGAACTGGCACTACGGGGCCGGCAGCCCACATGGGGGAATGTTTAAACCGGGAAGTAGAGTCCTCCTCTACTATACCGGTTACAGGATCCCATGGGCCGGTTGTTGGTTGAGGTCTCTTTCGAGAGTTCACGTAGTGGTTGTGGTTGTTACCAAAAGCTGGGAGAGGTGTCGGTTAAAGACTGATGCTCGCTTAGCGGACTTCGTGTCTACCGATGCGAAGCCTCTATGTGCTGTTGTGAACCAACAGGATTCCAGAGTTTAGGTAGCTCGCTCACTTTAGCAAGGTGTTTGGACATGACGGGCCTTGGTCATGTCTGAGAAGTTGCTACCTGTTGTCATCCCCTCGGGGATGCCTTCGGGTTTCTTGAGTGGGGTGGCTCAGGGGCGATGGTGAACGCTTAATCTACACTAAGTGTTTAAGTACACCGTCAGATAAGCCGTAAAGGCAGGTGCTGACGTATACTCATTCACAATCTGTCACTTAGAAATGTAAGTAAAATTCAGTTTTCAACAGAATGGTCCGTAACAGAACAGAACAACTAATTGAAAATACATGTTTTGCATACACAAAAAATGAACAGCTGATCCGAAACAGAACAGAAAGTCAAGACTAATTCTACCTTTACTTGACTGAAATAAAATGTTGCCGTAACGTACCAACCTGCAGAAAATAGAATTTCATTACGAGGTTACGTGACAATTGTAGACAGTGATGGGATGGTTGTATTTTGAATTGCAATGGGGCACAGAACTCCCTTGTTGGTACTTTTTTTTTGTTTTGTTTTTTGTTGTTAAATATGTACACATGCATGCTTTATTGAGTAAAGAAAGTTTTCTAAATAATTTTTTTTCACTATCTAGCAAGAGACTGTACCGATCATTTGTGCTAATATATTTTATTGTAATGAATTTGATAATTGTTTAAATTATAGTTTAACATTCATATCTATGTATGTACATACATATGTATGTACATCATAGTTTTGATTATTAGTGTTACTTATTATTTAAAAGATTTTTGTTTTTGTATACTTGAATGTATGTATGTACATATGTATGCACATATGTATGTACATACATAGGTACAATATATATGAAATTACAAAGTGAGCATATCAATTTAGGTACATACATATGTACATACATACATTCAAGTATACAAAAAAAAAAATTTTATATAATAACTGCCTTGCAGATGATGTCGAACGGTTTTTTTTTTCGTACAAATTACATTTAAAACAAAAACAAAATTTTTAAAATTGTATGTATGTACATACATAAATTGATATGCTTACTTTGTAATTTCATGTATAGTGTACTTATGTACATACATACATATATACATACATACATTCAAGTATACAAAAAGAAATCCTTTAAATAATAAGTAGCACTAATAATCAAAACAATGATGTAGTACATACATACACATATAGATATGAATGTTAAACTACAATTTAACCAATTATCAAATTCATTACAATAAAATGTGTAATAATATGATTCCGTACCTTTTAAATAATATCGTACTATTTCCGAACAATCAAAAATATTGTAAACATTTGGAACTTCCATCAACGTTTGGAACAGCTGTTTTGTATTTTATTTATAATTTTCAAAGTGATAAAAAGTTGCAATGGACGACAAGAAATTAATACTACTGGTGAAGGAAAATGAACAATAACAATGCTCCGGGGCACAAGATTTCGGAGAAGAACAGAAAAATAAGATTTAATATGTTTAATAAGAATTTCTGTTCTCTTTATGTATGTATGTACATACATATGTATGTATGTCTGCACATTCATGTGTCACGTGACACGTTTTTAAGCATTCTATAACTACAAAAATGTTGGCTCTTACATTACATCAACATTTAGCTTACATCTACGATTTCAACCGTCGGCTAAATAGGCCTTTAGACTCGTGTGTGAATGGTGAGTAATCAATGTTTTGCATCAGTAAGAGTCAAGTGACACCTCAAAAATATAGTTTTGCACACCTCGTGCAATCGTTAATCGTGTTTTAGTTAAAATACTGATCATGAATACGAATTTTTAACAACCGTTTTTTAGGCTTAAAATGTTGGTTAACTTAAATGTATTTGAAACCCGAATGAAGATTTTTTTATGAATACATCTGTATATATGCAATGCAACTATGTATGTATATCTATATAAATAAAAGAGTTGCGTGTGTGACTCTCTCATTCATCATCGCCCAGCCCGAACCGCTGAACCTAGAAACTTTAAATTTGCCATGTAAGTTTCTTTTACAGAGTGTAGATCCACTAAGGCGGGATTTTTGGAAATTCGAATTTTTAGGGGGTAAAAACGGCCGAAAAATTACATTTTTAAAAAATCTTTAAAAAAGGTCCTAGGAATATCAAATTTTGAACGTAGGTTCCTTTTACGACGCAGACTCGAACACAAATATGTATTTTTGGAAATTCGCATTTTAAGGGGATAAAAACGGATAAATACGGCCCAAAAGGGGACATTTTTAAACATGGTCCCAGGAATATGAAATTTGGAATGTAGGGGTCTTTCAGGACGTAGACTCGAACCAAAATATAAATTTTTAGAAATTCGAATTTTAAGGGAGTAAAGAGGGATAAATACGGCCCAAAAATGGACAGTTATAAACATGGTCCCAGGAATATAAAATTTGGAATGTAGGTTCCGTTCAGGACGTAGAATCGAAAAAAAATATAAACTTTTAAAAATTCGCACTTTAAGGGGGTAAAAAGCGTCCCAAAATGGAATATTTTTAAACATGGTCCCAGGAATATGAAGTTTGGAATGTAGGTTCCTTTCAGGATGTAGACTAGAACCAAAATATAAATATTTAGAAATTCGCAATTTAAGGGGGTAAAAAGGGGTAAAAGCGTCCCAAAAGGGATTTTGAAAACATGAAAAATATGTTATTTATTTTTTACTTAAAAATTACAGGTAACGAAGTACCGGGCGGGTATGCTAGTACATACATACATAATCATAATTACATTTTCAAATTTTCTTAACCTTTAGATACTTTTTTCATTTCTAATATATATAATAATTTAATTTAATTTAATAATTAACTTAAGCCTTAATAATAAAATTGTTTTTATTAAATAATATGCATAGATAAGTATGTACTTATGTATGTACATATACATACATACATACATATATATTAGGGTGGGTCAAATTTTTTCTACGTGATTCTTATTCTATGGGTCATTCTGAGCAAATTTGCCAAAGATATCATAGCTCTAAAATTAATTTCGAGCCCCCGGATTTTTCAAAATAGGTATTTTTTCTAGAAATATTCGAGAATAGAGGAAAGAATGCTATATCCTCTAGCCAAATGAGTATGTGGGGGTTGTTTGGGTCGCGGAATCCATTTTTGACATTAATTTTTATTTTTGAGTACCACCAGAGGGCGCTTTAGTACATATTTTTGGGAAAATATACGATATTGTTGTGAAATAGACGAATTTTTGACTTTGTATTGAATATATTCAAAATACATATTCGAATTATAAATGTTAAATCACATTCCATACATTTTGTTCCTTTTTCCAACTTTTCTAAAAATAAAATCGATAGATTTCCAGCTAAGACCTAAATCACATTTTTACCAGCTTTTGAAGCCGTCAACATCACAAGCCCCACCAACATCAAAATAGTACCGAAAGTAGTTTGAAGCATATGCCTTCTCATGATGTTCCTGCTTTTGGTATGGCTTCTGATTTGACTGGTCTCAATCTGCCAACTAAACAGGATATTTTAAGATGCTATTTTTTCTTGGCCGAACGTGCTAAAATGCAAAGTAAAATGTTTCCATATAAAACATTTACTCCTCAAGTGTTAGACAAATTGATTGAAATTTGGAGCAAACTTAATATTGAAATTATATGCAAACGAAATATTGTTAGAAAATTGAATACCTTACTTGACAAATACTACACTGAAGATAAATGCAAAGCAAAAGGATAAAGTCTCGCATCTTTCCTACGATCCATAAAAGAATTATTTTACATTGGGAAATGTAAATGTGACTTGAAAGCTGCTTAATTTTAAAATTCTGGCAAACTATATAATGAAAGTATATACGCCAATGTACTTCAATATTAAATATGTATTACAATTCTGTCGTGCACGGTAGAGTATTATTTTATAAATTCATACGTTGGACTCAATATTTGGATTCGAATTTAAGCCAAATTGTAAATAATGTTGTTTAAGAAAACTCGTATTATGCTCATTCAGAAAACGTTTTATTGGCAATGTTGTTCGACGACGAAAAAAAATACGCGACTTAGCTCTAAAAACAATTTTACACTACCGTAACCATGTGGAAGATCCGATGCTACTGAGAGTTTATAAAAAATCTATCATAAACTTTTACGAATATGATTGATTGATATGAATGATAATTCAATCTTATTCGAACCACCATTCACTCGAAATATTTCATATGAATATCTAGAACAATATTTAGAAGACATTGATCCACCGCTGCCTGATCCGAAAATTCCAGTACACATACAAGGAACGGAAAGACATGTTCAATTGCTGGCTAGCGTATCCAAAAGAGTTTTAGAACATAATCTAGAAGGAGTTATGGCGGTGACATTAGAAAGTCGTGAAAAATTCTCTAGACTTGACAGCAAGAAAGACTTTCACAAATAACTCCTTCGCATTTATTTCCTAAAACTCTTCGTTTTGTTTCTTAATTACTGAATTCAATTGATTTTTTTTTATTAATTACATTTTATATGCTTTTATTACCTTTTATGTTGAATTTTTTAAGAAAAACATAAAGTAAAATATGCTTTTTTTTCTTCTTTGTCTTAAATTCGATATAGACTGTGAATGAATAACCCTCCCGCCCATAATTTTTAACGCTGAACACTCTGAGCTATTTAAAATTTGGGGTTGTCTTATGAGAAAGTCAAATATTTGTCAATTTCCACGAAAAATTTCGTAAATTTACCCAAAAAAAATAAAACGATAAAATTCAAAAATTGTACGAAAGCGCTCTCTGGTGGTACTCAAAAATAAAAATAGATGTCAAAAATGGATTCCCCGATCCAAAAGCCCACTCATACACATTTGGCTAGAGGAAATAGCATTTTTTTTTACCTCTATTCTTGAGTATTTGGGAAAAAAAATTTATTTTCAAAAATCCGGGGGCTCGAAAATCATTTTAGAGCTATGGTTTCTTCTGCAAACTATCTTCAAATGAACCGTAGAACAAGAATATCTATGAGCCCTTTTACATTTTTTCGGCTCCCTACAATTTGTTCCACCCTAATATATATGTATGTATGTGCATATTAAAATAATATCTAAAGATTGAGAAATTTAGGAAATAATTGTGAAAGTAAAATTAAACCAAACACAATTTTTTGTAAAATAATGTATAGAATGAATCTCTTTATATTTGTTTATATAATAGGGTCAAAGTAAGACTTATAGTCCTAACTGACCACAATTTCTTTTATTTTGTTATTTTTTTAATATCGAACAGACAGGAACGTCCTATTCGTGATTAAGTTTATTTTTTTTTTTTTATATGAGAAAAATGTCTTAATTAAAATAATTAATTATTCAATTTTGATTAAAAAATAATGACACAAAATTATTTTCTCCAAGCCTTTTTTATATGAGAAAAATTTCTTTATTGAAATAATTAATTATTCAATTTTGATTAAAAAAATAACGACACAAAATTATTTTCTCCAACCCTTTTTATACCAAAAAGTTATAATCAAAAATATTGAATTCCAAAGATTACTAGATACATTAAAATATTATAAAACTCCATTAAAAATAATATATAACATTGACAGAAATAATTTATGAAATATGTACAAGAAACAAAATTACGTAGTAGTAAATAACATATAATAAATTTTAATTACATAAGTAAAATAAAATAATAATAAGAATAGTTTCGGATGCTCTTCGTTACAATACTTACAAAATTTATAATTTACTCATTACTCTCAGTCCTTCTTTAGCAGTTAAAATAAGGAAATTTAATAAAAGAACATTCCTAAGCAGTCCATTAACAAGGCCTTAAGTAAGAAGGTCGTCCGAATTATCCCGCTGCCTACTTATACACATACACACATACTATGTATGTATATTTAAGTATGTAAGTATGTAAGCTGTATCCTTTTTACTAAATTCTTGGGTGGTTCATTTATGTACATATGTATGTATATACATACGTATGTATGTACATACATATACATATGTATGTATGCGTGTTTTGTATCTACTGACACACTTTTTTAGCGTGTGTTTCGGTGGATTCGTAGAAGCATGAAGCATACAGACTTACTAAAAATTTACATACATATGTACATATGTACATATGTATGTACTTTGTATGTATGTATGTATGTACAATGTACATACATACATACATATGTACATATATTGTATGAATTGTAAAAAAGAACAGTAATCTACAATCAGTGATTGGAATGCTGTTGATTGTATCACCGTTCCACGATTCCAAGAAAAGCCATACATCCATAAACACGTCGTATTTTTTATAATATGTATGTATGTATGTATGTATATGTATGTACATATGTATGTAAGTCCATACAATAATTCATATTCATGCATACATATGTATATGTATGTACATATGTATGTATGTATGTATACAAATGTATGTACATCCATATATGTACATATGTTCATATATACATACATTTGTATGCAGCATATACATACATACTTATGTACATACATATTTATGCATATTTATTTTTGACTACGTACATATATAATACAAATGTACATACATACATAGATATGAATATTAGATATGTACATACATATGTATGTATGTACACTCATTCAATGAAGACAGATTTATTTCTTGTAGTATTGATAGATATAATCATATGTATGCAAGAATGATAGAAAACAAGATTACGCCATCCCGAATTAAAAAATTGTGTTTTCTGCGCATGTTGGTCAAATGACGTCACGAAATTATTTGACATTTAAAAGTTTAGTCAACATGACAGTGGGACATTTTCTTGTTTTTTTTTCTTTAAAAATTTTATGAGAAAATTGTTTTTATTTTGTTTTTGTTTATTAATGGTTAACGTTATGAAAATGATCAAATATTGAAAGAATATATAAAATTTATTTTATATACATAAAGAAAGTCCATTGCTGCAAAAAATTTGTAAATAAATATTAATTTTTTTCCCAAACCTTTTGCAAAAATTTAAGAATTTGTTCATAAATTTTAAAACGTTTTTATGTTAGGAATTTTTACTTTAATATTGGATTTTTCGCTAAGAATTTTCAATTTATGATTATTCTAGAGACTTGAAGTATAAATTAGCTGAAAAAAAAATTAACTTTTTCGGAATTCTTGTAAAATTTTTATATTAAATCCTACCATAATATGACATCCTTTTTTTCAAAAAAAAAAAAACTTAAAAGTCTTAAAAAATGTTCAAATATTTATTGTGACAAAAAAATTCTAATTTTTTCTGATTTTAGTTTTTTATTTTACTTAGTTTTCTTTTTCGATAATTTGTATTTTGTATAATTTCCGCATTAAGTGTTCTTATTCTAAAGAACATCCTACATCTAAAAAAGAGTTTTTTTACTTCATCACTTTCTTTAATGTTCTTTGCTTCCTCTAAATGTTTTTTAAGGTATTTACTTGTAGCAAGTAATTTGTCGCCATTTAGTTTCATAAAAACTTCATCGCAAGATTTAAGGCTATCCATTAGCGAGCCTGATGGCTTACTTAAACCACCTTCACTTAAGTGATTAACCCATGAATATGACGTGTCTTGAGGTTTAATGGCAATACTAGGGTCTTTACTTTTTAATTTGTGACAAATATAACCCGCCAAATTCTCTAGACCATCACAGTTCAGGTTCTCCAGCTCTTTTTCGTGATTTTCTTTTTGCAATTCTTCTTGTTCTATGTTTGTAATAACGGTCTTAAATATTTTGCCTGTAAGAATCGGAAGTGAATTAAATCACTGTGTTTTTAAAACGTTTAATTTTAATTTACCTGTTAAAGAATAATGCACATGTTCTAAATCAGGAGTACTGTCTACCTCTACATTTGCTCTAGTGCCTAAGATCCCTTCGTTGTACCCCAGAATATAGGATCGAAGTCTATATTTGAATTCTTGACGATCGGGATGGTCATGGAGGCCTCCCTTAGATCTTATCCTTAAGTTCATTATACAGCAATATTAAAGCATTGTTTGATTGAATAATTGCTGTTAAGTAAATAAATTACATTCTGGTGAAATATTTTTAGAAGTTTAAATTACATTGAATACCTTTTTGAAATGGCAGAAGTGTATTCCTTCCAATAACACGTATGTCTGACATCATTTTTGTCATATTATTCAATATTTCTTTTTGTATTTCTAGTGACAAACCGTATGCGTTTAATCGCTCCCTTGTATCTTGTCGTGGTACCCTTGAATTCATAACATCAAACCAGTCATTTGTCTATTAAATAATTTATATAAAAATTATTGTCCTAATAATTTAAAAATTGGAAAAGGGCCTTACTAGTTTGAAAAATTGGCTACATTCACTCCAATTTTCGTTACTCAAATAACCTAAACTGGCAGCACGATTAATAGATTGAGCAACTGTATGTGAAAAAAGTTTGGTAGCCAGTTTAACCTTCTGTCTTTCAGCTCCTGCAACACTTAAATTATGTGTTGATATTTTATGGGTTATCTTTAAGTCGTTACTTTGAAGAGATAAAAGATTTAAAATTATATCTTTTTTAACTTCTTTCTTATCAATGATGTATCCACTGTCAATAAAATGGTTTCTTAATAGTTTGATCATGTGTGGGACATCACTGAACACGAATATTTTTTTGTCGTCGTACAAAAACCTGTAAGCTTAGAAACACATTAATTACTATCTAATATAGGCTAAATTGTATAAAACGCACCAGGGCTTATTAAAATCAACTTCAAGTTCGTTAAATAGTTTTCTATTTCCACCACCTAAATCGCAAACAATTGCCACAATTATGAAGCCACACTGCTTCATAGTCTTCAATATATCAAATAATATTAGTTTTGTCATTTGACAATCAAAATTATAAAATATTGGTGCTTCCATTTTGCCACTAAACCTATTAATGAAATAGAAAAACTTCTGTAAAATTTTTTTAAATTGCAGATGAAGCTAAATCACCTCTCAACAAAGCCACCTGGACATAATTTACTGGTTCTAACAAGGAGTCTGTTGTCTTGTCATAGCAGTACTTTTTTTACCTTCATTTCATCAAAACTTAAAACACATAGCTTTTGCGTTTCTGAAAGTTCATTAGCTGCAGACAATAATTTTACAACAGGCTTTAAAATACCTGACGATACATCTAATTTTTGTACCCATCTTTGTAGAGTTCTCACCGAAGGAAGTGGAAATTTTTTTCTTTTTAACAATCTGTAAGCTTTAGCACTTGCAGAGTACAGAGTGATTGAGTGGGCAATATCTGCTTCTGTAAAGTTTTGCCTTTTGTCACCGTTTTTCATTTTTTTTATTTGTCCTTCAGTGAACATACGTGTTAGTGCTTTCTCGAGATTTGCGTTTGAAAAACTTAACCTTTGAAGTCTTTGAGACATATGTTTTATAGTTATCTCAGATTGGCTTTTTTCCATTTTTAAGATTGCATTCTCCTGACGCAATGTATCTCTAAAAACGATTATAATTAAATTTTTGTAAACTTTTAGAAATTTTCTGATAAATCGATCAACACGAGGGCATTGCCTTGAAATAAGCTCAAAAACAATGTAAGTATATTTCCAAAATAAATTAACTAATTATGTATTTAGAATTTCAAATTATCTTAACATGAAACCACAGTTTTTGAGCTCTATAAAAAATTTTGAGTTAATACCCTTTTGTTGATCAAACCCGATATGTACATTTCGACTTCTAATTTTTGTATGTAAAGTTCCAAACTATCTTCGTTTGTGTCAGTTTCAGTATTTTTTGATTTAAATTCATGCGGTTGTATTTCCATTTCAATTGCGATAGCACTGACCTCTATTGTCGGGACTGCTCCCGGTTTTAATTTTAGAGTTGCTCTGTTACTAAATCCTATGCGTAATAATTAAATAATGAACTGCACAAACAACAAATACGAATAACTTACCCATTTCATATTTTAAATTTCTTTCAAAATCGTCCGGTTTAAAATGTAAAGAGCAAATTCTCTCCCTATGTATTTTAATGGAGTCTGGCCGATTGCAAAATGCTATCCAAAGCTTCATTTGCTCTTTATTGTTCTTTGGAAAAGAATAAAAGGACACGGCTAAAGTAAAAATTTATTAAAAACAAGCACAACATTAGGTTTTAGTACATTTGCTCACTTGATTTTTTACCATCGTTTTGCATACACTTGCCCACTGCACACTTCATGTTTACAATTTACTTCAACTTTTTAAATGAATTTATTTTGCACTTACGGCTTTTAAAAACACTTCACACACGATTTGTATAAAACTTATAATTTTTTTACACTATATTTTAACAACTTTTGTACAAAATTCTTTGTTATTTACGAAATCCAATAAATAAATGTTTGGAGAACTGTCAAAGTAGTTTTAGTTGCAGGGTTACCATGTCTCGAACAACATATAGATTTTTGCGGGGAAATTAACAACTAAACTAAAATATGTATATTGACTTCTTGGGCTTTATAATTCGGTTTTTAACGAAGAAACATTTTTAAACGCGCTCTCATAAAATACAGAAGCGAACGCTAAAGCGCATTCATAGAAGGTGATGTTTTTTATGTATGATTTTTTTTATGTGTGATCATCTTTTATGGCTGAAAGCTTGTTAAAAATAAACAAAAAAGAGATAGAAATTTTTTAACGCTCATTTTTAGTTAAGGAATTATAGGCGTTTAATCTTTAAATGTTAATTTATGAATAACCTTTGCAGTATTTATTATTAGTTGAATAAAATATTTTTTACTATCACACATTTTAATATAACACGCAATAAATTTTTCACTATTGATAAAACTTCTTATTGATCCAACTAATTTTTTTAATAAAGCTTTTAAAATTGACAATTTAGGTTATTGTTTAAACAAAAATGGTTTATTACAGGAAATTTGAAAACAAATTTGTATTCAAATGTGCACAGAAAAAAATATTTTTCAATAGAAATTCCCGGTATCCAATAAATTTGTTTTCAAATTTCCTGTAATAAGCAATTTTTGTTTAAACAATAACCTAAATTGTCAATTTTAAAATCTTCATTAAAAAAAATTAATAAACGTTATTGAAAATCTTGTCTTTTTTAATAACGTACCTTAATCCAAAAAAATGCTCATCTATTTTTTTCTGTGCGGTATGAATAGCATTTGTATCAATAGACACCTTTCGATGGATATATGTATAACTAATTTAGTTTGCTTAATCTATTAAGTAACAATTACAGAAAAAGTGGTTGTTTACAAATTTTTGTAATTTTTTAAAGAATTTCATTTTATTTTTCAAAGAAGTTCACATTAATAACTTTAGTGTTCTCAATGATGCTTTAAGCAAAAATAATAAGCAAATAAATTTCTATATTTGTGTGTTAGGAACTGTGTTTATAGCTCCCCAAGTTCTTCTAAAAATGCATTTTTATGCAAAAATGCCAGCTCATTATATTGATATTAGTTCCAAATTTATTATTTTCATTATATATAAATTGATACAAGTTGTTCCTTCTAATTGAATACACATATTGAACATACATATTATATGACATTCATATTCAACTTCCAAATGTATAATATTCTTATTTTCAATCATTAATAATAATCATACAAATAAAATTTGTAAACACAAAAACATCCTTAAATAATTTGGAAATACGTAGAATAGACAACCCTTGCATGGGTTAAACTACGTCATCTAACGGGAAATCATGCGCATGGCGTAATCTTGTTTTCTATCATTCTTGATATGTATGTATGTATGTATGTATGCATCTATTCCAGAAAACGCGTCCAAGAAGTGAAAATTTACATGGAAACAAAAACAAAATTTCAAGATTTGTTTTTGCTTTTCATACATTTCTTAAATTAAATATACGCGAGAAATTTAATGCGTTTCTCTCTCTATGAAAAGCGGTAAAATTTATGTACATATTTGATAAACAAAAACAAATTTTTTAAATGTATTTAATTTTGTTTTTGTTTTCCATGTAAATTTTCACTTCTTCGACGCGTTTTCTGGAATAGACACCAATAATTGCAATTACACACAGTGTAGCCAGGTGTGGGGATTTGTCCCCAAATTGGGGATTTTATCTAATTTTTGTGGACAGATTATCGTGAGGAGGGAGTTGGGGATTTTTTATTTTCAGTATACCTATTATCAATTTTGTTTTATTTTACCATTTTCTTTCATACATATGTATGTATGTATATTAAGATATGTATATGTTAAGGTATGTATCTCTCCATTTCTTCTCCATTATTTCGATTATTTTAAGGCGATGGTATTGAGGGTGTTGGTTTTTATAACAAATTGTTCTAAATTTTTAAGACCAGAATTTATTGAATTCGATATTTGCCAAAATGGATGTACTAATTGACGATAAGGAAAGTAATTTGGTTGTTGCTGAAATTGATGTTGGGATAGAATGTTCAAAGGAATTAGAAGCAAAAGGAGTTCAAACAAATTTTTTTAGATTATATAACTGTACTAGCAAAAAAATGCTTTAAATATTCACTGAGAGTATGGAAAATTTTGAATTATTTATAAATTTACAACTCGAAAGAATAGAAAAAGTAATAAATTTGTTTCCGTGTATGGAATTTTAAAATATTTTACGGATTCAAAAATTCCATTGAGCACATACAAATGCATTAACTAAAATAAATGTATGTGATAAAATTAATAAAAAAAATGTTTTTTATGATGCTTTTTTTTTTTTAATTAGGACCAGCACTCAGGGGATGACCCTTACGTATGCAGTGCATTGTGCCGGAACTCAGAGAGAGGGATAGAGTAGAGAAGACAGATGTTGAAAATGTAGAAGGCTTAACTCTTTTACAACTCTGCTTTGCGCGTTATGTTAATTTTTATAGCAGTGTTGAGGCGTCTCCGGTGTTAGGTAGACGCATTAACTTTGTTAAGCTGTATTGGCAGGCATTTTATTAATTGTTTTACTTCGCCGATGTTTCTGCTAACCGACGAAGGAGGGCGATGTTGTGTACATTAGCTTAGAACATCATCAATCGCTGTCGGAACAGTTTTTTAGTGACCAGTGCTATGCCTTCATCACCTAAATAGTCCGACAACAATTAATACAATGTCTCACTAATGTACATTACAGAAATTAATGATGTTGATTGACTTGCTCTGGCCAGGGTTTGAACTCAGGCCCCACGTCATTGTTTGCTTAGTAGTCAACGTTTTAAAATGGGGATTTTTGGGGACAACACTCTTTAATTTGGGGACATTAGCCAATATTTACCTGGCTACACTGATTACACAATACTTATATAGGTAGATATTAGCTAGTAATGTTACGAATACTTGCATTCGTATTCGATTATTTGCCTATTTTAAGATATTCGTATTAGTGATGTTACGAATACTCGTATTCGATTATTCGACTGTTCGCCTATTTGAAGATATTGGTATTCGCCAATTTCAAGCAAATATTTCTCGAATAATTTGCACATAAATTTTCCCGAAGAAAATCATAAAGTTTAAAAATGTACATAAAATGTACAAAAATATATCAATTTATATTAATTTTTATTTCAAAAAAGAAAGCCCTTTATCTTTGACGCAATGTAATAATCTTCTTAAAAAACAAACGGAAATTATATTTCGTAACTATCATTTAAAAGTTGCAGTCTTATACATACATATGTAAATTCATATCATGTGAAGTTAGTAATCAATTGTCAGTAGAGTAATGTTGGACTTAAAAAAATTTAAGAACTAAAATTTAATATGTATGTGAAAGTCCACCGAAACATGTAGTTGCGCAATCTGCGAAAATATGTTTTCCCAAACAACACTAAATTTCTAATTAAAATCGCAAGCAGAGTAAGAAAAACGAAATCTCAAAGTGCATATGTATGTATGTATGTATATAGGTACAGTAATTTAAAAATGTTTAGTAGTGGTCTTCAAATTCAGCATCTCAATGTCCATAATAATGTTAAATACCTAAAGTGGTGTGACAGTTTTTTTTAGTTAATTTTGAAATATTATGTGGCTCCAAACCTCAAAAGTAATATTCGTATTCGGCGAATATAGTTTTAAATATTCGTATTCGCGAATAATAAAAATTGATATTCGTAACAGTGATGGAAAAATCAAAAATTGAAATGGTATTGTCCGTCAACTAAAAGAGTACTTTTTTCAACATTGAGGTACTTTTTATGAGACATATATTTTTATTCAAAAATAAAATTAAACATCCATTTATATAATAAAAAAAATAAACATAACATAACATCATTGATGCCAACTCTTGCAACATCAAAAGCACTGTGAGCCCATGGAAATAGGGTAAAAAAGGGTAAAAATGAAAAAAATTTCGGGTACAAAAGCACTAACCTAATTTAAAAGCTGGATCATTCTCCCAAGGTTTTCTATATATTTGTTTTTCCATCCTAAGGAAAGCCATTGTTAGATGATGAACTTTAACACATATAAAATTAATGAAGAACTTACTTTTAATTACCGTTCAGATTTATAATAAACAAGGCACTTTCTTGCTTAAATTTGCACAGCAAACAAATCAACGTATATGTGTATATTAAAAGTAAAATTATTGCTAAACAAATAAATCATGAAATTTTCTGCACGAATTTAAAAAAAAAGATGCTTGAGAAATTATAGAATTCAAACTCTTAACAGTTTGCGAGTACTAATCAAAATATATATGCACATAATACGCAGTTGGTTAAAAAAAGTATTAGGTGTATTTAAAGAATAGTAGGAAAATGGTTCAGTGCCAAAAATGTTGATTATTTAAAACGCACCAAAAAGCACTGTGAGAAATTGTTAAAAGCACTATAAATACCCGCTTTTCAAAAACGGGTATTTAACAAAATTTCGGGTATTGTTTAAGTAAAAAAGCACCAAGAAATACCCGAAAATCACCAAAATGGCAACGCTGCATAACATGGCAGCTTGTTAGTATTTCCCATGGTGGAATAATAAGGTGCGCGTATCAACGCAACAACAAAATCGACATGCATTTTGTTTGTGTAAAATTAATTCAACATTGTCAAAACAAAGCTATATACAAAACAAAACAAAAGTTGTTTTGTATGTATTTATTGGTTATGCAAAAACAAAAAGCATAACGTAAACAATAATATTCATGATGGCGGCCAAAAATGTAAACAACTTTTGACAAGACCGAATTAACTTACCATATTTTTGCAGATTATTTAACGGTCAAAACACAACCCTACAAAAAACCATATTCCTTCTTGCGCAGACCTGATTATTAGACCATGGTATTTTCGGTGAAGAGAGTCGTTTTTGGTTGGCATAATTTTTCAACCAGGTTCAACTCCGCATTAGCAGAACAAAACCAATACATGTACTTAAAAAAAAAAACAAATGTGTGCAAAATACACTAATACGCACAAAGCTCTGTATATGTATGTATACAATTTTATGCCAGATTAATTAGTCTCGTGTGTTTTCGAAAGAACAAAAGTTGTGCGAACTAAAAATTAATCTCGTGTAAATTGGACCAATAACATTGATTGACTTGCTCTGGCCAGGGTTTGAACCCAGGCCCCACGTCATTGTTTGCTTAGTAGTCAACGCGCTAACCACTTCAGCCAACACCACCCTTGTTTGAAGCCAATGTTCTCAATGGGGTTCCGCACACGAGATGAATTTTTAAGCCGCACAATTTTTGTTCTTTTTTTTACACACGAGACTAATTCATCTGGCATAAAATGTACTCAGCTTTGTGTGTGTTAGTGTTTTTTGTATTCATTTGATGTTTGTAAGTGTGTATGCATTAGTTTTGTGCTGCTTGTGCGGGTATGAGGCTGGTTGAAAAATTGTTCCAACGAAAAACCGCTCTCTTCACCCCTCTCGCCAAAAAAAACTCTCATGTTATGCCAGCATAATTAGACTCGTCTGCGGAACACCAATGATTATAAAAATAACGCAGATTTCTAATTAGGGAACATAGCAAAACAAAAAATTGTACTAAATATACCCCTACGTCATATTTGTATTTTTGTTGGGAAAAATTACTGCAAATAGTACAGAAGTACTGAATTTTCCATCACTGATTCGTAACATCACTAGTACATACTACGTACATACATATATACAAATTTATTTTCCTTTTGGAATCCTGATACGGATTTCTTATTACCATATTCATCAGATGTTTGTCATGCTGGGAACACAATTGGAACGAACGACGAATTTTTCGTTGCGAATATTCGTCGTCAAAAATAGAACACATGTGTGCATATGAAAGTGAACACAACACCGACGTCGACGAAAGTCGCCGTGCGTGACGAATTCTCTGATAGATTTATTTCTATTTCATACGCCGACAAACGACGAACAAATCAGTACAGACTTACCTTGTTTTTTTAAGTTTTCAAATATATTATTAAATAATGTTAATTTTTACTTTAATAAGTGCTTGTTTTTATGATATAAAGCTTTTTAGTTAAAAATACATACCTAATTACTAATGATTAAATTTGTTTTTGATGTTTTTTTTAATGTTTAATTTTATAAAGGAATTATTTTCTTTATGCGGTAACACTATCGCTGTATGTACTACATAAATAAAAACAAATTTGTAATAAGAAATACACACTATTTTTTTGATTATTATGACATCAGTTATTTGTTCGTCCCAATTGTGCGCCACACGACGAATTTACGCAACGAACTTTTATTAACGACTTCCTCCTGCTAGACGAAATTCGTCGTTCGTCCTATTTGTGTTCCCAGCATCAGAGTTCAAAAACTAATGAAAATTTGTTCAAACATATGTACATATGTATGTATATACTAGAATGCTGCATAAATAGATGTATAGCTAAGAAGTTCACGTATACTTCCAAAGCATGAACACTTACTCGAAATGAATTACAGAAACAATGTTCATATTTTTGAGAACACCAAAAACTTGTTGTCACTTCTTGTTGTTACTCGACTTAGCGTGTGTAAGTTCACTGCTTGTGTGTTTTGCTATCATACTCGCAACATGTATGAACAGAACGAGATGAACATAATGCGACAGCCAAACTTCACTTGGTACTTGCAGTACTACGTGAAGTTTGGCAAATAAAAAAAAATTCTTTCTGTTGAGTGTATGTAGTAAAAAATGGAATTAAGTGAGGCAAGTTTATACATAATATTATTTATTTAGATTTTTGTTACTTAGTTACTAATTACTTATGTTTAAAGGTATTAAAAAATGGGAATTTTTTCCTTTTAAAAAAATGTTAATTGAATTTATGAAAAAAAATCATGCATATGTATGAATAATTTTTCTATTATTTATTTTGAAGACTTAAAACGCCGGCATATGTGGATATAAAGGCTAAAATTGAAAATTTTTAATTTTCAGCATTGCATGAAAAATTCTTGAAGTACCACATGAAGTGAACATAGTTTTTAAGGTACTTCTTTTTTGTTGGCTACGGTTTTGTATGTTCATATTTTTCGGTACTCATTTAATTTGCGGTTGCTACTGTTTAGTATTTGTCAAACAAACAATCTCTTCTCTTCACTGCTTGTGCTCTGAGCGACAGAGCAAATATCTACTGCGTTCGACAGCGAGTTTCACATATGAAGAAAAAAGTTACTCGTTGCAGCCCTTTAGTATATACATATCTAATATATACATACATATGTAGGTATTTACATAATATACATATAATATAGCATTTCGGTATTACACACTTACCAAATATGTATACATATGTATGTATGTATGTATGTACTTATATACATAAATCATCTAGTCCTCTATTCTAAAATTTTTTTATTTTGTGTATCAAAACTATGTATGTATGTATGTACATATGTATGTATGTATTTTCATATGTACATATGTACAAAGAATTCAAATTATAGGTACATACATATGTATGTACACACATATCTACATACATACATATGTAAGCATACAATGTATTTTATTTTTTATATTTTCACAACAATTTAACATGTAATTATTTCCGCAATTCCCGTGCTTAATTCTACGGCGAATAGTTCGTTATTACCATTGAGAAACGTAAACAAGAATTTTTCTGTTTTTGCTGATTTTAAAGTTGCTTATCCGAACACCAAACTACAGAGACTCACATAAAAGAAAAACGAAACGTAAATTCAACATTCAAATTTCTTTTTAGTAATTGTTGCTTTTTTTTAATTTGTTTGTTGCTTGAAATATTCCGAAAATATTTATCTAAAAACAAAACAAACACCCAAACTAAGTTCCTCTTGTGGTTTTCCAAATAAAAAGTTTTCATTGAATGTGTTGAAAAGTTCGCACTTACAGACCTGCGCACAAATTAGTTTTTTATACTTTATTACCAATTTTTTTAAATGTTCCCTAAAAGTTGGACATTTTCTTTCTAATTTGAAAAATATGGAAGCTTTGGAAAAAGCTCTAAATAATGAAAAACTTTATGCAAATAAACAGTTTGATCAAGGCGTAGTGCTTAAGGGGGAGTACATATATGTATGTATGTAGTTGTCGCAGCTTGTATGGAAATTTTTTGTTGGACATTCTTACATGTGCGCTATCTAAAACGTGAGATTTACTGTCAAAAATACTGGCTTGATGGTTTAGCTTCATTCGACGGTGCCTTCTGATGCCTAGTGGGGCCTAAATTACCCGATGCTATGAAAAACGGACATTTAGTCCTATAACTATTCAGTTGAAAAGCCAATTTTATTTAATTTAGAGATAAGAACTAGATTAATAATTTATAGTGGGTTTTTTGTTAGTAATTTATAAGCAGGGTTTAAAATTATTTTTTATTTTTATTAATTGTACTACCGACTACTGAGAATATATGATCCGTTTTCTTTTGTGATAGTAGAGAAGTTAGAAATATGTTATGTAAGTACATAAGTACATACATATGTACCTGATAACAAATAGTACAGTTCGTAAATTTTTATAATCAGAGAAATATTAGATAGACAATGTTACCATATTTCGAGCAACAGAGGAAAAATTTAATATTTTACATCCCTTTTGTAGATTTTTCAACAGCAGTGGCTAAATAGAACAAATCAAAGACTATAAATATATAAAGATATTGCACGTAGAACATTGTACGGGAAATGCTTAATTTGCTGGTGGTTTTAGTAGTAAAACCACTTTTTTCAAGAGAGTCATTTATTTTCTCAGAGAATTTATTATTCTCATGTCTCTACTATTCATTTAGATATGTATACATGTGTTCATACGTTTGTGTCTTTGCATTCACAAGTATGTGTGCATGTGTGTACATTTAATAAACAAACGAAAGATTCCATATAAACAAACAAAAAACTTTTCGAGCCTTTGCTGCAATAGAGTCATAATTCAAAAAATCTTGTTTGGCAGGCAACGAATTTAAGCTGGATTCACCCATTGTTTCGGAACAATATTTTTGTCCGGACAAAATTTTTTTTATATGAAGTTTGGCGTTTCTCTTTTTGAGAATGAGAGAAAAAGAGAATAAAATTTGTTCGGAACATTTTTTGGTTGAATTGGTTTAATTTTAAATTTTGTCCGGACAAAGTTGAAACAAGATGCCACCTATTTTATTTTCTCAGCCAAAGTTGAAGCGAGCTGCCACATTATGTTATAAGTATGCATAATAAAAGCACATAGTAACTTATATCCAGTAATTTTCCATTATGAATGTGTTTACTTTTCTACACCTATACAATTAGACAACCGCTGGATGCCATTAAAAGTATTTTATAAGGCAAAAATGAAAAGCAAATCTCCCCGTTACAAAATTTTTACATTTATTTGAGCATGTACTCAAGTATTTATGTTTTATATTTTATTTATTTGTTGCGGGTTAGCAATATCTAGATATATATTTCGTTGGTAGCTATACCAATTCATCAGTAGATGTTTTACCCTTTATGTTTAAAAAAATTTCAAAGCTCATCTATTTATACAAAAACTTGAGTACATGCTCAAATAAATGTAAAATTTTGTAACGGGGAGATTTGCTTTTCATTTTTGCCTTATAAAATACTTTTAATGGCAACCAGCGGTTGTCTAATTGTATAGGTGTAGAAAAGTAAACACATTCATAATGGAAAATTATTGTTGTGTGTGTTTGAGAAATTTTTTAAAGGCTATTTTTATGCTTTGTAATTCACAAAAATATATTTGTGAGTTTTTGTATAAATAGATGAGCTTTGAAATTTTTTTAAACATAAAGGGTAAAACATCTACTGATGAATTGGTATAGCTACCAACGAAATATATATCTAGATATTGCTAACCCGCAACAAATAAATAAAATATAAAACATAAATACTTGAGTACATGCTCAAATAAATGTAAAAATTTTGTAACGGGGAGATTTGCTTTTCATTTTTGCCTTATAAAATACTTTTAATGGCAACCAGCGGTTGTCTAATTGTATAGGTGTAGAAAAGTAAACACATTCATAATGGAAAATTATTGTTGTGTGTGTTTGAGAAATTTTTTAAAGGCTATTTTTATGCTTTGTAATTCACAAAAATATATTTGTGAGTTTTTGTATAAATAGATGAGCTTTGAAATTTTTTTAAACATAAAGGGTAAAACATCTACTGATGAATTGGTATAGCTACCAACGAAATATATATCTTTATATCCAGTAAAATAAAAATAAAGAAAAGCTCAATTGCTAGTAAAAAAAACTAGCTGATTTTTATTAATTTTTTTTAACATGTAATTTTCTTTTTAAACAATATAAAATAAGTGCGTTTGACATATAAAACACCAAATTTAATTCATCTGTCACTGTACTGCCACATTATAAATTTAATAAAACACATGTATTTCATACGGTAGCTTTGATTTTCCAGACAAATTGTTCGAAATGAGTGAATCGAGTTGCAAAAATGTTTCAGAACAAAAAATTTTGTCCGGACAAAAATTTTGTTCGGAAACAATGGGTGAATCCAGCTTTAAAGTCTAGAATTTACCTACATACATATAAATCAATGGTAAAATATTCTTCTCCCAAGAGAATAATAAAATACAAATATCTTTCATATTTGTATGAAAATTTTGCACAATATAAAAATTGATATCGCGATTAGTTACATATATACATATTAGCTCAAAAATGACATATTTTGAATTATGACGCTTTTGATGCAAAGGTTCGTTTTGTGTTCGCACAATATACATATGTGGACATAAGATACGTAAAGCTAATGTCGCTGATTCTTATTTGAATGGCAAATATATGTATTTTATTGTTGTACTATTGCAAGAACATCGATTCGCACCGAATTTAATATTATTTAAAATTGGAAATATATATAACTATGTATATCTACATACATACATTTATAAAAATAAAGTGTCACGACGTTTGTTCTCGCTAATCTCCGAAACTACTGGACCAATTTAAATGAAATTTCGCGCAGATATGTTAACAGTGTATAACTTGAAATATAGGCTATATATGTATTATTTTGAATTTGAAATAGAAAAAATTGCTTTTTGAATAACCTGGTCATTTATAAACAGATTTTCAAAATTATTGTTTTGTTTGAAAGGTGTTGCCTGCAGTTGGGTCTCATAAATTTATTTTTGGAAATCTGTGAATAACTCTGCTAGCTCAACGGATATCTTGTGCTCGCTGCCGTATGGATATAATAAAACCCGCGCAAATTTTGTCATATCCATCAGAAATGTTTGTACATGCAAAAAATTATGATAAAAATTCAGATTTTGGAAGTTTGTGTGCTCCATCAGACTTATTTTTTGCAGTATGTAAGATTCATATAAAAGTTTTCGAAAAAATTTTTTCTGAATCCAAAGAAATAAAAAACATAAAAAAAACTATTGTTGAGCAATGTGTAAATTGCACCAAAAATACAATATATTCCTTTTGGTTTCAAGAAAACAACGTATGCTATAAGCACAGAATGGAGATGCTAAATTTATTAATTCTTACACTTTGACGAAAGCATTCCTCGTGGGAAACATACAAATACAAATTAACGAGCGCAGAAAAACTTAAAATTTTGAAACAATAAAACATACCTATGCTCAATCCAGAAAATTATTAAATATGTACCAATCACCAAAAATAATTAAATTCTTGTGCTAGTTATCACTTATTAAAAAGATCTTAATAAATTTTACATTTATATGAGCATGTACTCAAGTATTTATGTTTTAAATTTTATTTTTTTGTTGCAGGTTAGCAATATCTAGATATATATTTCGTTGGTAGCTATACCAATTCATCAGTAGATGTTTTACCCTTTATTTTAAAAAAATGTTAAAGCTTTGTAATTCACAAATTTATTTGTGAGTTTTCGTATAAATGGATGAGCTTTAAAATTTTTTAAACATAAAGGGTAAATCATCTACTGATGAATTGGTATAGCTACCAACGAAATATACATATATCTAGATATTGCTAACCTGCAACATATAAATAAGATTTTAATAAATTTTATAATAGTTTTGTAAACAAAATAATAAAAACTGATTGGATATAAATAATAATATTTTCCAACACAAAAAAACTCTTAGTAATTTTGAATTTTCATTAATTCAATAAAACTGAACTTGATATATTTGATAATATTACTTTTCATATGCAAAATAATAAATTTTATGGTTTTCGAACTCAGGTAAGCGCACGTTTTATTTGATTTATGCATATATGTACATATGTACATAGTACATAGATATTCTAACTACATATACAATTGAAAATTCTAAAATAAAATATTTAATAAAACAAATGTGTATACATAGTTCGGTGCGAATCAACATACATAAATGCAATAGTACAATAACAAAAAACGTAATTTTACCCTACAGCCATAGAAATCGGTCGCATTGTCTTTGCACTGTTTATTTGCACATGATTTATATGAAAGCAAGAAACTGCTTTTAGTTGTTAATATTGTTATTGACCCAGCGGCGTAATTTTTGAGGCCTTCAGCTATAAGGCCTGCTGTAACACCTTCCCACACCATTTTTTAGATCCAGTACTCATGCTCGCTTGCATTCTCAGGAAGGCCTTATGGAAGGCCTATCTACTCCCTTCTTTTATCATGTGAATGTATACGAATATAAATGTATGTATACATACATACAGTTTTGTTTCTACAAACGTAGTACATGAAACGAAATACCGTTGCAAAAAAAAAACACATTCCAAAGACAAAACAACAAATACAAAAAACTTTAACAAAAAATGCAACAAGTGAAGAGAAAAAAGAAGTCAACTTAAATTAGTTTTGATTTAATTGTGTAACAAAACGGTTGTCGTTGTGCGAATTTTTTACGTGGTAATTAAGATTTTATTAAAAAAAAATTTGAAATGAATAAAAGATCGCTTAGACGTTTATCGAAATTAGAAAAAGAAAAAATGTTAATGAAAATTGATAAACAAAGTGATGTTAATAAGCAACCAACAAAATCTAATGAACAAATTGTGGAATCTGTTAGAAATATACATTGTGAAACAATAAATGAAGTAGAACCAATTGAGTTAAAAGAAAATTTAGAAAAAAAAACTATTGCAGTGGTGTAGGGAATTTCATCCTACACGCAGGTGCGTGGATGGATTACTCAGAGTATTAAAGTCTGAAAATATCGATGTTCCATCTTCTTACGATGGCCTTTTAAAGAAAAAAAGAGAAAAAATTTTGGTTAGGACAGTTTCACCTGGTACATATTACCATTTAGGTATAAAAAATCAACTACAAAAACTCGGCAGAAATTTGGTTGAAAATATAGACTCCATACAATATTGGGGAAAATTGTTAATATTAAAAATGTTGATGTTTTTTTAATTGGTTCTTTTATTGGAAATAAAAAGCCATGCAGTGTAGACAATTATCTGCATGATTTGATGTACGAGCTGAAATCACTTAAAAGTGACGATATGATCTTGTACGGAAAACGCTTCAAAGCTTTAATTCGAGCATTTATTTGTGACACTCCTGCCAGAGCTTTTTTGTGCAATACTGTAGGGCACAATTCATTTAATGGTTGTCCAAAATGTTACCAAAGAGGTTCAAAGATTAATAACGTAGTAACCTATTCTTCTACGGTGTCTGACCTGAGAACAGATGATGATTTTTTTAATAGAAAACAATCTGAATTTCATAAAGAAATTAGCCACAGTTCATTGGAAATGTTTGGCATAGGAATGACAAAGCAATTTCCCTTAGATCCAATGCATTTGGTTGATATGGGCGTTACAAAAAAAATTTTAGTATCTTTAATTAATAACAAATCCACAACTTTAATGACAACCTCAAAAAAAGCCATTTTTTCAAAAAACTTAATTGCACTATCTCCTTATCTTCCAGTTGAGTTTCAGCGGAAGTCACGAGGAATTGAAGACATTCTGAGGTAGAAAGCAACAGAGTTCAGGCATTTTATGTTATATTTTGCACCACTTGTATTAAAAGGCATAGTAGACGATGATTTTTATTATGAAATTCTATTGCTTCACGCAGCATACCGATTAATTTCTACACCAAAATATTTTCTTGCAAATATCAGTACTGCTAACGAACTCTTGCAGTTGTTTGTAGAAAATTTTAGTAAAATCTTTGGGGATAGCAGTATTACTTTTAATGTTCATGGCCTGCTACATTTAACACAATGTGTCAAGGATTATGGCATTTGTCAAGATTTTTCAGCATATCCTTTTGAAAATTTTTTACAACTCCTAAAAAAAAGAATTCGGAATCCTACAAAAATTCTAGAACAAATTAAAAATATTTTTAGAGATGCACCCCTCGTAATCAAGACGAAAGAAAAAAAATTTAAGAAATCCCGAAATAACAAGGTTTTTGGTTATCAAACCGAGGAATTTTATTGAAGTATTTCTTCTCCAAATAACTATTGTTGCATAAGTCCTTTTGTGCCCATCATTATAACAGGATTTTCTGACGAAAACTTGGGTTACATTAGAGGTATAAAATTTCAAAATTTGAGAAATTTTTTTGAAGATCCTATGGAATCATCTAGCTTAGGAATCCAAATAGGAGATTTAACAATGGATAATGAAGAAATTTTTGAAATTAATACTATATATTGCAAAATCATAGCATTTCCAATTGATGATTCATTTCTTTTAGTGCCACTTCTTCACTCGTGCCATTAAAATACATACATACAAATTAAATTACAAATATTGAAATAAGTATGGCTGATAAACACGTGAACCGCAAAATCGAAGATAAGTTTTTAACACTAATAAAAATAAAATTTTTTTAAAGGCCACTTCCACACAAAGAACTTTTTCTTTTGAATAAATACACCCAAAAAAAAATCTTTATTAAAAAATTTAGTAAAAGCTTTAGTAATCCAATATGACAAAATTTGGACTAATTTTTTGTTGTACTAAAGATTTTTTTTGGGTGTACATTTGAAATAAAAAAAATTAATTTTTAAATATTGTCGAAAGAAATTTATCTTTCAAATAGATACACACATTTTTATTTATTGGAAAAAAGAAGTTAATTTGCATAGTGGAAGTAGCAGTAAGTAAACAATTGCCAAATGCAGTAAATTTTTACATTTTTTGTTTTCATTGCAGAGTTGGAAAATAAAATAGTAGCCCTAAGAAATGAAGTCAAAAAATACAATGAAGTAGTCATTGGCGAGTTGGCCCAAATAAAGGTTTATATTGAACAAAGAATAAAAAGAAATCTCGACGACAATCAATTCCGTGAATGTTTTCCTTTGAAAACATTACAAGAACTTAGCGATTTCGAACAAAAGATTACAGATTTTGACGAAGAAAAACTAATAATGACAATTGCTAAAAAAATTCAGAAAGGTGGACTAGTCAAAAACCTGCACAATTCGCTAGGCGAGCAAATTATTCGGGATTTCAACTATGATGGGTTGCAAAATAAAAGTGCTTTTAAAATATACAAACAATTTGATACGTTAATTTTTAAAGCTTCAAAACTAGAAACTTTTGATATTTATCGAACAACAATAAAGAAAGCATTTAAAAATAAAAAAAATCAAATATATAAAGAAAAATGTTTAAGAGATAAAAAAGAAAAAGATAAGAATCAAGCTAATTAAAAGTTCAAAAAAATGTTGAAAACAAAAAGTACAAATAAAAAGTACAAATAAATTTAAAATATGGTTGTACTCGTATTTTTAGTATTAAGTAAAGTTAAATGAAATGATTTATTTTTTTTTTTTTTTTTTTTTGATTATCTCTTTTTATATCTTCTATTCTATCTATTTTTATATATTTGTTTTAGTTACATGAAATTTTTTGTTAAATGAAATGATTTATGTTTTCTTTTTAACTTATTTCTTTTTAAGAAAGTATTATTTTTAAATAATAAAGAATTTTTTTAAATAAATAATTTTTATTTATTAATAGTTTTTAAATCGTTTTAAAAATACGTGTTCCAACTGTTAATATTTTGTCAATTTCAAGGTTTTTTTTACTATATTTTTTCATTTCTAAAGTTAATGATAAAAAAAATTGTGACAGGTATTCAAATAATTTACCAAAGAACCCTTCAGTCAGCTATAATGATAAGGCCTGATACTAGGCCTGTTGGAGAAGGCCTAGTATCAGGCCTGTTGAAGAAGGCCTAGTATGAGGCCTGTTTAAGAAGGCCTAGTATCAGGTCTGTTTAAGAAGGCCTAGTATCAGGTCTGTTGGAGAAGGCCTAGTATCAGGCCTGTGTCTGCCAAATAAGGGCTTCCAGAAGGCCTGCTTACTACTTCTTTTCGCCGCTGGGGAATGTGCTTTGCACAAGAAATATGACACACACACAAACACATTTCTCAATGAGCATCATTTATATGTGTAAACAACAAAAAAAAAACCATAATTTCTCTGGAAAATAATTTCTAGTAGAGTTAAAAGAAACAAAAATGTTTCAAAAACAACAACAAAATAAACTTGACAAAATTATTACTACATACATACTTATGTACGTACATATGTATGTATGCCTAAAATTTTTGTGGTCATTTCTCTTGCTACTTCCCCCCACAGCATCGACAAACGCAAACAATTTTTGTTTTTATTCAATGTTCTACGTGCAATATCTTTATATATTTATAGTCTTTGAACAAACGTTGTTTTCGGTAAAAGCCACTACACTGAGAAGAAAATACAATGATTTTTTTTACTATGTGTCTGGTTAATTTTTTCATGGTAAATGTTTGATTACGAAGCCAAAATAACGTTATATAATGTCAAATGTACATGAAAAATAGTTGAGTTAACATTAAAAAAGGTTGGCTTTTTCGAGAGAGAGGCAGAAAAAGTGCGAGATATGCAAAAATTCAAAGTTCAGTCGGCTCTTTTGTGATCGAAGTTTATGAACTGCTTGTGTTAGACGATGTCAGTATTAAGTTACACGAAGTTGAAACGAATGCGAATGCGCTCCTTCAAAAATCCAACACCAAATGGTAGTTTGTCTGCATGTCGAGCTGTGAAGAAGCTTCAGTTGGTGTTGAATAATGAAAGTGAGTAGTGTTGGTGTCGGAATCTGTTTGTTGGTAAGTTAGAAATTTTAATGTGTGATAATATTAGTACAGCAAGGCGATTTCAGAAAAGTGTAAGATTCTGCGTTAAAAAGTGAAGAAATATGTACACGCTGTCGCATTAACGGTACATGACAACCAGAAATAAGGAGAAAAAAACTAATGTATTAATACGTGTGTGTGCATGTGGTCTTCTTATCGTTGCTTGTGCACTTGTGGCTGCTACGCCGTACGTATGTACTTATGTACGTTGGTGTTGTTGATGCTAAGTTGAAAGTGTAAAGCGTATGTACATGCATATTTTGTTAGAAGTGTTACCTACATATCGCACCCTAAATACAAAAGAGTCACAACTGAAATTTCCCAAATATTCAGGAGAAGCAAAAAACTGTTTATGTACAAATAGTTGCAATATTAAAAAAAAATCAATTCCATTATGAAAAAGTTATTTTGAAGAATGTTTTGCTATAATTGTTTTAGTTTTACATTGTGTTTCTGAAAATAAACCACAAACTTTATCATTTTTTACAGTTATAGCGGCACAACGCAAAATAACACCATAACATAAATATATACATAACAGTATTTATTCAGTTAAAGAAGATAGTGATGAGTCTGAAATTTTTATAGTTTGAGATGTGTACTGTAAATAATTTATGGCGCGATATATACGAATATTTTCTAATATTTTTGTTGTTTTCTCACAGGTGTGAGAACTTTTGGTAAGTTGGGCCAATACAATACCTTGTTAAGGAAATTAAATACCTCGAAGAAGTTGGCTTGGATATTTATGTGAATGACACATAATGACACATGACTCGGGATAGCGTGAACACCCCATTTCATCAACGGTTTTAATTAATTGACGTTATCCCCAGCGCACTGTTTATACATATGTACATACATATACTTGTGAATATAATAAAAAATAATCTTGTAAAAAATTAAATTTGTCTTGTTTTATTCAAATATTAGTAGGTTAATTTAATATTGAAAATTTTTATATCAACTATGTTTCTGGTTAAAAGAGGTAAACAATAAATGGTTAACTTAACAGTAAAAAAGGTTTAAATAACAATCTTCATAGTTAATAATATTAATAATAATATTAACAATTATTTTAAAAATAACAGTTTTCATGGTTAAAAAAGTTAACAATGCATTGTTAAAACAACAGTAATCATATTAATATCTACCATTTTCATGGTTAAAAAATTCAACCACGAAATAGTTAAGTTAACTATTATTATTGTTAAATACCAGTCAACAAGAAAATGTTCAAATTAACCTTATATAACGTAGACTTCAAATCATGTTTATTTATGGTTAAGTTAACCTTATATAAGGTTAATTTTTTTCTCTGTGTAAACCTCGTCAGATTTCATGTGCGAATGCACGTTGAACGTCATTAAATATTCTATTTATACACAATTACAAATACAAATAGAATACACTATATTAAGTAGCTCACACGCCAGAAATATCTCCATGGTAAAATTTTTTAATAGCACACAAAATGAAAATAAATTCTCTGTAATACATATATTGCGCATCAAAAATTTCTGGTCAATGCACAGATAAAAATATCACCAAATTTTAAGTGACAAAAGTAGTTGTTAAAAGTCAATTTTTAATTTCAACAACATTTTTATTATAATCAATACGTTTGTTGTTGATATGACTAATTGTCAAGCTTATTTTCAAATAAACGTGTCAACAATTGTGTTTGTTGAAACCCAAACATCTTAACAATAGCAATGATGTCAATAGCATTTTGTGCCTTTGACTACGAGTAAAATGATTAAAACGTTAGTTTAACATTACTTAATATATTTTATTAGTATATTTTGTGTATATTTTTCATAAAAAAATATTTTATTCGTTTTACTACTTATTTTTACGGCGTTTTGATGTTTAAAAATATAATAATATGCAACACTTATACCTGTGATTCTTTATACACACAAGAAAGAGAAAACAACAAGTTAAAAGAAAACAAAACATTTAAATTCTTGTTATACACACACGCGCGAAACAATTTGTGAATTTAAAAAAATTTTGTGAAAAAACTTGAAAATTGATAATAAAGTGTTGAAAATGGTAGAATTTATTAATTGTTTTTCTTGCGATAAATTGTTTATTTGCCCGAATAAGTTTTTCAAGCATTTAAATGGATGCTTTCCGAAAAATGCAAAAGACAAAGACCAATACCAGTGCAAATTTGGTAATTGTTATCAAAAATTTTCCCTTAAATATTCTCTCAATGTCCTTCTAATCTCTTTATTTTTTATTAGTTTTTTATTATTTTATGTTAATATGAATACTTTATTTGTTTTACGTTTTGTTATGTTTTTTTTTTAAATTAGTTTTTATTAAATAAAATTGTTTTGAAAAATAAAAATTAAAAACTTTTGTATTTTTTATTTAAAGGGGGGTTTTCAATTAAAATATTATTAAAAATCAACAAATTTGTTTGTTAAATTTTGTTTTGAATTTCAACAAATTCGTTTGTTGACTATGTTATTGAAATAAATTTAACAATCAAGCTACAATCATGTTGTTTGTATTTACAAGATCTAGTATAGGAGCAATTTCAAGAAAAAATTTGTTTGTATTTACAAAAAGTTTGTTTGTATTTACAATTTTTTTTTTATCTGTGTGACAAATACATAGATATCCACACAAAAATGTGAAAAAATACATACACAAAATTATTCTTTCAAAAAATAATCCGCTATAAAAATACCATACAACAAAATATGTGGCATTCTAACCAAACACAACTTCAACTATTATGACAAACAAGGCGATCTTAAAATGAATTATTGGAGTATTCACACTGCAGTCATATGTCATAAAATAATAGCACAGCAAAATATGACAAGGGTGAACACCCCGTCATAAAAAAGTGAGCTATGTCATAATTGTGCCAGCTGATAAACATTTAGAAACACTTAATTTTTAAGCGGATTATACGCATACGTTTGCATTTTGGCTTAAATGTAAATGTTTTTTAATTGTTAATAAAGAAAACAATAAATTTCCTGTAAATTTTCTAAAATGTTCATTATCAATTAAAATTTTCTATTTTTTTTTATCTATACGAACTTGCTGAAATAAATATAATCAAAAGCAGCTGTTGCCGGTAACATGAGCTGAAATATTTTTTTGGACGGCGGCAAGTGAAAAAACGTTCTACAGCTGCCAGGAAGATCAGTTACACAAACACGTATTTTCATTCAAGGCGAATTAATTATAAGGTGGGTGCAGTGGCGAATTTACGCGAATTTATACATTACCTACACTGTAAAATTTGTTACATATTTTACCGCGCTATTTTAATGTAATTTTTTATGCATGGAGAATTTTGACAGCATAGGTAATGAATTCGCCTTTTACACTAACAAAATGCCTGTTGTTTGCCTTGTTGTTGAATTATTGTAGGCGTAATGAATTTGCCTTCTGTACGAAAATTACATCAAAATGGCGCGGGAAAATATTTAACAAACTTGACTGTGTAAGTAATGTATAAATTCGCGTGAATTCGCCACTGCATCCACCTTATAATTAATTCGCCTTGGTCGTGCATATACCTGGAGATGAATTTTCCTTTTCATTCTTGTGTTATTTAAAAGTAGCGGCGCACAGTGGGGATTTGTTCATACAAGCTTGGAAAAAACTATAAGGAGTGGTCGTAGAATTTTGAAATTTTTCTCTGAGCCTTTGGTTAGGTCAATTAAGAAAAATATAAAGTTTTATCAAAATTGGACATGCCCACCGCCCATAGAACCCGAAATTTATTTTTGGCCCAAACTTTTTGTAATTTGGCACAGAGCATTATATTACCTTAATTAAGAAAAATATAAAGTTTCATCAAAATTGGCCACGCCCACCTCCTACCGCCCATAGAACCCGAAATATATTTTTGGCCCAAACTTTTTGAAATTTGGCACAGAGCATTATATTACATTAATTAAGAAAAATATAAAGTTTCATCAAATTAAAAAATAGATGAAAGTAATTGCAATTCTTGATTTTTCTAAATTCGTTTAAGCAAAATCCGACGTTGTTCTTGAGTTATGTTAAACAAATTGACAGGTGGCACCTGGTGGCACTTGAAATTGATTAAAAATGTAAAAACAGATATGAGACAGTGTATTAGAAGTGATTTCGAGCTGTGGGTAAGTATGGCTAAAATTGCAGGTCCAAATGTTTGGAGAAAAAAGGGATTTTTGTTATATGTTCATAAAAATAAACAACAAAAAAAAAAAAACTTAAGTCTCTGCAGAGTTTATTTTTTAAATTTTAGTATACTGAAATATCCTACTTTAAATAAAAAATAAAAAGAAAACGTTAGCTCACATAATAAAATAATATTCGTCTTGAAATTCTTAGGTTTAAATTAAGTTATTTCGGTAAAACATACAAGTACTTAGTTTGAGACGGCTATAAAAAAAAAACTAGCAGTCACATCGGAGTAATTCTTTTTGATTTGATTGAACTATTTAGTTTAAAATTTCAAAATATCACTGCATATTGCATGAAGAGTATGTTGACAATTTGACTTTTTTCCGCGAAATCCCCAGTGTGCGGCGGCTTATAAATATTATCGCCGGCTAGAATAAGGAGTTGCAGCTGCTCGACTAAGATTTCTACTGTTATTTTATGACAAACCATAAACATATGTACTTCAAAATGTCTTATTATTATATGTATGAAATTTTTGTTTGAAGCACAACATTTTTTTAAACTATTGTAAAATAATAAGACATTATGACAATATGACTGATATGATAACAGTGTGAACACCCCAAATATTTAAATATTTTTCTTTTGCATCAACATATATCAACCCTAAAAATTACTAATATTATGTTTTCATTCAAGAAAAAATTATTTCTACACGGCAAAAAATTATGAGTTGAAAATTGCAGCTTCCATGAATTTTTAGGGACTAAAAATATGTACATATGTACATATGTACTAAAGGTGAGCGTAAGATGTTAAAAAGTGTACATTATTGCATATTTTTGAAGCGCAAATATTAATTGTATTTGTATGGGAGTATGACTAAACAGTAAATACAGAGAACAAGAGAGCAAACAACGCAAAAATCATTGCACCTCATTTGAGTGGACAGTTTTATCAAGTGTGCAAGAAATATGTTGTGCACTTCATATTGTTCAATAGTTCATTTTAATTAAACTTTTTTGAGAGTAAAATCTTTTATTTTTTAGAGAAAAATTTAAATTATTATGCTGATCTACAGATTGTAACTCTATACTAACAGCTGCTGGTTCCTATTAAAGTTAAAAATTAAAATATAAAAATAAAATATGTACATATATATGATTTTCGCAACAAAAATATATTAACTCAATTTTTGTTAGTTTAAAATTAATTTTTTAAATTTATCATATGAATTTTCTTCTAATTCTACCAAAAAATGTTAAATTGGTAAATAATTTTATCTAAGGTGCGATATACTTACATATGTATGTATGTACATATGCATTTACTTATTATAATAATTAATACTTACATCTATATCCATAATGAAATAAAAATATACATGTACTTTCTAAATTAATTTTTTCTAATTTCAACCACTCAACGCGCGAATTAATATAAAATAACTAAAATGCAAAGTACAAACCGTTGCTTTTAACATCATTCATTTACAAACATGTTGTCTCCTATAACAGTATTTCATATCAAGAGACACTATTGAAACATAAAATTCAGTACTGAAATTTGATTTTAAGCAACAATAAATATTGCATTGGTTGGAAGAAGAATAAATGCTATTGTATGTTTATAATTTAAGAGAACAGCAATATTTGTGTACTCATGAAATCAAGTGCAAAAAAAAGAGAACAATTCATCATTGAACATTATGAAGTTAGTCCAACAAGACGTTTTATGCTCACGTTTAGTATGTACACACTTATGTACATCAATGGCTTTCAAACTGATTTTTCCATACACAATTGTGGAAACACAAAGTATATGTATTCTTCACAAATATTCTTATGCTCAGCGTTAGCGTTGGTGTGTAATAAAAAGAACAGTAGTTATGTGCCGTTGATGGCGTCGTATTAAAAGAGTAAGTGAAATATTTTAACCATTCGTCCCAGTCCGTTTTGTCCACAGATACATACATATGTATGTAAGAACGAACATATTCGTTAAAAGTTCTATGACTTCTTTCTATTGTTCCTAGTCTGATGGTGATGTGCTGTGGAAGTTATAAGTACATACATATGTATGTATATTCAATTTTTAATAGTGTGCAAGTTAACACATTCCTCATTTAAAGTATCAAAATACACGCGCACAATATTTTCCCACAAACAGCAAGGAATTCTGCTGACAAGGCACACGTGCACAACATTTCCTCATAAAATAACGAACAACAAAGAAGTTCTGCTGACGGTGCGTCTGGCCATAATTAAATTACATTCAAATAAGTATTTCACAATTATTGTCAACAGGTAACATTAAGAATGATTGTACTTTTAGTTTTTAGTTATAATTAAGTTTCGAACGAATAAAGAATGAGCAGAAGCTCCAAAATATATTTTTTTTAAAAATAAAACATAAAAATAATTAATTGGCGCCCGAGCAGGGACCAACGGTTGTTAAGAAAAAAATCCGAAAATAAAAAGTAGGATTCGCGAGTTCAGAAACTGAAAATTCTGAAAATAAAAAAGTAAGAAAAATAGTGAACACAAAAAAAATTCTGAAAATAAAAAAGTAAGAAAAATAGTGAACACAAAAGAAAATTATCCTGAAAAGCTAAAAGCTAAGGATAGTGAACACAAATTTCTGAACAAACGCCTTAACAAGAGAGAACTGGAAGCCAGCAGCGTGGAAGAGCCCAAGTACAGCAGGAAAAGGATACCTCAGAAGCGCTCAACAACCCAGAGCCACCGTTGGACATGATTAGTTTAAGCTACTTTTTATTTTTGTAAGTAACAATTCTAATATTTTTAAGTGACTAAAAAGATTTTAAAATGACAAAAGAAATAATTTATGTAAAAGAAAGATTAAAGATACAAATATTATAAAAAAAAAGGGTTTTCAATCAGTTAAAAAATAATTTAAAGAAATAAAATAAAATTTATTTTGTAAAAAAGAAGCTAAAAGTAAAAAAGAATTTACAACAAGTTAAATAAGATTAATAAATTGAAGAAAGTGAAATACTTAAATTAGAGAAATAAAATAAAATCTATTTTGTAAAAAAGAAGCTAAAAGTAAAAAAGAATTTACAACAAGTTAAATAATATTAATAATTCAAAGAAAGTGAAATACTTAAATTGAAGAAATAAATTGATTTTGTCCGAAAAATTTTGCGATAAGATAAATAATTTAAAGAAATAACTAATTTTTTATTATAACAAGAAACGAAAAGTAAACCAAAACCAAATAATAAAAAACTTATATTTTCCATATCCTTTGCAATAACACAAAACATTATTGTTGTTGAAGTCCTTTATAACGAAAATAATAAAATATAGGATAGGGAAAACAAAAGTGAAAGAAATATGTAATAAAGAATAGGAAATTGTTTAAAAATGGCAAACGATGAACAGGAGATTATAAACCAACTAAATCAGTTGAGACTAGGAGAAGATCAGGGTACACATCCAACCATTTCACGACAAATACCAATTCCTACTAGCCAACCATTCACTTTAAGGAATGTGGACTTTATTAATGAGGTAGTTCAGCGAGTTTTGAGCCAGATGAATAGTGGGACCGAACAAGATACTCCCAACAATCAGGCGACGGTTGACATTGGAAACGTGAACGAGCTGGACCGAATACCAGACATGGTTAAATGTCTTAGAGAATTTTCCGGACGCGCAGGAGAATTTAACTCATGGCGCAAAACGGTTGATAGGATATTGGAGGCATACTCAAATTTTAGGAGGACACCAAAATATTTCGCCATACTTCATACAATAAGACATAAAGTTGTCGGCGAGGCTGACACAGCACTCGAATCATATCGAACCCCACTAGATTGGGGACAAATAAAAAAATGTCTTATGCTTCACTACTCGGATAAGAGGGATATAGGTACGCTCGAGTACCAAATGACTAGTTTGACCCAGAAGCATCGAGATATAACCACTTTCTATCAATTGGTGTATCAACACCTATCACTCATTTTGGATAAGGTAGCTTGTCTCGACATTAGCGAGGAGTCAATTCGTGCCATGACTAATTCTTATAGGGAAAAGGCTTTGGACACTTTCATTCGAGGACTAAATGGTGATTTACCACGATTACTAAGCATTCGCGAACCGTCTACACTCCCTCAGGCATTACATTTATGCCAAAAGCTTGAGAATATGACTTTTCGTCTTAATTATGCACAGGGTAATAACAGACATAATGTAGGCACAACATTACAAAAGCCTTCACGGCAGGGAACTTATTTCAAAGGACATGGGTTTTATCCTGAATTGGCTCACATGCCACCTGCACCCCATCGATCCTATGCTACTAATCAGCACTACCACCATTCATACAATCGCCCTAGTTTTTTTCCACCAAACCGGACAATACCACCTAATCACAATAGATTCGTTAGTAACCAACCTAACTACAATAGATTCAATTACAATCCACCTAATCACAACAGGTTTGATAATAACCGATCGTTTGGACAAAATTTCAATACGTTCAATAAGTATTTCACAATTATTGTCAACAGGTAACATTAAGAATGATTGTACTTTAAGTTTTTAGTTATAATTAAGTTTCGAACGAATAAAGAATGAGTAGAAGCTCCAAAATATATTTTTTTTAAAAATAAAACATAAAAATAATTAATTTGCATAGTTCCGCCAGTATAGAATTTTTGTATTCTGTCCCCATATCCGAAATGAATGTCTTCATCGGACCATAGGTCAATACAAAATTTTCAAATATTGCTTTTGCGATTGTTTTTGCAGATTTATCTGGTGTTGGTATTGTCACCAAATATTTAGTAAGATCACATATTAAAGTGATTGCATATTCATTTCCATTAATCTATGTATGTATTTTGGAAATGGCCCTATTGTATCTACATACACCGTGTCGAATGATTTTTCTGGTGTTTCTGTTATAGTCATAGGACTTTTATTATGGTTTACTGTTTTTGATTTCTAGCATTTTTGACATAATTTGACATATTTTGTTACATCTTTTATCATATTTTTCCAATATTAGAATGTTTGTTTAAGCAATAGGTCTTTTGATTTAATATATATATATTGTTGTTTTATTTATATTTAGTTTCGATATTTCGCTAACAATTTGTTAGCATCTTCAGGAAAATTTTTTTTAAATTTTTCTTGTTTCACTATGAATTTTTTGTTACTTTGTTTAATTACATATCTAATTATATTATGGTCCCACAGGAAAATAATCACATTATTGCTTCTTGGTTTTACACCAATAATAACTTAATTTCCTGTAGGATTTTTATTATTCTTAACTTTTATAAAGCTTATAAAAATTTGTAAATAATTTTTTGATATTTATATTTAAAAAACAGCCTAGATACATACTACACATTTTAATGTTAATTGTTTTGATATATTGAATTCAATGTTAAAAAAATTTTTTAAATAGGTACTATTTTTATAACATAACATTTTTAATAATTTTTTCTATGTTAAAAAACAGCCTGGATACATACTATACATTTTAATGTTAATTGTGTTGATATATTAAATTCAATGTTAATTTTTTAACACTATTTTTATAACATAACATTTTTAATAATTTTTTCTATGTTAAAAGTTTTATATCTATCCAATACTTAACTCATTTTCAATAATTTTTTTTATGTTAAAATTTGGAAACAATTTTTGTGACATTTCATACAAAAACCTTTTTATATACTGTAGTTAAATTTTCCTAGACTTTTTCCATAAAAAAAATTATTGAAAAAAATTTTATGACACCCAAATAATTTAAAAAAAATTTTCCTGAAGATGCTAACAAATTGTTAGCGAAATATCGAAACTAAATATAAATAAAACAACAATATATATATATTAAATCAAAAGACCTATTGCTTAAACAAACATTCTAATAAATATAAAGAAAAGGTCAAATAAAATAGAATATAAATATTTTTCCAATAGTAATACCTCTTTATTTTTTCTATTGTTTTATATATTCCACAATATCCTCCCTCTATCGGCTCATCATGGTATTTCAGCATTATATCAAGAATTCCCTTAGCATTCTTATCATTTATATTGGTCACCCCATTAAGTAGTAGCGCTACTTTTATGCAATTTTATATA
Source organism: Lypha dubia (assembly GCA_947311025.1). Lineage (NCBI taxonomy): Eukaryota > Metazoa > Arthropoda > Insecta > Diptera > Tachinidae > Lypha > Lypha dubia. Next base: position 37,213,289 of record OX371263.1, read on the forward strand.
CAAATTATTTAATTGAGATAAATTCTAAAATTTTCTCGTTAGGTGCCTATTTGTTCACCGGCCACTTTCTCAAGCCTTGGGAAAAATTGTCCTAGGTCAATATTCCCATTAATGAACATTATATATAATTTACCGGCCACTTTTTCAAGCCTAGAGAAAACTTGTCCTAAGTCAAGATTCCCTTTAGTAAATAGTTTTCTTCTGACGTCATATTGGGCTTTTTATCATTATTTTTAATTTGATGCTGAATATTTTCGATATTACTGTGTTGATTTAATATTGTATTAGTTTTTGTATTTATATCTTTTACTGCCACAAAAATGGGTTGTATGTTTATTTATGGTGACATTTTATTTTTAATATTATTATTTGATGAATAAAAGATTTTAGCATTAGGCGATTAATGCCTTGGCTGTATATTTGTGCCTTATATCTTAATTTTGGCATGTTTAAATATTTTTTTTTTTTTAATAGGTCGTCTACACTAATACATTTTTATATTATGTCAAAATATTTTTTTTTTTTATATTCTAAAGCTACTAGCATATATTTCGCTATTAAATTTTATCCAAATCATTTGCCCTGCTAACATATTTCTTCCGTAGCCATAATGAATTTATTTCTGACTTTTGCTCTATGATTTCCAAATTGGTAACCACGTTTGCACTGGGCTTGTCTAATTTTGATTCTTTTTTGCCCATCTTTTAATTTTATAATATTATTTTTATGTATATTATTTTGTCTTAAAACATTAAAAAGTTAAATGTAATATTAATTATTTTATCCTAATTGTTAAAATTTAATTTTTCAATTTTATTATCTTTAATTAAGTTCAATTTTATCCATTTTAAAAAAAAATTTTTTTTTGACAAATTTAAAAATATCCTTTAAGTGTAACATTATATTTCTATTTTAAGTGCCTTTGTTGGCGTTTTTGTAAATAAAAAAGTTTTTTTAAGATTTTAGCTACGAGTTATTTAGTAATCAAAAAATATGTTTGCCACGAGCGGTTTACGCTTAAGAGATAATGTACACATTAGTTAATAATCAGTTTTTGTGTTATTACCCGGTAATAACTAGTTATAAATAATTATTATATTATAAATATAAATAATTAGTTGTTTTTTTGCCAGGCAATTGCAGACATCAGTTTGAGATTCAATATTAAACTGATTGTTGAGCAAAAATTTCAAGCACTATGCTAATTGATAGAAGTTGTGTATCCACAAATCCAGGTAAAAAATGTTGAAAAAAAATATTTGTGTATGTATAACACAAAATTTTAGTTGTTGTTTTGCCAGGCAATTTCAGACAGCAAGATCAGATGCAGTATGAAACTGATCAATAAACAAAAATTTCGATGCAGTGTAACAGTGTTATTCATTAAAAATTCTTATTGTAGAGATAATGTACACATTAGTTAATAATCAGTTTTTGTGTTATTACCCGGTAATAATAAACATTATTCACAAACGTTTAATAAAGCCAAATTAACTATTGTGTGATTTTTTCAGTTTTGTGATTCTGTGTTAGCAACATTGTTTCATTTTAATTGTCAAGTTATAGTGTTGTGTACAATAAAATACTCGATAAGCAAGTAGTCTCTAATGGTTTGAAAATGTGAAAATAATGTCATATAAATTTTATTTAAACAAGTTAGAGTAATAGAGTATTGCTTATAATATTTCAAAAAATATTAAAATTTTTTAATATGTGTTGTATTGATATTGCTAGCAATGTGTTTGCATAAGTTATTACAAAAGTATTCAAATACCGAGTTCGATACAATTGATTACACACCACTAACTAATACTTATGTTTGCTTTATTTATTTGGAAATGTTTTTAATCTTGTTGTGGTTGAAATGTGACAAATTATGCACAAAATCATGAAAAAAAGATGTAATAATATTAATATTTCAAAGAGCAGGTAGAATTTAAGTTATGTACGCATGTGAACAAATATGCATGTACATGCATATAAGTACATACAGACACATTTCATTCAGGCAATAGCAGACAGCAAGATCAGATACAATATGAAACTGATTGTTGAGCTAAAATTTCAAGCACTATGCTAATTGATAGAAGTTTTGTATCCACAAATCTAGGTAAAAAATTTTGGGCAAAAAATATTTGTGTATGTTAACACAAAATTTTAGTTGTTGTTAAATTTTAGTTGTTTTTTTGCCAAGCAATTGCAGACATCAGTTTGAGATACAATATGAAACTGATTGTTGAGCAAAAATTTCAAGCACTATGCTAATTGATAGAAGTTGTGTATCCACAAATCCAGGTAAAAAATGTTGAAAAAAAATATTTCTGTGTGTATAACACAAAATTTTAGTTGTTGTTTTGCCAGGCAATTTCAGACAGCAAGATCAGATGCAGTATGAAACTGATCAATAAACAAAAATTTCGATGCAGTGTAACAGTGTTATTCATTAAAAATTCTTATTGTAGAGATAATGTACACATTAGTTAATAATCAGTTTTTGTGTTATTACCCGGCAATAATAAACATTATTCACAAACGTTTGATAAAGCCAAATTAACTATTGTGTGATTTTTTCAGAGTTGTGATTCTGTGTTAGCAACATTGTTTCATTTCAATTGTAAGTTATAATTAGTGTTGTGTACAATAACATACTCGATAAGCTAGTAGTCTCTAATGCTTTGAAAATGTGAAAATAATGTCATATAAATTTTATTTAAACAAGTTAGAGTAATTGAGTATTGCTTATAATATTTCAATAAATATTAAAATTTTTTAATATGTGTTGTATTGATATTGCTAGCAATGTGTTTGCATAAGTTATTACAAAAGTATTCAAATACCGATTTCGATACAATTGATTACACACCACTAATTTGTTTGCTTTATTTATTTCGAAATATTTTTAATCTTGTTGTGCTTGAAATGTGACAAATTATGCACAAAATCATGAAAAAAGATGTAATAATATTAATATTTCAAAGAGCAGGTAGAATTTAAGTTATGTACGCATGTGAACAAATATACATTTGTGTACATACATACGTAAACATACATACATATGTATGTACATATGTATGTACATATTCACATACATTCAGATTTATGTATTTTTTCTTGAATTTTCTTATTTTACGTACATACATACATATTAAAGACGTGCATGAGTATACCTAAAAGTATTTGCAAAACAAATATACCATATACATAACTGTTAAAATTGATACGAAAGAGCGAAAAAGAGTACACAACATTGTATTTGTTTGGTTTTTGTAACACATGTTACTGGTACAAACAAAAACAGTTGAATTTTGATTTTGCACCAGTATATATTTGTATTTGTTTTTTATTCTCCAGTAACTGTTGTACCACAAATATTTTCAAAATAATTGTTGTAACAGAGATATTTCCAAGCAATAGTAACATAATATAAGAAATATTAATTGTGTATGGATGCTGCTTTTCTTTGAAAACATTTGAAAACATAATGTAAAAAACTGGGTTCGTTTTTCATATTTATAGTATGTAATATAAGTACATGTGCGTAAGTCATGTTTTGAGCTAATTTTTGTGTAGTTAAAATTTTTTTTTTTTAAAATGAATAATCTATTTATAAAACAAAAAATTGAATCTAAGGATTACAAAATTAGTGAAAAAAGAGGGCGAAGCAATATATGGAATTGTTTTGCTTCTATCAAAGATGAGACGGACACAGAAATAACAAATTTTGTTGCATGCAAATTCTGTAATAATGTGTATAAATATGTTTGTATGTACATACATACATATGTACATACATATGTACATACTCTGTTCCTTTAATACCTATCATGTTAGATAATTAATTGTATAGAAAAATTGCACTCTTATTTTAGAAAATTATTACAATTTTTTATAAAAAAAATAGCGACCTAAAGCCTTAATAAATAGATCAATATAAAATTGAAGAAGGTCGAATAAAATAGAAGAACAGTAACAAAAATAAATAATTTAAAATTTTTTCTTATCATGTTATTACAACTTTCCAGAGTACCACAAATAACTATGTTATAAACATCAGTATTTGTTCATATCTGTTTTATGAAAACAAATAAAAGCAAATATGTTCCTCTCATTCTCTGTTTATCTACTCATACAGTATCTGTTTTGCAGAATAACAATACTTACTAATACCAGATACAAGAAAATATTTACTAATACATACCAGAAGTTGAAAACTAAGAGAAACTGGTACAAACAGATAGAACTGTGCACGTCTTTAATACATATGTATGTAAACATTGCAGAAGGACTGGAAGAATCGGGAGAGTTGAAATACATCATCTGCAAAATATTTAATTTAATAAAAAAATTATAGTTTTATGTATATATATTTTGTATAATACTAACGAATGTCGAAATTATATACATATGTATATTACAATCATTACTTTATTCGAATCTTTTTTTTATTTTTCATACTTTTTGAAGTAAATAGTGATTTTTTTACTTTTAAAAATGCATATGTCAACTTATTAAACGGCTAAAGATGCGTGATGCCTACAATAAAATTTTCGAGTTTATTAGCGTGTAATAACCGCGTCATAGTGCTATTAAACGTTTGTGAATACTACTTTAGCGCATTTTGCTTATTAGCCTCTAATAAAACGTTTGTGAATAACACTGTTAGTGTGCAAATTGAATGCACTACAGTTATATGTATATTAGGGATGTAGAGTAAAATGATTTATGTAATGAAAACCTTTTTTTCGCAGTTTCCCAGGATGGTGGTGGTATTTTAATGGAATATGTTGGCCATCTCAAAGTCCCTTAGCTAGGCGGTCATCCCTCTTTGGTAGCCTCTTGGCCAGGCGGGCCTTTATTTGGATCCTTTGTTGGGGTGCCTTTAGGCGGACCAAGGTGCTTAGAATTTTGCAGCACTCTTGGAACTGGTCTTAGAGCTTGTATTAATGGAGCTCCTAAGACTGATGATTTATTAATTGTATTATAAACTAAATGACATTGGCTTATATACTAATTATGAGAATAATTCTTAGGGGTACTTTAACATAAGAGTAAAAGAATAGAAATATATATTATTGTTGAGTAAGCATATTTATCTTCCCACTATTTATGTATGGCTTGTGTTCAACTGTTTTAAAGTTCAACGAGTGCATACCTAAAACCAACAGATACTTTGTGTTGCTTATATTTACAATCAAACAAATGCAGTTATTATATGTGATTCATTTAAGTGCATAGTGCTGCTGCACTTGATTAACCCTACCAGAAATAAATTACCTCTACTAACACACTCAAACCTTTTAACCAACACTTTTGCAATAATTTTACGTTGCAGAGTTGTGTTTACTTGACAATTGTCATGTTAGTCCTTCTAATGGTCATTTTACTGGTAATATAACTTCTCATTTCATCGGTAAAATGATGATTATTTATCAATCATTTTTATAAATGGAAATCCCAAACAGACAAAAATATTCTTATATATTTGAAAGTAAAATTAATGTAAAAATAAAGAATTTTACAAAAATATATATGTAAATAAATCCGTTGAAATATGTGTATGGAAACTATTAAAAGCACAGCAAATACAAAAGGTAAGAAACAAAACGGTAATTATTAATTTACAACTGAAATTATAATTCTTTTTTATAGATTGTGGCTAGACGAAGAAAGTTATGTTGCGGCTGATGATGAAGATGCCGGTAAGAAACCTCAATATAAAGAAGATATGGAAATTAAAACATTCAATTATTAAAAAAATAAAAAAATATCTTTTTGTCGATCATAAGACCGACTTCTTTATTTGAATTCAAAACTAGAACTAATTTTACAAAACTACTTCTTATCATTATTTGGTTCATTTGTTTTAGCAAAAAGTATGATAGTTGCATTTTTACTGTAATATGAGGATTTTTGGCTGTTGTGAAATTCGTTGTTGATTGCGTTCGCACGCTGAAACATTAACTGCCGATTTCACGATGTCGAAAGAAGTTTGAATTTTATTTTCATTCGTACAAATACATTTGATACAAAAACAAAATTTTAGAATTTGTTTTTGCTTCAAATGTAATTATACGAATGAAAACATATGGAAATTTTCTTTCGACATAGTGAAATAGGCAGTAAACCCTTTGTTTTAAGCAGACATAGCGTCAGCGTATTTTTGTGGGAAAGAATTTGTATTTTATTCATGGAGTGATGAAATCGTTTCTTAACTCCTCCCCCCGTAAAATCAATCGTCCCGATTGTTAGAAAACTGGAAGGTCATTGACACTTCGAAATTCTCGCCTTGAACTGACTGGAGGTGATTTTTCAAAATCTGAATTCTTTGGGTCAGGCGTTTCATTGATTATTGCCGTCACATTGAGATCGGCATTTTGTCGTTTGTTTTGAAGTTTGAAAAATATAAAAAAGAAACCGAAAATTAGAATTGCCGTTAGGACTAAATTTAGTGAAAACATAATGTTTCCTTTCGTTGATATTAAGTCGAGCTCATCGACATTGGTTGTTTGTAGTTCTTTCATCATTTCAAGTGAAAGGACCTCTTGGGTAGTAGAATTTATATTAGAAAGCTGTAATACAGCTGGAAGTGGATTTAATGTTGTTAATTCTCTTGATATAAAGGTTTTATTTCCTACGGTTATTGTGTCATTATGAAAATTTATTATATAAGTTCCAGATAACTGATAAGATTTGTTTCCTGATATTTCCAAAAATCCTTTAAATTGATTCAAAAATAACATTCCTTTAGAGAGTTCTTGTACTGATGGTACATGTTGGTTATTTATTATTATGCAGTCATGCTTTTTGCTATTCAAAAGCGGTGGTATACAATTTGTTTCACTTATATCTAATAAATTATTTATACTACAAATAGACAAATCATTAAATTGATTGCAATTATTTTTAATTTCATAAAATTTATTATTACATTTAATTATTTCTTCTGAATTAATTTTTACAATAGTTTGGTGTTTTTTAACTGGTTTAATAAGTATTTTTTCACAAATATTTTTATCTATTGCTGGTAAGTTTACAATATATAGTATTGTTGATTTATCTGTTGCTATTCTAATGGAAGGAAATCCTAAGGCTTCCTCAAGATTATTATACGGAAAATTTCATTGTCTAAAAATATTTTTGCTTCGAAAATTTCGTTTTCTGAAAGTATAAAAGAATTGATAACTCCTACTCTTGCCCATTGTAAGGCGTATTCAATGTTCAACAATTCGTCCTTAATAATTTTTAACTTGTTTATAATAGTATCTTCTATTGTCTTATGAACTTGCTCGAGGGATTTAACTGTTTTCAAAATTTGGTTAGTGGTATTGGTCATTACATTAATTCTTTCAATAGAGTCTCTATTAATTATTCTCTGTCGCTCATTGTTAGTAAGAAGTCCGTTTACTTTATTTACTACAATTTGATGATCCTCATGGTCCGGTGTGCCTGCTATCCATTTCCATATTGTTACTATGGCATTAATTGAACGTTTATGTCTTGGTTTTATTCTCTCCAAAAGGTTTTTTATTTGATGTATATCGTGTAGAATGAATGGTAGGTTTGTACTACCTTTTAATGAATTGCTATTGATTTCAACATTTAAATTATGAGTTATCGTAATCCGTCAAGTTCAATACGTGAATTAGTTTAAAATTTCCGTTCTGTAATCTAGTTTGTCCCAAGTGAACCGAAATTAATTGTGAATTAGTATAGTCCAGTATTTGTACGTCAGGCTGACACGTAACAAAGAGCGAAATGAGTATAATAATTGTAAAAATCATTTCTGCAAAAATAGAGTGGGAAAAATTATTGTAGCAAGAAATCAGGTCTTAATATTATCCTTATGGATAATCCTATTACGAAACTGTATTCTAATCTTATTTCCTAAGTCCTCTTGAACTTTCTGTTTCTTAAATCTAGGTGACAACTTGTTACGTTGTCCAATTATTTTTTCATATACAACATCACCAGGTTGATATGTTTTAATTCCATTTGAGTTACTTCTTTCAATCATTTTCTCCTGTGCTTTCTTCAACAAATCATGCAGATTATGTGAGATTTTATTGAAGAATATATCTACTGGTTTATTTTCTATTACGGAGTGTATTGTATTATTGTATTGTTGGGCCGCTCTATAGAAGGCCTCCCTATCGTCAATTAAATGAAATTCTTCTTTAAGGCATCTTGCTATCTCTATAATGGTAGAGTGGACCCTTTCAACCTGTCCATTGGTTGTACTGTGACGAGGAGTACAATAGTAAAGTTCTATTCTCAGTCGCTGTATTAGTGCTTTGAACTGAGGTGACGTAAATCCAGGTTCGTTATCGAGAGTTAGTTTCTTTGCATCAGGGAAACTCTGTAATACGTCTAATACTTTTTCTCCTAAATTAGTTTTATCTTCTATGGATTTAATAACCAAAAATTTTGAATACGCATCAATGCAAGTTATGAACTTAAGGTTCTGAGCATAAAAAATGTCAATGTTAAGGCACTCCCCCTCTTTGTTGGGAATTGGAGCCTCTCCAATTTTTAGTTTCTGTGGATGACTATTGTATTTCGATTTGTTACAAATTTCACAGTGTCTTATAAATTCCTTAAAATGGTCTATCATTTTTGGCCAATAATATTGTCTGTAAATCTGTTTATAGTTTTCTTTAAAATTTCTGTGTGCGCGAATGTGTGTTTCCTTTACAATACATTGTCGATCGTCCACATTAGTGATGTCGTTTGGAAAAATCTTGGTGAAAACAAATTTATTGGTAAATACATTTCTAACTGTTTCCTTAAATTCATATAGATCTTCTGGGGTGCAATGTATTGCTGTAACTAATTTTGGGTTCAGGAATTCCTTGAGAACAGTCAAGAGATTCTCCCTTGTGTCGAATTCTATTATATGACGAGTTCTATCAAAAATGTTAACAGATTCATGAATTGTAAATCTATTTTTTAATAAAAGTATTTGTTGCTTAAATTCGTTAAGAGGTTTATCAGTCTCAGAAATATTAAAATTGTCGCTACTTTCTATCGAGTGTTGTGTACTATGGATACTATCATTATCTGAAATTTGGTTTAAAATCTGTCTAGAAAGGGCATCAGCAACCACATTTTCTGTGCCTGGTTTGTAAGTAATTTTTGGGGCAAATTCTTCGATAAAGGCATGCCATCTTTTAATTTTTGCATTTGGGTTCCTGGTCGAAACAGCAAATGTTAACGGCTGATGATTAGTATGGATCTCTAAATCTTTTACGCCATATAAATAATTCCTAAGTGTCTTCAACGCCCACACGATGACGTATAATTCCTTTTCATTTGTCGCATAATTCCTTTCAGTGGAATTTAAGGTTTTTGAGATGAATGTTATCGGTTTCCCATTTTGGCTCAGTACAGCTCCTATGGCTACGTTCGAGGCATCAGTCGTCAAAATGAACTTGCTATTAAAATGTGGTTGTACCAACTCAACTTGGTCCATCAGCAGCGCCTTTACCTTCCTAAACGCTTCAATAGCCTCCTTATTTAATTCAATATTGGTTTTCTTTGACATGTTTTGTGATATCCTACCATTTTCTCCTGACAGGTAAGTTGTTAGTGGCTTTGTGATTAGGGCATAATTTTTTATAAATTTTCTATAATATCCTGACATTCCTAAAAAGCTTCTAAGTTGTCGCAAAGTAACCGGTAAGGGATAATTCTTTATAGTTTCAATTTTCCTGGGATCTGTTTTAATAACGTTATATCCTACAATGTAACCTAAAAATTCAACTTCGTTCCTATAAAATTCCGATTTCTCTACAGAAATTTTCATGTTTGCCTCCTTAAGAGTTTCTATTATTTTAAAAAGGTGATTGCTGTGTTCTTCCAATGAAGTCGAGAACACAATAATGTCGTCTATATAGACATGACAAAATTTTCCAACATAATCTCTCAGGATATCGTCCATTGCAGCTTGGAATATACCTGGAGCGTTTTTTAGCCCGAAAGGCATTCTTAAAAATTCATATTTTCCGTTATTCACGGAAAAAGCTGTTTTACTAATATCTGATTCTTTCATCAATATCTGGTGGAAACCAGATTCGAAATCAATTGTGGAAAAGTACTTAGCCTTTCCCAGGTTCGAAAGTATGACATTACAGTCCGGAATAGGATAATTCACTGCAATAGTTTGCTCATTCAATTTTTTATAATCAATTACCATCCTCAACTTTGAGGATCCGTCCTCGTTTGTTCCCTTTTTTGGTACAATCCAAATTGGTGAATTGTACGGACTTCTACTTGGACGAATAATACCGTCGTCCAATAAATTATGTATTTCATTATTTACAAATGTGTTGACAGACATCGGGTATGGATATTGCTTACTCCATATAGGAGTTTCAGCAATTGTATTAATTTCTGCCCTTACGTCTGTCCTAAATGGTAATCTCATATTTATTTTAGAGTGAAGGCTTTTTATTCCTACATATATTTTTCGCCTTAAAACTTCAATTTCTTCATTTTGTTTTATATAATTAATATTTTCAAATTGATCTCCCCCGTCTTTGGAGGATGTTGCCTTGTAGTCATCTTCTTATATTTCTTCTTTATTAAAATTCAGAAACCTTTCACAATGTTCACCACTTGATAAGGTTCCCTTTTCAAAATCTAGTATAATATTAGCTTTTTTCATAAAGTTGTAACCTAATAAAATGTCCGCTTCGAGATTGGGGATTTCGTAAAATCTTTCTTTTATTCCGAATACTTTTGCTTCGCTAAAATGATCAATAATAGTGAACCCATTTATGGTTTTCACCCTTTTCCTTATAACTAATTGTTTCCTATTTTTTAGGATATTCGGCCTACAATAACAGCTCGTAGCACCGCTGTCAATCAATATTGTATAGACTCTCCCGGATTCTCCTCTTTTGATGATGTAGGGCAATCCGGTGCTGTTTCTAAAAAAACATCCTCATTTAGATTGTTTATCCTTTGAGCCTTATGATACGGGTGATAACTATTTTGGCCGCTTTGTTGTTGGCGTTTTATGCCCTGTGGATACTGATTCTGTTCGTAATTTCGAACATTGGTTGGATTTCTATTTGCAAAATTAGTGTTTGCAAAATTAGTATTAGCAGTTGTTCTAAAATTATATCCATTATTTAATGGTTGTGTCCTTTGCACAACGTTTGCTGAACTGCCCAATTCCATAGGTACTGGTTTTGGTTGGTTATGTCTGTCTTGGAAAAAATTATTCCTTGGGAAGTTTCTTTCATTACGATGAGGGAAGCGCAATGTATTTTGTGGTTTCTGGTTAGAATTTTGTGAATGTCTATTAAATTGTAGAGCAAAATTAGCTCTTATATTATTGGACTCTAATTCTTGAGCCTTCGCAAGAGCGTTTGGAAGATCGGCAGGGGCCAATGAAAACAAAATGTTTGCCAATGGGGCATTTAGTCCTGTGATAAAAACTCGTAAGGCGTGCTGTCGGTTTTTCTTATTAAGTTCGTTAGTCAATTCCGAAGTTGATCCCTGAGTCATGATAGTTTTGTTGATCAGAGCAGTGAGTTTCTTGTTGACTTCATTATAGTAGTCAAGAATTGTTAATGAGCCCTGCCTCATTATGCTCATTTCCTGCTCAATGATGTGTACTGGTCTTTTATCTGAATAGGCGAAATCTAAACGGCTTAGGATAGCCTCCAGATTCAACACTGTACCATGATTGGTGAGAATATCGTTCGCTTCCTCAACCACCTTGTTCCTTAAAATTGTGAGGGCGGCGTAGTATCTACGACTGCCTCTTTTATAAAGACTCATTGAGTTGTTGGCAGCTTCCCGCCAACTTACATAAGAAGTTTTGCCGTTGAATGCGGGCAATGATTTAATAACCTCTAAGGATTCATCGCAAGTTATCCTTTCATCAATAGTCTGCGTCCTGAACTCTTCAACCAAATTAATTCCACTTAGTCCCTGCAACCCCCTATTGATTTCGTCCATTCTCCTATTCAAGGAGCCTGTGTCGACTGTTTCCCTAATCAATTCCCTTATCTGCCTTTTTTGTGATTCTGTCAGGCCTGATATACCTGTTCCTGTTGCTGCGCCTTGCGCCATACTGAGTGACCTATTTAGTCTATCTGTCAAATCGTCTATTGTCTCGTCCGGCATCAGTGGATAGTTCGGTCTACTATTGTATATTCCTTGAAAACAGTGAAATCCCTTCTTTTTAATGGATCGCTCTATTTATTATTATTTGTTTATGAGCACAACAGAATTTTCATGAAAATTGATTTGATTAAACAAGAATTTTTGTTTCTATTTTAAACAAGTGGTTTTATTTATAATTGTTATTCTAAATCGAGTTACAAAATTTTAATAATCCTTTATTAGGAAATTCTTTTTAACACTTGTTTTCTTTTTTATTTAAAAATACAAATAATGTTTTCTACAATAATTAACTAACTTAACTTACTTAAAGGGTTGGTTGTTAATTGCAGGATATATTATCCACAGTTGTTGAAGTTGCTGATGTTGTTGATGTTGTTGATGGGATTCCCGTTGAAGCTGTTGTTACCAGTTCTGATTGGAGTTGGATTCGTTGTTCGATATTTTGTTGAGGTCGTTGTTATCCGTTGTAGTTTGAACAAATGTTTATTAATTAAAGTTGGCCGTCTTTTCTTTTACAAGATATTTATTACTTCCAAGTCTGTCTTTTCTATTATTCTTTTTTAGCACCTTGATGTTTTGTTCAAGTCATTGTCGTTTTCTTGCCTTTTTTATACAATAATGTTTTAATATATTATAAATTTTAAATATTAAGTGAAGGGTTTAAATTCCTATATTTTGCATGAGTTTTATTTCCCTTTTTAGCACAAGCCATTCAAATAACGATTAACTCTATTTTAAATCATGATTTCAAACACTGATTTGTTTTTTGTAGCAAAAAAATTATCCTGTTATGCTGCCTTGGTTCACAATATGTTTTTTAAGTCAAATGGAAATTTGTTTGTTTATAAAATCAGGTTTCAGTTCACAAAATTTAACAGGTTTAAGGACGTTTTTTATTTTATTCAGTTTTTGCACAATTTTATTTTTAAATAATTTGTTTATTAAAACTTAACTTCTTTTTTCTAAACATTTGTTATGAATATTTGTTATTTTTATTTTTTCTCCCTTCTCACTGGAATACTTATTTTTATTTTTCTCCCTTCTCACTGGGATACTTGTTTTTTATTTTTTCTCCCTTCTTACTGGGATACTTATTTTTAATTTTTATTCACTAGCCGCGAATCCTTACTTTGTCTTTTCAGGATATGTTACTTTGGATAGCCCCACGTTGGGCGCCAATTAAAACATTCAATTATTAAAAAAATAAAAAAATATCTTTTTGTCGATCATAAGACCGACTTCTTTATTTGAATTCAAAACTAGAACTAATTTTACAAAACTACTTCTTATCATTATTTGGTTCATTTGTTTTAGCAAAAAGTATGATAGTTGCATTTTTACTGTAATATGAGGATTTTTGGCTGTTGTGAAATTCGTTGTTGATTGCGTTCGCACGCTGAAACATTAAACCCTTTGTTTTAAGTAGACATAGCGTCAGTGTATTTTTGTGGGAAAGAATTTGTATTTTATTCATGGAGTGATGAAATCGTTTCTTAACTTGGATGTGGATAGTCCTAAGGAAGTGGTGCAATATAAATATAATAAATTATGTGTATTTAGTTAAATAAAATAATTACTAAATTAATTTAAAGTTTGTTTATATGTATATTTTATACAGTCACAAGTGAATGCTTTATCCAAAGTCAATGAGTGGTAAAATGTGACTGCTTTATCCCTAGTCAATGAGTGGTAAAATGTGACTGCTTTATCCCTAGTCAATGATTGGTAATCTGTGACTGCTTGTCGACTAGCAAAAAGTATTAGAGTGAGCAGTACAGATATATGTTACTTACTCGAGAAAAATTCACAAGTGCGAGAGAAATGCAAAATCACACGTACACAAAATAAGAGGTAAAAATCTTCATATTGCTCTTAAGAATGTGACTTGAGGTTGTGACCACTTGAGGGGTTATCAATGACAGCAAATTTACTTATCAATAACCCTTCACGTTCTGGTAGGGTAAGTGTACAAGTGTCAAATTACCGTCACACAAAATATCTTGCTTACAGTTTGTCAACGCTTGCATGTTGGGGTACTATTGAATCGCAATGCATACTACACACTGTTGGTCTCATGCTACAGGTGCTACTAAAGTAGCAATTTGCCACTTTTTCGAATGACTGCCACTTTTACAAAATGCTCCCAAATGTGATACATTTATAATTCTTGCTACTATTTTTAAACCTTTTACTTTTTTCCCAGCGAAGAACTTCTACGAAAGTATAGTAGCTGTTACAAAAATAAATAATATCTTAAATTTGTATACACACATATGTATGCACATATGTATAAACATATTATTTTTTTAATTATTGTATTATTGTATGTATGTATATTATTTTAAATTGAATAAAATATATTCAGAAGAAGAAGTACAAGAAATATATTACTAATGTATACGCACTCTGTATGTATGCATATAAAATCCATAACATATCTCACTCTTGCTACAACAATAACATTTTTTTTTTTTGATAATTTTATTATTTATTGAATCTTTAATTATTAATTAAATTATCAATAAGTTTTTCAAATCCTAAATCTAAAAAATATTAAATATAGGTTTAGCCAATTTTAATTTCAACGGTTAATTTTTGTTGTTTTACATCTCTCGTGAACGGCTGAGAAAAAGAGTATCCCTTCTTTTCAGCCGGGTGTGGCCTCTATAATGAAGAATATTGCGCGCGAGTGGATTTGGGTGCAACTCAAGTTTTTTTATATATTTTTTCACGTGTTTTGAAAATACTGTCTTCACCAACGGAACGTCTAGATCTTTATGAATTCGATGATTTCTGACATACCAGGGGGCTGCTGTTATTGTACGTAGGATTTTATTCTGTCGCCTTTGACTTCTTTCGACATTCGATGCTGAGGCAGTGCCCATAACTGGATACCATAGGACCATATTGGTTTCAGGATCGCGTTGTATAAGAGAAGTTTACAGTCAAGGCTTAGTATGGAGTTTCTTCCAATAAGCCAATTCATTTGGGCTGCTTTTAGTTTCATTTGTGTTAACTTTGCGTCTATATGCCATTTCCATGTTAAACGACGATCAAGATGAACGCCTAGATATTTGACAACAGTGTGTTGCGGTATGGTCTCGGCGTTAATTTGTATAGGCGGTCATGTTTCCCTGCGCAACGTAAAAGTGACGTGTGCACATTTCTGCTCGTTAACTTTTATACGCCATTGTTTGAGCCATTTTTCCAGTTTGGAAATATATTCTTGTAAGTTGCGGGAAGCTTCTACAGGATTTTCGTGAACGCTTAGAAAGGCTGTATCATCCGCAAATGTTGATGTATGAATGTTACTGCTTAACGGTAATTCAGAGGCATATATTAAATAAAGTAAGGGACCGAAGATACTGCCTTGAGGGACTCCGGCTTCAATCGACTGCGGAGGGCTTAAAAAATTGCCTTCCCTAACTACAAATTTACGTTCCATTAAATAGCGTTTTAAAAGCTTTACGATGTTTTCTGGTAGATTTTGTGTTAATTTGTTGAAAAGACCTTCGTGCCATACTTTATCGAAAGCTTGTGAGACATCAATAAAGAGCGCAGAGCAGTATTTCTTTTTTTCAAAAGTGTCTCTAACAACATTCACAAGTCTGTGAGTTTGTTCAATTGTGCTATGTTGACTGCGAAAACCGAATTGATAATCTGGAATGCATCCACTTCTACTCACTATAGGCATCAGCTTGCTCATACACAGCTTTTAAAATAGTTTTGAAATGTTAGACAGTAAACTAATAGGCCGATAGGATTCAACCTTTGTATGATCCTTGCCGGGCTTTGGTATCATAGTAATTAGCGAAACCTTCCATTCTTTAGGATAGTGTTCTAGGCGTAGAATACTGTTAAAAATGAAAAATATTATTCTTTTTGCGGTGTAAGGCAATTCTTGAAGCATTTTGCTGCTTATTTTGTCGACACCTGGGGCTTTTCTGGTGTTAAGACTAGTAATAGCCTTTTCAATCTCCACAATGTTGATTTTTAGCGATATTTCTGGTAATGAGACTAGTGGTGGCAGTTCAACAATATCAGCAGAAATATTCGGAGTGAAAACTTTTTCTAAGTGTTTAACAAAAAATGCACCTTTTTCAGCATCAGTTTTTGCCCAGTCACCATTAGGGGCTCGTAGTGGGGGTTTGCATATCACCGGCCTTTTTAGTCCTCTGGCTGCACGCCACAGTGAATAATCTCTTTGTGGTGTTGCATCTAGCTCTTGAAGGAATTTTTGAAGGGAAGCTGTTTTTTGAGTTTGCAAAACTTTCCTAAGCTGCTTGGTACACTCCTTAAGCCTTAATTTTAGCTGGGGCGATCTGTAGCGCTGCCATTCTCGTCGAGCTCTCCGTTTTTCAGCCAATAGCCTTTCTATATCTACAGAAAAAATATTGTTAAATCTCACTGGTTGGTTTATTTCATTTGAAGTAGCATTAAAAGCTGCTTGTTTAACATGCGCTTCAAACAACCTGAGAGAATCGTCTATGTCTGAAGGTGTTCTCAGCGGCATTTTTTCCGAGCAATTAGCACTCAGATATTTTCTGTATTTCAGCCAGTTAATACGTGCAGATTTTTTTTTTTTTTGTGATAATTTTATTATTTATTGAATTTTTAATTATTTAAATTAAATTATCAATAAGTTTTTCAAATCTTAAATCTAATAAATATTAAATGTAAGTTTAGCCAATGCTAAACAAAATTTTTAATTTCAACGGTTAATTTTTGTTGTTTTACATGTCTCGTGAACGGCTGAGAAAAAGAGTATCCCTTCTTTTCAGCCGGGTGTGGCCTCTATAATGAAGAATATTGCGCGCAAATGGATTTGGGTGCAACTCAAGTTTTTTTTATATATTTTTTCGCGTGTTTTGAAAATACTGTCTTCACCAACGGAACGTCTAGGTCTTTATGAATTCGATGGTTTCTGACATACCAGGGGGCTGCTGTTATTGTACGTAGGATTTTATTCTGTCGCCTTTGAATTCTTTCGACATTCGATGCTGAGGCAGTGCCCCATAACTGGATTCCATAGGACCATATTGGTTTCAGGATCGCGTTGTATAACAAAAGTTTACAGTCAAGACTTAATATAGAATTTCTTCCAATAAGCCAATTCATTTGAGCTGCTTTTAATTTCATTTGAGTCAACTTTGCGTCTATATGCGATTTCCATGTTAAACGACGATCAAGATGAACGCCTAGATATTTGACTACAGTGTGTTGTGGTATAGTCTCGGTGTTAATTTTTATAGGCGGGCATGTTTCCCTGCGCAACGTAAAAGTGACGTGTGCACATTTCTGCTCGTTAACTTTTATACGCCATTGTTTTCAACTCTCGCAGTGTACAGACGCGTTTTATAATCGTCGCAACTGAATATTAAAATTATCAAAAATTTAAAGTCACAAAAAATACAAAAACAAAACATTTATTAAACAGTTATTATACTGGTTTTATTTTATTTTTTTTGCTTGTGTATACATAAATATTTGCATACACAAACTCTTATAAGTGAAAAAAACAAGAGAACTCTAAATGAGTTCATCTTCTGGCAACAACAACAACAATAAACCCACAAGCAGTAGAAATGCTTATTTAACTTTTGTTTCTGATGACGACAATAAAAAAATTGAATTAAGCACAAACCTGAATTCTACACAAAACACAACTATTCGTGCGCGATCATGCTCTCCATACATGTTAAATAGTGATCAAGAAACAACAACAATTGCACCTATTAGCAAACTTGTCAGCTTAGCTGTACAAGCAAACAAACAAACAATAAATACCCAGGTGACCAACGTGCACAAAATGAATAAAATTATGGATAAAGTAAGTGAAAATAGTGATAATAAAATTCAAACAGGTATGGATAGATACATAACTGTGTTAAAAAGGGGAAGAAGTCCCAAATCTGCTCAAATTGCGTCAACGGCAAAAGTTCCCAAAGATGGGAAAAATATAAAAAATTCCGAAAATCGTTTCGCGATTTTAACGGAACAAGGTGATGAAGACACAACTAATACAAGTTTGAGTAAACCACCACCGATTTATTTAAGAGAACAGAACTCCAGCCTTCTGGTAAAAAGCCTTATCTCGTTAATTGGAGAAAATGAGTTTTACGTAACTCCAATCAAGCGTGGGAAAATTAATGAAACAAAAATTCAGGTATCTAAAGAAAATAATTACAGAAAAATAGTCTCAGACTTTGAGACTAAAAATAAAAATTTTTATACATATCAGCTTAAGAGTGCTAAAGGTCTAACCGTTGTAATAAAAGGTATAGATTCTAGTGTGGATCCAGAAGAGGTCAAGTCTGGCCTTGAAAATAGTGGATTCAAGGTGAAAAATGTTTCAAACATCAAAAATAGAGAAAAAATCCCCCAACCAATATTTAGAGTCGAGTTACAGCCAGGTGACATAAAGATAAAAAAAATGAATCCCATCCAATCTATGATCTAAAGTATTTGTTACACCGGAGAGTTACCGTTGAGCAGCCACATAAAAGAGCTGGACCTATCCAATGCCTGAACTGCCAAGAATTTGGGCACACGAAAACTTATTGCAAGTTGCCTACAGTCTGCGTTGTATGTGGTGAACTACACAGTACCGCTAACTGTGACAAAACAAAAGGTGATCCCAAGGCGAAAAAATGTGGCAATTGCGGCGGAAATCACACTGCCAACTATAGAGGCTGCCCTCTTTACTCGTTTTTTAAACGCTCCTCGCACAAAAAAGAAAATAATATCCCCGCTCAGCCTATCACACTTTTAAGCTACCCTCAGTTACCTCAACCGTCTACCAGTCAGCAACAATATTCAAACGTATTGAAATCAAACGCGACTATTGCTCAGCAAAAACCTAATAATAAATTTTCATACGCTAACATTTTAAAAAGTAACCACAATACAGCGCAAAAACCGGTACCAGTAAGCGAAGCTCCAGGGTCTAATTTTAGCCGTATTGAAGCCTCAATTGAGAGCTTAATACAAACAGTAAATACTTTTACTCTCAACATGTCCTGTATGATGCAGGAAATGTTGAAAATGCAGTCTACTTTGTTGCAGGCTGTATTAAGCAAACCATGAACTTGAAAATATGTTTTTGGAACGCAAACGGCATCTGCCAACATAAAAATGAAATAGAATATTTTCTTCTGGATAAACAAATCGATGTTATGCTGATCTCAGAAACTCATTTGACGTCTCGAAGCTATTTTAGAATTAGTGGATATAATTTCTACGACACCAAGGATCCTCGAGGTAGAGCTTGTGGTGGCTCGGGAATTCTAATAAAAACGCGAATAAAACACTACCTGTTAAATGAATTTTGTGAAGATTACCTTCAAGCAACAAACATCTGCATTGAAAATTTTTATCAAAAACTTGTGTTATCATCTGTTTATTCTCCTCCCAGGTTTTCAATTTCAGAGAGTCAATATACCGCATTTTATTCAACACTGGGGTCCCGTTTTCTAGCAGCTGGCGACTACAATGCTAAACACACATTTTGGGGTTCACGTTTAATCAGTCCCAAGGGTCGTGTTTTGTTTGACACAATTTCAAAAATGGGCTTTAATGTAGTTTCAAGTGGTCAGCCAACATATTGGCCAACGGATCGACAAAAAATTCCTGATATTATCGACTTTGGAGTTATGAAAGGTGTGCCCAGCGAAATGATTGAAGTTGAAGCATCATTGGATTTATCTTCAGATCACTCGCCTACTATTATCACTATTTACTCACACACAACTGCAACATCAACATGTGATTTACCGGTGACATCTGCACGTATTAACTGGCTGAAATACAAAAAATATTTGAGTGCTCATTGCACGGAAAATATGCTGTTGAGAACACCTACTGACATAGAAAATTCTATTAGGTTGTTTGAAGCACATGTTAATCAAGCTGCTCTTAATGATTCTTCAAATCAACCAAATCAACAAGTAAGATTCAACAACATTTCTTCTGTAGATATAGAAAGGCTATTGACTGAAAAACGGAGAGCGCGACGAGAATGGCAACGTTACAGATCCCCCCCAGCTAAAGTTAAGGCTAAAGGAATGCACCAAACAGCTCAGAAAAGTTTTACAAACACAAAAAACAGCTTCGCTGCAAAAATTTCTTCAAGAACTCGATGCAACACCGCAAACAGATTATTCGCTATGGCGTGCAGCCAGAGGACTTAAAAGGCCAGTGATTTGCAAACCTCCGTTACGAGATTCGAATGGTGACTGGGCAAGAACTGATGCTGAAAAAGGTGCTCTTTTTGTTAAGCACTTAGAAAATGTATTTACACCGAATATTTCTACTGATATTGTTGAACTGCCACCAGTCATCTCTTTACCAGAAATACCGTTAAGATTTAACATTGTGGAGATTGAAAAGGCCATCACTAGTCTTAACACCAAAAAAGCCCCAGGTGTCGACAAAATAAGCAACAAAATGCTTCAACAACTGCCTTATATTGCAAAAAGAATTATACTATTCATTTTTAATAGTATTCTACGGCTGCAATACTATCCTGCAGAATGGAAGGTTTCGATGATTATTATGATACCAAAGCCCGGCAAGGATCATACGAAGGTTGAATCCTATCGGCCTATTAGTTTATTGCCCAACATTTCAAAACTATTTGAAAAGCTGTATATGAACAAGCTGATGCCTATAGTGACTAGAAGTGGATGCATTCCAGACCATCAATTCGGTTTTCGCAGACAACACAGCACAATTGAACAAACTCACAGACTTGTGAATGTTATCAGAGAAACTTTCGAAAAGAAGAAATATTGCTCTGCGCTCTTTATAGATGTTTCTCAAGCTTTCGATAAAGTATGGCACGAAGGTCTTATACATAAATTAACACAAAATCTACCCGCAAACATTGTTAGGCTTTTAATAAGCTATTTAATTGAACGAAAATTTGTAGTTAGGGAAGGCAATTTTTTAAGCCCACCGCAGTCGATCGAAGCCGGAGTTCCCCAAGGGAGTATCTTCGGTCCATTACTTTATTTAATATATGCCTCTGACTTACCGTTAAGCAGTAACATTCATACATCAACATTTGCCGATGATACAGCTTTTCTAAGCGTTCACGAAAATTCTGTGGAAGCTTCCCGCAATTTACAAGGGTATATATCCAAATTGCAAAATTGGCTCAAACAATGGCGTATTAAAGTTAACGAGCAGAAATGTGTGCACGTAACTTTTACGTTGGGCAAGGAAACATGCCCGCCTATAAAAATTAACACCGAGACCATACCGCAACACACTGTTGTCAAATATCTAGGCGTTCATCTTGATCGTCGTTTAACATGGAAATCGCATATAGACGCAAAGTTAATACAAATGAAATTAAAAGCAGCCCAAATGAATTGGCTTATTGGAAGAAATTCTATACTAAGCCTAGACTGTAAACTACTATTATACAACGCGATCCTGAAACCAATATGGTTCTATGGAATCCAGTTATGGGGCACTGCCTCAGCATCAAATGTCGAAAAAATTCAAAGGCGACAAAATAAAATTCTACGTACAATTACAGCAGCTCCCTGGTATGTCAGAAATCATCGGATTCATAAAGATCTAGATGTTTCGTTGGTGAAGACAGTATTTTCAATAAACGCAAAAAAATATATAAAAAAACTTGAGGTGCACCCAAATGTACTTGCGCGCAATATTTTAAATTATAGAGGCCACACCCGGCTGAAAAGGAGGGATACTCTTTTTCTCAGCCGTACACGAGAGATGTAAAACAACATAAATTAACCGTTGAAATTAAAAATTTTGTTTAGCATTGGCTAAACTTATATGTAATATTTTTTAGATTTAAGATTTGAAAAACTTATTGATAATTTAATTTAAAATTGAAGATTCAATAAATAATAAAATTTATCAAAAAAAAAAAAAAAAAAAAAAATTGTTTGAGCCATTTATCCAGTTTGGATATATATTCTTGTAAGTTGCGGGAAGCTTCTACAGGATTTCCGTGAACGCTTAGAAAGGCTGTATCATCCGCAAATGTTGATGTATGAATGTTACTGTTTAACGGTAAGTCAGAGGCATATATTAAATAAAGTAAGGGTCCGAAGATACTGCCTTGAGGGACTCCGGCTTCAATCGACTGCGGAGGGCTTAAAAAATTGCCTTCCCTAACTACAAAATTACGTTCCATCAAATAACTTTTTAAAAGATTTACCATGTTTGCTGGTAGATTTTGTGTTAATTTATTGAAAAGACGTGCAGATGTCATCGGTAAATCACATGTTGTGTGTGAGTAAATAGTGACAATTGTAGGCGAGTGGTCTGAAGATAAGTCCAAAGATGCTTCAACTTCAACCATCTCGCTGGGCACGCCTTTCATAATTCTAAAGTCGATAACATCAGGAATTTTTTGTCGATCTGTTGGCCAATATGTTGGCTGACCACTTGAAACTACATTCAAACCCATTTTTGAAATTGTGTCAAACAAAACACGACCCTTAGGACTGATTAAACGTGAAAGCCAAAAAGTGTGTTTAGTATTGTAGTCGCCAGCTGCTAGAAAACGGGACCCCAGTGTTGTATAAAATGCGGTATATTGACTCTCTGAAATTGGAAACCTGGGAGGAGAATAAACAGATGATATCACAAGCTTTTGATAAAAATTTTCAATACATATATTTGTTGCTTGAAGATATTCTTCACGAAGGTCATTTAGCAGGTAGTGTTTTATTCGAGTTTTTATTAGGATTCCAGAGCCACCACAAGCTCTACCTCGAGGATCCTTAGTATCGTAGAAATTATATCCACTAATTTTAAAATAGCTTCGAGGCGTCATATGAGTTTCTGAGATAAGCATAACTTCGATTTGTTTATCCAATAACATATTAAAAGAAAGTTTGATAGAAAACTAGTTAAAATATTCTTATCTAGTAAGACGTTAAAGAAAATGTTTAATAAAAATTGCTTGTCAAATTATAACATTTTATCGACTTGGTAGTTAAGAAATTATGTTTTCAAAAATTATTCTATATGAAATAAATTGAACAATATATATAGATGAAAAAATATGGTATACTGAATTTGAGTTTAAAAGATACGCCACTTTTTTTTGTCAAATCCAATTTTTGGTGCCACTTTTTTCGTAAATATACCTTTTTTTTGGCATTTTTGAAAAAATCGAACGGTAATGCTGCTTATGCTCTTTCATTTAGTCATCAACAGCGTTGCCTATTCATGGCTCAGCTTAATCATGGCCTGTGGCCGATAGCTGCCGAATGGAAAATTGCTGCGCTGCTCCTTCTCTGCTGCTGCGTCTGCGTCAATTGACATCGTCGTCGTCGTCGTCAGTACAATGTGTTATTATTTTTACCATGTATTACGTGATTACTACTTTTTGAAGTATATATAAAGCGAAAAGTTTTCAACTAAAGTTAAATGTCTATAAACAGTTCAAGTGATCATACTAGTGTTTGTTCGTATAATTATTCTCCTGTAAATTCTCCAAAACATCAATTATATAATAATGATGAAGAAAGTGACTATGAGGGTTACCTTTAGTGCTAAGCGACAACGACTCGTTGAGTGGATCCGAGAAGGAAATTCCACTGAAGCAGAATCTTATCGAAGAGTTCGAAGTAATTCCGAATACTCAAGCAGTGGAAGCTATTATAGAAAAGGAGAAGACAAAGAAGAAGAAACGGAAAGCGGAAGAACAACAAGTGGAAACTGTGAAGAAGATGAAGATAGATGTCGAAAAGGAAATCAAGAAAGCAGGTATATTGAAGGATCATTCGACTCATGTTTCACTACTTTCAGTACTTCTCATAATATGGACCAAAGAATTTCTCCTGCACATTCTTTCGACTATAGAGACTTTAATCTGTCTCTCCTTGAAGGAGAAGGAGTACGAGGCCAAGAAGATTTTACATTTATTGATGGACTCCCTGCAAGCGGCTCAGAAATACCTAGTACACCAGAAAAAAGAATTAGGGAAGTGTTCATTAAATGCTTTAGTGAATTTCCTCTTAAACAGCGAGTGCTGCACGACGTATTTGGAGGTGGAGATGACATTGGAAACCTCAAATTGGATAGCGAACAAATATGCCGAAAATTTTATGGGGCCATCTTGTTCATCGCACACCATGGAAACCACTTCCATATTATCCACGACTGCACCTATTCCAACAACTCTTGCCGATGTGCCTTCATGCAGTACCTCCTGAGAGAAATCAATAGAAGACACTCTCGAAGAGTCTTTCCAAGTTGGAAGTTTACGATCCAACATTGGATCAATTTGTCAATCTATCTCCAAAAGGAGTCCAGGAGGTATTTGTACTTTAACATCGCCCGGAGAACGTGGTTTCCAAGTTGTGAAACTCGATGTTTACGATTTTTCGAAGATATCGAAAAAACCCAAGACCGAGTGGTGGAAGGAAGCGAATTATCGTTCAACTTTTCTAACACATTCACCTTTGGATCCCAATTATCAGTTAGTTATGAAAATTTTACTGGGTGTGACCAACCAGATCAAGAAAATCCAAGGAGTAAAAAGAGAGGAAAGGGAGACAAAATAATTGACTTTTTCAAGGAACACCCTACATCTCCAACACATCATCTCTTAAATACATCTATGTGGTTAAATTCAGAATTTCGTTTTTTTGATATTAATTCTATTTTAATAAAAAATTGTATTAGAATTGTGAATAATTATATTAATAACTTAACTTTCAATGAATTGTTTTTATATTTAAAATCTATTGAACCACAAAATCTCGTTTTTAATGCTCCTATTGGTAACTTGTATAATTATTATTATAATATTATTGAATCTAAAGAAATAATCGAATATCTTTTAAAGTTTCAATTTTATAATAATGAAGAAAAAATTTTACAATTTTTAACTGATTTATATAATATTATTGATAAAAATATTCCTAAAAAAAATACTATATTTATATTATCTCCTCCTAATGCAGGTAAAAATTTTTTCTTTGACAGTTTTATTCATTTCTGTTTAAACTTTGGACAAGTTGGAAATTTCAATCGATACTGTTCATTTCCTTTAATGGAGTGTATAGATAAAAGAATTATATTATGGAATGAACCAATTTTAGAAGCTACAGCTACCGAAACTTTAAAAATGTTATTTGGCGGTGATACGGTTGCAGCAAAAGTAAAATATTCTAATGATGCAGTAATAATGAGAACTCCTGTCATTGTACTATCAAATAATGATGTTTTTCCGAATGATATTGCTTTTAGATCAAGAATGTTTGTATATAAATGGAGATCCTATAAAAAATTAAAAATTTATAAAAAAAAACCAAATCCATTAGCTTGTTATCATTTATTAATAAAATATAATATAATAAATTAAATTACAAATTTAAAGATCTTGTTTTATTTATAACTACATAATCATCATCTTCATGATATAAATTTTCAGATACTCTTCCGTTGTCATCATCTGTTACACCAAATAGAGTTTGACCGTCAGTATACGCTCTATCATAATTTGCACAAAAATTGACTTCAAGCGGCCAACTAACACTTGTTCCTTTACCAAAAGCTGAAGAAATATTACATTTAATTTCAATTGAACATTCAATTTTCCAATAACAAGCACTATTTAAATAAGTAACAGAAGAGCTTGTAGGTTTTACCTGCGGTGTAGCAATCATTCCAACATGTAATTGTGGTTGAGAATCATATCCAAAACCACCTTTTAATGGATGATATGTTCCGTAAGATTCAATTGTTCTAGCATAAACATCATTAATATTATTAATAATAATTGGTACAGTAGGGCTTTTACCTAAACCAACATCTCCAGGAATAGTTTTATTACCAGCTTTAAAAAATTGCAATGCATGAGAATGTGGTCTTACTTTTGTAGAATGAACTTTATATTTCATTCTAGATTGTGGTACAAAATGTTCCTTTCCTTTTTTTATAAAACCACTTTTAGGTTTATATTCATAATTCGCTATAGGTATACCTATAGCTTGATTTATTAAGAATTGATGAACTTTCTCATCCATTCTTACACTGCCTTTATTATGAACAATATAATCTGGATATTTTTCATTATCTGGAGTTTCTTGTCTATTCCATTCATGTACAAAGTATTCGGAAATTGCAGTTGGAACACATAATGCATTAGATGGTATATGTTTATAATATTTTTCATACATTTCTTTTACATCAATTGTCTTAACATCAGTAACTTTCATTTGATCTGTGTCTGCTGAAGTATATTTAACATTTTTACCATAAAATTTTTTATTTAAACCATCTGCTAATAAACCAATTGGAACATATTCGGATGTTGCAGTTCCACTCAATGAAGCACCCACATCAAAATCTGTTCTAGTTCCTAATGGAGTTACTTGACATGTTACTTTTGTAACTTCAGATGTCGTAGGCAACATAACAAATTCAGCTTCACTCAAATAAAAAGGTAAAAAATCAACAGGTATTAATGCCATAGAAGTTGTTATTTGATCAATTGTTGCTGATGTTTGAATATTTTCAGTACTATATCAATAACTTATTAAAATTTTTGTTTTTGAAAAATGCATATAATTATTTGAACAAGGTGTACTAGGTCTTATCCATGTGACACTGGAAGAAGAGGAATCTCCACTTCCCGAAGCACTTGACCTCGCTCCCGTATTCGGTCCACGACTTGAACCACTTTGTTGATGAATATTTTCTTGATCAACATCCATACTAGCAGCAATAGAATTAGTATGATTAGGTTTTTCAATGAAAGTAGTATCGGTGTTACTTTCTCTATCTGATTCACTATTTTCTTCAGGTCTTGGTCGTTTGGCGGGAGGTTCGTTATCGGTTCTGGAACTACTTCTAGTTGCATCAAAATCTCTTTTTATTGCTTCGTAATAAAAGCCTCCAGTTTTGTAACTATCGTAAATTTGTTTAGCTATTAAAGCTTTACTTTTAAAATCTGTAAAATTTCTGTAACCACCTTTATCTGGTGTATCTTTTATATTTGCCCACTCGTTCGCTAAATGTTGTTCTCTATATCCATATATCGTTTGTGCTAATGTTTTTGGTCTATTAGACATACTAGGATATTGTACACTAAAAATAGATTCAAAACCATATTTTATTGACAAACCAACTATTCCAGATAATTCTGATAATGATCCGTATTTTCTATAATCATTTATAAATGATGTAATTGCTTTTCGATCTGCTTCTCTTATTTGTTCTTTAGTTGTTGCTAATTCATATTTCAAATCATGTATATAAGCATCAAAATCAACGTCATCAACTGGTTCGTCTTCTTTATAAATAGTATTTCCAGGTCCTAAATAATTATGCCCAGGAAAAGTATAACCGTCACGAAATGACTTTAACACCATACTAATAATATTTAAATATTGTTATTGTATATAAAGTTTTTTTAATCAACACAACATTGTATTCATCAACATGTATTTTTAATCAACACAACATTGTATTTATCATCATGTATGACATAATTCCTAACTTGTTTGATATCATGCACATAACAAGTGATGGATTTTTCCATAAGGCCATGATTAAATAAAGTAAGCCATGAATTTACAGGAAATATAAATTTTATTTACAAATATGCATGGTAAAAATAATAACACATTGTACCGACTACGACGTCGACGTCAATTGACGCAGACGCAGCAGCAGAGAAGGAGCAGCGCAGCAATTTTCCATTCGGCAGCTATCGGCCGCAGGCCATGATTAAGCTGAGCCATGAATAGGCAACTGAATTTGATATGTTGCCTACGACATCTGAAGTTACAAAAGTAACATGTCAAGTAACTCCATTAGGAACTAGAACAGCTTTTGATGTGGGTGCTTCATTGAGTGGAACTGCAACATCCGAATATGTTCCAATTGGTTTATTAGCAGAAGGTTTAAATAAAAAATTTTATGGTAAAAATGTTAAATATACTTCAGCAGACACAGATCCAATGAAAGTTACTGATGTTAAGACAATTGATGTAAAAGAAATGTATGAAAAATATTATAAACATATACCATCTAATGCATTATGTGTTCCAACTGCAATTTCCGAATACTTTGTACATGAATGGAATAGACAAGAAACTCCAGATAATGAAAAATATCCAGATTATATTGTTCATAATAAAGGCAGTGTAGGAATGGATGAGAAAGTTCATCAATTCTTAATAAATCAAGCTATAGGTATACCTATAGCGAATTATGAATATAAACCTAATGTAGCATGTGGCCAACAGTGTGTAGTATGCATTGCGATTCAATAGTACCGCAACATGCAAGCATTGACAAATTGCAAGCAAGATATTTTGTGTGGCTGTAATTTGACACTTGTAAGTGCAGCTGCACAATGCACTTAAATGAATAACATTTATTTACTGCATTTGTTTAATTGTAAATATAAGCAACCCAAAGTATCTGTTGCTTTTAAGTATGCACTCGTTGAACTTTAAAACTGTTGAACACATGCCATACATAAATAGTTGGAAGCTAAATATGCTTACCCAACAATAATATATATTTCTATTCTTTTACTCTTATGTTAAGGTACCCCTAAGAATTATTCTCATAATTAGTATATAAGCCAATGTTAATTAGTTTAAGGAATTAATTAATACTTTGCCTTCAATCGGCATTACTAATTCATACTGGCATTCATCTGCCTTTTACTTTTATTTGCCAGTGGCGTTTATTAGCGCCGGCAATTTAAATACTTCCAAGTACAATAAAATTACTACCCAAACACTAAGAATAACTAAATTGTTTTAATCATATTACATGGCGATCCTGCCAGTCCTGGATTACAAAGTGCTTTAAAATTAGCACCAAACGGAACCTGACGGACAGCCAAGTCTCCGTCAGAAGAGTGTTTAAGCCAAAAAAAAAACACTGAGGTGGAAGCGCCTGGCCAAAAGGCGTCAATATAACAATAACTAATGGAACGCTAACCAAACTCCACCACCATCCTGGGACATTGCATCCGAAATATGGACACAAATCGGCCGACTTGAAGGCGAAATGGAACAACACAAACACAAATAGATTTTTTTTCACTATATTTTTTTTTACAAATTAAATTTTTAATATAAATAAATAATGAAATCTTTTTTTACACAGGTATGCATACATACACTTATAATGAAGTATGTATATGAAAATAATATATTACAAACATATACAACATGAATTTTTAAATCACATGTTGAAATACACATAACAATATTACATTCAATATAAAAATAAAAAAAAAAATCACAAAACTTTTTCACTAAAACTAAAAAATACACTAACTTTTACCGTGCTAATTAAATAAATTACAATTATGAAATAGAATTTCACAATAAAAAGAAATGTCAAAAAATTTATGAGTTGCCACATTGAAGTGAATAAATGAAACACTATATATATATATAAGTTAAAAAATATGAAAAGTAAGAAAATAAATAAGAGTTGCCATAGTGGATCAAACTAAAATAAAAAAAAAAAAAATAACTAACTAACTTTTATAACCTTTATAATAAGTAAAAATAAAATTAAACTTAATCAAAAATAATTAAATTTAAAATTAAATTTTAAATAAAATTAAATTGATATTCCATTTTACTTTCCAATATTTTAATAATTCAATGTAAACGGTCACTTATACTGTCAAAATGCATAGAAATAAATTTAAAGTCAGAAAACCAGTTGACCTTAAATGTGAAGAAGATAAGGAACCAACTTTAGAACAACAAATTGAATTCAGAAAAGTATTATGGTCGTGGTTAGGAATCGAAAAAATACCCACAGCCGAAGACATTAAAGATGAATCCCTCGTAGAAAAAGAAACAGTAATGGCAATGAGGAAGATAGCAAAAGAAGACGACCTAAAGACATTGCAATATATAAAAGAAAATAATATAAATGATTTGAGACTATGCCCCTATACAAATGAACAAAAACAATTTTTAGGAATTAACAACAATTAAAGATTTTGACCGTTCTTATGGGTGCCTAAGCATTGACAAACTTTTTTTTTTTTAAATATGGATTACTAAATAGTTCGTGGCCTCATAACATTAAAATAATTAAAATGTTAAGTAGGACAAAAATTAACACCTAAAGATGTTTAAATTTTTCAAAAAAAAAAAATGTATAACTTTATAATAGATAAAAATAAAATTTAACTTAATAAAATTGTAAAATTAAATTAAATTTTAATTAGAAAAAAAAAAATAATTAAAGCAAATTAATAATTACATTTTACTTTTTAATAATTTTAAGACAAATAATATACGTAAAAATATTATTAAAATGGAAAAAGAACAGTCAAAAGTAATATATTTACTGTTAATAACTATACTTCTTACTTTAAGTTATAGAAAAAAAAAAACATTTTTTTAAACATGCCAAAAATAAGATATAAGGCAAAAATATACAGCCAAGGCATTAATCGCCTAATGCTAAAATCTTTAGAGTATCAAATAATAATATTAGAAATAAAATGTCACCATAAATAATCATACAACCCATTTTTGTGGCAGTGAAATATATGTGAATACAAATAAGCAGCATTAATAATAAAAAAAAAAAAAAGCCCAATATGACGTCAGAAGAAAACTATTTACTAAAGGGAATCTTGACTTAGGACAAGTTTTCCCTAGGCTTGAAAAAGTGGCCGGTAAATTATATATAATGTTCATTAATGGGAATATTGACTTAGGACAATTTTTCCCAAGGTTTGAGAAAGTGGCCGGTGAACAAATAGGCACCAAACGAGAAAATTTTAGAATTTATCTCAATTAAATAATTTATAAATAAAAGGGCATAAAAGTAGCGCTACTACTTAATGAGGTGACCAATATAAATGATAAGAATGCTAAGGCAATTCTTGGTATAATGCTGAAATACCATGATGATCCGATAGAGGGAGGACATTGTGGAATATATAGAACAATAGAAAAAATAAAGAGGTATTACTATTGGAAAAATATGATAAAAGACATAACGAAATATGTTAAATCATGTCAAAAATGCCAAAAATCAAAAACAGTAAACCATAATAAAAATCCTATGACAATAACAGAAACACCAGAAAAAGCATTCGACACGGTGTATGTAGATACAATAGGGCCATTTCCGAAATCGATTAATGGAAATGAATATGCAATCACTTTAATATGTGATCTTACTAAATATTTGTTGACAATACCAACACCAGATAAATCTGCAAAAACAATCGCTAAAGCGATATTTGAAAATTTTGTATTGACCTATGGACCAATGAAGACGTTCATCTCGGACATGGGAACAGAGTACAAAAATTCTAAACTGACGGAACTATGCACACTACTAAAAATTGAAAATATAACTTCCACGGCACATCACCATCAAACACTAGGAACAATAGAAAGAAGTCATAGAACTTTTAACGAATATGTTCGTTCTTATATATCTGTGGACAAAACGGACTGGGACGAATGGTTAAAATATTTCACTTACTGCTTTAATACGACGCCATCAACGGCACATAACTACTGTCCTTATGAGTTAGTATTTTCAAGATTACCAAACAATTTTAGACAATTTGCTAAAGTAGATAGTGTGACACCACTATACAATGTGGATAACTATGCCAAAGAGGCAAAATTTAGGTTAGAAGTAGCACATAAGCGCGCGCAAATACTTTTAGATAAAAATAAAATAAAACAAAAATTAAATTATGATAGGAATATATTAGAACATAATTTTAAAATAGGAGATTTAGTTCTACTTAGGAATAATTCAGGGCATAAATTGGAAAATCAATATAAAGGTCCGTATAAAATTAAGAAAATAGATTTAAGAAATAATGTTACCATAGTTGATAAGAAAACTAATAAACAACAAGTAGTTCATAGAAATAGACTTAAGATATATAATAATAACTAACATTTAATATTATTGTATGGCCATACGACTACTATAAAATTAGAAAATAAGTACATCTAAATATTATAATTTTTTTTCTTTAAAAACAAAATAAATATTATATTACACTTATACTTAGACTAATTAAAAACTAATTGTAAAAGAATGTCCATAAAACTAACGTTATATGAACATTCTTGTAAAGGGTGGAGGTGTAGCATGTGGCCAACAGTGTGTGGTATGCATTGCGATTCAATAGTACGGCAACATGCAAGCATTGACAAACTGCAAGCAAGATATTTTGTGTGACTGTAATTTGACACTTGTACGTTTAATCAAGTGCAGCTGCACAATGCACTTAAATGAATAACATTTATTTACTGCATTTGTTTAATTGTAAATATAAGCAACCCAAAGTATCTGTTGCTTTTAAGTATGCACTCGTTGAACTTTAAAACTGTTGAACACATGCCATACATAAATAGTTGGAAGCTAAATATGCTTACCCAACAATAATATATATTTCTATTCTTTTACTCTTATGTTAAGGTACCCCTAAGAATTATTCTCATAATTAGTATATAAGCCAATGTTAATTAGTTTAAGGAATTAACTAATACTTTGCCTTCAATCGGCATTACTAATTCATACTGGCATTCATCTGCCTTTTACTTTTATTTGCCAGTGGCGTTTATTAGCGCCGGCAATTTAAATACTTCCAAGTACAATAAAAATACTACCCAAACACTAAGAATAACTAAATTGTTTTAATCATATTACACTAAAAGTGGTTTTATAAAAAAAGGAAAGGAACATTTTGTACCACAATCTAGAATGAAATATAAAGTTCATTCTATAAAAGTAAGACCACATTCTCATGCATTGCAATTTTTTAAAGCTGGTAATAAAACTATTCCTGGAGATGTTGGTTTAGGTAAAAGCCCTACTGTACCAATTATTATTAATAATATTAATGATGTTTATGCTAGAACAATTGAATCTTATGGAACATATCATCCATTAAAAGGTGGTATTGGATATGATTCTCAACCACAATTACATGTTGGAATGATTGCAACACCGCAGTTAAAACCTACAAGCTCTTCTGTTACTTATTTAAATAGTGCTTGTTATTGGAAAATTGAATGTTCAATTGAAATTAAATGTAATATTTCTTCAGCTTTTGGTAAAGGAACAAGTGTTAGTTGGCCGCTTGAAGTCAATTTTTGTGCAAATTATGATAGAGCGTACATTGACGGTCAAACTCTATTTGGTGTAACAGATGATGACAACGGAAGAGTATCTGAAAATTTATATCATGAAGATGATGATTATGTAGTTATAAATAAAACAAGATCTTTAAATTTGTAATTTAATTTATTATATTATATTTTATTAATAAATGATAACAAGCTAATGGATTTGGTTTCTTTTTTATAAATTTTTAATTTTTTATAGGATCTCCATTTATATATAAACATTCTTGATCTAAAAGCAATATCATTCGGAAAAACATCATTATTTGATAGTACAATGACAGGAGTTCTCATTATTACTGCATCATTAGAATATTTTACTTTTGCTGCAACCGTATCACCGACAAATAACATTTTTAAAGTTTCGGTAGCTGTAGCTTCTAAAATTGGTTCATTCCATAATATAATTCTTTTATCTATACACTCCATTAAAGGAAATGAACAGTATCGATTGAAATTTCCAACTTGTCCAAAGTTTAAACAGAAATGAATAAAACTGTCAAAGAAAAAATTTTTACCTGCATTAAGAGGAGATAATATAAATATAGTATTTTTTTAGGAATATTTTTATCAATAATATTATATAAATCAGTTAAAAATTGTAAAATTTTTTCTTCATTATTATAAAATTGAAACTTTAAAAGATCTTCGATTATTTCTATAGATTCATTAATATTATAATAATAATTATACAAGTTACCAATAGGAGCATTAAAAACGAGATTTTGTGGTTCAATAGATTTTAAATATAAAAACAATTCATTGAAAGTTAAGTTATTAATATAATTATTCACAATTCTAATACAATTTTTTATTAAAATAGAATTAATATCAAAAAAACGAAATTCTGAATTTAACCACATATGTAGATGTATTTAAGAGATGATGTGTTGGAGATGTAGGGTGTTCCTTGAAAAAGTCAATTATTTTGTCTCCCTTTCCTCTCTTTTTACTCCTTGGATTTTCTTGATCTGGTTGGTCACACCCAGTAAAATTTTCATAACCAACTGATAATTGGGATCCAAAGGTGAATGTGTTAGAAAAGTTGAACGATAATTCGCTTCCTTCCACCACTCGGTCTAGGGTTTTTTCGATATCTTCGAAAAATCGTAAACATCGAGTTTCACAACTTGGAAACCACGTTCTCCGGGCGATGTTAAAGTACAAATACCTCCTGGACTCCTTTTGGAGATAGATTGACAGATTGATCCAATGTTGAATCGTAAACTTCCAACTTGGAAAGACTCTTCGAGAGTGTCTTCTATTGATTTCTCTCGGGAGGTACTGCATGAGGGCACATCGGCAAGAGTTGTTGGAATAGGTGCAGTCGTGGATAATATGGAAGTGGTTTCCATGGTGTGCGATGAACAAGATGGCCCCATAAAATTTTCGGCATATTTGTTCGCTATCCAATTTGAGGTTTCCAATGTCATCTCCACCTCCAAATACGTCGTGCAGCACTCGCTGTTTAAGAGGAAATTCACTAAAGCATTTAATGAACACTTCCCTAATTCTTTTTTCTGGTGTACTAGGTATTTCTGAGCCGCTTGCAGGGAGTCCATCAATAAATGTAAAATCTTCTTGGCCTCGTACTCCTTCTCCTTCAAGGAGAGACAGATTAAAGTCTCTATAGTCGAAAGAATGTGCAGGAGAAATTCTTTGGTCCATATTATGAGAAGTACTGAAAGTAGTGAAACATGAGTCGAATGATCCTTCAATATACCTGCTTTCTTGATTTCCTTTTCGACATCTATCTTCATCTTCTTCACAGTTTCCACTTGTTGTTCTTCCGCTTTCCGTTTCTTCTTCTTTGTCTTCTCCTTTTCTATAATAGCTTCCACTGCTTGAGTATTCGGAATTACTTCGAACTCTTCGATAAGATTCTGCTTCAGTGGAATTTCCTTCTCGGATCCACTCAACGAGTCGTTGTCGCTTAGCACAAAAGGTTCCCTCATAGTCACTTTCTTCATCATTATTATGTAATTGATATTTTGGAGAGTTTACAGGAGAATAATGATACTTTTTATGACCCTTTTTCAATTGATACATTTGTATCATTTTCAATGAATTTATGACACTTGTTGACCATTTTTTTAAATTAATTAAAGTTCTACAGCCGTATTCATAAAAAGTTAAAACAGCATTTTAACCATTTTTAAGCGAAATTCGTAAAAATGGTATCCATAAACGAATTTTAGCTTTAAAATCCTATTTTAAGCCTTATATTAATAAACGAATTTTAAAATTGGTTCAACCGTTGTTTGAAGATATTTAAAATGACACTTGCTTTTTTGATTTGTTAAACACATTTCATTTTAAAAGCTATTGTGAAAAATTGTCATTTCATCATATGTATGTGTTAGTTGATTTTTTAATAAAAAATGGACACGCTATATATATATATATATATATATATATATATATATATATATATATATATATACAGTGCCCTATTAAATAAACAGTTGGAATATATAAGTTAACTTGATACGAATTATCCAAAATTTGATGAGAGGTACCTGACAAAGTCAACAGCTTTACAAATAGTGTGCCGACATAACTTCGGAAGTATAAAATTGAAAAATTATTCTGATTTATCTCTATTTTTCGTGTACGTGGATTAACTATCCACCGAGGACATGGATCATATCATAATAAAAATCGTCATACCGGATGTGGACATTATCATCATACCAGCTATGCAAGGCAAGTAATAGTTTTCACACCACTATAGTAAACAACACTTTCACAAAAAGACAAATTGAACAAGCGAATGAAGGTGAATTGGAATGGTTACTTGATAGTGGGTGTACGGATCATATTATCAACACTGATAAGCACTTTGGTACCTGTGAGGTTTTACCACCACCTGTAAAAGTCAGAATTGGCGATGGGACAAGATTAGAAGCTACAAAAGTTGGGAATATTAAAACTTGTTTCCGAGTCAATGGAAAAAATTCTGAAAAGACGTTGTTAAGAGTATTTTATGTAAAAGAGATGAAGGCAAACCTAAGTTACTCGAAAATTAATGACAAACATTCAATCGTTTCTCAAAAAGGATCATCAAAGATATACAAAACTGATCAAAACATTATAGCAATTGCAATCAAGGAAGATAGATTGTATAAGGTAAAAAGCTACATAAATCAAGAAAAATTACAATCAAACGTAAGTAAAGCCAATATGACAGTAAAAAAAAAACTCCACCGAACACTTGGACATATGAACTTCAAGAATCTAGAACTAATGTGGAAAAATGAGTCGTTGATAGGGTTACCCAAAGAAATTGAATCCGTGTATTTGAAGTGTGCTAGATGTATTGAAAACAAAGTGCACCACAATCTACCATTTTACAATAATCGAAGAAAATCTGAAGAAATGTTAGAAATCGTACATACAGATTTACATGGCCCACATCAAACTGGTGGAAATCATAACGAAAAATGATTCATAAGCTTCATATATGACTATAGCAAGTTAGTTAAGGTTTACTGCATCAAAACAAAAGATGAGGTATATGATTGTTTAATACAATACGTAAATGAGGTAAAAAATTATACAGGAAAAATGATAAGAGAACTGTGATGATACAATGGAACAGAATGCATAAACGCAAGAATTTTTCGGTTTGCAACAGAAAAGGGAATAGTAATAAATCCAAGTCCAGGATATGTTCATGAACTTAACGGAACCGCAGAAAGATACAATAGATCATTAATGGACATTGCCAAATGTCTACTATCGGAAGCAAAGGTTGGAAGAAAATTCTCGCCAGAAGCAATCAAATCAGCGGCATATATTAAAAATAGGACATTCACAATTACCATTTAAAGAAAAACGCAGTATGAAATATTTCTTAAAAGGAAACCATCACTCAAAAACTTAAAATTGTATGGAAATGAAGTGTGTGTGAGAATTCCAAAAGAAAGACGAAAATCCAAGTGGGACAAAAAAGCAGAAGTAGGAATTTTAATTGGATATACTGATACTGGATACAGAGTACTAATACACAACACAGTACCGGTTGCTAGACATTGCGATGTAATAGACGAAGACTGGTTAGATTTGAAGATGACGATGAAAATAAAAGTGAAGAGAAAATAAAAGAACAGAACATAACAAATCAACAACTCAAAGAAGAGGATGACACACATGATGCAAACAGTAAGAATGAGGTAAACAATGATAAACAAGATATGGAAGAAATCAGAACAAAAAGACAAATTAAACCGCCACTTCGTTTCGACGACGAATTCGGCTACTACTGTGTATACAGTAATTATTGCGATGCTGTTGTTCCAGAAAACTTTCAAGAGGCAATTTCTAGCAATGAGTCAACACAATGGAAAGCAGCTATGAATCGAGAAATGGAAAGTCTTGTTAGAAATCATACTTGGACACTGGTAGACAAACCTTGCAAGGAAAAAAAGGTAATTGATGTGAAATGGATATACAAGAAGAAGAGTGAAAATGAATATAAGGCCAGGTTGGTGGTAAGAGGTTTTCAACAAACAGATTGTATTGAAGATACGTATTCTCAGGTGGCTGAAATGCCAACACTCAAGCTACTACATCATCAAATGTATGTCGAAACAGCGTTTCTAAATGGAAAGGTTTCGTCCGAGGTATGTATATGTATAGCAGTCAGTTGGTTATGGGGATTGTTCTGATAACGTATATAAATTGAATAAATCATTATAAGGTTTAAGAGAAAGTCCACGGGCATGGTATGAATGTTTTAATATTTTTTTTGACAACATTTGATTTTTATAGATGTAAATATGACTACTGTATATATGTTAAAAAGGAGAATGATTTAACAATTCATATTATATTATTTGTTAACGATTTATTAATTTGTTGTAAAAGTGAACGGGCTATTGCTGAACTACACTGAAAGAATTTTACTTCATATATTTAATGAAAATATTTCATAAGATTTTTTTCATTGATTCAATTAAATATTTCATAATTTGAATGAAATTTCAAGAATACAGTGAAGAAGTCTCATTGAAATAGCTTCATTAGATTTCATAGTATCATTAAAAAGTTTCTTTGGATTTAGAACAAAAACTTATTGCAATTTTGCAGAAAATGAGATAGTTTCATTACTACAATGAAATTATTTTAGTGATCTAAGAATTAAAATCATTAGCTATATAAAAATATATTACGTACCTAATGAAAAAATCAATAAACTAATGAAAAGATTTTATAAATTTAATTAAAAAGATTTATTAGAATAAGGAAATCATTACATTAGATTTGCGTAGTTGTTTTATTAGAAAAATTAAAAAATTTCATTCAACTTATGATTTTATTTCATTAGATCAATAAAACAGGTTCGTCAGTTTGATGAAATTATTTCAGTTGTCTAATGGTAAAAAAAAACATTCATTCTATGAAACATAATCATTAACGTATATATGAAAAGTAATATTATCAGGCTCAAGTTCAGTTTTATTGAATTAATGAAAATTCAAAATTACTAAGAGTTTTTTTATGTTATTAATTATATCCAATCAGTTTTTAGCAGAACGTATCGTTTATTCGTAATAATAATAAAATAAAAATACATAATCATTAATTTAATGAAATTCATATTATTTTAATGAAACAAGTTTCATTGATCCAATGAAGCGTGACGTTGACCGAAAAATAATGCAATATTTCATTAAATCAATGTCTAAATTCAGAGAATATATGAAGGTATTTCTTTCAGTGTATATTGGTATAAATATTGAATACAGTAATAATCAAAAATAGTATTTGAGTCAAGAAAATTATATTGAGTCTTTAGCTAGACGCTACAAGATTATAAATGCAAAACTATATAAGACCCCTATGGAGATAAATTTGAAGCTACAGAAATCTGATATGGCTTAATATATAAAATATAGAAATTTGATTAGTGCTCTTTTGTATATTAGCTCAGGTACTAGACCAGATATATCTTTCAGCGTGAACTACCTAAGTAGATTTCAGAATTGTTATGATGCGGCTCACTTTGAATATGCGTTGCGAGTTTTAAAATATTTGTACTTTACGAGATATTTGAAACTGAAATGCAGAAAAACCATAAACGTTGATATCCTAGATTGTTTTGTAGACGCGGACTTGGTGGGAGATACTCAAGATAGGAGATCTACCACAGGATTCGCTATTAGATTTTTCGGCAACGTAATTTCCTGGAGATCAAGAAAACAGAATAGTGTAACGAAGTCCTCTACATTTGCCGAGTATGTTGCCTTATGTGAGGCAGTAACAGAGATATATTTTTTAACCTGTCTATTAAAAGATATTTTTATTAAAGTTTCTGAGTAAAAATATACGAGGATAATTCAGGGGTTGTATCTATAGCAAATTATAGGAATTTTGCGAAGAATTCTAAACACATTGAGGTTCATTATCATTTTGTAAATGAAAAAGTTAATTTGAATATTATCGAGGTAAAGAAAATAATATCTGAGGAGAATATAGGAGACATATTTACACAAAAGCACTAGGAAAGGTGAAATTTAATTGTTTTCTGGACATGGTGTATGTAAAGGAATACCGCAAATAATACAATAAGTTAAATCTGTCATACGAGTATATTCATATACATATATATATATATATATATATATATATATATATTAGAGTTGTCAATTATTCGCCTTTCAACTTTGTTCGACTAATTCAAATAATTGATTTTGTTCGTTCGATCAAACGATTAAAGCTGAAAAATTTTTCGATTAATCGATGAAAACAACGAATAAAAAATGATTTAAAAAATTTATTGACAAAAAATAAACATTTCATACAAAAAACTTAAAAATAAAATAGTTAATATTTTTATTAACAAAAAATACATAAAGCTATTAATTCAAATAAACATACTTCATTCATATGTTACTACAACAATTTTAAATGCAGCACATAAAGCAATACCTCTTAGACAGACAAATCATACCAGAAAAGAAGTCCCTTGGTGGAATGAAAACATTAAAATATTAATAAAACAAAGAAGAAAACTATTAAAGATATTTAAAAGGAATGCAAGTTCAGAAAACCTGGCTAAATTCCTTAAAATGAAATCAGAGGTACGTAGAACTATTAGAGAAAGTAAGAAAAAATCCTGGAATGATTTCTGTGATACTATAAACTTACGAACTTCATCATCTGAAGTCTTTAAAAAAATTCGATCCCTTAATGGGGCCTCTAACTTTAATCAAATTACAGCACTAGAAAACAACAATATTTTACTAACAGATAGAAAAGATATCGCTAACTACTTAGCCATTGGTTTTGCCCAAAATTCGTCTTCTATAAACTACTCATCTAATTTTAGACTTTACAGTAGCACAAATAATTTTCCTATTGACTTATCAAATAATGACGAACCATATAATAACAGACTTACACTATCTGAACTAAAATCTGCCCTGAGATCAAGTCGTGGGACATCCCCAGGGCCAGATAATATTAGATATGAAATGATAAAAAACTTAGATGGCAAAGCTATAAAATACCTTTTAGACTTTTATAACAGTATTTGGAAAAAACAGGTGTTTCCAAGTAATTGGAAAAAAGCTATAGTAATCCCTATTTTGAAACCAGGGAAAGACAGTACAAATAGGAATAACTACAGACCAATTTCACTTACAAATTGCCTCTGTAAGCTATTAGAAAGAATCATTAATAAGAGACTGGTTTATTATTTAGAAAAATATAAAATTTTAAATGTCAACCAATCTGCTTTTAGAAAAAGTAGAGGAACAATTGATAACCTTGCGTTACTACACTCTGACATTATTGAAAGTTTTTCAAAAAAAAAAGGACTTAATCGCTGTATTTTTTGACATACGTAAAGCGTATGATTGTGTTTGGAAGCAATTAATTTTTAAGAAACTAAATTTGGCAGGAATACGGGGAAACATGGCTGCTTTCATTTCAAACTTTTTATATGAGCGAGAGTTTTGTTGCATGGTTGGAAACACAGCATCAAGTTATCATCTGCTTGAAAACGGTGTACCCCAGGGGTCCGTATTAAGTGTTACACTTTTCCTCCTGGCAATAGATGATATTTTAAATAACTGTCATAAAGATGTAAAGGCATTATTGTATGCAGATGACCTTGTTATTTACTGCCCTGGTAAAAAAGCCTCTGCTATAATTAATAAACTCCAAACAACTATTAAAAAACTTGAAAAATGGAATGATACAAGTGGTTTCCAATTTCATGATGAAAAGACTGTAGCAATACATTTTTCCAGACGTTATAATGTGGTCTCCAACAATACAAGCTTGAAACTATATGGTAAAGATATAAAATTCGTGGAAGAACATAAATTTTTAGGATTAACTTTGAATAAAAAACTAACATTTAAGTCCCACATTCAGAACATTAAGGCTAAGGCTAACTCCAAGCTTAATATAATTAAAATACTAAGATGTTCTCAATACGGATCTGATTCAAAAACTCTTCTTAAAATATTGTGCTCTATTGTTCTTCCAACTATAGACTACGCGTCGATAATATATTCATCTGCCAACAATACAGACTTAAAAAAATTGGAACCAATCCTAAACACAGGAATAAGACTTTCTATTGGAGCCTTTAGAACCAGTCCAGCTAAAAGCCTACAAGTTATAGCCTCATGCCCACCTCTTAAATTGAGAAGATTAAAGATTTTGCTCAATTACACACTTAAAATATTTTCATTACACAATCATCCGCTGTACGATAAAATCTCTGATACGACAAAAAGTAACCAATTTCGACTTCAATCAAAAAACAAAAAATATATACCTTTTTACGTAACAGCTCATGAAGAGTTTAACAAAGTTATTTCAAAATATACAATAAATATAAATAATATAGAAAACATTAGTTACTCTCTTATAACACCTTGGTGCTTTTCAAATATTAATATAGATTTCTCCCTTGCATATACAAATAAACGAGATATGACCTCCTTTGAAATTAAACAGAAATTCTTGGAATTAGTTAATATCAAATATTCAAATCATAGTCAGTTTTCTACTGATGGTTCTGTTATAAACGAGAAAGCTGGTTTTGCAGTTTTTGGTGAGAATATCGCAATATCTAAACGTATTCATAATTTTTCCTCTATATATACTAGTGATAGTGATTAGCAATAAAAACATGTCTAGAAAATCTTGAAAACGTTTTTAAAAAAACACTTATAATATCTGACAGTAAAAGTGCCCTAGAAGGACTACAAGATCCTTTTAACAATAACATGATTATACAACAAATACGAATATTAATAACTTCCCTTCATAATCATAAAGTTACCCTTCTATGGGTTCCTAGTCACCTAAATATAGGTGGAAACGAGAAAGTTGACCAGCTCGCCAAAAATTCTTTAAAAAATGACATATCTACTGAATATAAATTTCAATACTCAGACTATAGGCAATACATTGGAAAATACATTTTTGACATCTGGAATGATTTATGGAAAGATAATAAAGAAACTAAATTATTTAAAATTCAAAAAAACATATCGCACAAATTTAGTATACCTAATATATCAAAAACTGACTTTATTAAGTTAAATAGACTTAAAATAGGTCATTGTTTATTCTCACATAAATATATTATTGAAAAGACACAACCCCCTGGTTGTGAATGCGGGCAAATACTAACCATCTCTCACATATTTAATGAATGCAATCTTCTACAGGACAAACGTTTAAAATATAAAATAAATAATATTAATAT
This sequence comes from Lypha dubia, assembly GCA_947311025.1. Classification (NCBI taxonomy): domain Eukaryota; kingdom Metazoa; phylum Arthropoda; class Insecta; order Diptera; family Tachinidae; genus Lypha; species Lypha dubia. Next base: position 37,256,312 of record OX371263.1, read on the forward strand.
CCTTCTAAGAGAAAATTGAATTTGAAAACATTAAAAAATTCCTGACTGAAATAAATATTTTTAATTTGATTTAAATCTACATATGTATGTATATATATAAAATAATGTAAAAATGTATATATTAAATAAAATATAAGTTTGTATGTAAAATTAGTAGGCCTATATAACCTAATTGTGTTGGGGCCTTTATAATAATAATAAAAAAAAAAAAAAAATACTTCATTCAGTCAAAAAATATCAAATGATTTTTTTTTTTTTGTGAAATCAGACAATTTGGGTTGTTCTTAAGAAATAATTTTTTACAAATGAAAGTTGACTAAATTAAATTTTTTAGCTTTCAAACGATTTTTGGTTTTGGTTTTTGAAATAAATCTTTCGCTAATTGTCGAGGTAGGTGATATTGTAAGAAGAGCATAAAATAGTTTATTTAATTTTTCTGTTCTTTTTTTACATTTTTTCAAATATACCATATCGTCTAATATATCGCTGAAGTCTTTTTATATTTTGAATTTTGAACTTTTAATATAATTATTTAATTCGTATAAAAGATTGTTAATTTCATTACTAGTAACATCTTCTTTATCATTACTTTCATCTGAATTATTGTGGTTACTTTCAGCATAAAATAATCTGGAGTAAAATTTATTCTTTAGTTTCACTTTTTGAAGAATATTTTAAAAAACTTTCATTGCTCGGAAAATTTCCAGAATTTAAAAAATATTATTAACGTATTTAAAAATTTGTTACGTCCCTCATACGTTTTCGTAAATCTGTTGCAAAAGAATTATTAATTTTTTTGTTGTTGATCCAACAATTTTGTATACTTTAGGACACTTGTTACATGTGACTTTTTTTTTTTTCATTTTTGTTCTTGGTAAATTACTTCCAAACTGAGCTCAATTTTTGGCTTTAGTGTTTTTCTAATTTATTCACCTTAGAGTGAAAAAACCCCATTCTTGAAAATTTTTTAACGTTTCATTCAAAACATAGCACGACTACTATGTAGGTATGCGCAAATCGACAACAACTGCAAACATCCAAAATAATATGTATTTGGTTGATATAAAGTACTCGCTTTGTTTCATATCATACAAACAAATTTAAACATTTTTGACGTATGCATTTTAAACTAAAAACAGTTGTTTGATTAATTTACATTAATTAATCGATTTATTCGTTATTCGAAAATCGGCATTTTAAAATTATTCGAACAAGAGTTTCATTTTGTTTGATCGATTAATCGAATTATTCTTAATCGGTTGACAACTCTAATATATATATTTATATATATGGAAGGAACAATAGGCTATATGAAGTTTTAATTGGACAAAAATTTAAATCGCCATATTTTGGGCATTTTTTGACCTACGTCGATGATATTTGGTATATTTGGTATTGGCATAATTTGGAATACGTACCAGGAGAAAAGTGGGTGGACCACGCCCCTATTTTGGAAAATTAAATATCGTAATATAGTCTTAACTACTGGACCGATCGTCATTAAATTTTCACAATAGGATATATAAATACTTTTAATTGTATTTTATAACGAGGGGGGTAGCGAAGCACACAGGGATAAGCTAGTATATATATATTTAGTATATATATATTTATAACGAGGGGGTAGCGAAGCACACAGGCATAAGCTAGTATGTATATATATATATTTACATATATATATATATATATTGGATTTTATTAACAATTTCTTTAGTTGATCTTTTATTTCGACTTGTGTCTACAGAGATTTAATTTCTATGGGTTCGGATAAGAGGGTTTCGTTTCGGACGTTCGGAGGGTGGGTTTGTTAACCAGGATTTTTCATGCCACCAGATAACCATCTAGCGGTTCCTCGCTCAAAAACATCATACATGCCGCGCAGACAGTACAAAGTGAATTGCTTTCAGTTCTACTGCGATTTCGAATGCATAAAATTGTCTTCACTGCGGACATCGAAAAAATGTACCAGCAAATTCAAGTCAATGACACAGACCAGATTTTCCAGCTCATCATTTGGAGATACAATAAGCATCAAGACATCAAGTACTATCGTCTAGAAACTGTAACCTATGGAACCTCGGCTGCACCATACTTAGCAACCAAATGCCTGCAACATTTAGCTATTCAAAACGCTACAAAAAGGTAGTGTGTTTGTGAGGCTTCTTGACCACTTTTTTTCAAACAAATCGGCTGCTCATGCAGAGCTGGGAACTCGATTTTTTAAAAGGAGGTGTATTGTTTGAGATACTGTTTTTTGCATCCCTGAATTCCATGCATAGCTGGGCAATCGAATTTTTTTAAAAGGGGTGTTACATTCTTTTTTAGTTATTGTTATTTTTCATTCATTAATATTATAATATATATTGAAACAGAATACAATGAACTCGCAAGAATATGAACACCATATTATATGAACTCCCCAATATATAAACACTTTTTCCTCCATTGGCTACTCTAAAATATAAACTTAGTGCGAAAGCTTTAAAATGTGAACAACTTATTTTAGCATTTTTTAACGAACTTTTATCGAAACAGTGATGAAATCTTTGTAAACAGCGTTGTAGATAAATTCTACTTCAACAGCTTACAAATTTTGAGAGTTCCCTATTTGTTTTTGAATTACTGTCATTCTGAAATTAGGAGAAATTAGATGTCATTCCCAAATATGAATAATCTTTGTTAAAAAGTGAACTGGCTTGGTTTTAATTATTTCATATTATCGCGAGCGCACTACATAAATACATAACTTACTTCAAATACAATAACTTATAAACTTCTTATGTCGAACTGCGAACGCAACTATATGTCCACGAACACAGTGTTCATGAGCACAAAAATACAAATTCAATTACAGCCATACCTAAACAAGAGCGGATAATACATGCATCTCTACAACAAAAAAATTCCTCGGAAGTCAAAAGTATAAATATGTATGTGTGTTTCAAACTGTGACAAAAATATAAATAAAAATTATTCTATAAAATACGACAAAATAAATACAAATCCAAATTTAACACCTGAAATAAAAAACAAGTGACTTACAACAATTGTCAGCTGAGCTTGTAAGACTACCTTACAGTCATTGCATTATGTGTGCTTGTCTTTTGCAGCTAACTTCACTATTAAACGCGCTGTCAAAATCGGATTTTCCAATTGCAAAATGTTGCCGCCACGTTACCGCCGTGTTATAACGGGATGCTCCATACAAATTGTATGGGCATTAGAACTTTTGACAGCTCGAAAACGCTTGCCGCTCTTGTTTAGGTGTGGCTGTTTATAATAAACAGAGTTCGCTCGTTGATGGTATGATCAAACTTCTGATTAGAAACGTCGGAGATCAATCAAACAAGTGTTCGAACATAGACATTTTATGATGAACATAACAGTATGTTTATACATACATATCCATATAAAAACAACTGTTCTCTGGATAAACAAATTATTCAAACGCGGTGTTCCAATATCAACACAACAATAGAAAATGGCGAGCTTTATTTGTGAGATTTGTCGAAAAGAATACAATTTAAATTGATCATTAAGAAGACATCATCGACTACATCACGAAAAAGCATCATCTTTACATTACTCCTTTGAATTATCAACATAAATTATTAGAATATTCTAAATAAAAACTAAGAGTAGCACTCCGGGAGTGCCGACAGAAGTTTTTTTGTGGTAGTTTTATTATTTATTGAATCTGCAATTATAAATTGAAACATCAATAAGTTTTTCAAATCTTAAATCTAAAAATACTTTAATATATGTTAAGCCAGTGCTAAACAAAATTTTTAATTCCAACTGTTGATTTTTGATGTTTTACATCTCTCGTGTACAGCTCAGAGAAAGAGTATCCCTTCTTCTCAACCGGGTGTGGCCTCTATAATTTAGAATGTTGCGCGCAAGTGGATTTGGGTGCAATTCTAGTTTTTCAATATATTTTATTGCGTGTTTTGAAAATACTGTCTTCACCAACGGAACATCAAGACCTTTGTGAATTCGATAATTTCGGATATACTAGGGGGCTGCAGTAATTGTACGTAGAATTTTGTTTTGTCGCCTTTGAATTTTTTCTACACTTGATGCTGAGGCAGTGCCCCATAACTGGATTCCATAGGACCAGATTGGTTTCAGGATCGCGTTGTATAACAAAAGTTTACAGTCAAGACTTAAATAGAATTTCTTCCAATAAGCCAATTCATTTGGGCTGCTTTTTATATCATTTGAGTCAACTTTGCGTCTATATGCGATTTCCATGCTAAATGACCATCAAGATGAACGCCTAGATATTTTACTACAGTGTGTTGCGGTATAGTCTCGTTGTTCATTTGTATCGGCGGGCATGTTTCCCTGCGTAAAGTAAAAGTAACGTGTACACATTTCTGCTCATTCACTTTTATCCGCCATTGTTTTAGCAATGTTTCAAATTTTGAGATGTACCCTTGTAGATTCCGGGAAGCTTCTACAGGATTTTCATTAACGCTTAGAAAAGCCGTATCATCAGCAAATGTTGACGTGTGAACGTTACTGCTTAACGGTAAGTCAGAGGCATATATTAAATTAAGGATCAAAGATACTGCCTTGGGGGACTCCGGCTTCAATCGACTGAGGGGGGCTTGAAAAATTGCCTTCCCTAACTACAAATTTTCGTTTCTATAGCTTTTTAAGAGCCTGACGATGTTTGCGGGTAGATTTTGTGTTAATTTGTGGACAAGACCTTCGTGCCAAACAATGTTTCTTTTTTTCAAAAGTTTCTCTAATAACATTCACAAGTCTGTGAGTTTGTTCCATAGTGCTATGCTGACTGCGAAAACCGAATTGATGATCTGGAATACATGCACTGCTAGTGACTATAGGAGTCAGCTTTGCTCATGTACAGTTTTTCAAAAAGTTTCGACATATTGGACAATAAACTGATAGGCCGATAGGATTCAATCATCGAAACCTTCCATTCTGCCCGATAGTATTGCAGTCGTAAAATACTATTTAAGATGAATAGTATTATTCGTTTTGCAATGACAGGCAATTCTTGCAGCATTTTGTTGCTTATTTTATCAATACCTGGGGCTTTTATTGAGTTTAGACTTGTAATAGCCTTTTCAATCTCCACAATATTAAATCTTAGCGGAACTTCTGGTAAAGCGACTACTGGTAACAGTTCAATAATATCAGCAGAAACATTTGGAGTAAATACTTTTTCTAAGTGTTTAACAAAAAGAACACCTTTTTCAGCATCAGTTCTTGCCCGATCACCATTTGAAGCTCGTAATGGAGGTTTACATATCACCGGCCTTTTCAGTCCTCTGGCTGCACGCCACAGCGAATAATCTGTTGATGGTGTTGCATCGAGTTCTTGCAGAAATTTTTGCAGCGAAGCTGTTTTTTGAGTTTGCAAAACTTTTCTAAGCTGCTTGGTACACTCCTTAAGCCTTAATTTTAGCTGAGGCGATCTGTAACGTTGCCATTCTCGTCGAGCTCTCCGTTTTTCAGTCAATAGCCTTTCTATATCTGCACAAAAAATATTGTTAAATCTCGCTTGTTGATTTGGTTGAATTGAAGAAGCATTAAGAGCAGCTTGTTTAGCATGTGCTTCAAACAACCTAATAGAATTTTCTATGTCAGTAGGTGTTCTCAATGGCATATTTTTCGTGCAATGAGCACTCAAATATTTTTTTGTATTTCAGCCAGTTAATACGTGCAGATGTCAGAGGTAAATCACATGTTGGTCTTGCGGTTGTGTGTGAGTAAATAGTGATAATAGTAGGCGAGTGATCTGAAGACAAATCCAAAGATGCTTCTACTTCAATCATTTCGCTGGGCACATCTTTCATAATTCCAAAGTCGATAACATCAGGAACTTTTTGACGATCCGTTGGCCAATATGTTGGCTGACCACTTGAAACTACATTCAAACCCATTTTTGAAATTGTGTCAAACAAAACACGACCCTTAGGACTGATTAAACGTGAACCCCAAAATGTGTGTTTAGAATTGTAGTCGCCAGCTGCTAGAAAACGGGACCCCAGTGTTGTATAAAATGCAGTGTATTGACTCTCTGAAATTGAAAACCTGGGAAGAGAATAAACAGATGATATCACAAGCTTTTGATAAAAATTTTCAATGCAGATGTTCGTTGCTTGAAGATAATCTTCACAAAAATCATTTAACAGGTAGTGTTTTATTCGAGTTTTCATTAGGATTCCAGAGCCACCACAAGTTCTACCTCGTGGATCCTTGGTGTCGTAGAAATTATATCCACTAATTCTAAAATAGCTTCGAGACGTCAAATGCGTTTCTGAGCTAAGCATAACATCGATTTGTTTATCCAGAAGAAAGTATTCTATTTCGTTTTTATGTTGGCAGATGCCGTTTGCGTTCCAAAAACAGATTCTTAAGTTCATGGTTTGTTCAATACAGTCTGCAACAAGGTAGATTGAATTTTCAACATTTCCTGCATCATACAGGACATGTTGTGAGTAAAAGTATTTACTGTTTGTATTAAGATTTCAATTGAGGCTTCAATACTACTAAAATTAGAGCCTGGAACTTCGTTTGCTGGTACCGATTTTTGCGCTGTATTCTGGCTATTTTTTTAAATGTTAGCGTATGAAAATTAACTATTAGGTTTTTGCTGAGTAAGAGTCGTGTTAGACTTTAAAACATTTGAATATTGATTATGGCTATGTTGGTAGTTTAAAGGGGTGTTGGGCTGAGCGGGAATAACATTTGTTTTTCTGTTCGACGAATTTTCAAAAAACGAGTAAAGAGGGCAGCCTCTATAGTTGGCAGTGTGATTTCCGCCGCAATTGCCACATTTTTTCGCTTTATTTTCTTGCACTAGCTGGATTTTTGTTTCGTTAATATTTCCGCGCTTGATTGGAGTTACATAGAACTCATTTTCTCCAATTAGGGATATAAGGCTTTTGACCAAAAAACTAGAGTTCTGCTCTCTTAAATATATCGGTGGAGGTTTACTCGACCTTGTAGTTGTGTCTTCATCGCCTTGTTCAGATATTTTTAATATTGTTTTTTCCTATTTCATTTTTCGATTTGGGGCTTATTTCATTGGGGCTTATTTCGTGCCACCGAAATTAAAGCTAACTTTTTGTAAAATATGTTGTTTTTTTATATATTAATGTTCTATATAATCCTTAAGATATGTTTTAAAATAATTTTGTTAATTTGTTCATACAAATATTAATTTTTTTAATTTGGCGCCAGAAAATATTTTTTGCAATAATTTTTCAATTTCCTATCAAAAATTTATAAACAAAGAAAACATTTTTTCATATAAATATTAACGTAACATAACCCTGAAGAAGCTACCCATTGTTTGGTAGCGAAATATTGGTTTTTTAAAAATAAAATTTATTAGTAAAATTTTATTTATTTGTTGCGGGTTAGCAATATCTAGATATATATTTCGTTGGTAGCTATACCAATTCATCAGTAGATGTTTTACCCTTTATGTTTAAAAAATTCCAAAGCTCATCTATTTATACAAAAACTCACAAACATATTTTTGTGAATTACAAAGCATAAAAATAGCCTTTAAAAAAATTTTTCAAACACACACAACAATAATTTTTCATTTTGAATGTGTTTACTTTTCTACTTTTTGTGTTTTTTTTTTCTACACATTCAAAATGAAAAATTATTGTTGTGTGTGTTTGAAAAATTTTTTTAAAGGCTATTTTTATGCTTTGTAATTCACAAAAATATGTTTGTGAGTTTTTTTATAAATAGATGAGCTTTGGAATTTTTTAAACATAAAGGGTAAAACATCTACTGATGAATTGGTATAGCTACCAACGAAATATATATCTAGATATTGCTAACCTGCAACAAATAAATAAAATTTTAATAATAAATTTTATTTTTAAAAAACCAATATTTCGCTACCAAACAATTTCGTTTTAAATATAAAGGGTAAAACATCTACTGATGAATTGGTATAGGTACCAACGAAATATATATCTAGATATTGCTAACCCGCAACAAATAAATAAAATTTTAGACATAAATACTTGAGACATGCTCAAATAAATGTAAAATTTTAAAATTTATTATTGTTATTTTTAAAAAAAAAACATAAAAGTGGATCTTTAACTCGCGAAAATCAGACTGAAAAATAAATTTAATAACAGATCGAAGAAATTAGAAGAAATATTTAAATAACTGAGAGTTCATCAGAATAAAAGAGATGTATTGCAGTAACTACAACTATTTCAAAAGGAATCATGAAGTAAGAAGTGGAATCAATAGGTACAAATCAATAAGGGACAAAATAGTTAAGACAAAGGCATCTATAACATTTTTAATTCGTTGCCGAAAAACAGGAAAAATTTAGATCCTTGTCAATAATATACTACACCACGTTTATCTAAGGATGCAATGTTGAAAACAACTGAAATAGAATTGGAATTGTTGACCGATATTAACATGTACAATTTTGTTGTTCAGGGTATTAGGGGCGGAATTGTTCAATGTAGTAAATGACATTCGACAGCCAATAATAAAAATGTTAGCGATTATGATTCTACAAAAGAATCATATTATTTAATGTATTTTGATGTAAATAATTTATACGGTTATGCAATGCCACAATACCTACCCTTTCAAAATTTCAAGTGTTTTAAAACTGTAAAGACTTTAATATAAATAATATAGAAGAAGATTCTGAAATTGGATACATACTGGAAGTAGATTTAGAAAATCCAACCACACTGCACGACTATCATAGTGCAGAAAACAAAAAAATTTAAAGCATGAAACAGCGAAAATTAATAATAGACTTAAACAATAAAAACAATTATATAATACATTATCGCAACCTTCAACAATGTCTTAAACATGGACTGGTTTTAAAGAAAATTCATAGAGTTCTTGAATTCAATCAGTCGAATTGGTTGAAAAATATATTTATGTAAATAATCATAATAGAACATTAGCTAAAAACATATTTTAACAAAACTTTTTTAAATTGTTAAATAACGATGTATATGGTAAGACTATAAAAATGTTGATAAAAGAAAAGACATTCAAATAGTGTGTGAATGGGAAAATAGAGGTAAGCGATTAGGTGCTAGATCTAACCTAACTTTCACAGTTATCTTAAAATTGATGAGGCAATGGTTGCCATTGAAATTAGAAGAATGCGATCTGAATATAATTAGCCCATTTACGAGTATATTGGCTTTTCTGTTCTAGAACTATCAAAATGGAAAATGTGTGATTTTCATTACGACTATATGAAACGAAAATATCTTGAAAATATTAATCTCTGCTATATGGATACTGATTCTTTTGTATATGATGTTAGAACAAATGATATATGTATATGATGATATTAGAAATGATATCGCAATACATTTCGATACATCTGCATATTCAAAAACAAATGTTTATAATTTCATATTAATGAATAAAAAAGTGTTGGGAATGATGAAAGATGAATGTGAAAATTAAAGGTGTTAAGAATAATGTAACATCTAGATTAAGTATTAATGATTTTCGAAAATGTTTGCTGGAGAAAAAATTATATTATAATTCTATGTACTTATGTTTTTAGATCTAAGATTCATCAAATATATACACAACATATAAGTAAACTAGTATTAAGTTATTTAGATGATAAGAGATTTATGTATATGTGAAAATAATGTTAATGCATATGCCTGGGGGCATTATAAAATAAATAAATAAATAATATATATATATATATATATATATATATATATACATATATATATATATATATATATACATATGTATGTATATACATATGAAAACAATGTAGCATAGAAATGGAAAAAAAAAACACTTTTATACCACGAAATCTCTAAATAGCAATTATTATTTACATGAAACGAAATATTGATGATTAATAGTAATGATGACACTTTCGTGCATTACAAACCACATAATACTGGTCTTTTAGGCCATAGTATTAGGGGGAAACGTTTTTAAGTTCGGATGTCTTTTACATGATAAGTGCCTAAAATTTTCCCTTGCTCACCTTCTAAAATATAATAATTGTTACCTATTTTCATATTTTTATATTATTATTATTACGAATAAACGTAATTATTATTTGAACTTATATTGATTTACATATGAAAAGTAATATTATCAGGCTCAAGTTCAGTTTTATTGAATTAATGAAAATTCAAAATTACTAAGAGTTTTTTTTATGTTGGAAAATATTATTATTTATATCCAATCAGTTTTTAGCAGAACGTATCAGTACTGATTTCAAGGCCGCTACACCTCTCATCAGCGTTCAATTGTCCATCTTTACAATTTTCGTAAAGTGGATACTAATTGAGAAGAATATCAACTATTTAACCAGTTTTCAACAGAAATAGAATATGAGAATTAATTTTTAATTCAATTTTTTATTCTACTATGAAACAGTGCTGGTTAGTACGAAATTCCCTCATTACTGTTTGGAACTAATAATCAACACAAACTCATAGTCCGTTATCATCAAAGTATTCTACTTTGTATTTTAACGTTTTTGTTGTTTTTACTCTATATTAGGGAAATTCACATATTACTGTGACCCCTGTTATTAGGGGATTTATAGCTCGTGCCCAAGCGGAATTAATATTTTTATATTATTATTATTACGAATAAACGTAATTATTATTTGAACTTATATTGATTTACATATGAAAAGTAATATTATCAGGCTCAAGTTCAGTTTTATTGAATTAATGAAAATTCAAAATTACTAAGAGTTTTTTTTATGTTGGAAAATATTATTATTTATATCCAATCAGTTTTTAGCAGAACGTATCAGTACTGATTTCAAGGCCGCTACACCTCTCATCAGCGTTCAATTGTCCATCTTTACAATTTTCGTAAAGTGGATACTAATTGAGAAGAATATCAACTATTTAACCAGTTTTCAACAGAAATGGAATATGAGAATTAATTTTTAATTCAATTTTTTATTCTACTATGAAACAGTGCTGGTTAGTACGAAATTCCCTCATTACTGTTTGGAACTAATAATCAACACAAACTCATAGTCCGTTATCATCAAAGTATTCTACTTTGTATTTTAACGTTTTTGTTGTTTTTACTCTATATTAGGGAAATTCACATATTACTGTGACCCCTGTTATTAGGGGATTTATAGCTCGTGCCCAAGCGGAATTAATATTTTTATATTATTATTATTACGAATAAACGTAATTATTATTTGAACTTATATTGATTTACATATGAAAAGTAATATTATCAGGCTCAAGTTCAGTTTTATTGAATTAATGAAAATTCAAAATTACTAAGAGTTTTTTTTATGTTGGAAAATATTATTATTTATATCCAATCAGTTTTTAGCAGAACGTATCAATACTGATTTCAAGGCCGCTACACCTCTCATCAGCGTTCAATTGTCCATCTTTACAATTTTCGTAAAGTGGATACTAATTGAGAAGAATATCAACTATTTAACCAGTTTTCAACAGAAATAGAATATGAGAATTAATTTTTAATTCAATTTTTTATTCTACTATGAAACAGTGCTGGTTAGTACGAAATTCCCTCATTACTGTTTGGAACTAATAATCAACACAAACTCATAGTCCGTTATCATCAAAGTATTCTACTTTGTATTTTAACGTTTTTGTTGTTTTTACTCTATATTAGGGAAATTCACATATTACTGTGACCCCTGTTATTAGGGGATTTATAGCTCGTGCCCAAGCGGAATTAATATTTTTATATTATTATTATTACGAATAAACGTAATTATTATTTGAACTTATATTGATTTACATATGAAAAGTAATATTATCAGGCTCAAGTTCAGTTTTATTGAATTAATGAAAATTCAAAATTACTAAGAGTTTTTTTTATGTTGGAAAATATTATTATTTATATCCAATCAGTTTTTAGCAGAACGTATCAGTACTGATTTCAAGGCCGCTACACCTCTCATCAGCGTTCAATTGTCCATCTTTACAATTTTCGTAAAGCGGATACTAATTGAGAAGAATATCAACTATTTAACCAGTTTTCAACAGAAATAGAATATGAGAATTAATTTTTAATTCAATTTTTTATTCTACTATGAAACAGTGCTGGTTAGTACGAAATTTCCTCATTACTGTTTGGAACTAATAATCAACACAAACTCATAGTCCGTTATCATCAAAGTATTCTACTTTGTATTTTAACGTTTTTGTTGTTTTTACTCTAAATTAGGGAAATTCACATATTACTGTGACCCCTGTTATTAGGGGATTTATAGCTCGTGCCCAAGCGGAATTAATATTTTTATATTATTATTATTACGAATAAACGTAATTATTATTTGAACTTATATTGATTTACATATGAAAAGTAATATTATCAGGCTCAAGTTCAGTTTTATTGAATTAATGAAAATTCAAAATTACTAAGAGTTTTTTTTATGTTGGAAAATATTATTATTTATATCCAATCAGTTTTTAGCAGAACGTATCAGTACTGATTTCAAGGCCGCTACACCTCTCATCAGCGTTCAATTGTTACCTATTTTCTCTCGGATCTTTGATTTGAGGAATAGGGGAGCAAGTTTTGAATTAAATTTTTTCTCAAGATTAGACTGCGCAAAATTTCTGCGATAAACCCATTGTCCTATATCATATACAATTGGTCTGGTTCTTAAGTTGTACTGATTCTGGTTTTTCTCGTAGGCCCTATCGATATGTTTTTTAATATCGTTACGGATAAACTGCATTTTATCATCTCTGTTTAGTGGGATGGGTGTTTCATTTAGCAAATTTAAATTTTTTAACAATGCATAGGACGAACCATGAGTTATCATTTCTTGTCCGAAAAGTGCATAATAGGGAGAACTCTGTATTGCTTGATGCAGCGAGTTTCTTAACGCACAACTAATGAAACTGAACTTTGTATCCCAAACAGTTTGATCTTTTTGTAAGTATGATCTAATACCAGCAATAATAGATCTATTAACTCTCTCGGAAGCGTTGGATTGCGGAGAGTATAGGGCTGTATATGTGTGTTGAATACCTAACTCTGTTAAAAACGCATTAAATTCATTGGCCTTAAACTGAGAGCCATTGTCACTGACTAATGTTTCGGGTACCCCATAAACGTGAAAAATTTGTTCCAAGAGATATTTTTGGATGACGTTTGAGGTAAATTTTTTTAGCGGGCATAGCCAATGAAATTTAGTCAAATGGTCTAGTACTATCAATAAACCAATATTACCTTGCTTACTTCTTGGATATGGGCCTAATATATCAACATATATTCTTTGAAAAGGTCTTGAAGTCACAACTTGTTTACCCATTTCCGGTCTTAAAATTATATTTGGGGCTTTGCATTCTTTGCATTTATCACATGACCCTATGTAGTTTCTTACGTTGCGAACCATACCTGGGCCAGTAAAATTTTCGTCGAATTAATTCTAACGTTTTAGCCAAGCCACCATGTGCTACGATAGGAGAGTCATGAAATCTCGATATAACCGATTTTGTTATATTTCTAGGTAACCAAAGTTTCCAGGTCTCATTTTCTTGCACAGCATCACCTGTTTAATGCGAAGTTCTAAGGTATACATAATTATCTACTACTTTAATGTCGGGATATTTGTTAGGGCACTCGTTTAATTTCTGTTTTAACTCAACGTAATCAGTATCATTAAAATGTGGCGAACATAAATCAACTTCAGGCTCCTGTAACTCTAGCGCCGCGGTTTCTTCATATGGGAATCTTAAAAGCGCGTCTGGGACTATATTGTTTTTTCCTTTTCGGTGTGTGATAATGAATTTATAACCTTGGAGCTGCCACACCCATCTCGCTAAACTTCCTGTCACGTTCTGTTGCTTCATCAGCCATACCAATGAAGAATGGTCTGTAATAACTTCAAATTCTTGAAGCTCTAAATAACATCTAAACTTCTTTATTGCCTCTAGTGCTGCCAAGCATTCGCGTTCGGTCACACTATAGTTACGTTGGGCGGAATTAAATTTTTTGGACATGAAAGCTATTGGTTTTTCACTGCCCTTTTCATCTAACTGTACCAGTACAGCACCAATACCATAGTCGCTAGCGTCGCACTGTAAATAAAATTTTTTTGAAAAGTCTGGATTTGACAGAACGGGCACCGAGGTGAGAAGACTTTTTATAAGGTCAAATGATTTTTGAGCTTCGGCGGTCCAACAGAACTTCTTCTTTGTCGATAACACTTCGTAATAGGAAATACAATAGATGAAAAATTTTCTACAAATCTTCTGTACCAACCTGCTAATCCTAGGAATCCACGAACTTGTTTAATATTCTTTGGAATCGGCCAGTTTTGAATGGATTGTACCTTTTCCGGATCTGCCTTGATTCCACCATTACCTATTATATACCCTAGATAGTTCACTTCCGTGACACAAAACTGTGACTTTGCAATATTTAAAGTAAGGTTTGCTTTTTTAAACTGTTCGGCTATGCGGACAAGTACAGAAAGATGAGAGCTAAAGTCATCGGAAACGATAATTAAGTCATCTAAATAACCAAATACACAAGTTCGTAAATCTGGCGGGATAAGACTATCCATCAAACGACACATCGTAGAAGGCGCATTACATAGCCCAAAAGGCATAACGGTGAATTGGTATAACTGCCTACCAGGGACAGTAAAAGCGGTAAGGGGTTTCGATTCTTTAGACAAACCAATTTGCCAGTAAGCATCTTTCAAATCTAACTTTGAAATGATGTTAGCTTTAGGCAACCTAGAAAAGATACCGTCAATATTTGGCAGAGGGTATGCATCTTTTTGCGTGACTTCATTTAACTTACGTGCATCTAGACATAATCGAACTTTGTTTGGCTTGATTACCAATCTCATCGGCGAACTCCACGGGGATGAGGACGGCTCAATCACACCTAAGTCTAGCATACGATCAATTTCGGCAAACATTAATTTCTCAACGGCAGGTGAAACGGGGTAAAATCGTTGTTTTACTGGCTTCGCATCACGAACGTCAATTGAATGTTCAATCAGACTAGTCAGACCTAAGCCATGTTTCTCAAAATTAGGGAAAAGAGATATTATTAAATCTAGCTGTTGTTTTTGGCTAACACTCAAGGGATATTTCTGACTGATATTTGTAACAGAAAAAACTTCGGACCGCGTTTGAAACTGATTGGAATATTCGTCTAAAATCTTTGGAGGTATATTTTGCGGAGATGTACATACAACATTTTCCAAAACATGGGGAGCTAAGTTAAAACTTTTCCAAAAATCAAGCCCCAAGATTAACCTTTGCGTTATAGAGGGTACTATTAAAACCTCTAGTTTTTTTACAACTTCTTTAAATGAAACATCGACGTTCAGTACACCTAAAACTCTCTGTTTACTACCATCGGCAGTTTTTACGTAATTTTGTATGGGACTAAATTCTCTAAATGGGGTAAAATCAACAGCAGCCAAATCAGATCCAATACATGAAATGTTTGCTCCGGTGTCTAAAAGACCGAATTCAGTAAAATCTAGAAATTTTACTTGAGCGTAATAACGTTGGTCATTAATATTATTAATAATAGAAGACAGTACATACTTCGAGATATTTTTCCGACGCTTGAAATATGCGCGCAACCGTACAGTGGAGCGTTTCTTTATTTTCAGGGAACAATACTTCAGGTCATTTACTTGAAAAATTGATTTTCTTTTATCTAAATATTCTTGCCATTTTATATGATAAGGTAGTATCGGGCGAATTAAGTTGTGGATATTTCCATTATTTTGATCATCATTATGGTCACGTGGCAAAATTTTTAAAATTTTGTTTGCAATAATTACGTTTGTAGGCTTTGATAACACTGTTACTGGTAATTGCGAACAGTGTTCTGCGCTGACGGGTTTTTTGATCCAGCTAATTTCTTATTTGCACATTTAGAGCACTGGGGCTTATAAGTATTTTTCATTCCGCACCCGTAACAAAAAATATTTCTCTTATCTAAGCAATCCTCCCAATAATGTCCTGGCTGATCACAATTCCAGCAAGTTAAGCTTATTAGATTTTGTTTAATTGCATCTACTACTATATTTTCTTCACGACTATCCACATCAGGAGTTTCATGCAGACATTTCAACTCAGCGACTTGTCGTTTTATGCTAAAATTTGGAGAAAATTTGTTGGTGTTACTTTTTCGAAAATATTCTGTGTCCATCAAGTGTTCTCTCTTTTGGACCAGTTCACGCAAATGAGCGATCGAATGAACAGGGATATAAAGCAACTCGTGTCTTATTTCTGGACGTAAATTACGTGTTAAAATTCCAACTAGATCAGATTCCGCAATGGGGATCGGAAGTTTATCTAACATACCACTAATAGACTCATAAAAGGCTTCAAAACTTTCATTTGGTTTCATTTTTCTATTTCGGATTTCTTCCTGTATGTCAAAACTTGATTTTTAATTCTTATATTCGTACTTTAGCGCATTACAAAACTCATTCCAGTCTACTAATTCGACTTGTTTATGGTATCGCCAATACCAATCACGCGCTCTACCAGCTAACAATATATGTAGATTTCTACAAATTACTGAAAAATCATTGTTGAACGTGTCTCTAGTTAAACTTCTTACTCGATACAAGAATTCGTCCATGCTTATACCTTTACTAGAGCCATCGAATTTAATGTTCCAGTTTTGAATAATGGAAGTTATTTTATCAGCCCTTATGGCGAAATTCTCATCAATAGGTAGATTATTCGGGAAATTGCGATAGTCTTGTCGAGCTGGTTGAAAATTTGCAGCATTTTGTGCATGATTCTGTGATCTAATAAAATTTGGTGGGTGGTTCATATTAGAGGGACAACCTTGTGAGTTTGTCACTAAATTAAGGCCTTGTAACATACGAGTTAAAGTATTTTCAATAACAGATGATAATTGAGACGGATCAATATTTCGAGGCATACAATCTCAAGAATTTGTAGTTTGTCTCATACGTACAGGTGAATTCTGATTAGTCACTATAGATTGATTTCTTCGAGAGGAAGGTGACTCCTCAAGAAGCGAGTTTTGACTCAATGACGGTAGGACAAAATTGTTAGAAGGCGTTACCGGTTCATTAACTATATTACGATTACTTCTTGTGTTGTGTTGTTTCGCAGTAGCTCCACGTGGTCTACCCCGATTGGAAGATTTTTGTTTTTCCCCTATTGGAACGTACTCTGAAATCGAAATTGATTTAAGTTCTGATAAAGAACAAGAACGTTTACAAGAAGGACAATCAGCCGACTTAGCTAAATGGGTTTCAATGCAACTTCTATGAAATGCATGCTGACACTCGGAAATAATTAAACAGTCCTGTCCTTCAGACAGTTTTTCAAGGCATAGTAAACAGGTTTGATAGTTATACGTTTGGGACGGGAGCAACGTTTGTGCTTGTACTGGTGATCTTTCCATTTTTATTAAGCAAGATTCAAAAGTTTCTAATTTAATTAATGCAATAATTCGAGTAAATTAAAAAAATTATTATAATGTCTAATCATATATACTTCGATAAGTTATGGATAATTTATTTCAAAAGTTGTGCTCAAAAGCAAAACAAATAAATTCATGTAAGTAATAGCAATTTACTAACAGCTATTATTTACTATTAGTAAATAAAACACGATAATTAGAAAATAAAAAAATTGATAATAATATGAGATTTAAAATAATATAGGTTATTTCTTGAAATGGCAGAAAACTTCGAACCAAACATAAAAAAATGATATATGTATGTATATTGACATAAACATACATATGTATGGTTGTATTCTTTTGATATTGTATATTATGTATTATTCTGGCGCAAATTACCAGATAATAAATAATCTAAATGAGCAACAATATTTTATTTTATCTTACTTGTAGTGAGAGAGGTCAAGAAGGTAGGTAAAATTAAGCTTCAAGAAAAAGTGATTGATAGGAAAACAAAACAAGGCTATTGAGTTCAAAAAAATGGGTATCACCATATTAAAATCTTACAAACCGATAATCAAATTAAACATTTTCTAAAACTGATTTTTAGCGGACAATAATTCGCAGGCAGCAAATCTATTGTAGATCCAGGAAAAAATCAGGATACCGATAGCTAAGCATAAATGTTAATACGATAATAAGAACTTTTCAAGCTACTACGAAAGCTATTTAAGTTATACTCAATTCAAACATAGATACAAAAGGATCATTATTACTTAATCGGTCGATATATCCGAATATAAATCCTGAGATAATCGAAAATCCAGATAAGCAACAAAAATTATTCGACAAACTAGGCTTAATTTAAGTATAATCCAACTTACTTTCTCAGTTAATGAAAACTAATTAAAACGATAAAAAAGGAATTCATGTAGAGCGAAGAAAATTATTATAAACAGAATTTGTGTTCCGTTAATAAAATCCTCTGTCGTGCCCCACGTTGGGCGCCAATTTATGTAATGAACATATTGAAACGAATTCAATTTTTATATTATTATTATTACGAATAAACGTAATTATTATTTAAACTTATATTGATTTACATATGAAAAGTAATATTATCAGGCTCAAGTTCAGTTTTATTGAATTAATGAAAATTCAAAATTACTAAGAGTTTTTTTGTGTTGGCAAATATTATTATTTATATCCAATCAGTTTTTAGCAGAACGTATCAGTACTGATTTCAAGGCCGCTACACCTCTCATCAGCGTTCAATTGTCCATCTTTACAATTTTCGTAAAGTGGATACTAATTGAGAAGAATATCAACTATTTAACCAGTTTTCAACAGAAATAGAATATAAGAATTAATTAAATATTAATTCCGCTTGGGCACGAGCTATACATACCCTAATAACAGGGGTCACAGTAATATGTGAATTTCCCTAATATAGAGTAAAAACAACAAAAACGTTAAAATACAAAGTAGAATACTTTGATGATAACGGACTATGAGTTTGTGTTGATTATTAGTTCCAAACAGTAATGAGGGAATTTCGTACTAACCAGCACTGTTTCATTGTAGAATAAAAATTGAATTAAAAATTAATTCTCATATTCTATTTCTGTTGAAAACTGGTTAAATAGTTGATATTCTTCTCAATTAGTATCCACTTTACGAAAATTGTAAAGATGGACAATTGAACGCTGATGAGAGGTGTAGCGGCCTTGAAATCAGTACTGATACGTTCTGCTAAAAACTGATTGGATATAAATAATAATATTTTCCAACACAAAAAAACTCTTAGTAATTTTGAATTTTCATTAATTCAATAAAACTGAACTTGAGCCTAATAATATTACTTTTCATATGGAATTCAATTTTGTTTTAGTTATATTTAAAACTCAAAATAAGTTGAACAAAACGGATGTAGTTAGCTATTTTGGGTATAAACCGAACGATGGAAAAAAATAGCTAAGGTGATGTTATTGACGGATGTGCTCTATGTAGAAAATTCGAGAACGAACGGGAGCCATTGATATCCACTAGCGGTCAGTCGGTGGGAGGGTTCTTGTTCTTCGGATTTCCTCTTGCCAATATAATAGTCATTCATAAATATTATTATAGACTCCCTAAGTTTATAATAAAGATGTGGATGGGAAGTTGATCTATCATAATATTAAAAGATGTTATAAAACCCCTTATAGATCAACAAAACTACGGAAATTAATTATTCAATCACTTAAAGCTTTAATCGTCTATCCCGGACAGAATTGGATAGACACACGCCTCTGTACCCTCCCTACCATTGACATTAGTGGCGCCAAATTTTATAGATACTAAAGTCCCACAAATGGTCTACTCTTCTATCATCCTCTCACATAGTAAGAAAGCTTTTAAACTTTTATCTTTCCATTCTAAAATTTATTAGCTTTTATTTACATAATTTTAAGACAATTCATTTCACGGTGTAAATATTAAGAAAACAATAAATGCAATACTTTCTATAATTCGACATAAACAATTCGGGTGATATATGATAAGAAAAAGGAAAATATTGTTTTTCTACATTATCTTACAAATGAAATTAGATAATTCATATAAATCAGTCTTATTTTGAAAAAAATGCATAAAGTAATAAAGTAAGTAATAAAGTAACCAAAATATCGGCAAGAATCAATAGTGATATGAAAAGCTAATCACAATCATGTAACTGAGAATTTCTTACAGCAACATATTGTAATCATGTATACTGAGATTAATTGTACGAACATGTATCCGGGGATACAACAAATTCAACATTTGTATTAAACTTGATATTGATTGGTTTTAATCTATAAACATTTTAGCAAAATACTTATATACATACATATATATTCACTCACCGCTCTTTTAAAACAATGTTTTCAGCAGCTTTTTGATGAGAACTCTTCAATCGCTGTGTTATATTTGCAACGGTGTTGTTATTGCTGTGAGTAAGGTTTTAATGGAAGAATATGTATATGGGTATTTCCATGCACTTAATTCTATTGGCTAAATTAAAGATTTAGAAAAATTCTATAAATACAATAAGATAATATCACTAAAGGTAAATTTCATAATGCCTGACATGCATTGAACTCTTTCTTTAAACTTAGGTAATTTTTTGACACTTGATTTTAATTATAAGGCATTATAAAACTTAAATTTAGTTTTTTTTTTTTGATTATTTTAATAAAGAAATTATTATAAATACACTGAAGTGAAATTGCTTATGTTTTTTAACACTCTGCATAACCAAGATGATGAGAATTCCACAGATTGGTTGTTGGGGCTTTTCGATGGCCTGTCTGGTCTAATATTACTTTCCTTTTACTGAACTACTAATGAAGATATTTTTTTGTATGTGGTGGCTGCTGATATTTATGTATGTTTAATTTTTTTTTTAATGATGCTTTCTGCTTATTTCTTCTTCTTCTCTTCGTTAATAATTGACTTTGCTTTTAATCAAATGTATGGCAGAGCCAAACAAAAAAGACACAGTGCTGGAATGGGTCTACCACGAAAACAATTACTTTTTACCGGCAAGACGAAAATTTCTTTTGTTGAAAATAAAAAACTCTTACTGGTCTTACTCATGCCAGTTTTGGTTACTGCCGATATTTCTTATTGGAATGCAATATATGCAATTTGGGAATATTCCATCTAAAAAGACAATCTTGTTTTTTCCCCTTTTTTATTATTTTTAGTTGATTTTCTTGTGGAAATTAAATTAGATTTCTTTTATTTAAAAAAAACTAATTGCGGTAACTAACAGTTATTCTTAAATTTTAATCTCTTGCTTTTTTTTTTGAAAAAAAAACTTTTCTTATTGAGTTCTGATAGATGTTGCTGAACTCGCAGCTCGAATAGGAAAGAATTCTGGCAGACTAAAATGTCTCTAACATGCCATCGTGTTCTCGAATTTTTAATTTTTTGTTTTTGTTGTTTTACTTTTGCTATCACAGGCTTGCATTTAAATCAATCAAACTAAAGATTGCTTAATAATTGTTGAAACCATTGGCTATAAGTTGGCAAAAATGACGAGCACTTTTAGTGTAAAAATGGCACTACTAATCCTAGCTTGAAAAATGTTACCCAACATGAACAAGTGAAATAAAATAAATTATTTATTTATAGTGTTTTATGATGAAATAAATAAGATAGATTATAAAGGAGCTCTTCTTCTTGAACGTTCTAATCCTACATAGAAATTATCATGAAATTATTTGTCCTAATTTAGGAATTTTCTCAGACATGAACCAAACATACATCATAAACCACCAATCAACCATCTGGCACTGTTACAATTGCTTAACCTGAATGTAACATTAACTCACTGTTAACAGTGGAGAGCTTTCTGTAATCGTTAACATCACAACAAAGGAATTCAACATAAGTTTACATCGGAATCCAAATGATCTTTTAGACAATAAATTGTATTATGAGCAGTGTCTATTACCCCATTTATACGCACTTCTTATTTGCAAATAAGAGTGGAAAGCGTTGCCGTATTACAAGCTATTTATTTATTTATTTATTCATCTACAGAATCATATTCTTACAGATTACTTATCGTGGTTAATTATAATATTTAAATAACAACAATTTGAACATATTATAACTTATATTAAAATTTAAAAGCGGAGTAAAGCTATTACATAAATGTAAGCATCTGGCAATTGGTTCATTATTTCCATAGTTCGTTCTAAGAATGCGTTCCTCGAACATACGGATATATCTCAAATCTCAAGGAGGGTTGTATATTTGCAAATAAGATGTGTGATGCTACCAGATGACTATATATTTACTGCGTGTCATTACAAAAAATATAACAATATTTCTGAATGATATTTGCGTATAAACAGTGAGTTAAGTTTTTGCAAATAAGAAATGCGTATAAACGGGGTATATGTTATATATAAATAATATAATATATACTTAATATACATGAAATCTAGGTATTTATATATAAACTAGAGATATATAAATCAAAGGTAAATCATATAAATACATGTTTAATTAGTAATACACGCGTATTTATAGATAAACAAAAATAATTGTAATACATACATATATATATATATATATATATATATATATATACATATGTATGTATATACATATAAAAACAATGTAGCATAGAAATGGAAAAAAAAAACACTTTTATACTTTTATACAATTATTATTTACATGAAACGAAATTTTGATGATTAATAGTAATGATGACACTTTCGTGCATTACAAACGGAGGCCGATTATTATTCAGATTGGCCTGCATAGGTGGAGAAATTACGGGGGTTATATTGCTAGATCGTTGTGTAGGGTTGCGATGAAGCAATGAGTGATGTTTTCCTTTGCATGTCTGGCAGGCGTATTTGCTTTTGCATGTTTTAGACCCATGAGAAGTCCCCAGACAATTTGTACATCGATTTTGTAGTTTGACCGTAGCATAGCGCTCTTCGATTGGCATTGCTAGGAAAACTGAACAAAATCTAACGGGATGAAATTGTGGGCAAAGGGCACATTTTTCCATCCTTCCTTTAGAAATATTAGTCTGGTAACTTTGAAGATTTTGCTTAGAAACCGAATTAGATTTATTCAGCTTAGCCAGATGCACTGGTTTCGAAGTGTTCGAACTCGCAAAAGTTGATCGAATATCAGCAACGGATTCTAATGTGTGAAATCGAGATGTCAGAAAACCATCCAGCTCCTTCCAAGTGGGCAAATCGGTTGTAGGCGGCAAAGATTGTTCCCATAAATTAAGGGTAACTTCAGGCAAGCAAGTCGAGCAGATATATACAAATATTGGATCCCAATTCTCGGTTTCAATTTGAAGCAAACGGAGATTGGTAATACAATCGCTGATGGTACGTTGCAGACGCCTAAGATCCGAACTAGTTTCCCGCGACATCGGTTTTATATTGAAAAGTGATTTCAATTGTGCGTTGATTAGGACCCTCTTGTTTTCATAACGATGCATGAGGTTCTCCCATGCCATAGCAAAACCTTCGTTGGTCATGGGACAAGTTTTGAGAAGCTCACGTGCTTCGCCTTGCGTCTTCCTCATCTAGTGGCACATTTTCTCTACGGGCGATAGACGTTTATTGTTGCGGTACAGGGCCGTGAACATATCACGGAATGTCGGCCAACATTTGTAGTCGCCATGAAAGACTTCAGTATCGCATGGTGGTAAGGAAATATGTGGGGTCATATCCACGTGTTGTTCCGCTGATGCAGAAGCGACGGTGGCCTGGGCCCGAATAGTGGCACTACGTTCTTGAATAGTTGCGCGGATATCGGTATAGGCCTCAAAGGTGGAATATAAACGGTTCTCTAATGCTGCCATTTCGATTTCATCCTTCATTGTTTCATAATTATCCAGCGCTATTTCGTAGAGTGTCTCGAAATTAGACCATAGCTTCTAAAGCTGTTGGTTTTGAGCCTCCAAGGTGTGAAGAGTGGGCATATCTTCTTTCAAGCCTTTAAAATAGCTTTGAAAACTCACCACGCGATCAGAAGCGCGTATTAAATTTTTTAACGCTGCCATTACAATGAAAACGTTCGGCGTGATTGATTGTTTGACAAGGTATGTTATGGGGGTTTAAAAGATCGTCACTGGTCTTACAGGTAACGTATATCGGGGGTTATGAAGATGTAAAGCAATCTTTAAAGGTGCTGAATATAAGCGACCTGTATATATGGGTGAAAACTTTTAAGAAAGTTTTCAGTGGTGCTTCGTATAAGCGACCAATGTATGGGGGCTATAAAGATTCAAAATAATCTTCAAAGGTGCTGATTATAAGCGACCTGTATATATGGGTGAAAACTTTTAAGAAAATTTTCAGTGGTGCTTCGTATAAGCGACCAATGTATGGGGGTTATATATTTTAAAAATAATGGGGGTTAGATATATTTTTAAAAATAATGGGGGTTAGTAATATGTGTTGAAAATAGTTAAATAAATTTTCAACTTAATTTTTTTTTTCACGATTTCATGTAGCGAAAAATATTTATTTAATGCTCTGACATGTGTGCGACGGGGGTTAATTATGTACGTAGGAAGTCTGTATTCAATAGTACATTTCGGTTTATTAATATAAAAATATAATTCGTTTTTCCTTTGGGTACTTGCGGTGCTGCCCTCGTAACCACCTGTTAATAAATGTTCTTATGTATCAGCTGTTGCGTATATTCTACTGACCTATTTATTTAACAGAAGTAAATGCAATCTTACATACAAGTATATACATATATGTATGTATGCTTTATTATTTTTTGTTGATCGTTCACTCGCTCTTGTGGTGAAAATATATCATCCACCAGAAGTAAATGTATTCATGCATACAAACGTATGTCTGTGTGTATGTTTTAGTTGTGAGCTTGATCGTTCACTCGCGTTGTAATGAGAAAAAAATCATCCACCATTTATACGTAAAGCATATCAAGTTGAGAGATTCTTGTTGGCATTTACTTTTAAGGGGCAACAACGAACCACAACATTAGTTGCTTTGGTAACTTTTATTTATTCATGCTGTTGGTATGTACTGCACATAGTGACGTGGTTAATGTCCCAGACAATCTTTATTTATTTCCTTATGTATGTATGCATATCTGTTGCGATGTGATTTGACATGTACATACATACATATGTTCTTGTTCAAGGGCAAATTCATCAGCTTATTTTTTTCCTTGATTATTTTTGTTTCTCTTTGTGCGGGAAATATGAATGTATGGTCTGCTTCGCAGGTATGTAGATACATACATACATATATGTATGTTTAATTTTTTTTTTTGTTTTGGACCGTTAGTGTTTTTTATAAAAAAAAATAGAGCACTAATTTAATACAAATGGACAGTTTTTTCGTTAAACTAACGTTTTACGACGAGACTGTACACACATGTTCAGAACGGGGTTTAATTGTCATTTATTACAAAAATGGCATATCTCACAAAAATGATGTTAGATCATTTGGGAAGAAAAAATGGAATTTGTTTGAAACAAAGGGGTTAAATGACGTTTATTTACCAAACGACATATCTCGTAAAATGAAATAAAGGGGGTTAATTGCCGTTTATTTCCAAAACGACATATCTCACAAAATGAAATAAAGGGGTTAATTGCCGTTTATTTCCAAAACGACATATCTCACAAAATGAAATAAAGGGGGTTAATTGCCGTTTATTTCCAAAACGGCATAAATATATAAAAAAAGGGGTTTTCCCGATAGCAAATGGGGGTGCCGGGTTATAGATGACCCTGATCCGGTTCGAAGGACCAAAATGTGCAGGTTAGACAATTTAAAATGTCTAATTAAAAATGAAGACTTACCGTTGACTTCTGGTTATGGATGTGGGGGTTCTTACTGTGGTAATAAAGCTGTGCTGTTGCAGTTATTCTTGCTTCTGTTGTTGTTGTAGGTGATTGAATCGTCCCTATGAACAAGTTAAATAACTTTGTGGGTATTAATGGGCTGATAGAAAATTCGAAACTCAAATTTTAATTACTAAGTATTTTATTTATTTCAATTAACGATATACTCTTCAAATATTAATATACACATGTATGTATGTATGTGGTATAAAAAGTTTTTATTATATACTTTGTTCTTGAGTCTTAAATATTAATTAATATTTATTTTTGTGTGTTTGAAACTGTTTAGTTTTTTAAAATTAATATTTTTGGGTGTACGCACTATATATTTTATTTCTTTTTTTTTTCTTTTGTTTGTATTTTCTGTTGAATCTTTTATTCTTACTTTCAAATTAATTTAAATTTTTTATTTATTAATACATTTGTTTCAATTGCGGTCTATGATGTTATTCGTCCCACGTATATTACAAGAAGCCAAACTCTTTTTCAAAAAACTCTTTCTTTCAGTTGCCCAGACGACAGAAAAAAAGAGAGAGGGGAAAAAAAAACTCGTTACAGAATAACGAACGCACAGGGTTACCATGCGTAAACATATCATTTTATCTAAATCTATTTTTCCTTTTAATGTTTTTAATCCTTTGTAACCTAATAATATATCAAAATCTTTTAATTCATCTGTTTCGTAAAAATCTAATATTTTATTAAATATTTGAGCAGTTTGTTTTTTTTTTCAAAATAGATGTACCGTGAATTGAATAAACCTTAACATTTTCTTTTAAATTTTCAGATTCGCTTAACTTAATTTCTGAATTTACATAGTTATGGGTTGCACCTGTGTCAACCAGTACAAGATAATCTCTACTACCGTCTGACAAGGCTAGACAAGGCAACCCGTGTCTTAGTTTAAATGCTTAAAATTATTTCTCTTTTTACTTACAATATTTGATGAATTTCCAGTTTCTACACACATGTCATCTTTGTCATCTTCCATACATAGGTTATTCACTTGCATAGCTTTTTGATGCTGGTAATTACCACTGGGTTCTCGTTGCCTTTTAGGTACATTGGAGTTGTAGGTACCTTGTTGGTTAAAACTCGATTGTTGCTGGTTATATTGTTGTTGTTGTGTTGATACGTTGTTGATCCAAGGTTTTGGTACAAACTGTCGAGTATTTCCTGATGATATATCCATTGGTTCCGGACGAGTATAATTCTGTTGATGATGATGTCCATGTTGCTTAAATGTTGTTATATTTGGACGTCTTTGAAATTCTTGCCTTGATTGATGCTTTGGACGAACATATCCTTCTTGTCTGGGCTCTTCATAACTTAGATTTAATCGTCTATGTTCATTATCATGCTCAATTGTTCTCGCAATTGCATATGCATGTTCTAGATCCTTAATTTGGTTACCATAAAGAGTGGATCTTATATAAGAGTTTTTAATTCCATCCTTAAATACTCTGACTGCTTCCTGAACAGCTTCTTCCATCATTATCTCAATTGTATTTTTTGGATGACCTGACATCGAAATTTTTGACGTGATGAGAGTCAGGGATCTGTTTATGTCATCATGATACTGGCTTAGAGTTTTATTGCCTTGTTGAAGTCTTCTCAATTCGTCTTGTAATACATAGATGGGTCTTTGATCTGCGTATGTGTAGTCTAAACGGTTTTTTATAGCCTCCCAATTAAATATTTTGTTGTGATTTATAAGGACATCTGATGCAGATCCTCGTATTTTTGTCTTTACTATTGATAAAGCTTCACAATACCTGTTTGAAAATTCATGTTGTTTTATTCCATTAATCAACCTTGAGACGTCTTCTCTCCATGATCGGTATTCTAGTTGATTGCCATTAAACTCAGGCAATGTTTTAAATACATCCAAATTAATTTGTTCCGGGGTATTATATGTCATCATAACGGCTCGTAAGGGTTGTGGTATGTTTGGTTGTAGGTTGGGTGCTTGATTTAATCTTCGTTCAAGTTCCTCATTTTTTTCATTCAATGATTGCATGGTTAGCTGCATACTTGCAATTTGTTGTATCAAAGCTTCCATGTTTATTTGTTGGTTACCAGGATTAGCCATATTTTCTTCTTCCGTTAATCTGTTATTATCGAAAACTTTTTGTCTTTGTTTCTTCATTAATTGTTCACCTTAATTTCTCTAATTTAAATTTTTTCTAGAGCACAAATTTACTTTATTGTGGTCAGAGTTTACTTAAATTTTTTCTGGAGTCTTGAGTTACTTTACAAGAGTCAGTTTTAGTATCCTTGTTGCGGCAAGGATGAATATCGTGGTCCGCCTCGTAAAGAATAACAATATATTATTCTCCTGGCAGGATCGCCAGTTAAGTTTTCTATTTATTATAGAATTAAAAAATAAATATTTTTTTCTGAACGACGTGCGCTCAACTTTTATTTATTTTCTCTTAATTCTAATGAGTATGTCTTAGTACACATGCTAATTCAAAATTGAATATTCTCGTGAATAGTTTGTCTTATATATTAACAGTGTTATTCATAAAAAATTCTTATTGTAGAGATAATATACACATTAGTTAATAATCAGTTTTTGTGTTATTACCCGGTAATAATAAACATTATTCACAAACGTTTAATAAAGCCAAATTAACTATTGTGTGATTTTTTCAGTTTTGTGATTCTGTGTTAGCAACATTGTTTCATTTTAATTGTCAAGTTATAATTAGTGTTGTGTACAATGACATAAGCAAGTAGTCTATAATGGTTTGAAAATGTGAAAATAATGTCATATAAATTTTATTTAAACAACTTAGAGTAATAGAGTATTGCTTATAATATTTCAAAAGATATTAAAATTTTTTAATATGTGTTGTATTGATATTGCTAGCAATGTGTTTTCATA
The DNA here is from genome assembly GCA_947311025.1 of Lypha dubia. Lineage (NCBI taxonomy): Eukaryota > Metazoa > Arthropoda > Insecta > Diptera > Tachinidae > Lypha > Lypha dubia. The sequence goes on from OX371263.1 coordinate 37,285,015, forward strand.
AGTTATTACAAAAGTATTCAAATACCGAGTTCGTCGCAATTGATTACACACCACTAATATGTTTGCTTTATTTATTTGGAAATGTTTTCAATCTTGTTGTGGTTGAAATGTGACAAATTATGCACAAAATCATGAAAAAAAGATGTAATAATATTAATATTTCAAAGAGCATGTAGAATTTAAGTTATGTACGCATGTGAACAAATATGCATGTACATGCATATATGTAAGTACATACAGACACATTTGTGTACATACATACATACGTAAACAATCATACATATGTATGTACATATGTACATATGTACATATGTATATATATTCACATTTATGTATTTCTTCTTGAATTTTCTTATTTTACGTACATACATACATACATATGTATGTAAACATTGCAGAAGGACTGGAAGAATCGGGAGAGTTGAAATATGTACATTATCTGCAAAATATTTCATTCAATAAAAAAATTATAGTTTTATGTACATATATAAGTATGTATGTATATTTTGTAAAATACTAACGAATGTCGAAATTATATTTATTACAATCATTACTTTATTCGAATCTTTTTTTATTTTCCATACTTTTTGAAGTAAATAGTGATTTTTTTACTTTAAAAAATGCAAATGTCAACTTATTAAACGGCTAAAGTAGCGTGATGCCTACAATAAAATTTTCGAGTTTATTAGCGTGTAATAACCGCGTCATAGTGCTATTAAACGTTTGTGAATACTACTTTAGCGCATTTTGCTTATTAGCCTCTAATAAAACGTTTGTGAATAACACTGTAAAAATGTAAGTATTGATAAGGATTAGTTACTCATCGTTATCAATATGTTCACAAGCTGTTTATTTCTTAAATTACTTTGTTTAGATATTTTATAGGTACTTATCATATATTCTTTGTTACATAAAATTGTGTTCTTATCATATATTCTTTGTTACATAAAATTGTGTTCTTATCATATATTCTTTGTTACATAAAATTGTGTTCTTGTCATAACTAAGTATGATAACATAATCCACTTAACTTAAGTGTTAAGTTGATTCAATTCAAGGTTACGAGTATCTTTCTTAAAAGATAAAATTTAAATAATCAATCTACATACTCGTGTACCTTAACTCGCGCACAAAACTCGTATCACTTATTGACGACCACTTACACAAAATTAAACATTGTCAAAGAGACAAACTTATATTAGACACAGTGGGACAAGCTGATCGTTTTTTGAGACAGAATAGAGACATATTAATACTTAACTCTAATAAAGGAAATATTACAGTGGCAATGTTAAAGAACGAATATGAGAATAAAATGAATAACATAGTTGGAGATCTATGTACGTATAAACGCCTTTCCAAAGACCCTACAAATGTTCTTCAAACTAAAAACAATGTTTTAGTTGAAAAACCCTTTAATATGCATCTCATTAGCCTGAATGAGAAGAATAGACTGACTACCAAAACTGCAACATCTCCGAGAATATATGGTTTACCCAAAATACATAAACCTGATACTCCGCTAAGACCAATTTGTTCTTCCGTAAATTCTCCGTCGTATGCGTTAAGCAAATATTTGGTAGATATATTAAAACATTTGACAAAAAGCTCTCTGTATAACGTGAAGGACTCGACAGATCTAAAAAACATAATTAAAAACTCCACGATCGAAGAATATGAAATCCTAGTATCCTTTGATGTGGTTTCACTATTTCCAAGCATACCGGTAAACCTTGCTATAAAAACTATAGAACAAAAATGGGGCATTTTAGAGCAACATACGGCGATTCCGAAGAGCGTATTAATAGAATTAGTGTCATTCTGTATAAAAGAAGGAAGATATTTTAAATATGGTGAGAAGTTTTATGAACAGAAAAAAGGAATGCCAATGGGTTCGCCTGCTTCACCAATAATAGCGGATATTATAATGGAGGAATTATTAAATGAGTCACTTGGGAAAATGAAACATAAGCCAAGACTATTAACAAAATACGTGGATGATTTATTTGCTATAGTTAGAAAAGATGAGTTAGACAACACCTTGAACATATTAAATAGTTTCAATAAACAAATCAAATTTACCATGGAAACGGAAATTGACCATAAGCTACCATATTTGGATTCAAGAATAATAAAGCAAGGTAATAAGCTGAAATTAGACTGGTACCAAAAACCAATGTGTACGGGCAGACTTATCAATTTTTATTCGCAACACCCGAAGAAACTAATTTTAAACACTGCTATAAATTTCATTGAGAGGGTCTTGAAAATCAGTGATGAGTCCTTTCATCCAAAGAATATAAACAAAATTAAAAACATTTTAATAAAGAACAATTTCCCAAAGAAAACAATTGACGATTTATTGAAGTATGTAGAACATAAATCAAATAATGTGAACAATAAAGATGAAAAACCATCAAAAATATACAAGTCAACAAACTACATCCCTGGGTTTTCTGAGAGACTAAAATACTCGGACATATATGACAAAGATAAAAATGAATTGGCTTTCAAAACCACGAACACGAATATGAAACTGTTCAGTGAAACAAAATCGAAATTAGATATTGGAGAAAACTCGAATTTAGTGTACCAAATAAATTGTGGTGGAGATGGGTCTAATTTATGCCAAAAAATCTACGTTGGTACTACTAAAACAAAATTAAAAACTAGAATGGCATCACACAAATGTGACATTAAATCATTAAATAAACCCTTGTCACAAAAAACAGCACTTGCGGCCCACTGTGCTGAAACCGGTCATAAGCCAAATTTTGAGAAAGTTAAAATATTAACAAAAGAGAAGAATTACAGAAAGAGATATATGCTTGAAATGTTACACATTTTAGATGTACCGACAAGGAAGAGATTGAATTATAAAGCTGACACAGAGAGATGTGCACAAATATACAGACATACAATAAATAAACACAGATCAAACTAAAATAAATAAACAAATAGGGAAATAACCATTTGTTAACTACTAAACTATCTGAGTAGAAGTAAAACTTTATTAAATTACAATATAATTTCAAAAAAAATTTTAAATTGTTTAAAATGTAAATATAAAACAATTTTATTTATAACTTTATATTTGTATATTTAAATTGAAAATTATCAAAATAATTATAATAATTTTTGGTGTTATGTGTTGTATATGTACATATTTTTAGATCCCCTGATGATGATCAACGATGTTGATCGAAATATTGGGAAATAAATAAACAGTAATTAACTAAAATTATTGTATTTTTAATGACCTCAAGCTGAACTAATTGGAATTGTTTAAGGATATCTATATATAGGTCAACTATAAATCAAACATTAATAACATTATACGGGAGGCACACCGCAAATTGTAGTCATAATGACTTTTTACAAAAATATCAAACAAAAATATGACAACAACACAATCAGCAGCATAAATAAATTTTCCAAGTACAACAAGAGCATTGCGAATCAAAAAACAGCAACAACTTTTCTTATCAAATGCAGACAAGCGGGCATTATTCCAAATTGCATACATAACGCAACAATACATATATATAATCTTTTCAATGTTCGTAATAAAGTACCAAACAATATAAAGAAAATTTTAAATAAACAAATTTATAACTTTCATATCAAAATATTAAAGATGATGATACAACAAAAACACAAACAAACAATTAATACTCAGAATACATTAAACGGTATGAAACAAAAGCTAACTGACATGCTAGATGAACAAGACTTTGAAAACCTAATGAATAGTGAGGAAATTATTGTACAAAGTCACTTACATAAAAAGAAAATTGTTCATATAAGAAAGCTCGAAAAGTTAAGAGAATCACAGAATAAAATGTTTAATATAAAATGCAACAAAGATTGGTTTATTAACAACACAAACACAGAAATACCACCAAACATACAGTGGCTTCTTTCACTTGGACCTAAATTTGCTCTACCAACGACAACAAAAACATTTCCTTTATTAAAATGCATTGGCGATGGAGAAGAGTGTATTAAAACAATTGAAAATAAAGAGCAACAAGAAATAGCGCGCACAAAACTCGGTATCACTTAAGCTAAGATCCCACTATCGGCGCAAACAGCACAATCTGCGACAATTTTTATCGTGCTATATCCGCACACATGTAAAAATATTGCACAATTAATTTTTGGGCGTTCCCATTATCGTCGCATATTGCCACAGTTTTTTTCGGCTCATATCGGCCAAATCTCAATTGCGACAATAATTGGTACAATGCGATCCCATTATCGTGCATTATTGGGCAAATTAAATCATGTATGTATTGTATGTACGAGTATGTATGTACGTATATGTATGTATATGCGTTTGTTTTTTGCTTGTTGGCAGATACAGTTTAATTTTCGGCATTTATTACAATGAAAAAGAGAAAACTGCTTTGGCCATATATGTATATTGTGTATATAATTAATATAGGAGTATTAATATGTATATAATAATAAAAAATTAATGAATTTTAATTGAATTTACTACTACGCAGCACGTACTTCTATTCTTGTTATTTTGTAAACAGATGTTTTCAGGGATGGTAAAATCGTTTTTTTTTTCTGTTCAACAGTACAAATGTTATATTAAATGTTTTAATATATATATAAAATATAACATTTTATTCGCACAAATACTTAGGAATATATGTTTTTAAAATATTATTACTTGTTATGGGTTAGCTAATTTACATATGTGCATTTCGCTGGTAGTTAAATATCAACTCATCAGTTGATCTTTACTAAAAACATGAATACTTGAGTAAAAGGTTATATTTTGTAAAAGGGAAGTTTGTTTTTATTTTGCCTTATTAATACTTTTATTGCCAACAAAAGGTTGTGTAACTGTATAAAAGTTATAAGAGAAGTAAACAGATTTATATCGAATGAAAAAAAATTATTTGTGTGATATTTTTAAAGTTTTTTAAAAGCAATTTTGCGTATGCTTTAGTAATTCGCAAACTTATTATTGCGAGTTTATGTATGAGAAGATGAGTTTTGGAACTTTTTAAATATGAATAGTAAATATCTACTGATGAGTTGGTATTAAGCTAACAACGAATTGCAAATACTCAAGAATTTGATTTTAAAATTTTTATTAATTTTTTGCATATATGTAGATTTGCTAACCCACAACAAATAAATAAAATTTAAATGCATAAAAGATAATAAAAAATTAATTTTGGTACAACTAAGCTGAAAAAAAATAGTTTTACAAGGTGTGCAATTTCAAAATTCGGTTTTCCAGCCCGTGTATCGGCACTGGTTGTCGACTGTGATCGGCGCACGAGTGGCCGACAAAAATCGGCGCATCAAGGTTGATTTTAATTGTCCATACTCAGCACAATTTCGGCGCAGATTGTCGCATTTTGAAAAATTGTGTGCGGTCACACTATCGGCACATGAATTGCGACGAAAATTGGTGCATTGCGCCGATAGTGGGATCTTAGCTTTACACAAAATTAAACATTGTCAAAGAGACAAACTTATATTAGACACAGTGGGACAAGCTGATCGTTTTTTGAGACAGAATAGAGACATATTAATACTTAACTCTAATAAAGGAAATATTACAGTGGCAATGTTAAAGAACGAATATGAGAATAAAATGAATAACATAGTTGGAGATCTATGTACGTATAAACGCCTTTCCAAAGACCCTACAAATGTTCTTCAAACTAAAAACAATGTTTTAGTTGAAAAACTCTTTAATATGCATCTCATTAGCCTGAATGAGAAGAATAGACTGACTACCAAAACTGCAACATCTCCGAGAATATATGGTTTACCCAAAATACACAAACCTGATACTCCGCTAAGACCAATTTGTTTTTCCGTAAATTCTCCGTCGTATGCGTTAAGCAAATATTTGGTAGATATATTAAAACATTTGACAAAAAGCTCTCTGTATAACGTGAAGGACTCGACAGATCTAAAAAACAGAATTAAAAACTCCACGATCGAAGAATATGAAATCCTAGTATCCTTTGATGTGGTTTCACTATTTCCAAGCATACCGGTAAACCTTGCTATAAAAACTATAGAACAAAAATGGGGCATTTTAGAGCAACATACGGCGATTCCGAAGAGCGTATTTATAGAATTAGTGTCATTCTGTATAAAAGAAGGAAGATATTTTAAATATGGTGAGAAGTTTTATGAACAGAAAAAAGGAATGCCAATGGGTTCGCCTGCTTCACCAATAATACCGGATATTATATATATATATATATAAAATATATAAAATACTTTTAATGGCAACCAGCGGTTGTCTAATTGTATAGGTGTAGAAAAGTAAACACATTCATGATGGAGAGTTATTGTTGTGTGTGTTTGAGAAATTTTTTAAAGGCTATTTTTATGCTTTGTAATTCACAAAAATATATTTGTGAGTTTTTGTATAAATAGATGAGCTTTGAAATTTTTTTAAACATAAAGGGTAAAACATCTACTGATGAATTGGTATAGCTACCAACGAAATATATATCTAGATATTGCTAACCCACAACAAATAGATGAGGTATGGGGCATGGGTACTTGAGTACATGCTCAAATAAATGTAAAAATTTTGTAACGGGGAGATTTGCTTTTCATTTTTGCCTTATAAAATACTTTTAATGGCAACCAGCGGTTGTCTAATTGTATAGGTGTAGAAAAGTAAACACATTCATGATGGAGAGTTATTGTTGTGTGTGTTTGAGAAATTTTTTAAAGGCTATTTTTATGCTTTGTAATTCACAAAAATATATTTGTGAGTTTTTGTATAAGTAGATGAGCTTTGCAATTTTTTTAAACATAAAGGGTAAAACATCTACTGATGAATTGGTATAGCTACCAACGAAATATATATCTAGATATTGCTAACCCGCAACAAATAGATAAGGTATGGGGCATGGGTACTTGAGTACATGCTCAAATAAATGTAAAAATTTTGTAACGGGGAGATTTGCTTTTCATTTTTGCCTTATAAAATACTTTTAATGGCAACCAGTGGTTGTCTAATTGTATAGGTGTAGAAAAGTAAACACATTCATGATGGAGAGTTATTGTTGTGTGTGTTTGAGAAATTTTTTAAAGGCTATTTTTATGCTTTGTAATTCACAAAAATATATTTGTGAGTTTTTGTATAAATAGATGAGCTTTGAAATTTTTTTAAACATAAAGGGTAAAACATCTACTGATGAATTGGTATAGCTACCAACGAAATATATATCTAGATATTGCCAACCCGCAACAAATAGATGAGGTATGGGGCATGGGTACTTGAGTACATGCTCAAATAAATGTAAAAATTTTGTAACGGGGAGATTTGCTTTTCATTTTTGCCTTATAAAATACTTTTAATGGCAACCAGCGGTTGTCTAATTGTATAGGTGTAGAAAAGTAAACACATTCATGATGGAGAGTTATTGTTGTGTGTGTTTGAGAAATTTTTTAAAGGCTATTTTTATGCTTTGTAATTCACAAAAATATATTTGTGAGTTTTTGTATAAATAGATGAGCTTTGAAATTTTTTTAAACATAAAGGGTAAAACATCTACTGATGAATTGGTATAGCTACCAACGAAATATATATCTAGATATTGCTAACCCGCAACAAATAGATGAGGTATGGGGCATGGGTACTTGAGTACATGCTCAAATAAATGTAAAAATTTTATTACAATATAATTTTAAAAAAATTTTTAAATTGTTTAAAATGTAAATAGGGTAAGTGTACCAGTAGTCGGCAGTTTAAGGCTTTCGCTTTTTTTAAATCTAGCGCCTTTGCACGTGTGAATAAGCTGTTGGATTGGTAGCTATTTAATACAAATCATTAATTTGTGTTGTTTTAGATCAATTATGCTAAATTTAAATATTTTTATTCTAAAATTGAGAAATTTACAGATTTTGTAAAAAAGAGCACATTTGCCTATAGTCGGCACCAATTTTCCACTTTTCGGCATGTTATGTTTCTATTGTCGGCATATCATATTTTAGTGAACAAAACAATACATTGAGATAGAAATCATACTGTTATTGATTAAAAATAAATTAGCTACGCTTCTACATTTGTTATGAGATCATGCAGGAACAAAGGATTAATTCTTGTTTGACCAAAAATTAAAAATATTACTACTAAATAATATTTTTGTACATTTCAGTCCTTGGAATTCATTGTTTGTACTTAATTGATATATTTAAGGTAAAAGCTAGGTATTTAATACCTATACATATGTTTTTGCATTCGAGGAGACTAATTCTATTAAAATCCATAACGTCATCGTATTGCATATTTTTGAATTCGGTGCATTTAAGGTGATACCACTGAGTCAGGTATCACACCCAACATTTCTTAGCTGATCATCTTCAGTATCCGAATCCAACACTTCAGAACAAGTGCTACATTTTTGCTTTTGCTTTGGTAATTTAAAGTTGACTGGCTTGATTCCTTTTTCTTTTTTTTTTGCCCTCCAGTTTTCGCTCCTTCACGCCTTCAGCTTTAGCAAAGTTTTCAGTTTCTTTCATCCGTATATAGATCCTACATGCAAGAACACTGGGGCTATAATTTTTGTTTTTAATTGTAAGGACGGTGATTGCTTTGGGAAGTAAAGATGATTTTCGAACAATGTTGATATCGATTATTCCGGGTTTCTAATTAGCTTTGTTTAGCTAATACTTTTGGTCAAATTACATGTTGGATAAGAGCTAATAGGATCAAATTATAAGGGAGCTACAAATTGAAAAACTAAGTGAGAGACGTTCAGCTGGTTGGAGAGGAGCACGAAATGTTTAGCTTTGCTTTGGTTTTGAAGAAGTTGGTGTTGAACAAAAGAGAACCGGTGATATTGTTTGTATGCCCACCATTTCCAAAACTCCTTCGTCATTAAATATATATGTCCCTGACTGTTCTGTAACGTTGCCTAAAATTTCGATATTTTAAATATTTTCTACATTTTTTAAAGCGCGAATCTCTTCAATAGCTACATTTGAATCAATCCCTATTTCAAGTAAACTACGGCTCATGAGGTTGATAATCTAAATGTCTTTATCATAATCCGTTGTTTCTCTGAACATTTTTAAGACCGTTTGCTATTTGTGCTAACGGTTAATAACACATTTAGTATAATCCGCACTATCAGGGTTAAATAGATAAAGGCCACACTTTCGAAACCCGTTCTTAATCGTTTCTTCCATTTTAAAATCCGAAAGAACCGTATGAAGAAGCGGATAAAAAGAATGGTGCAAACATTGCAGTATCCCTTTGGTGACAGTACTTTTCCAGTTTTGGGACACATGGAAACACTAGTTTCGTCCCTCATAGCTTCCGAAATGTAAAGTTTATTTTGTTCGCTCAAAAAGTTTTTTAATTCGGACAACCATTTTCTTAAAAAACACTTTCTGACCAGACGATCGCTTAAAAATGGTGTGGCTCGTTTGTCTTTATTAATAATTTCTTGAACTGTGTTCAGAAAATCGTCCATTTTAGTTGGAAAACCACATTTCACCAAATCATTACACCATTTTTCTTAACAATTTTCTTCAGCATTCCATAGAATGGTTTGTGGGCCGAATATTCGAGGACCCTCAAGAACGCGAACATGTAACATGTCTTGTGAAGTTGAACGTGGAACACCATATTTACCACTGAACCCTAATATGGAAATGCAGCTTACCCTTATTTCAGTCAGTGCATCTTGTAGAGACTGTTCCGAATATTTTTCTTTTGGTATTCATTTTTTAATTCAAATTAAATCTGAGACTAGTTAGTATTAAACTCAACATATTTTTGGCATTATAGTTAAACAAAACTAGTACAAAAAACCACTGCCGACATTAGGATAGCTATTGTCCTGTAGTCGGCAGGTTGTAAATAACTAATTTGAAACTATGCCGACTACTGGGTAAACTTATTTTAAACTCAATTTTTATATATACAATGGTTTGCAAATTGACGAATAAACAATTTTCTCAAATTTGAGTTAAATCGGAAGAATTGGCTTGTTTCCCAGTAGTCGGCATTGGGGTGCCTAACAATTTTTTTTGTTCCTAATGCCGGCATCCCTTAATATATCGGAAAAAAGCAATTTTTTTAAAAATTTACACTGTAATACTATTATTTAAGCAGATTTCAGCCTTTTAAAACCTTTTCCGATTAAAATATGCTAAAATTGACGTTTTTACATGCCTTACAAAGTCGGCTTAGCCACTAAATTTTTACTAAGAAATAAGCACTACCACACGTGTTGTAAGAGAGTCACTTACTAAAGCCAACGAACTCAATAAACTATGCAAATATGCTCAGTTTTGTTTTCTCATATATAATTCTGGGAGTATTTGTGAAGCTTATGTATTCTTACTTTAATATATTATCACTGGTATTCTTAGTTATTTGAGTTTAAATTTGAAAACTGCCGACTACTGGGACATGCCGAACTTAGGAGCACTTACCCTATAAAACAATTTTATTTATAACTTTATATTTGTATATTTAAATTGAAAATAATCAAAATAATTATAATAATTTTTGGTGTTATGTGTTGTATATGTACATATTTTTAGATCCCCTGATGATGATCAACGATGTTGATCGAAATATTGGGAAATAAATAAACAGTAATTAACTAAAATTATTGTATTTTTAATGACCTCAAGCTGAACTAATTGGAATTGTTTAAGGATATCTATATATAGGTCAACTATAAATCAAACATTAATAACATTATACGGGAGGCACACCGCAAATTGTAGTCATAATGACTTTTTACAAAAATATCAAACAAAAATATGACAACAACACAATCAACAGCATAAATAAATTTTCCAAGTACAACAAGAGCATTGCGAATCAAAAAACAGCAACAGCTTTTCTTATCAAATGCAGACAAGCGGGCATTATTCCAAATTGCATACATAACGCAACAATACATATATATAATCTTTTCAATGTTCGTAATAAAGTACCAAACAATATAAAGAAAATTTTAAATAAACAAATTTATAACTTTCATATCAAAATATTAAAGATGATGATACAACAAAAACACAAACAAACAATTAATACTCAGAATACATTAAACGGTATGAAACAAAAGCTAACTGACATGCTAGATGAACAAGACTTTGAAAACCTAATGAATAGTGAGGAAATTATTGTACAAAGTCACTTACGAAAAAAGAAAATTGTTCATATAAGAAAGCTCGAAAAGTTAAGAGAATCACAGAATAAAATGTTTAATATAAAATGCAACAAAGATTGGTTTATAAACAACACAAACACAGAAATACCACCAAACATACAGTGGCTTCTTTCACTTGGACCTAAATTTGCTCTACCAACGACAACAAAAACATTTCCTTTATTAAAATGCATTGGCGATGGAGAAGAGTGTATTCAAACAATTGAAAATAAAGAGCAACAAGAAATAGCGCGCACAAAACTCGGTATCACTTACAGCCATACCTAAACAAGAGCGGAAAGCGGAACGTTTTCTACCGCGTAGCGTTAATGCTGACATATCATACCTAAACAAGAGCGTCAACGCTTTTTCATAAAAACAGGGTTATTACAAAATATATAACAACCTTAATTATAATAGTATACCCATAACCTAATAATACATGCATCTCTACAACAAACACAAAAAAAAATTCCTCTGAAGTCAAAAGTATAAATGTGTATGTGTGTATGTTTCAACCTGTGACAAAAATATAAATAAAAATTATTCATTCAAATACGAAAAAATAAATACAAATCAAAATTTAACACTTGAAATAAAAAACAAGTAATATACAAGAATTGTCAGCTGGGCTTGTAAGACTACCTTATAGTCATTGTATCATGAGTGCTTGTCTTTTGCAGCTAACTTCACTATTAAACGCGCTGTCAAAATCGGATTTTCCAATTGCAAAATTTTGCCGCCGCGTTACCGCCGCGTTATTTCGGGATGCTCCATACCAATTGTATGGGCATGAGAACTTTTGACAGCTAAAAAACGCTTGCCGCTCTTGTTTAGGTATGGCTGTTATTGACGACCACTTACACAAAATTAAACATTGTCAAAGAGACAAACTTATATTAGACACAGAATAGAGACATATTAATACTTAACTCTGATAAAGGAAATATTACAGTGGCAATGTTAAAGAACGAATATGAGAATAAAATGAATAACATAGTTGGAGATCTATGTACGTATAAACGCCTTTCCAAAGACCCTACAAATGTTCTTCAAACTAAAAACAATGTTTTAGTTGAAAAACTCTTTAATATGCATCTCATTAGCCTGAATGAGAAGAATAGACTGACTACCAAAACTGCAACATCTCCGAGAATATATGGTTTACCCAAAATACACAAACCTGATACTCCGCTAAGACCAATTTGTTCTTCCGTAAATTCTCCGTCGTATGCGTTAAGCAAATATTTGGTAGATATATTAAAACATTTGACAAAAAGCTCTCTCTATAACGTGAAGGACTCGACAGATATAAAAAACAGAATTAAAAACTCCACGATCAAAGAATATGAAATCCTAGTATCCTTTGATGTGGTTTCACTATTTCCAAGCATACCGGTAAACCTTGCTATAAAAACTATAGAACAAAAATGGGGCATTTTAGAGCAACATACGGCGATTCCGAAGAGCGTATTTATAAAATTAGTGTCATTCTGTATAAAAGAAGGAAGATATTTTAAATATGGTGAGAAGTTTTATGAACAGAAAAAAGGAATGCCAATGGGTTCGCCTGCTTCACCAATAATAGCGGATATTATAATGGAGGAATTATTAAATGAGTCACTTGGGAAAATGAAACATAAGCCAAGACTATTAACAAAATACGTGGATGATTTATTTGCTATAGTTAGAAAAGATGAGTTAGACAACACCTTGAACATATTAAATAGTTTCAATAAACAAATCAAATTTACCATGGAAACGGAAATTGACCATAAGCTACCATATTTGGATTCAATAATAATAAAGCAAGGTAATAAGCTGAAATTAGACTGGTACCAAATGTGTACGGGCAGACTTATCAATTTTTATTCGCAACACCCGAAGAAACTAATTTTAAACACTGCTATAAATTTTATTGAGAGGGTCTTGAAAATCAGTGATGAGTCCTTTCATCCAAAGAATATTAACAAAATTAAAAACATTTTAATAAAGAACAATTTCCCAAAGAAAACAATTGACGATTTATTGAAGTATGTAGAACATAAATCAAATAATGTGAACAATAAAGATGAAAAACCATCAAAAATATACAAGTCAACAAACTACATCCCTGGGTTTTCTGAGATTAAAATACTCGACATATATGACAAAGATAAAAATGAATTGGCTTTCAAAACCACGAACACGAATATGAAATAATAAGATAACCAAATATTGAAAACAACCCTAAACATAATGAACATATTTTTAGAATAAAGAAAGTACTATAAGACAAAGAATGTTAGTATTTAAGATTATCATGTTTTTTAGAACAATAGAATAAAGAACTATGATAAGAAAATAATGTTATATTTAAGAAAGATGTTTTGTAAAAATAGTTAGTTAAGAATAAGTAGTGAAGACGCATAGTCGTCGTTATATTTTAAATTCAAATTAATATTAAAATAAAAGACACCTTGTGTCAAAAATATTTTTTTATTTAACTAAAAAGGTAAAACTTTAATTGGCGATCCTGTCAGGAGGATAATAAAATTATCCTTTAAAAGAGCGGACCAACTTTCTTGTCGCAGCAAGGACTCAAAAATATAAAATTCTTTATATAAAGAAAATTTTTTAAAACACAATCTTCATAAGAAGAGATTTAATAAAATATAAGTGCAAAATTACCTACATGTGATAGTGTTAAACATAAAACTAGTGCTAAATAATTAATAAAAAGTAAACAGTAAACTTTATGGAAAAAAAGACAATCAATTTTCGACAGCACACGGCCTTTGGAAACGTTAGAAGAAGAAGTAAATATCAACATGGCCAACAACGTGGAAATTAGTGTCCTGACCCAACAGATGGCAGCACTACAAGTTGCTTTGCAACAACTCACTGTGAGTCACGCAGCTGAGGTAAGTGAGTTAAAGGCTCAGTTGGATCAATTTGGAGTGAATCCTCTAATAAACAACCATCCACGACCTGCACCCTTGGAAGAAATTTCCACAATTATAACTGATGTTAACGAAGTAAAATTAGACGTTTTTAAATCCCTTCCTACATTTGATGGGGATATTACAAAATATCGGGTGTTGAGAGAAGATACATCACGAATGATGCGAAGTATCGAACCATTGAAAAATACTAGTATCTACTCTCAAGCACTACAAATAATAAAAACAAAAATACAAGGAGCAGCCGCTCAGGTTTTAGCTAATCATGGCACTATTTTTAATTTCGATGCAATCAGAGACAGGCTAGACTACACATATACCGACACACGTCCATTGTATGTCCTACAAGAGGAAATGAAGCGATGCTTCCAAGGAAGGAAAACATTAGAAGAGTTCCATGACGAAATCAACAGATGCCTAAGCTTAATTATTTCAAAAATATCAATGGCTGGGTATGGAAGAGAAGCTATAAATGCTATGACGGAACAGACAAAACAAGACTCTATTCGAGTATTCATAGCAGGAATAAACAACACGTTCGTACAATCTACATTATATGCAAATGCTCCAGTGGATCTAGAACATGCATACACTATTGCCCTCACGATAGAACATGATAGCAGGCACCAAAATTTACAATTTTCATATGAAAATAGAAACCCACAAAAATTACAAACGAACGAGAATCGATTCCTGAAACAACAATTTCAACCAACTCCAAAATACCAATTTCAACAAGATCTCAAACCAAGACAACATTTTAATGACAACCGATTCCTGAGACAACATTTTCAATCAATTCCAAGATACCAACATCAACAGGAATTTAAACAGAAACAACATTTCAACAATTTTCAACCACAACCGCAGCCCATGGATGTAAGTTCTGGGAACACAATTCAACGACAACCCACACACTTTAACTTACAACACCATAATCAACAATCTTGGAAACACCAAGGAGAAAACAGTAGTAATTATCATACGAGGAAACAACAAATAATCAACCACTTAGCACAAAAATTCGATGACAATTCCAGCATGTATGCAGAACCTGAACAAACGGTAAATAATATTAGATTAGATAATTCAAACTAATAAACGGGTTGCCCTACCTTGTACTAACTAGTGAATTAACCAATAAGAAATATAATATTTTAATTGATACTGGTGCAACCCATAATTATATAGATATTAAGTGTGATTCCTCAGATAGAATAATAATTAAACCTGTAGCAATGAAGACTATACATGTTCATTCAATAATAAATACAAAAAGAATATTAAATTAATGAGTAAAGAAATAACATTTTTTGAATTAGAAAATATTGAATCCTGTGACATGATTCTAGGTGTAGAAGGATTAAGAATGTTAAATGCAAATGTGAATCTTAGGGATATGACCTTAGCCACCATAAGTAGTGACAATCAGCCCAAGTTAAATTACATTGTAGGAGAAGAAAAATACAAACAGGAAATAGACAGAATGATGAAGGAAAATAATGGCATAGGACCATTACCTTTCACAACAACTATTGAGGCCACAATAAGAACAAAAAATGAAGAGCCAATACGGACAAAACAGTACCCATATCCCATAGCGGATAACGATTTTGTAAATTAAGAAATTATTAGACGAAGGAATTATACAGAGAAGTAATAGCCCATACAACTCTCCAATATGGACAGTCCCAAAAAAAGGTATAGATGAACAGGGAAGACCAAAAAGACGAATGGTTATAGATTTCCAGAAACTAAATGCTAATACAATTAATGATAGGTATATTATCCCGGATGTGAATATGACCATACAAAATTTAGGTCAGGCTAAATATTTCACTACTTTAGATTTGGAATCTGGCTTCCATCAGATAAAAATATCTAAAGAAGACAGGGAAAAAACAGCTTTCTGCGTAAATGGCGGAAAATATGAATTTTTCCGTATGCCCTTTGGATTAAAAAACGCACCTTGAATTTTTCAGAGAAAATTTGCATATGTTTACATAGATGATGTACTCATATTTTCTTCATCACTTGAGGAACATATGGAACACATGAGAATAATATTTGACGCATTAAACAAAGCCACACTGAGAGTTTCTGACGAAAAATCAAAATTCTTTCAAACTGAAGTTGAATACTTAGGGCACATAATAAAACATAATAAAATTGCCACGAATCCGGAAAAAATTGAAGTAATAGAAAAATACCCCATTCCCCAAACATTAAAAGACTTAAGAGGATTTTTGGGTATGACTGGATATTACAGGAAATTTGTAAAAGGGTATGCTAGTATAACCAAGCCCCTTACAGTCCACTTACGAGGAGATAATGGACAAATAGGAAAGAATAAAAGCGCTAAAACAAAGATATAATTATATGATTCCGCAATAAGAGCATTTAATAAATTGAAAAATTGTTTAAAAGAACAGGTTGAACTAATCCAACCAGATTACTCAAGACCATTTGAATTGACCACAGACGCTTCCAACATAGCTATTGGAGCTGTACTTAGTCAATCAAAAAAATCTATATTTTTCCTGAGTAGAACATTATACAAAACTGAGGAAAATTATTCGACGAATGAAAAGGAGTTATTAGCCATTATTTGGGCGTCCCAGAAACTTAGAAACTATATATACGGTACAACAGATTTAACTATCTATACAGACCACCAGTCCTTAACTCATGCTATATCTAAGAAAAATCCAAATCCAAAATTAAAACGTTGGAAATCAATAATCGAGGACTTTGGAGCAAAATTAGTATATAAGCCAGGACATCAAAATGTAGTAGCTGATGCCCTATCAAGACAACAGATTAATGCCTCATCTATAGACACTGTACATTCAGCTGAAAGCTCGTTTTCAGAAATTATTAAGCAAGTAAAACAACCACTAAATGCATACGGCATTCAAGTCGAGCTTGTACCAAATAATAGAATAAATGAAACACGAACTCGTACGATATTCCAAAACAGAGTTAGACACACTATAAACTTTACAAATGAACAAAACCTTATACTTGAATTAAGAAAAATACTACAACAGAATAAAACGACCGCATTATTTACCACAAGAGAAAAAATGTATGCACTAAGCCCCATTATTACAAATACTTTCAATGGTGTAAACTTTGTATATACACCAACAAAACTTATTGATGTTCGAGAAGACGAAAAACAAGCAGAACTAGTAAAAAAAATACATAATAGAGCACATAGAGGCTATAAAAACAACATACAGGAGATACTTAAAAATTACTATTAGCCAGAAATAAAACAACAATGCAAGGCATTTAACAAAAAATGTACACCTTGCCTATATGGTAAATATGAGAGAAACTCAACCAGAGAACCATTGGGAGATTCCGACATTCCAACAGAGCCAGGCCAATACATATATATGGACATATATTTTAATGACAACAAAACATTTCTAGTCGCCATTGATAAATTCTCAAAATATACTACTTTAAGAGAAATTGACTCAAGAGAACGCATGGCTGAGAAAATTGAAGAAATTCTTACAAATAATTATCCAAACTGTGCACGATTGATGACTGATAATGAAAAATGTCTAAATACACCAGCAGTAAACATGATGTGTATAAAATACGGCATAAAAAAGATAGAAACCCCAGTCTATAGATCGACATCAAACGGACAAGTGGAACGCGTACATAGTACAATTTCCGAGCTAGTAAGAATATTTAAAATACAAAACGAATCAACAATAGCTGAAGAAATATACAAAACAATCAGAAAAATAAATAACACTATACACACGGTCACGGGACAAAAACCAGTTGACATTTTATTCAACAAAATAAAATACGACAAAAAACTCATATACGAAAAACTAAAAAAAGCATCAGTAAAAACACTCGAAAGACTAAACCAAGGCACAAAACATCGAATCTTTTCACCAAATGAGCAAATCCTAGTTAAAATTAAGGGAGTAAGAAAGAAAAAAGACGCCAGATACATTAAATATATTGTAAAGGAAGACCGTGAGGACACTGTCTTAACCACAAGGGGGAAGATTGTACATAAGGATAATATTAAAAACTATACTATTAATAATGATGATCATCTTCCTGATATTACTTGTAGTGGTCACACCAGAAATCAAGGGAGACGTAGAAATTAAAAATTTAAGCGGACAAAAATACATCTTAACCAGGACTGATGACGTTTTTCTTTATAACGAATATTTAACTAAATCCTTAAACCTAGACGACATAAAGGAAATAATAGATCAGTTCCCATAACAAACATTCTAGAATATGCAGACATACATATAGCCGGGACAGGAGATCTATTTGTAGCTATCTATAAATATCCTATATTAAATAATGACTGTAAATTTTTCAAAATCACGCCCATAAGTTTTAGGCACGGAAAAATAAAAACAGATGATGAAATCGCTCAGTGTGATAAAAACTATGTTAGAGTAAATCTCTGTAAGAATTATTTAGGAAAAAACATTTGTAGGACAAATGAGACAGACACATGCATACTTCCACTACTAAATAATAGAAATACACTGAGAAGAAAATACAATGATTTTTTTAACTATGTGTCTGGTTAATTTTTTCATGGTAAATGTTTGATTACGAAGCCAAAATAACGTTATATAATGTCAAATGTACATGAAAAATAGTTGAGTTAACATTAAAAAAGGTTGGCTTTTTCGGGAGAGAGGCAGAAAAATGTGCGAGATATGCAAAAATTCAAAGCTCAGTCGGTTTTTTTTGTGATCGAAGTTTATGAACTGCTTTGTGTTACACGAAGTTGAAACGAATGCGAATGCGCTCTCTCAAAAATCCAACACCAAATGGTAGCTTGTCTGCATGTCGAGCTGTGAAGAAGCTTCAGTTGGTGTTGAATAGTGAAAGTGAGTAGTGTTGGTGTCGGAATCTGTTTGTTGGTAAGTTAGAAATTTTAATATGTTATAATATTAGTACAGCAAGGCGATTTCAGAAAAGTGTAAGATTCTGCGTTAAAAAGTGAAGAAATATGTACACGCTGTCGCATTAACGGTACATGACAACCAGAAATAAGGAGAAAAAAACTAATGTATATGTACGTGTGTATATGTGGTCTTCTTATCGTTGCTTGTGCACTTGTGGCTGCTACGCCGTACTTATGTACGTTGGTGTTGTTGATGCTAAGTTGAAAGTGTAAAGAGTACATGCATATTTTGTTAGAAGTGTTACCTACATATCGCACCCTAAATACAAAAGAGTCACAACTCAAATTTCCCAAATATTCGGGAGAAGCAAAAAAACTGTTTATGTAAGTATGTACAAATAGTTGCAATATTAAAAAAAATCAGTTCCATTATGAAAAAGTTATTTTGAAGAATGTTTTGCTATAATTGTTTTAGTTTTATATTGTGTTTTTGGAAATAAACCACAAACTTTATCACTTTTTACAGTTATAGAGGCACAACTCAAAATAACACCATAACATAAAAATATACATAACGGTATTTATTCAGTTAAAGAAGATAGTGATGAGTCTGAAATTTTTATAGTTAGAGATGTTTACTGTAAATAATTTATGGAAAAAAATACATTTTGGAAAATTTTGAATTGTGACTCTTTTGTATTTCGGGTGCGATATATACGAATATTTTCTAATCTTTTTGTTCTTTTATCACAGGTGTTCGTTTTTCGGTGGCTGTTCGTGCTTAAACCTTTGGTAAGTTGGGCCAATACAATACCTTGTTAAGGAAATTAAATACCTCGAAGAAGTTGGCTTGGATATTTATGTGAATGACACATAATGACACATGACTCGGTTTTAATTAATTGACGTTATCCCCAGCGCACTGTATATACATATGTACATATACTTGTAAATATAATAAAAAATAAACTTGTAAAAAATTCAATTTTTCTTGTTTTATTCAAATATTAGTAGGTAAATTTTTATATCAACTATGTTTCTGCTAACCGACGAAAATAACAGTTTTCATGGTTAAAAAAGTTAACAATGTATTGTTAAAACAACAGTAATCATATTAATATCTACCATTTTCATGGTTAAAAAATTCAACCACGAAATAGTTAAGTTAACTATTATTATTGTTAAATACCAGTCAACAAGAAAATGTTCAAATTAACCTTATATAACGTAGACTCCAAATCATGTTTATTTATGGTTAAGTTAACCTTATATAAGGTTAATTTTTTTCTCTGTGTAGTAAATGCGAAGTAATAAAAGAATATAATAATGCATTATTAGAAATTGATGAAGGTTCCATATTATTGGATGGTACTCATCAAGTCGACAATATTACTGCCACAGGTATAACATTAGTAACGTATACTGACAAAGTTAAAATAGACAATATCACTTATAGAAATATACATGACAGACTTATAGAAGCAATCCACACAAAACATGATGAGGATTTTGAAATCATAAAAATACTAAACTCAGATCGTGAAAACGCATTTAATAATATAGATTCATTAAAAAAATTAATCATACCATATGAAGAACATCCTATACGTTCAATTTTTTATACGATAATCTTCATAGCTATAAAACTTGGTATAATTTACATTGGGCTTAAAATTTTTAAATATTTATTAATATATAAAAAAACCGAACTAGAACAAAACTTCAAAATTTATTACAAACAACAGGTAGAAAAAATTAATAGAGATCGGGACGCTCTCGTTTAACCCAGGGGAGAGTTAGCGACGTTCATATAGTTAACGATGCTCATGTATAAACTTGTTTCTTTATTCTCTATTATATTGATAAAAATATGTATGACTAATATTCTTCTAATAACAAATATAAGATAACGAGTAAAATTCTCATAGATGATAAGGAAGTAATTATTGTAAACAACCTTAAATATTTAAAAACGTAACAAAGACATAATATTGTAAATTCATGAAATAATAAGATAACCAAATATTGAAAACAACCCTAAACATAATGAACATATTTTTAGAATAAAGAAAGTACTATAAGACAAAGAATGTTAGTATTTAAGATAATCATGTTTTTTAGAACAATAGAATAAAGAACTATGATAAGAAAATAATGTTATATGTATTTAAGAAAGATGTTTTGTAAAAATAGTTAGTTAAGAATAAGTAGTGAAGACGCATAGTCGTCGTTGTATTTTAAATTCAAATTAATATTAAAATAAAAGACACCTTGTGTCAAAAATATTTTTTTATTTAACTAAAAAGGTAAAACTTTAATTTGCGCGATCACGCTCTCTGAACATGTTAAATAGTGATCAAGACACAACAACAATTGCACCCATTAGCAAATTTGTCAGCTTAGCTGTACAAACAAACAAACAAATAATAACAAGATGACCAACGTGAACAAAATTGTTGATCCAGTGAGTGAAATAAGTATTAATAAAATTCAAACAGGTATGTATAGATACATAACCGTGTCCCAAATCTGCTCAAATTGTGTCAACGGCAAAAGTTCCTAAAGATGGAAAAAATATTAAAAATGCCGAAAATCGTTTCGACATTTTAACTGAACAAGGTGATAAAGACACAACTACTACAAGTTCGCGTAAACCACTACCGATATACTTACGAGAACAGAACTCCAACTTTCTGGTAAAAAGTCTTATCTCATTAATTGGAGAAAATGAGTTCTATGTAACTCCAATTAAGCGCGGCAAAATCAACGAAACGAAAATTCAGGTAATTAATGAAAATAATTACCGAAAAATAGTTTCAGAACAAGCTAATAAAAAATTTTTATACCCTAGTATTTTAAAAAGCAACCAGAGTACGGCGAAAAAACCGTAAATGTAAATGAAGATTCGGGGTATAGTTGTAGTCGCATTGAAGCCTCAATTGAGAGCTTAATACAAACAGTATATACATTTATTCTCAACATGTCCAGTATGATGCAGGAAATGTTGAAAATGCAGTCTACCTTGTTGCAGGCTGTTTTAAAGAAACCATGAACTTAAAAATATGTTTTTGGAACGCAAACGGCATCTGCCAACATAAAAACGAAATAGAGTATTTTCTTCTTGATAATTAAATCGATATAATGCTTATCTCAGAAACTCATTTGACGTCTCGAAGCTATTTCAGAATTAGTGGATATAATTTTTACGACACAAAAGGATCCTCGAGGTAGAGCTTGTGGTGGCTCGGGAATTCTAATAAAACCGCGATTAAAACACTACCCCTGTTGAATGATTTATGTGAAGATTATTTTCAAACAACGAACATATGCATTGAAAATTACTATCAAAAACTTGTAATATCATCTGTGGTCAGCCAACATATTGGCCAACAGATCGACAAACAAATTCCTGATGTTATCGACTTGGAATAGCGAAATGTGTACCCAGCGAGATGGGTGTGGTTGAGGCATCTTTGCACTTATCTTCAGATCACTCGCCTACAATTGTCACTATTTACTCACATAAAACTGCAACACCAACATATGATTTGCCGATGACATCTGCACGTATTAACTGGCTGAAATACAAAAAATATTTGAGTGCTCATTGCTCGGAAAGAATGCCGCTGAGAACACCTTCTGACATAGACGATTCTCTCCGGTTGTTTAAAGCACACGTTAAACAAGCTGCCTTTAGTGCTTCTTCAAATAAAACTAATCAACAATTAAAATTCAACACTATTTTTTCTGCAGATATAGAAAGGCTGTTGACTAAAAAGCGGAGAGCTCGACGAGAATGGCAACGCTACAGATCGCCTCAGCTAAAATTAAGGCTTAAGGAGTGTGCCAAGCAGCTTAAAAAATTTGGCAAACGCAAAAACCAGCTTCCCTTCAAAAATTTCTCCAAGAGCTAGATGCAACAATATAAACAGACTATTCGCTGTGGCGTGCAGCCAGAGGACTTAAAAGGCTGGTGATATGCAAACCTCCCTTACGAGATTCGAATGGTGACTGGGCAAGAACTGATGCTGACAAATGTTATCTATTAAGCACTTAGAAAAAGTATTTATCCCGAATATTTCTGCTGATATTGTTGAACTGCCACCAATCGTGTCTTTACCAGAAATACCACTAAGATTTAGCATTGTGGAGATTGAAAAGGCCATTACTAGTCTCAACACCAAAAAAGCCCCAGGAGTCAACAAAATAAGTAACAAAATGCTTTAAGAGTTGCCTTCCATTGCAAAAAGAATAATACTATTCATTTTTAACAGTCGATTCAGTTTCAACTTTTGCAGTGTACAGACGCGTTTTTATAATCGTCGCAACTGAATATTAAAAATTTATTGAAAGAAAATTCACAAAAAAAAAAAAAATATACAAAAACAAAACATTAATTAAACAGTTATCTTACTGGCTTTATTTTATTTTTTGCTTGTGTGTAAATACATAAATATTTGCATACACCAACTCATAAGTGAACACAAAAAAGAGAACTCTAAATGAGTTCACCTTCTAACAACAACAATAAACCTACAAGCAGTAGGAATGTACAATATATAACTTTGGTTGCTAACGACGACAAAAAAAATGAAGTAAACACAAACCTGAATTTAACAGAAAACACAAATACTCGTGCGCGATCATTATCTCTGAACATGTTAAATAGCGATCAAGAAGCAACAACAATTGCACCTATTAGCAAACTTGTCAGCTTAGCTGTACAATCAAACAAACAAACAATAAATACCCAGGTGACAAATGTGCACAAAATTGTAAATGCAGTGAGTGAAAATAGTGATAATAAAATCCAAACTGGTATGGACAGATACATAACTGTGCTAAAAAGGGGAAGAAGTCCCAAATCAGCTGATATAGCGTCAACGGCGAAAATGCCCAAAGATGGGAAAAATAATATTAAACATTCTGAAAATCGTTTTGCGATTTTGAATGAACAAGTCGATGAAGACACAAGTACAACAAGGTCCACTAAACCACCGCCGATATATTTAAGAGAACAGAACTCCAACTTTTTGGTAAAAAGCCTTATCTCATTAATTGGAGAAAATGAGTTCTATGTAACTCCGATTAAGAGTGGCAAAATCAACGAAACTAAAATTCAGGTAGCACGAGAAAATAATTACAGGAAAATTTTCTCAGATTTTGAGACTAAAATCAAAAACTTTTATACATATCAACTGAAGAGTGCTAAAGGCCTAACAGTAGTTATAAAAGGAATAGATTCAAGCGTGGATCCGGAAGAGGTAAAGTCTGGCCTTGAAGATAGTGGCTTCAAAGTGACAAATGTTTTAAACATTAAAAACAGGGAAAAAATCCCCCAACCTATTTTTAGAGTCGAGCTACAGCCAGGCGACTTGAAAATTAAAAAAAATGAATCGCACCCAATCTATAGCTTAAAATACTTATTGCATCGAAGAGTTACCGTTGAGACGCCACATAAAAAAACTGGACCTATCCATTGCATGAACTGTCAAGAATTTGGCCATACCAAAACTTATTGCAAGTTGCCTACCGTTTGCGTTGTATGTGGCGAGTTACACAGTACCGCTAACTGTGACAAAATAAAAGGTGATACCAAAGCAAAAATATGTAGTAATTGCGGCGGAAACCACACTGCCAACTATAGGGGCTGCCCTCTTTATTCTCTTTTTAAAAATTCGTCTAACAGGAAAACAAATGCTACTCCCGCTCAGCCCAACACTCCTTTAAACTACCCACCGTTACCTCAACCGTCGTCTAGCCATAACCAATACTCAAATGTTTTAAAGTCTAACACGACTCTTACTCACCAAAAACCTAATAGTCAATTTTCATACGCTAATATTTTAAAGAGTAACCAGATTCCGGCGCAAAAAACTGTACCAGTAAATGAAGAATCAGGGCATAATTTTAGTCGTATTGAAGCCTCAATAGAGATCCTTATACAAACAGTAAATACATTCACTCTCAACATGTCCTGTATGATGAAGGAAATGTTGAAAATGCAGTCTACCTTGTTGCAGGCTGTATTGAACAAACCATGAACTTAAGAATCTGTTTTTGGAACGCAAACGGCATCTGCCAACATAAAAATGAAATTGAATATTTTCTTCTGGATAAACAAATCGATATTATGCTTATCTCAGAAACTCACTTGACGTCCCGAAGCTATTTTCGAATTAGTGGATATAATTTCTACGACACCAAGGATCCTCAAGGTAGAGCTTGTGGTGGCTCTGGAATCCTAATAAAAACTCGAAAAAAACACTACCTACTAAATGACCTTCGTGAAGAATATCTTCAAGCAACGAACATCTGCATTGAAAATTTTTATCAAAAGCTTGTGATATCATCTGTTTACACTCATCCCAGGTTTTCAATTTCAGAGAGTCAATATACCGCATTTTATACAACACTGGGGTCCCGTTTTCTAGCAGCTGGCGACTACAATGCTAAACACACTTTTTGGGGTTCACGTTTAATCAGTCCTAAGGATCGTGTTTTGTTTGACACAATTTCAAAAATGGGTTTGAATGTAGTTTCAAGTGGTCAGCCAACATATTGGCCAACGGATCGTCAAAAAATTCCTGATGTTATCGACTTTGGGATTATGAAAGGCGTGCGTGCCCAGCGAAATGATTGAAATAGAAGCATCTCTGGATTTGTCTTCAGATCACTCGCCTACTATTATCACTATTTACTCACACACAACTACAACACCAACATGTGATTTACCGCTCAAACCTGCACGTATTAACTGGCTGAAATACAAAAAACATTTGAGTGCTCATTGCACGGAAAATATGCCATTGAGAACACCTGCTGACATAGAAAATTCTATTAGGTTGTTTGAAGCACATGCTAAACAAGCTGCTCTTAATGCTTCTTCAATTCAACCAAATCAACAAGCGAGATTTAACAATATTTTTTGTGCAGATATAGAAAGGCTATTGACTGAAAAACGGAGAGCTCGACGAGAATGGCAACGTTACAGATCGCCTCAGCTAAAATTAAGGCTTAAGGAATGTACCAAACAGCTAAGAAAAGTTTTACAATCACAAAAAACAGCTTCGCTGCAAAAATTTCTACAAGAACTCGATGCAACACCATCAACAGATTATTCGCTGTGGCGTGCAGCCAGAGGACTTAAAAGGCCAGTGATTGGCAAACCACCATTACGAGCCTCTAATGGTGACTGGGCAAGAACTGATGCTGAAAAAGGTGATCTATTTTTTAAGCACCTAGAAAAAGTATTTACCCCGAATATTTCTGCTGATATTGTTGAACTGCCACCAGTCGTCTCTTTACCAGAAATACCGATGAGATTTAACATGACGGAGATTGAAAATACTATTACTAGTCTTAACACCAGAAAAGCCCCAGGTGTCGACAAAATAAGCAACAAAATGCTTCAACAACTGCCTTATATTGTAAAAAGAGTTATACTCTTCATTTTTAATAGTATTCTACGGCTGCAATACTATCCTGTAGAATGGAAGGTTTCGATGATTATTATGATACCAAAGCCCGGCAAGGATCATACGAAGGTTGCATCCTATCGGCCTATTAGCTTATTGCCCAACATTTCAAAACTATTTGAAAAGCTGTATATGAGCAAGCTGATGCCTATAGTGACTAGAAGTGGATGCATTCCAGATCATCAATTCGGTTTTCGCAGACAACATAGCACTATTGAACAAACTCACAGACTTGTGAACGTTGTTAGAGACACCTTTGAAAAAAAGAAATATTGATCTGCGTCTTTATAGATGTTTCTCAAGCTTTCGATAAAGTATGGCACGAAGGTCTTATCCACAAATTAACACGCAATCTCACCGCAAACATCGTCAAGCTTTTAAAAAGCTATCTAGAGGAACGAAAATTTGTTGTTAGGGAAGGCAATATTTTAAGCCCTCCGCAGTCGATCGAAGCCGGAGTTCCCCAAGGCAGCATCTTCGTTCCCTTACTTTATTTAATGTATGCCTCTGACTTACCATTAAGCAATATCATTCATACATCAACATTTGCTGATGATACAGCTTTTTTAAGCGTTCATGAAAATCCAGTAGAAGCTTCCATCAACTTACAAGGGTATATATCCAAATTGGATAAATGGCTTAAACAATGGCGTATAAAAGTTAACGAGCAGAAATGTGTAAACGTTACTTTTACGTTGCGAAGGGAAACATGCCCGCCTATACAAATCAACACCGAGACTATTCCGCAACATACTGTAGTCAAATATCTAGGCGTTCACCTTGATCGCCGTTTAACATGGAAATCGCATATAGACGCAAAGGTGATGCAAATGAAATTAAAAACAGCCCAAATTAATTGGCTTATTGGAAGAAATTCTATGCTGAGCCTAGACTGTAAACTTTTACTATACAACGCGATCCTGAAACCAATATGGTCCTATGGAATCCAGCTAAGGGGCACTGCCTCAGCATCGAATGTAGAAAAAATTCAAAGGCGACAAAATAAAATTCTACGTACAATAACTGCAGCCCCCTTGTATGTCAGAAACTATAGAATTCATAAAGATCTAGACGTTCCGTTGGTAAAGACAGTATTTTCGAAACACGCGAAAAAATACATTAAAAAACTTGAGTTGCGCCCAAACCCACCTGCGCGCAATATTCTAGAGTATAGAGGCCACACCCGGCTTAGGAGGAGGGACACTCTTTCTATCAGCCGTACACGAGAGATGTAAAACAACAAAAATCAACCGTTGTAACTAAAAATTTTGTTTAGCATTGGCTAAACTTATATTTAATATTTTTGGATTTAAGATTTGAAAAACTTATTGATGTTTCAATCTATTATTGAAGATTCAATAAATAATATACATATATATCAAAAAAAAAAAATTTTAACAGTATTGTACGCCCAGAACACTATCCTAAAAAATGGAAGCTTTCGCTAATTAATATGACACCAAAGCCCGGCAAGGATCATACGAAGGTAGAATGATATCGGCCTATTAGTTTATTGCCGAACATTTCAAAACTATTTGAAAGGCTCTATATGAGCACTTTTACGTTGCGCAGAGAAACATGCCCGCCTATAAAAATTAACACCGAGACCATACCGCAACACACTGTTGTCAAATATCTAGGCGTTCATCTTGATCGTCATTTAACATGGAAATCGCATATAGACGCAAAGTTAATACAAATGAAATTAAAAGCAGCGCAAATGAATTGGCTTATTGGAAGAAATTCTATACTAAGCCTAGACTGTAAACTACTATTATACAACGCGATCCTGAAACCACTGCCTCAGCATCAAATGTCGAAAAAATTCAAAGGTGACAAAATAAAATTCTACGTACAATTACAGCAGCCCCCTGGTATGTCAGAAATCATCGGATTCATAAAGATCTTGATGTTCTGCTGGTGAAGACAGTATTTTCAAAAAACGCTAAAAAATATATAAAAAAAACTTGAGGAGCACCCAAATGTACTTGCGCGCAATATTTTATATTATAGAGGCCACACCCGGCTGAAAAGGAGGGACACTCTTTTTCTCAGCCGTACACGAGAGATGTGAAACAACATAAATTAACCGTTGAAATTAAAAATTTTGTTTAGCATTGGTTAAACTTATATTTAATATTTTTTAGATTTAAGATTTGAAAAACTTATTGATAATTTTATTTATAATTGAAGATTCAATAAATAATAAAAATTTATCACAAAAAAAAAAAAAAATATTCCGTTGGTGAAGACAGTATTTTCAAAACACGCTAAAAAAATATATAAAAAAAACTTGAGTTGCACCCAAATGTACTTGCACGCAAAATTCTACATTATAGAGGCCACACCGGGCTGAAAAGGAGGGATACTCTTTTTCTCAGCCGAACACGAGAGATGTAAAACTACAAAAATTAACCGCTGAAACTAATAAATTTTGTTAAGCATTGGCTTAACATATATTAAACTTTATTTTCATTTTTTAGATTTAAGATTTAAAAAACTTATTGATGTTTCAAATTATTATTATTATTATTATTATTATTATTATTTAGTTTAATCTTATAAATAAATTTTAAGATTAACAGGTGAGCATAGCTGCCAGGGATATCAGCTTTCAATTTATAATTGAAGATTCAATAAATAATATAATTATCAAAAAAAAAAAAAAAAATGGTTAATGTGCTGATTTTAAATGTAAATTTAAATGGGCTGAACCAATGCTTTCAATGGTGTCTAGTGTGTCAGTGGTCTATTTCTTTTAAATTTCTTTGTTTGCATATGGAAATATCTGCACCTGTGTCTAAAATGAAGTAAAGATTTTTATTTGAAATTTTGCAATTTATTATAATTGAATTTGGCGTATTTATTAAAAAATTTAAATATCGTGGCTTCGGATAACAGTCTTCGTTATCCTGCCTCTCTAGTTTCTCTGTCTATAACAAATATTATTAATATTTTGGCGTCTGCTGCTATTCTGTGAGTAGTTATTATTGTTGTATCTGTTTCTATTTTAAGGAAAATTATATACATATGTTTCTATTTTGTGAAAAATTTATATTTGAATGTGTGTCCCTATTGTTGTAAAAAGCAAGCAAAAAAGCACAAAATCAACGCAAAAGAAGACCAAGAATAAGCAAAAAAAAAGCCAAAGATGTTTCCAAAAATTAAGCAATGTAACTAACCACTTTTCATTTATTTTATGAAATTATTTTTTATTGCAAAACACAATCATATGTTTTTTAGATTTTCAAAAAGAAAAGATCGATTAACGCATAAAACTGTAGAATAAATTGAAAAAAATTCATTCAACGTCATTGGATGTAGTAGGAGCGAACTTAAACAATAATAATTCGCTTGGAGATAGCGAATCAATGTATTCATCAACTTCGCTTTTGTTTAAAAAAATATTATTTTTAATTTTAACTTATGTTTGAATTTCAACGTTTTGATTCATAACTTTGTTGATCTTTTCAAAAATATTTTGTTTTCAAAATTTTTCATCTTTTCTTCCACTTTTTCTATAATAGACAAATTTTTTTTAAATAAAGTCCTCTTCTTTCTAGTAAATGTACTTAGGCAAATACACTCGAAATTATCTTTTATGTACGGTAAATCAGATTTTAAAGATGCATTTTTAAATAGAGCTTTTGCTTTATATATTGATTCCACATCATCATCGGAATGTGCATTTAGCACATTGCAAAATTTCTGTATAGTTGTCACAATAATAAATAACACTTTAAGCCAATCTAGTTTGCAATGTCAAGAGTTAAAGAATAGAAAATTGCATGTGTGAAAAAGGACAAACTTTTGCTTTTTATTTGCAACAGAAAGATTCAAAAATTATTGTCAAGTGCTGCCAAGAGCAAATTCAAGCAGAGTATATTAAATAAAGCAATTTCGCAAAAAAAAGGTACAAAAAGAGCGAAATCAAGCTTTCCAGCAAAAAGCTTAAAAAACTTGCCCTGCAGGCTGCAGCTATATTCTGTAATTCGCTAAAGCTGTAAACACATTCGCCACAGCAGACTACAGGAACACAAGCCTAGAAATGCTGCTAGCTACCGATGTAGCCGTTTAGCCAGCTACTTAATTATTTTGGAATCGACAAATACACAGTAAACAGCTGATCCTGAATTGTTGCAACGATTCATTTATGTATATTACGGCTCCATGAAAAATGGCCCCAATGAAAAATGGCCCCAAACCAAAAATGAAAAATGGCCCCAAACTTTTGTATTGAAAAACACAACACGAAATTTGGGGCCATTTTTCCTATTTTTTTGGGCCATTTTTCATTTTTTAGTTTGGGGCCATTTTTCCTAAAGTTTGGGGCCATTTTCCATTTTCGAGTTTGGGGCCATTTTTCAATTAACGAAAAATGAAAAATGACCCCAAACTTTAGGAAAAATGGCCCCAAACTTAAAAATAAAATATGAAAAAATACCCCAAAAAAGGAAAAATGAGAGTGTGCAGTGTGTGCAAAAAGAAATGGTGAATGGAGATGGTGGATGTTAATCAGGAGAACTTTCCCCTACACTCCTTCCACTGTAACTCACCCAGAAAGCTAAAAGCAAACAAAATGGACCCAAGTTACTGTCAGACTAAAATAGATTTTGATAACTTTATAGAATCCGTGCAAATGGTACGTAAAATACAAATAATATATATTTCCTTTTTATCCTGTAAAGTTAAGATAATACAAAAAGGAACCAAAACAAATCATAAACGAATAGAAAATAATTTATTTACTTTAACTTGTTTTCAACTAGTATCTTCATCCAATGCGTTGTGCTTCTGGTTCTTTGGAAAAACAACAAATGGTTAACACACATACACAACAACAACAACCAATGCCTTCGAGTTTGACCAATAGTTTTACAGAAAGCTCATCATCTCATCACAATATGCTGAAATGAACTATCCCTTTTTTTTCATTTTCAACAGGACGCTGTTGGCAGCATGAGCATCATAATGAAATGAGTGATTCTTTATAAAAACCTCTTCAAAAGCAGCTGCAACAAATAAACAATGATTTCTTAACCAAATCAAACATTGATAGTGAAACAGAAGAATTTATTTTACTTTAAATAAATCTTTTTTTAGTATTTAGTAAGCTTTTACTACGGGCCAACTTAAAACAAAAGAAAATATTATATATCATTACTATTCAAGTTTGAAGCAGTTCAGTACAGTTGGAAATTTTTATGAACTGTTTGAGAAAGAATAGTTTAAAAAATCTCATGCCATTAGATTATTCTATACTATTTACAAAAATACGGTTTTTTGTGTAAAAATATGCATCTCAAAATTGCAAGACTTATTTACTAATTTTTCTTATCTAGCATCTATTAAACCTATTTTTACCAATGGAAATTCGACTTTTTATATATACAATTTATACGCATTGTTTATTCATTATTTTCTATATACATTATTTATTACATTCTTAATTATTCTTATCGGAATTGTTGCGTACACAAAAATGTTTATTTAATTTTGTTTGTATTTTAAGTTAACTCTACTAAGTAAGCAAATTGTATAAAAAAAGAATTTATTTATTTAGACTTATATAATATGTCAATGTCATTTGTTTGGTATCTACTTTATATTGTCATTTTACATTAATTAATTACTGTCTTGTTTACCTCTAAGTATAAGTATGAAACATTAAATGTTGTTTAACGAAATATCTTTATTAAAATTCTTATCTATTAAAAACTACTTGAATTTCCAAAGTTAATTATGAAGGAATAGAGTGTTATGAATTTTGCTATTTGTATACTGTTTGCATGTCTTTGATTTTGTTGTTGTTTACATCAATTTCATGTATTAAACTTTGTGCCAAATTCTGTGGAGTGAGATCTCGTTTCAGGAAACTCGAAACTAATTGACGTGATGGGACTCTACCACCATGCGATAAAACTTCTTGACGATATTTTTCACCAGCTTCTCGGTTAAATGGATTATTTTCAAAATAGTTTTGCAAAATCCAGGATGCAATAGTTTTTGATATTAAATTAGAATAATATTTTGCGCCATAGCCAACCAAATGAGAAAATCGCAATTGCCAAGCCTGAAATAAAAAAAGATTATATTTTTATATTATTATTATTACGAATAAACGTAATTATTATTTGAACTTATATTGATTTACATATGAAAAGTAATACTATCAGGCTCAAGTTCAGTTTTATTGAATTAATGAAAATTGAAAATTACTAAGAGTTTTTTTATGTTAGAAAATATTATTATTTATATCCAATCAGTTTTCAACAGAAATAGAATATGAGAATTAATTTTTAATTCGATTTTTATTCTACAATGAAACAGTGCTGGTTAGTACGAAATTCCCTCATTACTGTTTGCAACTAATATTCAACACAAACTCATAGTCCGTTATCATCAAAGTATTCTACTTTGTATAATATAAAAATATTAATTCCGCTTGGGCACGAGCTATAAACACCCTAATAGCAGGGGTCACACTAATATGTGAATATCCCTAATATAGAGTAAAAACAACAAAAACGTTAAAATACAAAGTAGAATACTTTGATGATAACGGACTATGAGTTTGTGTTGATTATTAGTTCCTAACAGTAATGAGGGAATTTCGTACTAACCAGCACTGTTTCATTGTAGAATAAAAATCGAATTAAAAATTAATTCTCATATTCTATTTCTGTTGAAAACTGGTTAAATAGTTGATATTCTTCTCAATTAGTATCCACTTTACGAAAATTGTAAAGATGGACAATTGAACGCTGATGAGAGGTGTAGCGGCCTTGAAATCAGTACTGATACGTTCTGCTAAAAACTGATTGGATATAAATAATAATATTTTCCAACACAAAAAAACTCTTAGTAATTTTGAATTTTCATTAATTCAATAAAACTGAACTTGAGCCTGATAATATTACTTTTCATATATAAACATTTTTGTGTACGCAACAATTCCGATAAGAATAATTAAGAATGTAATAAATAATGTATATAGAAAATAATGAATAAACAATGCGTATAAATTGTATATATAAAAAGTCGAATTTCCATTGGTAAAAATAGGTTTAATAGATGCTAGATAAGAAAAATTAGTAAATAAGTCTTGCAATTTTGAGATGCATATTTTTACACAAAAAACCGTATTTTTGTAAATAGTATAGAATAATCTAATGGCATGAGATTTTTTAAACTATTCTTTCTCAAACAGTTCATAAAAATTTCCAACTGTACTGAACTGCTTCAAACTTGAATAGTAATGATATATAATATTTTCTTTTGTTTTAAGTTGGCCCGTAGTAAAAGCTTACTAAATACTAAAAAAAGATTTATTTAAAGTAAAATAAATTCTTCTGTTTCACTATCATCATCAATGTTTGATTTGGTTAAGAAATCATTGTTTATTTGTTGCAGCTGCTTTTGAAGAGGTTTTTATAAAGAATCACTCATTTCATTATGATGCTCATGCTGCCAACAGCGTCCTCTTGAAAATGAAAAAAAAGGGATAGTTCATTTCAGCATATTGTGATGAGATGATGAGCTTTCTGTAAAACTATTGGTCAAACTCGAAGGCATTGGTTGTTGTTGTTGTGTATGTGTGTTAACCATTTGTTGTTTTTCCAAAGAACCAGAAGCACAACGCATTGGATGACGATACTAGTTGAAAACAAATTAAAGTAAATAAATTATTTTCTATTCGTTTATGATTTGTTTTGGTTCCTTTTTGTATTATCTTAACTTTGCAGGATAAAAAGGAAATATATATTATTTGTATTTTACGTACCATTTGCACGGATTCTATAAAGTTATCAAAATCTATTTTAGTCTGACAGTAACTTTGGTCCATTTTGTTTGCTTTTAGCTTTCTGGGTGAGTTACAGTGGAAGGAGTGTAGGGGAAAGTTCTCCTGATTAACATCCACCATCTCCATTCACCATTTCTTTTTGCACACACTGCACACTCTCATTTTTTTAAGTTTTTCCCTTGAAATGTATTTTAATATAAAGTATAATTAATTTGTGAAGTTTTTATTCGAACTGAGTGATGTTTAATCAAAGAAATTTTTTTAATTTTTCAGGCTTAAGTTCGTTTTCTCTAAATTTAATTTTATTATAAATTAAATTATTATTTAAATTAGAAAGAAAGACAAATCTAGTGGTTCTTAATACTTGATGTCAGTTCAACCCTCCGCGCAGTCAAAAAACTTTTTCTTTGTCTGTTTCAAGTATTAAGAGCCACTAGATTTGTCTTTCTTTCTAATTTAAATAATAATTTAATTTATAATAAAATTAAATTTAGAGAAAACGAACTTAAGCCTGAAAAATTAAAAAAATTTCTTTGATTAAACATCACTCAGTTCGAATAAAAACTTCACAAATTAATTACAAAACTAAAGGCACGTAGCTAGGAATGTGTTTATACAGTTGTTTATACAATTTAAACAAACAGCTGTATATATAAGCGCATTCCAAATAAAAACCCCTAGAGTATTGGTAGCCGAAGGCTGCCACCTGGGAATGAAATAAGAGACACTAGAATAAAGCTCAACTTGAACAAGATAGACTTTGAAAAAAGTATAGTAAAGTTCCAACCCATTAAAAATTATAAAAAGCTGTAGTGTAAAACTTACATGTAATTCAGCAGATTTAATTAATGTAGAGGATCTTTAACTGGTCTGATTGCAGCTGCCGTGGTGGCAGTGAGGTCTAAGCGGTAGACAACTCTGATGATGAGACTGTGGTTAGTCTCGAAACATCGATGTCAGTTCAACCCTCCGCGCAGTCAAAAAACTTTTTCTTTGTCTGTTTCAAGTATTTAGAGCCACTAGATTTGTCTTTCTAATTTAAATAATAATTTAATTTATAATAAAATTAAATTTAGAGAAAACGAACTTAAGCCTGAAAAATTAAAAAAATTTCTTTGATTAAATAAAGTAATATTATATATCGGAACAATTAAAAAAATCACAAATTATGCACAAGAACTCATAGAATTTTTAATGGCGCAAGAAAATGTAAACAATATTTGACATTTAAGGTTAATTCGCCTTGATTATAATTCGCCCGAATTCGCCACTGCATCCACCTGGTAATAAATTCGCCTTGGTCCTGCATATACCTGTATGAATTTGCCTTGAGAGAGAGCATTGTTTGCTCTCAGAGCAAACGCTAAAATTGCGGCGAATTTAATTTTTATGACATTGCCTTATTTAGCAATACGAAATACAGAATTCAATATGTAGCTAAAATTCTCTAAAACGATTTTAGACATTTTTAGCGATGGAGATTTAGCTTTAAGGTATAAACACATTCGCCACAGCAGGCTACCGACTACCAGCTGTCAAAATTAGAATACATGTGTGCATATGAGAATGATTATATTGAAGACAGCAAGGCCACACGGCAAAAGGTTTTTGTCCATGCTACTTTTGTCGTGTAGTCGAATTAAACTAATTTCTATTTCTGATGGCCACAAAACCACAACAGTGTTGACAATATAACAAAATTTGTAAATCAAATTAGTGATTAGAAGTATTTTTTATTGTAAAATAAAAAAAGATAATTTTTTTTTTTTTTTTTTTTTTTAATTAGGACCAGCACTCAGGGGATGACTCCTACGTATGCAGTGCATTGTGCCGGAACTCAGAGAGAGGGATAGAGTAGAGAAGATAGATGTTGAAAATGTAGAAGGCTTAACTCTTTTACAACTCTGCTTTGCGCGTTATGTTAATTTTTATAGCAGTGTTGAGGCGCGTCCGGTGTTAGGTAGACGCATTAACTTTGTTAAGCTGTATTGGCAGGCATTTTTATTAATTGTTTTACTTCGCCGATGTTTCTGCTAACCGACGAAGGAGGGCGATGATGTGTACATTAGCTTGAACCATCATCAATTGCTGTCGGAACAGTTTTTTAGTGACCAGTGCTATGCCTTCATCACTTAAATAGTCCGACAACAATTAATACAATGTCTCACTAATGTACATTACAGAAATTAATGATGTTGATTGACTTGCTCTGGCCAGGGTTTGAACCCAGGCCCCACGTCATTGTTTGCTTAGTAGTCAACGCGCTAACCACTTGAGCCAACACCACCCTCAATTACAAAATTTAAATGTTATAATATATATGCATCAAGAATTTTTATTAGCTTTTTACCTAAAAATTGTTGTGTAATTTTTTCGGCGCTCTCTCTTGATTCCGCAGTTTCAGGGTTCAAAACTTTAGTATATTATTGATCATAAGTCTTACAATATAGAACGAATATAAACGATATATTTAGGTATCATTTCAAATGATCTAAATAACTCATTTAATTCTTAAAATCATCATTAAAGAAGCATAACTTACGTATTTCATCGGTGACAGCTTTCAAGTATACACCAAATAAAAGCATGGTAAGTTCCCTGTAAAAGTGAAAAGTCAGATAAAAAAATTTTAAAATTGAATTTCACTCGCAATGTGTAAATTGTTTTAAAAAATTTGTATACCTGTATAAAGGTATTTTAGAGAAGTTTAAAGTGATATCCACATCGCTCATGTCCGTTCCATATTCTAGGAGTTATGGCCAATAAAAAATAAGTTTTGAACACCGTAACTCCGGAGCCAAAAGAGATTCATGAGATGAATTTTTCGGTCAAAGCGAAACCATACAAAGTGATGTGAGTGGCGAATTCAATTCGCCGTATTCAATCCGCCCCTGCAAACTTTAAACAAGTAAAAGCGCTAAATATCACCACTGTAATATACGGCTCCACGTAAAATAAAAATGAAAAATGGCCCCAAAAATAATTATTGTTGTTTTCAATGTAAAAAGTTTGGAGCCATTTTTAATTTTTCAGTTTGGGGCCATTTTTCATTGGGGCCATTTTTCCTATTTGAGGAATAATGGCCCCAATGAAAAATGGCCCCAAACTGAAAAATGAAAAATGGCCCCAAACTTTTTACATTGAAAACAACAATAATTATTTTTGGGGCCATTTTTCCTATTTTTGGGGCCATTTTACATTTTTATTTTTCGAATTTGGGATGCTTTTTCCTAATTTGGGGCCATTTTTCATTTTTCGTTAAATTCCTTGCATAGCCGGCCTACGGCCGGGCTTAGGGATTTTCTCCACCATGGTATTTCCCGACACGGCGATATTTAGTAAAGATTTTCTGCATTGCATTACATACGTACCTAATTTTATTGTGACGCATCACCCCAATGCACTGCAGCAAATCTGGGAACTTAAATTATTTGGGCAATTATTGGGCGCAGCCACTTTTTTCTTCATGTTGCCTCACAGCGGTAGTAGCTTACTAAAGGGTTTTTGCATTCTACGCCCCTCGACGGGGCTCAAGGTAGCTCTACTCCATAGAATTTCGAGCAACGTCGCCGTTTAATAATAATACATGTTTTGAAAATGCATTATTTGATGTAATGAGTTTTTTGTGGTATTTATATCATTTACACTATTTTGGGGCCATTTTTCATTTTTGTTTTGGGCCATTTTTCATTTTTCGTTAAATGAAAAATGGCCCCAAACAAAAATGAAAAATGGCCCCAAATTAGGAAAAATCACCCCAAATTTGAAAAATAAAAATGAAAAATGGCCCCAAAATAGGAAAAATGGCCCCAAAAATAATTATTGTTGTTTTCAATGTAAAAATTTTGGGGCCATTTTTCATTTTTCAGTTTGGGGCCATTTTTCCTAAAGTTTGGGGCCATTTTTCATTTTCGAGTTTGGGGCCATTTTCGTTAATCATTTTTGGTTCATCATCATCTTTGCCTAAATTCGGTGCATTAATACTGGCATTCATCTGCCGTTTACTTTTCCTTGCCAGTGGCGTTTATTAGCGCCGGCAATACATTTTACAATACATTTACAGATATTATTGGTCTTAATTTAAATAGAGAACGATTGAGTAATAGAGATAAATTTATATTGGATAAAGTAAATATTACAAAAAGATTTGTAAAGAATAATAAGAATTTATTAATTTTAAATGCTGATAAAGGGAATACCACTGTTGCTTTGAATAAATGTGATTATGAATTAAGAATGAATAATATATTGGGTGATAATACCACATATAAATTATTAGATAGAGATTCAACAAGGAAATTACAGACTAAAAATAACAGTTTAGTTGAGGAGCTTTTCAAATAAAAAATAATCACCACTTTTGAAAAGAATAAACTAAAAACGAATGTATCGTTAACACCCAGACTATACGGGCAATATGTTCTTTAGTAAATTCTCCTTCATATGAACTTTGTAAGTATATTACTAATATTCTTAGAAAAATTACAGAGAGCTCAAAATATAATATAAACGATTCTTTGCAATTTAGAGAGAAAATAACAAATTTGAGAATACAAAATGATGAGAAGTTAGTTTCTTTTGATGTTGTATCTTTATTTCCTAACATACCAATAGATATAGTTCTAGATATTGTTGAGGAAAAATGGGATACAATAAAGGAATATACAAAAATTGAGAAGAATTTATTTATGCGTATTCTGAATTTTTATATTATAGACAATAGGTATTTTAAATATGATACAAATATATACATGCAGCCAAAGGGACTTCCGATGGATCTCCTGCTTCACCAGTTATGGCAGATATTGTTATGGACAAATTATTAGATAGTTCCATAGAAAAATTAATACATAAACCAAAAGTTGTATTAAAATACGTTGATGATCACTTTTGTTTTGCTTCAGATAGTTCAATTAAAGTTATCTTATCAATGTTTAATTCATTTCATAATGATATAAAATTTACTATTGAAAAGGAATGTAATTCTAAACTTCCATATTTAGATACATTAGTAATAAAAAGAGGCAATAATTTATTGATTGATTGGTATCAGAAGCCAACATCTTCTGATAGGCTTATTATTTATTTTTCTAAACATCCTAAAAAGATTATAATCAATACGGCTAAAAATTTAATTCAGAGAATACTAAAGATTAGTGATAAAGAATTTCATAAGACTAATATAGAAAGAATTAAAACTATTTTATTGAAGAATAATTATCCACTTCAATTGATCTGTTGTTTAATAAGACAATTTGTTAATCATAATAATTTAAATACAAGACCAAGTATTGACCCAAGGACTTATAATTCACTAACTTATGTGCCTCTCATATCTGAAAGATTAGAAAAGTCGAAGATTTATGACAATAAGAAATATGTAATGGCCCATAAAATGTATAATACATTGGGAAGACTATTCAGTAACACAAAAGATAAGATAGAAAAATTAGAGATGTCTAACTTAGTTTATAAGATTCCATGTGGTGGAAATGATAATGATAATTGTAATAAGGTATATGTAGGTACTAGTGATGTTACGAATATCAATTTTTAGTATTCGCGAATACGAATACGAATATTTAAAACAGTATTCGCCGAATACGAATACGAATATTTCTTTTGAGGTTTATATTTCAAATTTAATTGGAAAAAATCCCTGCCTTTGCGTTAGTAACTATAAATGAAAAAAAAAATTAGTGATTTAACATTATTATTGCATTAAGATGCCGAATTTGAAAACCTCTACAGAACATTTTTTAATTATTTTACTTACATACTTTCAGATTTCCTTTTTCTTACTCTGCGTGAAATACAATGGGTTTTTTTCATAAAAATTTAGGAACAAATCTAGTTTAGTGACGCAGCTCCAAATGAAAAAAAAATTACATAGGGCGATAGAAAATCAAAAAATAAGACGAAAATTTCATGTGGTAACTTTCTCGGAAACGCATAGTTTTCGAGTTATTGGCCTCTGAAGTTTGTATATACATATATGTATGTGCAATTTCCCTTTGCATTTCTCAAATTTGCAAATTTTCTATTTAAATTTTAAAATCTTAAGGTGTCAAAGCAGTTTTTTACATTGTCTGCATCGCCGGCCTTCGGCCGGGCTTAATGCTTTTCTCCACC
This sequence comes from Lypha dubia, assembly GCA_947311025.1. Taxonomy (NCBI): domain Eukaryota; kingdom Metazoa; phylum Arthropoda; class Insecta; order Diptera; family Tachinidae; genus Lypha; species Lypha dubia. The sequence goes on from OX371263.1 coordinate 37,325,460, forward strand.
ATGGTATATCCCGACACGGCGGTATATAGAATAGTTTTTCTGCATAGCCGGCCTTCGGCCGGGCTTAGTGATTTTCTCCACCATGGTATATCCCGACACGGCGGTATATAGAATAGATTTTCAGCATAGCGGCCTTCGGCCGGGCTTAGTGATTTTCTCCACCATGGTATATCCCGACACGGCGGTATATAGAATAGATTTTTTGCATAGCCGGCCTTCGGCCGGGCTTAGTGATTTTCTCCACCATGGTATATGCCGACACGGCGGTATATAGAATAGATGTTCTTTATAGCCGGCCTTTGGCCGGGCCTAATGATTTTCTCCACCTTATACACCAACACAATGATATAGAAAATATAATATTTATGACATCAGATTGTACGCTGGAGGAAGTGTTTGACAGATATTATCCACACTAATTTATTTTAATATAGGTTAGCAGGTTGCTGGAAATTAGATTCTAGCCCACTTAAGTCCAAAAACAATAATTTTTTTAAATATCACTAAAATCTTCTGTATTTTAACAAATACAAAAGCTTTCAAAAGCTTTCAAATGATACCAAAATTGGCCTTATACGTTGAGAAATGCAAAGGGAAATCGCACATATATAAACAAACTTCAGAGGCCAATAACTCGAAAACTATGCGTTTCCGAGAAAGTTACCATAAAAAATTTTCGTCTTATTTTTCGATTTTCTATCGCCCTATGTAATTTTTTTTTTCATTTGGAGCTGCGTCACTAAACTAGATTTAAGCCATATTTTTTTACATTTTATCTACTTTTTTTATGTTATGGCCCCAAACTTAAAAATGAAAAAAGGCCCCAAAAACTAGGAAAAATGGCCCAAAACTTTTGTATTGAAAACCACAACACGAACTTTGGGGCCATTTTTCCTAGTTTTTGGGGCCTTTTTTCATTTTTAAGTTTGGGGCCATTTTTCCTAAAGTTTGGGGCCATTTTTCATTTTGGGGCCATTTTTCATTTTTTAGTTTGGGGCCATTTTTCATGGAGCCTAAAGTAATATAATATTTCGGAACAATTAAAGAAATCACAAATCATGCACAAGAACTCATAGAATTTTTAATGGCGCGAGAAAATGTAAACAATATTTGACATTTAAGGTTAATTCGCGTTGATTACAATTCGCCCGAATTCGCCACTGCATCCACCTGGTAATAAATTCGCCTTAGTGCTTAGAATACAAATGTATACAGCGTTTGTTATTTTCTCTCTAAATTGTAAAGAATCGTTTATATTATATTTTGAGCTCTCTGTAATTTTTCTAAGAATATTAGTAATATACTTACAAAGTTCATATGAAGGAGAATTTACTAAAGAACATATTGCCCTTAAGGGATATTGTTGTTTATGAATTTTTGGGACTCCGTATAGTCTGGGTGTTAACGCTACATTCGTTTTTAGTTTATTCTTTTCAAAAGTGGTGATTATTTTTGATTTGAAAAGCTCCTCAACTAAACTGTTATTTTTAGTCTGTATTTTCGTTGTTGGATCTCTATCTAATATTTTTTATATGTGGTATTATCACCCAATATATTATTCATTCTTAATTCATAATCACACTTATTCAAAGCAACAGTGGTATTCCCTTTATCAGCATTTAAAATTAATAAATTCTTATTATTCTTTAAAAATCTTTTTATAATATTTACATTATCCAATATAAATTTATCTCTATTACTCAATCGTTCGCTATTCATACTACGACCAATAATACCTGTAAATCTGTTTCTTGCTATTTCCTGTTCTTCTCTATCAGTCAAAGTGTGTATAAAATCCTCACCATCTGCTATAATATTCAAAATAGGAATATCTTCTCTTTTGACCGGTAATGCATGCTTTTTTTCTAAAGATAAAATCCACTGAACATCCGTCGGATTGTCAAAATCTGATTTATTAACAAACCATTTTCTATTATATCTAATACCTTTGTTATGCATTCTAACAAGAAAATTGAACTTTTTCTTATGTACCTCTCTTACCTTAAAGCTTAAAAACATCGAGAGCCTATCTTGATGTTCAATAAAATATTTGAATTCTTGTGTTGAAAAATAATTTCTTTTGTAAATTGCTTTAATTGCTCATGCTTCTAATTTATTGCCAAGCCTAGAATTTTGTTCTGCAAAAATTGTATGTACCTTGATATTGAATGTTAACTATGTTGGAATCCATTTTTCTCAAAAAGATTAGAAATATTTGTAGTAGAATTCCTAATAAATTTTGGCGTTATACCTGTTTTTCGGCAACGAATTAAAAATGTTATAGATGCCTTTGTCTTAACTATTTTGTCCCTTATTGATTTGTACCTATTGATTCCACTTCTTACTTCTTGATTACTCTTGAAATTGTTGTAGTTACTGCAATACATCACATCTCTCTTATTCTGATGAACTCTCAGTTATTTAAATATTTCTTCTAATTTCTTCCATCTTTTATTAAATTTATTTTCAGTCTGATTTTCGCGGATTAAAGATCCACTTTTTTGTTTTTTTATAAAAAATAACAATAACAAATTTTACTTTTACTTTTTAAAAAAAAAAAAATATTTCGCTACCAAACAATGGGTAGCTTCTTCAGGGTTATATTACGTTAATATTTATAAGAAAAAATGTGTTGTTTGTTTACAAATTTTTGATAGCAAATTGAAAAATTATTTCAAAACACATTTTCTGGCGCCAAATCAAAAAATAATATTGGTATGAACAAATTAACAAAATTGTTTTAAAGCATATCTTAAGGATTATAGAGAACATTAATATATAAAAACAAAACAACATATTTTACAAAAAGTTAGCTTAAATTTCTACTTCTATTAACTAAATATCTATAATTCTGAGCTATATTTGGTGTAATTATTTTGTAATTAATCCGTTGTGTATTGTGAACTTTACTGATCTGTAACATTTCTAGCATTAATCTACGCTTATAATTATTTTCTTTGTTTAAAATTAATGTATTTTTAAAATCAGGACAATGATTTGAGCTAGCGCAATGATGACAAAGCTGTCTTTTGTGTAAATGTAGTGTTTCTGTATTTATAATCTGATTTATGTCCCGCAATTCTACTTTTTAATTTGTTCGTGGTAGTACCTACTAGTGATGTTACGAATACTCGTATTCGTATTCGACTATTCGCCTGTTTTAAGATATTCGTATTCGTATTCGCCAAATTCAAGCGAATATTTTTCGAATAATTTTCCCATACATTTTCCAAAAAAAAAATCATACAAAAGTTTAAAAAAAGTAGATAAAATGTAAAAAAATATGGCTTAAATCTAGTTTAGTGACGCAGCTCCAAATGAAAAAAAAATTACATAGGGCGATAGAAAATCGAAAAATAAGACGAAAATTTATTATGGTAACTTTCTCGGAAACGCATAGTTTTCGAGTTATTGGCCTCTGAAGTTTGTTTATATATGTGCGATTTCCCTTTGCATTTCTCAACGTATAAGGCCAATTTTGGTATCATTTGAAAGCTTTTGAAAGCTTTTGTATTTGTTAAAATACAGAAGATTTTAGTGATATTTAAAAAAAATTATTGTTTTTGGACTTAAGTGGGCTAGAATCTAATTTCCAGCAACCTGCTAACCTATATTAAAATAAATTAGTGTGGATAATATCTGTCAAACACTTCCTCCAGCGTACAATCTGATGTCATAAATATTATATTTTCTATATCATTGTGTTGGTGTACAAGGTGGAGAAAATCATTAGGCCCGGCCAAAGGCCGGCTATAAAGAACATCTATTCTATATACCGCCGTGTCGGGATATACCATGGTGGAGAAAATCACTAAGCCCGGCCGAAGGCCGGCTATGCAAAAAATCTATTCTATATACCGCCGTGTCGGGATATACCATGGTGGAGAAAAGCATTAAGCCCGGCCGAAGGCCGGCGATGCAGACAATGTAAAAAACTGCTTTGACACCTTAAGATTTTAAAATTAAAATAGAAAATTTGCAAATTTGCAATTTGCAAATCTAGTCAAAAGCTTTCAAATGATACCAAAATTGTCCTTATACGTTGAGAAATGCAAAGGGAAATCGCACATACATATATGTATATACAAACTTCAGAGGCCAATAACTCGAAAACTATGCGTTTCCGAGAAAGTTACCACATGAAATTTTCGTCTTATTTTTTGATTTTCTATCGCCCTATGTAATTTTTTTTTTCATTTGGAGCTGCGTCACTAAACTAGATTTGTTCCTAAATTTTTATGAAAAAAACCCATTGTATTTCACGCAGAGTAAGAAAACGGGAATCTGAAAGTATGTAAGTAAAATAATTAAAAAATGTTCTGTAGAGGTTTTCAAATTCGGCATCTTAATGCAATAATAATGTTAAATCACTAATTTTTTTTTTTTCATTTATAGTTACTAACGCAAAGGCAGGGATTTTTTCCAATTAAATTTGAAATATAAACCTCAAAAGAAATATTCGTATTCGTATTCGGCGAATACTGTTTTAAATATTCGTATTCGTATTCGCGATACTAAAAATTGATATTCGTAACATCACTAGTACCTACATATACCTTATTACAATTATCATTATCATTTCCACCACATGGAATCTTATAAACTAAGTTAGACATCTCTAATTTTTCTATCTTATCTTTTGTGTTACTGAATAGTCTTCCCAATGTATTATACATTTTATGGGCCATTACATATTTCTTATTGTCATAAATCTTCGACTTTTCTAATCTTTCAGATATGAGAGGCACATAAGTTAGTGAATTATAAGTCCTTGGGTCAATACTTGGTCTTGTATTTAAATTATTATGATTAACAAATTGTCCTATTAAACAACAGATCAATTGAATTGGATAATTATTCTTCAATAAAATAGTTTTAATTCTTTCTATATTAGTCTTATGAAATTCTTTATCACTAATCTTTAGTATTCTCTGAATTAAATTTTTAGCCGTATTGATTATAATCTTTTTAGGATGTTTAGAAAAATAAATAATAAGCCTATCAGAAGATGTTGGCTTCTGATACCAATCAATCAATAAATTATTGCCTCTTTTTATTACTAATGTATCTAAATATGGAAGTTTAGAATTACATTCCTTTTCAATAGTAAATTTTATATCATTATGAAATGAATTAAACATTGATAAAATAACTTTAATTGAACTATCTGAAGCAATACAAAAGTGATCATCAACGTATTTTAATACAACTTTTGGTTTATGTATTAATTTTTCTATGGAACTATCTAATAATTTGTCCATAACAATATCTGCCATAACTGGTGAAGCAGGAGATCCATCGGAAGTCCCTTTAGCTGCATGTATATATTTGTATCATATTTAAAATACCTATTGTCTATAATACAAAAATTCAGAATACGCATAAATAAATTCTTCTCAATTTTTGTATATTCCTTTATTGTATCCCATTTTTCCTCAACAATATCTAGAACTATATCTATTGGTATGTTAGGAAATAAAGATACAACATCAAAAGAAACTAACTTCTCATCATTTTGTATTCTCAAATTTGTTATTTTCTCTCTAAATTGCAAAGAATGGTTTATATTATATTTTGAGCTCTCTGTAATTTTTCTAAGAATATTAGTAATATACTTACAAAGTTCATATGAAGGAGAATTTACTAAAGAACATATTGCCCGTATAGTCTGGGTGTTAACGCTACATTCGTTTTTAGTTTATTCTTTTCAAAAGTGGTGATTATTTTTTATTTGAAAAGCTCCTCAACTAAACTGTTATTTTTAGTCTGTAATTTCCTTGTTGAATCTCTATCTAATAATTTATATGTGGTATTATCACCCAATATATTATTCATTCTTAATTCATAATCACATTTATTCAAAGCAACAGTGGTATTCCCTTTATCAGCATTTAAAATTAATAAATTCTTATTATTCTTTACAAATCTTTTTGTAATATTTACTTTATCCAATATAAATTTATCTCTATTACTCAATCGTTCTCTATTTAAATTACGACCAATAATATCTGTAAATGTATTGTAAAATGTATTGCCGGCGCTAATAAACGCCACTGGCAAGGAAAAGTAAACGGCAGATGAATGCCAGTATTAATGCACCGAATTTAGGCAAAGATAAGATTTAATTGTTTTACTTTTAATATTGCCGATTCAAGGCAAAGTATTAATATATTTTATTTTCAAAAATTCGAGACCCTTATATTTTAAAATAACGGTATTCTAAAACTACAAAATTTATCATTCACTAAACATAATTGTAGTAAGAAGTAACAAATTGAGAAAAAAGTATAAGTAGCAAAAAAATACATTAAGCATAGCAGTTGAATAAAAATAACAAACATTCCAATATTAAACATAGTTGTTGTAGAAGAAAATAAATGTTCCAATATAAAAATATATGTGTTGTAAATAAAAATAACAATTGAATTAAATATATAAATCTTTGTTGTAAAATGATATTAATATTAACAGTGTGCCGTGTGCAAAAATCATAATAATGACAGTATGTGTAATAAGTGTACTAACACGTAAAATAATGATAAATATAATAATTGATTGAATAATTGATACACTACACTACAAAGAGATTGTCCTTAAAAAATTTAGAATAGAAAATCCGGCGTTAAACGATTTTCTTAACAACTGAAAGCGGAAAAAAATTATTATTTCTTAACAACTGTACATATCTACTTTTTGCTAACAAATTTAAAATATAGAAAACAAATTTATAATCAAATAAAAATTTCTGTTAAATAGGTGCAACGACTAAATTCAGAACAAAATCAGAACTTATGAATGGATTTTAATAAAATATTGCTCATTTTACTCGCAACATATGCAGGTATCAAATTTAGGAACAAAATTTCCGATTTTCCTAATTTTTCATTTTAAATAAATTTTTTATGAAAAATTATTTTAAAATTATCGTTGTATGTTGTTTTACCTCAAACGAAAAGCTATTTCTCGAGTTATTGCAAATTATGTAATAAAACCTAATTTTTTTCTATAAAACAGTAAATCGGAGAACCAGAGTCAATCCAAAAAAAGTAATTTACATGCATTGGAGCTGAGTGTCATATATATTCAAATCGATTGAGAAAGTCCAGGCAACAGAAAAAAAAAATTAATTTTGTATATTATTATTATTACGAATAAACGTAATTATTATTTGAACTTATATTGATTTACATATGAAAAGTAATATTATCAGGCTCAAGTTCAGTTTTATTGAATTAATGAAAATTCAAAATTACTAAGAGTTTTTTTGTGTTGGAAAATATTATTATTTATATCCAATCAGTTTTTAGCAGAACGTATCAGTACTGATTTCAAGGCCGCTACACCTCTCATCAGCGTTCAATTGTCCATCTTTACAAATTTCGTAAAGTGGATACTAATTGAGAAGAATATCAACTATTTAACCAGTTTTCAACAGAAATAGAATATGAGAATTAATTTTTAATTCAATTTTTATTCTACAATGAAACAGTGCTGGTTAGTACGAAATTCCCTCATTACTGTTTGGAACTAATAATCAACACAAACTCATAGTCCGTTATCATCAAAGTATTTTACTTTGTATTTTAACGTTTTTGTTGTTTTTACTCTATATTAGGGAAATTCACATATTACTGTGACCCCTGTTATTAGTGTATTTATAGCTCATGCCCAAGCGAAATTAATATTTTTATATTATTATTATTACGAATAAACGTAATTATTATTTGAACTTATATTGATTTACATATGAAAAGTAATATTATCAGGCTCAAGTTCAGTTTTATTGAATTAATGAAAATTCAAAATTACTAAGAGTTTTTTTGTGTTGGAAAATATTATTATTTATATCCAATCAGTTTTTAGCAGAACGTATCAGTACTGATTTCAAGGCCGCTACACCTCTCATCAGCGTTCAATTGTCCATCTTTACAAATTTCGTAAAGTGGATACTAATTGAGAAGAATATCAACTATTTAACCAGTTTTCAACAGAAATAGAATATGAGAATTAATTTTTAATTCAATTATTATTCTACAATGAAACAGTGCTGGTTAGTACGAAATTCCCTCATTACTGTTTGGAACTAATAATCAACACAAACTCATAGTCCGTTATCATCAAAGTATTTTACTTTGTATTTTAACGTTTTTGTTGTTTTTACTCTATATTAGGGAAATTCACATAGTTCGGATTTGCGCACTCCTTTTGCTCTTTACGCTTTGCGCATTTCTTAAAAGCGTATTAAAAATGCGCACAAGCGCAAAGAGCGGAGCGAAAAAAAGGAGCAATTGGTATGCGCAGCGCAAGCGCATTCGATTTATAAGCGCCGCTCTTTGCGCAATGCGCATTTAAATTTTTTGTCTAGCGCTTTGCGCTGCGCATTGCGCATATTGAGCGGCGCATTGCGCATGCTCTTTTTTATGATAACAGTGGTTCGTTTGAGTTTATTCATTGCTGCCACGAAAAAAAAGTCTTTGCAGCCAAAATCTTTAAAAAATGTAACTAAATAAGAATAAAAGTAACCAGAATATTTTTTTAATGTTTATTAAAATGGTGTGTTTTATTTTTGAGTAAAATATCAATCATATTTGGCATTTAAGGATTTATTCTTAATCCGTATATTATATGTATAAAATTGATCTGATTGCATGATTCAATGACTATAAGGTAGTCTTAGAAGCCCAGCTGACAATTCTTGCAAACCACTTGTTTTTAATTTCAGGTGTCGAATTTTTATTTGTATTTATTTATTAAATTTAAATTAAAAAATTTTTATTTAAGAAGAAAATTATAAAATTTCTTAAAATGAATACGAAATAAATATGAGATTGTATTTGAGCAAAATAGATGTGATATGTACAAAAGATTAGAGCTATTGGAAATGAACCTTTTTTAAAGCTCCCAAAAATCAAATCAAACTAAAATCGTGGAAAGAAGTCTTCACAAAAAATTTCATATGTGAAGCGCAAAATAGAAAGGGACCTAAGGGTAAAAACCGGTTTAGTTCAGGAGAGCCATTTTAAAGATTTAAATACGTGTATTTAATACGTGACTTCACTTTTATAAAACGCGCATATCTCTGGGAGGGAACACTTTTGGGGCATGGGATCGGTCTCATTCGATGCTCAGATGTTGTCCACATAAAAAAAAAAAAAGTGAAAATTGATTTTTTACCCTTAGGTCCCTTTCTCTATGCGCTGTCACATATGCAAATTTTTTTTTAGAAATTTCAGTTTAAATAAGAAATATCCACAACAAATACATTTAGGTATATTTTGTATGTAACTCTTCTCATGTACGTTTATAACAAGAAGGCGACGAAAATTCTAAAAATAGACGCACTTGAATATTTTCCTGAGTAATTTTTTTAATATTTTGTTGTATGTCCATATGTATGTTCCTAGAAGACAAGCCCGAAAACACTGTAGTGAACCTGATGATGACATTTACATCATCTGTAGGTATGAATGAATGTACATTCACAAAAAATAATTAAAAATATTTGGCCTGCTTACCCTTTCTGTGGTTTCGCAAGCAAATATTTTTATGACTTTTTTCAATTTTTGACCAGTTTGGGTTTTTCCAACATTTTATGTGTATGTTTCTTACAAGTAACGAAATGTGTATAAAACCCATCATTAACAAGATTTTTTGAAATCCAAGAAAAGATTTTTTTAATAACTTTGAGAGACATACAATGTGAGTATGTATAATTGTATAAGGGCCAGATATTTTAACCTAAAACGTTTTTTTCGTTTTGAAATTGTATGGAAAAATTTTGTTTTGAAATGAATTTTTGTTATTTTTCATACAAATTTAAAACGTTTAGAAACGATTTTTTTACAAAATCTGCCTATAAGTAAAAAACCAATTATCAAGGTATTTATAAACATCTATAGATACATACATATGTATATATTGTCCTTGATAATGTGGTGTTGTATTTTTTAAAGATGATTATTCTTGATATAAAAATCTATTATTTCCTTTACTAACATTTTTTACCACTGTAAATGCGCTATGCGCATTTCTTGCTCTTTTGGCTCTTTTTGCGCATTGCGCAAAAAAATGCGCAGCGCAAAAAAAGCGCAAATAAAATTGCTCTTTTTTGCGCTTGCTCTTTTTATGCGCAGCGCAAAAATAAATGCGCGGAGCAAGCGCAATAATAAATTGGCTCCGCTCTTTGCGTAAAGAGCGAAAAAGAGCGGCGCTGCGCTGCGTTTTTTCGTACTCTGGTATTTATAGCTCATGCCCAAGCGGAATTAATATTTTTATATTATTATTATTACGAATAAACGTAATTATTATTTGAACTTATATTGATTTACATATGAAAAGTAATATTATCAGGCTCAAGTTCAGTTTTATTGAATTAATGAAAATTCAAAATTACTAAGAGTTTTTTTGTGTTGGAAAATATTATTATTTATATCCAATCAGTTTTTAGCAGAATGTATCAGTACTGATTTCAAGGCTTTTCATATCAAAAAAATTAATTTTGTTAACCTGTGTTATGAATATTGTCTTACAATGATTGATACACGAATAGTTGCGAAATTTCACGGATTAGACGAGAATGAGGACCTTTTCAATATATTGGTGGCCACTTCGGAACCACTTATTTCATCACGGAGACATGTAAGATCTCGAAGGGATTTGGAAGAACATAACTATGGCTCGAATACGTTAACTCTATTAGATATCGCTCCCATTGGAGAGGTGTGTAGCTCCTGAACGAACTAGTTTAACTGAACGATTCACAAAAGTGAGCTAAATGAAACGCTCACTTTACTGGGAGCTTTTAGCTCAGTAACTGATCGCTCTTTTCAATCAATCAATTTAATTTCATGTAAATATTATAATAATTAGATTTTAGGTACCCTAAATAGCTTTTATTTCGGATGGAATATGACATTTGGCACAATACAATACTGTCATATAGTATTTACAGTATTGTATTAAATAAGGGTTGGTTTTGGTAGCCAGCGTTGCCAAATGAGCTAATTTATCTTTACTTTGTAGTTTTTCTAAGCATTGGTCAATTTTGAAATATTTTTTTTAATTAAATATATAAATTCAGCAGGCTGCAGGATTTATATTTCACCTTATTGGTCTGAATTTTGTTATATTAATTCCAATTTCTGAACCTCCCTTTTCCCTATCTCACAGTGCTAAGGTTTAATCTTACTTCTTTATACCTGCTAATATTGGGAAGAATAACAACCAAAGTAATCTTGAATTAAGTAATTTAACGCCAAACGTTGTAGAAAACATTTTAAATAATGAAACAGATGATGATGACTGATACTCATTAGGTTTAACGAATTATTTTTTTTTTTTTTTTTGATAATTTTATTATTTATTGAATCTTTAATTATGTAAATTAAATTATCAATAAGGTTTTCAAATCTTAAATCTAAAAAATATTAAATGTAAGTTTAGCCAATGCTAAACAAATTTTTTAATTTCAACGGTTAATTTTTGTTGTTTTACATCTCTCGTGAACGGCTGAGAAAAAGAGTTTCCCTTCTTTTCAGCCTCTTCTTTTCAGTGGCCTCTATAATGAAGAATATTGCGCGCAAGTGGATTTGGGTGCAACTCAAGTTTTTTTATGTATTTTTCCGCATGTTTTGAAAATACTATCTTCACCAACGGAACGTCTAGATCTTTATGAATTCGATGGTTTCTGACATACCAAGGGGCTGCTCTTATTGTACGTAGGATTTTATTCTGTCGCCTTTGAATTCTTTCGCTACTCGATGCTGAGGCAGTGCCCTATAACTGAATTCCATAGGACCATATTGGTTTCAGGATCGCGTTGTATAAGAGAAGTTTACAGTCAATGCTTAGTATAGAGTTTCTTCCAATAAGCCAATTCATTTGGGCTTGTTTTAATTTCATTTGGATCAGCTTTGCGTCTATGTGCGATTTCCATGTTAAAGGCGATCAATGTGAACGCCTAGATATTTGACTACAGTGTGTTGTGGTATAGTCTCGGGGTTGATTTTTATAGGCGGGCATGTTTCCCTGCGCAACGTAAAAGTGACGTGTGCACATTTCTGCTCGTTAACTTTTATACGCCATTGTTTGAGCCATTTTTCCAGTTTGGATATATATTCTTGTAAGTTTCGGGAAGCTTCTACAGGGTTTCCGTGAACGCTTAGAAAAGCTGTATCATCAACAAATGTGGATGTATGAATGTTACTGCTTAACGGTAAGTCAGAGGCATATATTAAATAAAGTAAGTGACCGAATATACTGCCTTGAGGAACTCCGGCTTCAATCGACTGCGGAGGGCTTAAAAAATTGCCTTCCCTAACTACAAATTTACGTTCCATTAAATTGCTTTTTGAAAGCTTTACGATGTTTGCTGGTAGATTTTGTGTTAATTTGTTGAAAAGACCTTCGTGCCATACTTTATCGAAAGCTTGTGAGACATCAATAAAGAGCGCAGAGCAGTATTTCTTTTTTTCAAAAGTGTCTCTAACAACATTCACAAGTCTGTGAGTTTGTTCAATTGTGCTATGTTGTCTGCGAAAACCGAATTGATTATCTGAAATACATCCATTACTAGTCACTATAGGCATCAGCTTGCTCATATACAGCTTTTCAAATAGTTTTGAAATGTTAGACAGTAAACTAATAGGCCAATAGGATGCAACCCTTGTGTAAAGATTTAAGAAGCACACGTTTTAAGAGTTTAATCTAGACTGTTCTTTTATTGAATTCCTTTTTATATTCATGTACTAAAACTAACATGGTTGTATTTTATGGAATTAAGTACTAACTAATTATTTTACATATAATATATTTACAGAGTTGATATTTACAAAGTTGATATTGAAATTTGATTAATGTATGTATATAACATTACTCCCCCTCTAATATTCAAGATATTAAGAAAAACAGTTTTCTACATTTTTATGTACATTAAGATTTCAAATAGTTTATACAAGATACAAGTTTTAATTTCATATAATGAAATTTAGTTTTTTAATATAATTAATTTAATAATTTAAGATTTCCCAAAATCGGAAATTCCAAACCGAGATACCCCTTGTCTAAGCCTCGAGCTGCGCCGAAGTTGCGTCTGATCGTTACTAACAGTTGGCATCTCAACGCTAGGTTTATGTATTGGATCTTGAGAACATTCGGTACTTTTTATTTCTGACTCTTCTTGGAAAGTTATTCGTTCTTCATTGCTTCCATCTGATTGTTGTGATATTTCAGGTTGGTAATTTTGTTGACTTGTATTTTTATTTAAATCAATGTTAGAGTTTCTGGATTTTATTTGATTCATATGACGTCAGCATATACCTTTATCATGTTTTACGACAAATATCATTTTACCTGTCTGGCGAATGATGATTCCTGGTACCCATTTTCTACCTCGTCCGTAGTGTCGTACGAAAACAGGTTGGTTGAACTGAAACTTGGAATTAGTCTCCGGTGCATAAGGTTTGCGTGTTTCAAAAAATTGAGACCATAGTGTGCGAACTGATCGTCCACGTATAAGATCAGCGGGAGATTTTCCTTCGGCATTTGGCAAAAAACGATATGTGGAAAGATATTTAAGCACAGCGTTCTTTGTAGAATTACCCTCGTCTAAGTTTTTACGAACGCACTCTTTAAAGGTCCTGACGAAGCGTTCTGCTAACCCATTAGAAGCGGGATGAAAAGGTGTTGCTGTGACATGTTTAATGCCGAGTTCAGTACAAAATTTTTGGAAGGTTTCAGAGGTGAGTTGCGGTCCATTATCGCTTACTATTGTATGTGGCAAGTCTTCAATTGAAAATATTGCGGACAGTGCAGCTATTGTATCTTCTGATGTAGTTTTTATCGTTGATGAAACATATGGAAATTGTGAATACGCATCGACGCAAATTAACCACATAGACCCAAAAATCGGACCAGCGAAGTCTATATGTATGCGATCCCAAGGCCTTATAGCAGTTGGCCAGCTCTGGTAATCCTTAGAAGGTGCTTGATTTTCAATTTTACAAGATTCACACTGGGAAGCGATTTCTAAAATATCCTTGTCAATATTATTCCACCAAATATATTTTCTTGCAAGCTGTTTCATCTTAATTATACCCCAATGACCGTCATGTAGTGCTTTGAGTGTTTGTTGCTTAAGAGACTCTGGTATAATCACGCGAATGTTTTCTGTATGTAAGCAGAGCATGTCGTTTTGGACCGTAATTGCATGTCTGCGGTTAAAAAATGGTAATATATGTGACATCTTTGGATCTAAACGTTCTGGCCAACCATTTTGAACGAATTTAAATACTTGACATAACGTTTTATCTTTCTTAGTATGATAAGAAATTGTTTTGGCATTGGCTGGCAAATGATCAAAAGTCACGTTCAAAATTTCTTCTTCCTTATCAAAACATTCATCTGTGTCTAAAGGTAATCGTGAAAGAGCATCGGCATTACCATGATCGGCTGTGCGCCTAAATTTTATTTCAAAGTTATAGGCCATTAAAGTTATAGCCCATCGCTGAATTCGATGTGCAGTCATTAATGGTAAATGTTTATTAGGATTAAAAATGCTTACCAATGGCTTATGGTCTGTTAAGAGAATAAATCGCCTTCCATATAAGTACTGATGGAAACGCTTAACGCCAAAAACAATTGCAAGCCCTTCCTTTTCAATTTGGCTATACCTTGATTGATGTCTATCCAAAGTCTTCGAAGCGAAAGTAATGGGTCTTTCAGTTCCATCAGCGTATATGTGTGATATTACTGCTCCTATACCAAAAGGAGAAGCGTCTGCAGCAAGCACAATGGGTAAATTATCTTCGAAATGTGCTAATTGTGTAGCATTTATAATGTGGTTCTTAAGTTCTTCGAAAGACTTTTGTTGAGGCGGACCCCATCTGAACCTAATATTCTTTCTACGGAGCTCATTCAGTGGTGCGGCTATACTTGAAAAATTTGGTACAAAATTATGATAGTAATTAGCTTTCCCCATAAATGCCTCAAGCTCTTTGATATCTTTGGGGAATCTTAAAGCTTTTACAGCCTGAACGCCAGATTCGTCTGGCAAAATACCATCAGCAGTTATTAAGCGCCCCAGATACGTTATTTTATTTTTTGTCTTTTGCATTTGATGCCGTTTATTTGCAAAATTTCTAATACTTGTTCTAGCCGCTTTAGATGCTCAGAAAATGTAGGGGCCGATATAATTATATCGTCAAGATAGTTTCCGCATCCTTCTACGCCGATAAGAAGTTGTTCCATATATTTTTGGAAGATAGCAGGTGCGCTAGCGATTCCGTAAGGAAGTATTTGGTATTGGAATAGCCCAAGAGGCGTGTTAATAACCACTATCTTTTTAGACTCGTCGTCTAATTCTATTTGAAGATACGCATCTCTTAAATCAATTTTCGAAAAATACTTCCCATTTCGAATAGTATGCAGTAGACTTTCTCGTGTTGGTAATGGATACTGCTCGATGTCTATTTGTGAATTTATTGCTAACTTAAAATCCCCGCAAATTCGGATTTCGTTATTTGGCTTTTTAACAAGAACTATGGGAGATGCCCAATCGCTGAATTTTATCGGTTTTATTATATTATGTTCTATGAGTCTATCAATTTCTTTTTTAAATTGTGGCATTTGTGCGAACGGTATTTGCCTACTTCGATAAAATCTTGGTTTAGATTCAAGTTTTAAACTAATATTTGCTTTAAAGTCTTTTACACTTCCAATAGATGTTTCAAAAACGTCTTTGTATTTTTCACAAATTTCATGTACTTTTAATTGATTTATTTCATTTACAACATTAATTTGTTTAATTTCGAATCCGAACACGTTAAACAAATCTATACCAAATAAATTTTCTCCAAATTCTGTATTGGCTACAATCAAAACAATGTCTTTTTCATATTTTCCGCACTTAGCCCTTGGATGTAATTCGCCTATCAAAGGAATTATTTTTTTCCAAACCCAAATAACATTCTATTTGATGGCACTAATTTCGGTTTATTCAAAAGTTTATATGTTTTTTTATTTATTATTGAAACAGAGGCACCAGAGTCCATTTGAAAACTTATTACCTGATTAAAAAGTTCTACACCGATATAGTTTTTAAAATTTTTATTTGTTACCAAAGAAATTATGTATATCATATACAGTTTCGATTTCATCAATATTATTTGTATCGTTTTTATTTTCAGCTTTTGACATACACAGGGCGATATATGCCCCTTTTTTCCGCACTTATTGCATACAGCCTTCCTATATTTGCAATTTTCTCTTTTATGTGATTGAAAACATCCCGAACAAGATTTGTATTTTTGGTTTCTAATTAGATTTTCTGTTTTGTTTTTTTCACGCACATTTTTTCTCTTTTCAATTTCGTTTATTTCAATAACAGAGTCATTCGAACCTTCTTTTATTGCTGCTACTGTTTTTGTTGTTGTTTCAAACGATTCAGCAATAAGAAGAACGTCGGCTAAGTTTGCCTGTGGTTTTTGCAGCGCAGCTGCGCGCACAGCATCATGAGGTGTGTGCACAATAATGTGATCACGAATCATTTCGTCAACAAAGTTAGCAGCGCATTCGTTTGAGCTGCAAACGAACTTGCAGTTTCTTGCTAATCCACGCAAGTCAGCAACCCAGTCTTTGTACGTTTGAGTTGGCTTCATTTCGCGTTTGAAAAATTCATAGCGCGCAAGTTAAGGTCAGCCTCATACACACCATAAGTAAAGTAAGATATTAAGTATATTTTTACAAATAAAAGAAG
This sequence comes from Lypha dubia, assembly GCA_947311025.1. Classification (NCBI taxonomy): domain Eukaryota; kingdom Metazoa; phylum Arthropoda; class Insecta; order Diptera; family Tachinidae; genus Lypha; species Lypha dubia. Next base: position 37,342,213 of record OX371263.1, read on the forward strand.
AAACTCTTGATAACAAATGTATTTTCATAAATAAAGAAGTGACCTTTGATAATGAATGTATTGTTAGTAAATAAAGGAATATACATAAACCTTTAAAATGTATAGATTATGAACATAAGATAAATACACTTTCACTTCAAGGTCAACTACAAAGAACCTTAAGATAAGACATATTAATTTTAACAAAGAAATAATATTGTAAATCCACAACTAATATAAGATAAAGAATGTTAGTATTTAAGAACAATAGAATAAAGAAACTAGTATAAAACAAAGAATATTAGTATTTAAGATAAACACATTTTTTATAATAAAGAATTATGATAAGAAAAATAATGTTATATAAGAAAGATATTTTGTAAATGTAAGTTAGATAAAAATAAGTAGTGAAGACGCATAGTCGTCGTTGTATTTTTAATTCAATATTAGGTTAGTTTTAAAAATATAGTGAAATAAAAGAGACGCATAGTCGTCGGAAAAACATATTTTTTTACTAACCAAAATCAAGTGATTATTAATTGGCGATCCTGCCAGGAGGTATCATTAAATTCATACCTTTTTGGAGCGGACCACAAGAATCCTTTTGACGCAGCAAAAGGCCAATATAAAAAACACATAGTGTATAAAAATTCCTTATAAAAGGAATATAACGTATGAAAATTCCTTATAAAAAAGGAATTATAAATGATTAATTTAAAAAAACAAAAAAGAGAATTGAAATACGACGAAAACCATGCAATGGAGACTAATGAGACACAATTAGCTAACTTGACAGCAAGACTTAGCGAGATGGAACGCTATTGTCAAACACTAACAGAAAAAATAAGCAACATCAGAATCAATCCACTGCTGGATCAAACCCCTATAGAAAGACTAGAGAATATATCAACAAAATATAATTCCGCGAATGATATTTCCCTAGAAGTTTTTAAAGCATTACCAACATTTAACGGGAAACAATCTGAATATAGAGCTTGGAGAGAGGATGCTTCCAGATTAATGAAAGACATCGATCAATTCAGGACACATAGTCGATATTCAGAAGCTCTATCTATTATAAAATCGAAAATAAGAGGTCAAGCTTCAGACATACTAATAAATAATAACACACCATTTAATTTTGAAGCCATACGCAACAGATTGGACTATACGTATGCGGACATGCGCCCACTCTACGTATTACAGGACGAAATGAGGAGAATTACGCAGAATAGATCATCTCTGTCAGAATACCACGACAGGATAAACCAAGCCCTCAACCTCATCACATCAAAAATTGCGATGTCTGGTGAACAGCAAATCGCAATAGATGCTATGACCAGGAATGCGAAAGATGAAGCGGTACGTATATTTGTCGCAGGCATCACAAATGCGTTCGTAAGATCGACCCTATATGCTAATACCCTCGGTGACCTAGAACATGCATACGCTATAGCCAGGACTATAGAACATGACAACCAACACCAGAACCTACGGCTGTCATACGATCACGGGTACAACCACAGAAACCATCATGATACAAAAAGGGAACAACAACTCAACCACCATCCGCAACATAATAGACGTCCCAATTTTATTCAACAAAAACCACTGTTTCCAAGAAATCAGAATCAACAAACTAATTATCAACAAACTAATTATCAACAACCAAGACCCGTCCCTATGGAAACGGACTCAAGGCAAATCGTACAGGTGCATAGGAAAACCAATTCACCATACAACTCCCAGAATCAACCCTTTGCAAATAACCAGCCTTGGAAAAGAGAACACAGCGGCAACTATTACACGAACAAACAACAGCGGATCAACCACTTACAACGAGAAGACAACTCTAGCATGTATCCAGAACAGGAACAAATGGTAAATAATTTAAGATTAGACCATTTAAACTAAGAGATGGGTTGCCCTACCTTACATTAACTAGTGATATATCAAAAAAAAATATGAAATTTTAATTGACACAGGCGCAACCCATAATTATATAAGTGCAAAGTGTGATTCCTCACCTAGAATAAAAATAGAACAAATAAAAATTAAAACTATACACGGTTACTCGATGATAAATACTAAAAGAATCATTAAACTAATGAATAGGGAAATAATTTTTTTTGAATTAGAAAACATTGAATCATTTGACATGATTTTAGGATTAGAAGGATTAAGAACACTAAATGCTGAAATAAACGTTAGGGACATGACTTTAACAACCATGAGTAGTGACAGTCAGCCTAAATTGAACTACATTATAGGAGAAGAAAAATATAAGCAAGAAATAGACAGAATGATGAAAGAGAATAATGGCATAGGACCACTACCTTTCACAACTACTATAGAAGCTACTATTAGGACAAGAAATGAAGATCCAATATGGACAAAACAATACCCATACCCAATAGCTGACAACGAATTTGTCAATAAAGAAATAAAAAAACTTTTATACGAAGGAATAATACAAAAGAGTAATAGTCCATACAACTCTCCAATATGGACAGTCCCCAAAAAGGGTACGGACGAACAGGGGAAACCAAAGAAAAGAATGGTCATAGATTACCAGAAATTAAATAGTAACACAATCACAGATAGATACATTATCCCAGATGTTAACATGACGCTACAGAATCTAGGCAAAGCTAAGTATTTTACTACCTTAGATTTAGAATCAGGTTTTCACCAGATAAGAATCTCTGAGAAGGATAGGGAAAAAACAGCCTTTTGTGTTAACGGTGGCAAATATGAGTTTATCCGTATGCCCTTTGGTTTGAAAAATGCACCTTCAATCTTTCAAAGATGTGTAGATGATATACTAAGGGATTATGTAGGAAAATTTGTATACGTCTATATTGACGACGTTCTCATATATTCTTCTTCGCTGGAGGAACATATACATCACATCAAAATAATATTTGCGGCACTGAACAAAGCCACATTAAAAATTTCTGATGAAAAGTCTAAGTTTTTTCAAACAGAAGTAGAGTACCTAGGACATATCATCAGACATAACCGAATTGCAACTAACCCCGAAAAAGTTGAGGCAATAAATAAGTATCCAACCCCGAAAACACTGAAAGACCTGAGAGGATTTCTTGGAATGACTGGATATTACAGGAAATTCATCAAGGGCTACGCAAGCATAGCCAAACCTTTGACTGTACACTTAAGAGACAATGGACAAGTAGGAAAAAATCAGAGTAAAAACACAACTGTAAACCTCGACGAACAGGCGTTAAGAGCCATAGACACCTTGAAAACTTGTTTGAGGGAACAGACAGAACTTTTTCAACCGGATTATTCTAAACCTTTCGAACTGACAACTGACGCTTCCAACGTAGCACTGGGGGCAGTTCTCAGTCAAAATAAGAAACCGATACATTTTTTATCACGAACTCTAAGCAAGACAGAGGAAAATTACAGTACGAACGAAAAAGAACTCTTAGCAATAATATGGTCATTACAGAAATTAAGAAATTACATTTATGGTGTAGCCGATTTAACTATCTATACTGATCATCAATCTCTAACGTTCGCAACATCTGAGAAAAATCCAAACACTAAATTAATGAGGTGGAAGAATATAATCGAGGACTTCGGTGCAAAACTAGTGTACAAACCCGGCCATTTAATTGTTGTAGCCGATGCCCTCTCAAGGCAGCAAATAAATTCTTCAACAATTAGTACTGTCCACTCAGCCGAAAGCTCACCCACTGAAATCTTTGAAACAGTGTCACAACCATTCAATTGATATGCAACTCAGATCGAACTAATACCTAATACGAACATCAATGATACGATAACATACACTACATTCACAAACAAAACAAGACATAAGATACATTTTACTGACGAAGAAAACCTAATCGAAGAATTAAAAAGATACTCATACCGGGAAAAGTAACCGCGATACACACAAATGCTGAATCATTGTATGCATATGGTGAGAAAATAAAGAATACATTTAATGGAATAAGATTTGTTTATACACCTGTAAAATTACAAGATATAATAAATTCAGAAAAACAAATAGAAATCATAAAAGAGACTCACGACAGAGCACATCGGGGATATAGGAATAATATAAAGGAAATTTATGAGAAATATTACTGGCCGAATTTAAAAAAAGAATGCAAGGCGTACAACAAAAAATGTGTGGCATGTCTTTTCGGGAAATACGAGAGACAACCTACAAGGGAACCATTAAAAGACTCCGAAATACCAACAGAACCAGGTGAATATATACATATGGACATATACTTCAACGAAAACAAAACCTTCTTGGTCGCTATTGACAAATTTTCGAAATACATAACGTTAAGAGAACTTGACTCAAAAGAACGAATGAGTGACAAGATAGAAGAAATACTCACAAACAACTACCCAGATTGTAAAAGACTAATGACTGATAACGAACGCTGTATGACGACCCCAGCCATAAAAGCAATGTGTACAAAATACGGCATAAGAAAGATAGAAACACCAGTTTATAGATCGACATCGAACGGACAAGTCGAGAGAGCCCACAGCACTATATCAGAACTAGCCAGGATATTTAAAATACAGAACACAACAACAATAGCAGACGAAATCTATAAAACAGTACGCGAATTAAGTAACACAATCCATACAGTGGCAGGATTCAGACCCAGAGATATCATTTTCAACAGGATAAAGTAAGACAAGAGTGATATATTCGAAAAAATAAAGAAAGCATCGGAAAAAACATTGGAAAAATTGAACCAAGGCACCAAACACCGAACCTTCTCACCGAATGAACAAATCCTAGTGAAGATAAAAGGAGTCAGAAAAAAGAACGACGCTAGATATATCAAATACATCGTGAAAGAAGACCGTGAGGACACTGTCTTAACTACGAGGGGTGTAACTGTACACAAGGATAATATCAAGAACTACACAATTAACGAAGATGAATTTCTTCCTGATATTACTCGCGGTGGTCGCACAAGCAATCAAAGCAGAAATAAAAATAGACAACCTACAAGGCAAGAAGTATATTCTAACAAAGACAGATGATGTATATATGTATATTTGACGAATACACATACCTCTTCCATGTCACCAACATAACAAGAATACTTACTCCATATAGACAAATTGTCACGACAAACTACGAACCCACTACTCAAGAAACCATCTGGATAAGAAAAATTGAATTAATAACAGAACAACTCAACGCACATAAACGTCATACAAGAGCTTTGAACTTTCTGGGATCCGCACTCAAATTTATTACAGGAACACCAGACCATGACGACTTCATCAATATGGAAAAAGCTATAAATAAATTAATAGATAACAATGAAAAACAACGACATGTCAACTCAAGATTCGAAAGACTAATTGAAACAATGCAAGGCCAGACAATAGAAAATCACCTCATCATTGAACAGGTACACGATGAATTATTATTACTCGTCAGGACAATTAATGCCGCTAAAAATGGCGAATACTTAACAGAATCCTTAAGCTTGAAAGACTTAGAAGAAGTCATACAACATGAACTAATTTCAGCCCCCATAATAAACATTTTAGAATACGCCGACATATACACAGCAGGGACAGGAGAAATATTCATAACTATTTACAAATACCCTATACTAAAAAAGGACTGTAAGCTTTTCAAAATAACGCCCATAAGTTTTAGGCATGGGAAGATACAGACAGATGACCAAATCGCCTTATGTGACACAGAATACGTTCGGGTAAACCAATGCAAGAATTTTTTAGGTAGAAATATTTGCCAAACAAATAACGAAACAGATACATGTATACTTCCACTACTGAATAATAGGAAAAGCACATGTAATGTCATACAGGAATATAATAATGCACTACTTGTAATCGACGAAGGTTTTATATTACTAGACGGAAACCACACAGTCAACAATGTTACTACTACAAGTATAACTTTAGTCACATTCACAGATATTGTTGAAATAGACAACAAGACATATAGGAACCTTCACGATAGAATAAGACAAACAATACACATGAACCACGACGAAGACTTTGCAATCATGAATATACTCACATCAGACAAAGACAATGCATTTAGCAATATCGACTCAATGAAAAAATTCAGCATTCCATTTGAACAGCATCCCATCAGATCAATTTTTTATACTATACTTTTTCTTACGACGCTATTACTAATTATCTTCCTTTTAATAAAAATTATGTCATGCATAAAAGAATACAGACGTATATCAGTAATCAATAATTTCAATAAGGCATATCAAATCGAATTACAACGAATTAGGAAAGATCGGTGCGATCTTGTTTAACATAGGAGGGAGTTAAGGTCAGCCTCATACACACCATAAGTAAAGTAAGATAATAAGTATATTTTTACAAATAAAAGAAGAAACTCTTGATAACAAATGTATTTTCATAAATAAAGAAGTGACCTTTGATAATGAATGTATTGTTAGTAAATAAAGGAATATACATAAACCTTTAAAATGTATAGATTATGAACATAAGATAAATACACTTTCACTTCAAGGTCAACTACAAAGAACCTTAAGATAAGACATATTAATTTTAACAAAGAAATAATATTGTAAATCCACAACTCATATAAGATAAAGAATGTTAGTATTTAAGAACAATAGAAGTATAAGACAAAGAATATTAGTATTTAAGATAAACACATTTTTTATAATAAAGAATTATGATAAGAAAAATAATGTTATATAAGAAAGATATTTTGTAAATGTAAGTTAACTAAAAATAAGTAGTGAAGACGCATAGTCGTCGTTGTATTTTTAATTCAATATTAAGTTAGTTTTAAAAATATAGTGAAATAAAAGAGACGCATAGTCGTCGGAAAAACATATTTTTTTACTAACCAAAATCAAGTGATTATTAATTCGCAGCGACAACATGTTGTGTATTTAAAAAATGTTCGTTTAATTTTTCAGTTAAATTTTTGAACGTCTGTTGTTGTAGGTTACATGAGCCGAATAAATTTTTTAATAAGTCAAACAATTCTATGCCAATCCATGACAGAAAAAAAGACTTTTTCTTTTCCTCAGAATCAACAGAATATGCAGAAAAATGTTGAGACAGTTGTTCCAAATACGATTCCCAATTTTGTATGTCTTTGTTAAAATTGTGAAATGCCGGAACACTTTGCTGATTTATTGTTGGTTTAATTTGTGTTTTTTCTATTATTGATTGCATCCATGTTTGCTGTTCTTGTAGAAGATTTTTGGTAAACTCTTGCTGTTGTTGTTTTTCTTTTACTCGTCGCCAATGTAAAGATTTAAGAAGCACACGTTTTGAGAGTTCAATCATGACTGTTCTTTTATTGAATTCCTTTTTATATTCATGTACTAAAACTAACATGGTTGTATTTTATGGAATTAAGTACTAACTAATTATTTTACATATAATATATTATCCCATCCTCGTCGCCAATGTAAAGATTTAAGAAGCACACGTTTTGAGAGTTCAATCTAGACTGTTCTTTTATTGAATTCCTTTTTATATTCATGTACTAAAACTAACATGGTTGTATTTTATGGAATTAAGTACTAACTAATTATTTTACATATAATATATTTACAGAGTTGATATTTACAAAGTTGATATTGAAATTTGATTAATGTATGTATATAACACTTTGTATGATCCTTGTCGGGCTTTGGTATCATAGTAATAAGCGAAACCTTCCATTCTTTAGGATAGTGTTCTAGGCGTAGAATACTGTTAAAAATGAATAGTATTATTCTTTTTGCAGTGTAAGGCAATTCTTGAAGCATTTTGTTGCTTATTTTGTCGACACCTGGGGCTTTTCTGGTGTTAAGACCAGTAATAGCCTTTTCAATCTCCACAATGTTGAATTTTGGCGATATTTTTGGTAAAGATACGACTGGTGGCAGTTCAACAATATCAGCAGAAATATTCGGAGTGAAAACTTTTTCTAAGTGTTTAACAAAAAGTGCACCTTTTTCAGCATCAGTTTTTGCCCAGTCACCATTAGGGGCTCGTAATGGGGGTTTGCATATCACCGGCCTTTTTAGTCCTCTGGCTGCACGCCACAGTGAATAATCTGTTTGTGGTGCTGCACCTAGCTCTTGAAGGAATTTTTGAAGGGAAGCTGTTTTTTGAGTTAGCAAAACTTTCCTAAGCTGCTTGGTACACTCCTTAAGCCTTAATTTTAGCTGGGGCGATCTGTAGCGTCGAGCTCTCCGTTTTTCAGTCAATAGCCTTTCTATATCTACAGAAAAAATATTGTTAAGTCTCACTGGTTGGTTTATTTCATTTGAAGTAGCATTAAAAGCAGCTTGTTTAACATGCGCTTCAAACAACCTGAGTGAATCGTCTATGTCTGAAAGTGTTCTCAGCGCCATTTTTACCGAGCAATGAGCACTCAGATATTTTCTGTATTTGAGCCAGTTAATACGTGCAGATGTCGTCGGTAAATCACATGTTGTGTGTGAGTAAATAGTGACAATAGTAGGCGAGTGGTCTGAAGATAAGTTCAAAGATGCTTCAACTTCAACCATCTCGCTGGGCACGCCTTTCACAATTCCAAAGTCGATAACATCGGGAATTTTTTGTCGATCTGTGGGCCAATATGTTGGCTGTCCACTTGAAACTACATTCAAACCCATTTTAGATATTGTGTCGAACAAAATTCGTCCCTTAGGAGTGATTAAACGTGAACCCCAGAATGTGTGTTTAGCATTGTAGTCGCCAGCTGCTAGAAAACGGAGGCCCAGTGATTTATAAAAAGCCGTATATTGACTCTCGGTTATTGAGAATCTGGGGGGCGAATAGACAGATGATATTACAAGTTTTTGATACTAAGTTTCGATGCAGATGTTCGTTGCTTGAAGATAATCTTCACAAAAATCATTCATCAGGTGGTGTTTTATTCGCGTTTTTATTAGGACTCCCGAACCACCGCAAGCTCTGCCACGAGGAGCCTTGGTGTCGTACAAATTATATCCACTAATTCTGAAACAGCTTCGAGATGTCAAATGAGTTTCTGAGATAAGCATCACATCGATTTGTTTATCCTGAAGAAAATATTATATTTCGTTTTTATGTTGGCAGATGCCGTTTGCGTTCCAAAAACAGATTTTTAAGTTCATGGTTTGCTTAGTACAGCCTGCAACAAGGTAGACTGCATTTTCAACATTTCCTGCATCATACAGGACATGTTGAGAGTAAATGTATTTACAGGTTGTATTAAGCTCTTAATTGAGGCTTCAATACGACTAAAATTATACCCCGAATCTTCATTTACATATACGGTTTTTTGCGCCGTTCTCTGATTGCTTTTTAAAATACTAGCGTACGAAAATTTATTATTAGCTTGTTGTTGAGCACTAGTCGCATTAGACTTAAAATCGTTTGAATATTGATTCTGGCTGTTGGACGGTTGAGGTAACTGTGGGTAGTTAATAGGGGTTTTAGGCTGAGCGGGAGTAGCATTAGTTTTTTTGTATGATTAATTCTTAAAAAACGAGTAAAGGGGGCAGCCTCTATAGTTGGCAGTGTGGTTTCCGCCGCAATTGCCACATTTTTTCGCCTTGGGATCACCTTTTATTTTATCACAGTTAGCAGTAATGTGTAACTCACCACATACAACGCAGACTGTAGGTAACTTGCAATAAGTCTTCGTGTGCCCAAATTCTTGGCAGTTCAGGCATTGAACAGGTCCAGCTCTTTTATGAGGAAGCTCAACAGTAACTCTTCGATGCAACAAGTACTTTAAGTCATATATTGGATGTGCTTCATTCTTTTTATTTTCATGCCATCTGGCTGTAACTCGACTCTAAATATTGGTTGGGGGATTTTTTCTCTATTTTTAATGTTTGAGACATTTTTCACCTTGTAGCCACTATTTTCAAGGCCAGACTTGACCTCTTCTGGATCCACGCTAGAGTCTATACCTTTTATTACGACTGTTAGACCTTTAGCACTCTTTAATTGGTACGTGTAGAAGTTTTTATTTTTAAATTCTAAATCTGAAACAATTTTTCGGTAATTATTTTCATGAGCTACCTGAATTTTTGTTTCATTGATGTTTCCGCGCTTAATTGGAGTTACTTAAAACTCATTTTCCCCAATAATGAGATAAGACTTTTAACCAGCAAACTGGAATTCTGCTCTCTTAAATATATTAGTGGGGGCTTACTCGAACTTGTTGTAGTTGTGTCTTCATCGCCTTGGTCAGATAAAATCGCGAACGTATTTTCGGAATTTATTATATTGTTTTTTCCATCTCTGGGAACTTTCGCTGTTGAAGCAATTTGAGCTGATTTTGGACTTCTTCCCCTTTTTAACACGGTTATGTATCTATCCATACCTGTTTGAATTTTATTATTATCACTTATTGTACTCAGCGCATTTACATTTTTGTGCACGTTGGTCACCTTGTTACTAATTGTTTGTTTAATTGATTGTACAGCTAAGGTGACAAGTTTGCTAAAAGGTGCAATTGTTTTTGCTTCTCGATCAATATTTAGTGGCTTCAAGCAAGCGCACGAGTAGTTGTGTGTTCTGTAGAATTCAGGTTTGCATTTTCGTCGTCATCAACCAAAGTAAAATAAACATTCTTACTGCTTCTAGGTTTATTATTGTTGTTGTTGGTAGAAGATGAACTCATTTAGAGTTCTCTTTTTTGTGTTCACTATAAGTTTGTATTTGCAAATATACATATATGTATATTACACACAAGCAAAAAGTTAATTAAAAACCAGTATAATAACTGTTTAATCAATGTTTTGTTGTTGTTTTTTTTTGTGATTTTAACTTTCAATAATTTTTAATATTCAGTTGCGACGATTATAAAATCGCGTCTGTACAGTGCGAGAGTTAAAACTGAATGATTAACGAATTATTAAAAAAAAGTTATTGACAATTATATGAACAACTTTAAATTTAGTGACATTATTCTCAAATAACTTAAAAATATGTTTGGGGCAAAGGAAAATTTGTATGCCAATTGGAAAAAATTTTCCAAAAAAATCACTATTTTTTAAAACTTTTTGATGCATGAATATTTTTTTTCACAATTTTTTATATAAATTAATAATTTTGAATTTTTCTTATATATTTTTTGTTTACATGTACGGTTTTTTGCGCCGTTCTCTGATTGCTTTTTAAAATACTAGCGTACGAAAATTTATTATTAGCTTGTTGTTGAGCACTAGTCGCATTAGACTTAAAATCGTTTGAATATTGATTCTGGCTGTTGGACGGTTGAGGTAACTGTGGGTAGTTAATAGGGGTTTTAGGCTGAGCGGGAGTAGCATTAGTTTTTTTGTATGATTAATTCTTAAAAAACGAGTAAAGGGGGCAGCCTCTATAGTTGGCAGTGTGATTTCCGCCGCAATTGCCACATTTTTTCGCCTTGGGATCACCTTTTATTTTATCACAGTTAGCAGTACTGTGTAACTCACCACATACAACGCAGACTGTAGGTAACTTGCAATAAGTCTTCGTGTGCCCAAATTCTTGGCAGTTCAGGCATTGAACAGGTCCAGCTCTTTTATGAGGAAACTCAACAGTAACTCTTCGATGCAACAAGTACTTTAAGTCATATATTGGATGTGCTTCATTCTTTTTATTTTTATGCCATCTGGCTGTAACTCGACTCTAAATATTGGTTGGGGGATTTTTTCTCTATTTTTAATGTTTGAGACATTTTTCACCTTGTAGCCACTATTTTCAAGGCCAGACTTGACCTCTTCTGGATCCACGCTAGAGTCTATACCTTTTATTACGACTGTTAGACCTTTAGCACTCTTTAATTGGTACGTGTAGAAGTTTTTATTTTTAAATTCTAAATCTGAAACAATTTTTCGGTAATTATTTTCATGAGCTACCTGAATTTTTGTTTCATTGATGTTTCCGCGCTTAATTGGAGTTACTTAAAACTCATTTTCCCCAATAATGAGATAAGACTTTTAACCAGCAAACTGGAATTCTGCTCTCATAAATATATTAGTGGGGGCTTACTCGAACTTGTTGTAGTTGTGTCTTCATCGCCTTGGTCAGATAAAATCGCGAACGTATTTTCGGAATTTATTATATTGTTTTTTCCATCTCTGGGAACTTTCGCTGTTGAAGCAATTTGAGCTGATTTTGGACTTCTTCCCCTTTTTAACACGGTTATGTATCTATCCATACCTGTTTGAATTTTATTATTATCACTTATTGTACTCAGCGCATTTACATTTTTGTGCACGTTGGTCACCTTGTTACTAATTGTTTGTTTGTTTGATTGTACAGCTAAGCTGACAAGTTTGCTAAAAGGTGCAATTGTTTTTGCTTCTCGATCAATATTTAGTGGCTTCAAGCAAGCGCACGAGTAGTTGTGTGTTCTGTAGAATTCAGGTTTGCATTTTCGTCGTCATCAACCAAAGTAAAATAAACATTCTTACTGCTTCTAGGGATATTATTGTTGTTGTTGGTAGAAGATGAACTCATTTAGAGTTCTCTTTTTTGTGTTCACTATAAGTTTGTATTTGCAAATATACATATATGTATATTACACACAAGCAAAAAGTTAATTAAAAACCAGTATAATAACTGTTTAATCAATGTTTTGTTGTTGTTTTTTTTTTGTGATTTTAACTTTCAATAATTTTTAATATTCAGTTGCGACGATTATAAAATCGCGTCTGTACAGTGCGAGAGTTAAAACTGAATGATTAACGAATTATTAAAAAAAAGTTATTGACAATTATATGAACAACTTTAAATTTAGTGACATTATTCTCAAATAACTTAAAAATATGTTTGGGGCAAAGGAAAATTTGTATGCCAATTGGAAAAAATTTTCCAAAAAAATCACTATTTTTTAAAACTTTTTGATGCATGAATATTTTTTTCACAATTTTTTATATAAATTAATAATTTTGAATTTTTCTTATATATTTTTTGTTTACATGGGTATCACTCGATCAAGATTTGTTTAAATTTACTAATACACTCACACATTTTAAAATTGACTATCAATTTGATATAAATTTTTCTTTAAATTTTTGTTTCAATTTTTCATTCAAGTACACAGCAACCTTTTCAAGTTGTTTTCTTGATGACATCTTGAAAGCAAATTGCTTTCAAATTTCGTGAAGCCAACGACACAGCTATAAATTTTTGTGAATTTTTACCAGCAGTATGTATAAAAAAAAATTGATAGCAAATCTTGATCGTGTCGCACCTATGTTAGGCTATGTCTTAATAAAAAATATATGAAATTTGCTGTATATTGTAGCTTTTTTTTTATATAATTAAAATTAAGTTGTTTTCCAAATTCGTAGTTTAATAATAAAAACGTTATGGTATCGCTGATATAGCAGTTTAATTTTTTCTACTAACAATTGAAAAATTTTTTGTTTTCGTTTTGTTTACTTTCGCAACAAAGATAGACTAAGCTGATACCAATGGAGCTTATGTATTGTACTGAACTAGTGAGCTTTTGAACTACAGTGAGCTATTGAGCAAAAGTGAGCTATAGAACCCAACTGAGCTGAAAAACCAAACTCTATCCCATTCTTAATGACTATTTTAAAGAAAAGTAACTAATAAAAAATTCATACTAGTTTGAAAAATATATACTAAATAACTTAATATCATAATATATATTATATGGCATCAATATTAAAAATATTTCAAAACTGTGTATCTGTAGTATAAATATATAATATTACTCTAACATGCTATATTAGAGTGGCATTTTTTTCTAGACTTCCTTGTGAGAATATCATTTCAAGCACAATAAGTTGTGAGTCAAATGCTCTTTAAATTTAAAAAATACCATTACTTAAAAAGATATGATTTTTGCGAAAAAAACTTCAAAAGGTGTCACCGTGCCCAGTGCCTATCATAATGCGGGAGCACTTATTTTGAAACTAAAGGATTTAAAATTTAAGTGATTTTTAACTATTAGTAATATATTGGTAACTTAAAAAGTTATGATTTTTGCTCTGTAGACCTATGACAACACAGGTTACTTATTTTTAAGCGGAAGGGGTTATCTTTCAAATGCTTATACATTTTTAAAATATCTTTATTACTTTAAAAGTTATGATGTTTTTAATGAAACCAGTCAAAACCCGACATTGATCACAGTGCTAATCTATGACCGGGGATATAATGTATATTGAAGCTTGAGGAGTTTTATTTGAAATGCTTTTTAAAATTTTTAAATATATTTAAAATTTTATTTATTTGTTGCGGGTTAGCAATATCTAGATATATATTTCGTTGGTAGCTATACCAATTCATCAGTAGATGTTTTACCCTTTATGTTTAAAAAGTTTTGAAGCTCATCTATTTATACAAAAACTTACAAATATATTTTTGTGTATTACAAAGCATAAAAATAGCCCTTAAAAAATTTTTTCAAACACACACAACAATAATTTTCCATTATGAATGTGTTTACTTTTCTACACCTATACAATTAGACAACCGCTGGTTGCCATTAAAAGTATTTTATAAGGCAAAAATGAAAAGCAAATCTCCCCGTTACAAAATTTTACATTTATTTCAGCATGTACTCAAGTATTTATGTTTTAAATTTTATTTATTTGTTGCGGGTTAGCAATATCTAGATTTATATTTCGTTGGTAGCTATACCAATTCATCAGTAGATGTTTTACCCTTTATATTTAAAAAATTCCAAAGCTCATATATTTATACAAAAACTCACAAATATATTTTTGTGAATTACAAAGCATAAAAATAGCCCTTAAAAAATTGTTTAAACACATACCACATATAATTTTCCATTATGAATGTGTTTACTTTTCTACACCTATACAATTAGACAACCGCTGGTTGCCATTAAAAGTATTTGTAAGGCAAAAAATGAAAAGTAAATCTCTCCTTTACAAAATTCTACATTTATTTGAGCATGTACTCAAGTATTTATGTTTAAAATTTTATTTATTTGTTGCGGGTTAGCAATATCTAGATATATATTTCGTTGGTAGCTATACCAATTCATCAGTAGATGTTTTACCCTTTATGTTTAAAAAAAAATCCAAATACTTTTAATGGCAACCAGCGGTTGTCTAATTGTATAGGTGTAGAGAAGTAAACACATTCATAATGGAAAATTATTTGTCGTATGTGTTTAAACAATTTTGAAAGCTGTTTTTAGGCTTTGTAATTCACAAAAATATATTTGTGAGTTTTTGTATAAATAGATGAGCTTCAAAACTTTTTAAACATAAAGGGTAAAACATCTACTGATGAATTGGTATAGCTACCAACGAAATATATCTAGATATTGCTAACCCGCAACAAATAAATAAAATTTTAAACATAAATACTTGAGTACATGCTCAAATAAATGTAGAATTTTAAATATATTTATTACTTTAAAAGTTATGATTTTTGAAACGAAAAAAGTCAAAAGGCCCCTCTGTGCGGCCGTCGATACTTCAGATCCATTAATTTCCACAAAATTTAATATTAGTCGCTTACAAAATACATTCTACACTTCCACCAGAAGCAATTGAACTGTTATAGAAGAATTTTATTATACACGAGAAAATTAATGAAATTCAAGAGGACCTTTTTTTTTGAGTTTAAGCAATTCCTGAATATTTTAGTAAATTTAAAATAAATATATGAATACTATGCATGATGTTTTCATTACTGGTTGCAAGGGAGTTAATTTTTGGTCGCTAGTGGGTTAAATAATTTTTTAATATAGTTATTCTTACAAAATTCTACATTTATTTGAGCATGTACTCAAGTATTTATGTTTTAAATTTTATTTATTTGTTGCGGGTTAGCAATATCTAAATATATATTTCGTTGGTACCCATACCAACTCATCAGTATATGTTTTACCCTCTATGTTTAAAAAGTTTTAAAGCTCATCTATTTATACCAAAACTCACAAATATATTTTTGTGAATTACAAAGCATAAAAACCGCTTTTAAAATTGTTTAAACACATAGAAATACTGTGAGTAATACCATTTCAATTACTGGCGTGGATAAAAGTGCTCTAGTTTTCTATAATGATATAATTAATTATAATAATAATAATAGTTTTTATAATCCCCTATATGTTATTTAAAAGGGGTTATGTTAGTTTGGAACAGTTCGGTGAATAATTGCAAATACAAACTCATATAGTGAACACATAAAAAGGGAACTCTAAATGAGTTCATCTTCTAGCAACAACAAAAATAAACCTACAAGCAGTAAGAATGTTTATTAAACTTTGGTTCATGACGACGAAAATGAACGTGAATTCTACACAACACTCAACTACTCGTGCGCGATCATGGTCTCCAAACCTAAATATTAATCGAGAAGCAACAACAATTGCACCTATTAGCAAACTTGTCAGCTTAGCTGTACAGTCAATCAAACAAACAATGAATACCCAGGTGAGCAACGTGCAGAAAATAAATAATATTATAGATGCAGTAAGTGAAAATATTGATAATAAAATTCAAACAGGTATATAGATACAAAACTGTGTTAAAAAGGGGAAGAATTCCAAAATCTGCTCAAATCGCGTCAACGGCAAAAGTTCCCAAAGATGGAAAAAATATATAAAATTCCGAAAATCGTTTCGCGATTTTAAATGAACAAGGTGATGAAGACACAACTATTACAAGTTCGAATAAACCACCACCGATATATTTACGAGAACAGAACTCTAACTATCTGGTAAAAAGCCTTATATCATTAATTGGAGAAAATGAGTTCTATGTAACTCCAATTAAGCGCGGGAAAATCAATGAAACAAAAATTCAGGTATCTAAAGAAAATAATTACAGAAAAATAGTCTCAGACTTTGAGACAAAAAATAAAAATTTTTGTACATATCAGCTTTAGAGTGCCAAAGGTCTAACCGTTGTAATAAATAGTATAGATTCTAGCGGGAACCAGAAGAGGTAAGGTCTTGCCTTGAAAATAGTGGCTTCAAGGTTAAAAATGTTTCAAGCATCAAAAATAGAGAAAAAAATCCCCCAACCAATATTTAGAGTTGAGTTACAGCCAGGTGACATAAAGATAAAAAAAAATGAATCCTATCCAACTTATGATTTAAAGTATCTCTTGCACCGGAGAGTTACCGTTGAGCAGCCACATAAAAGAGCTGGACCTGAACTGCCAAGAATTTGGGCACACGAAGACTTATTGCAAGTTACCTACAGTCTGCGTTGTATGTGGTGAGTTACACAGTACTGCTAACTGTGATAAAATAAAAGGTGATCCCAAGGCGAAAAAATGTGGCAATTGTGGCGGAAATCACACTGCCAACTATAGAGGCTGCCCCCTTTACTCGTTTTTTAAGAATTAATCATACAAAAAAACTAATGCTACTCCCGCTCAGCCTAAAACCCCTATTAACTACCCACAGTTACCTCAACCGTCCAACAGCCAGAATCAATATTCAAACGATTTTAAGTCTAATGCGACTAGTGCTCAACAACAAGCTAATAATAAATTTTCGTACGCTATTATTTTAAAAAGCAACCAGAGTACTGCGGCAAAAACCGTAACAGTAAATGAAGATTCCGGTTCTAATTTTAGTCGTATTGAAGCCTCAATTGAGAGCTTAATTCAAACAGTAAATACTTTTACTCTCAACATGTCCTGTATGATGCAGGAAATCTTGAAAATGCAATCTACCTTGTTGCAGTATATATTGAATAAACCATGAACTTAAGAATCTGTTTTTGGAACGCAAACGGCATCTGCCAACATAAAAACGAAATAGAATACTTTCTTCTGGATAAACAAATCGATGTTATGCTTATCTCAAAAATTCATTTGACCTCTCGAAGCTATTTTAGAATTAGTGGATATAATTTCTACGACACCAAGGATCCTCGAGGTAGAGCTTGTGGTGGCTCGGGAATCCTAATCAAAACGCGAATAAAACAGTACCTGTTAAATGATTTTTGTGAAGATTATCTTCAAGCAACGAACATCTGCATTGAAAATTACTATCAAAAACTTGTAATATCATCTGTTTATTACCCCCCCCCCCCCCCCCCTAGATTTTAAATTACCGATAGTCAATATACGGCTTTTTACAAATCACTGGGCTCCCGTTTTCTAGCGGCTGGCGACTACAATGCTAAACACACATTCTGGGGTTCACGTTTAATCACTCCTAGGGGACGAACTTTGTTCGACACAATATCTAAAATGGGTTTGAATGTAGTTTCAAGTGGTCAGCCAACATATTGGCCAACAGATCGACAATAAATTCCTGATGTTATCGACTTTGGAATAGCGAAAGGTGTACCCAGTGAGATGGTTGAAGTTGAAGCATCTTTGGACTTATCTTCAGACCACTCGCCTACAATTGTCACCATTTACTCACATAAAACTGCAACACTAACATATGATTTACCGATGACATCTGCACGTATTAACTGGCTGAAATACAAAAAATATTTTAGTGGTCATTGCTCGGAAAGAATGCGGCTGAGAACACCTTCTGACATAGACGATTCTCTCAGGTTGTTTGAAGCACACATTAAACAAGCTGCCTTTAGTGCTTCTTCAAATAAAACTAATCAACAAGTGAAATTCAACACTATTTTTTCTGTAGATATAGAAAGGCTGTTGACTGAAAAGCGGAGAGCTCGACGAGAATAGCAACGCTACAGATCGCCTCAGCTAAGGAGTGTACCAAGCAGCTAAGAAAAGTTTTGCAAACACAAAAAACAGATTCCCTTCAAAAATTTCTTCAAGAGCTAGATGCAACACCACAAACAGATTATTCGCTGTGGCGTGCAGCCAGAGGACTGAAAAGGCCGGTGATATGCAAACCTCCCTTACGAGCTTCGAATGGTGACTGGGCAAGAACTGATGCTGAAAAAGGTGATCTATTTGTTAAGCACTTAGAAAAAGTATTTACCCCGGATATTTCTACCGATATTGTTGAACTGCCACCAGTTATCTCTTTACCAGAAATACCTTTAAGATTTAGCATTGTGGAGATTGAAAAGGCCATCACTAGTCTTAACACCAAAAAAGCCCCAGGAGTCGACAAAATAAGCAACAAAATGCTTCAAGAGTTGCCTTTGATTGCAAAAAGAATAATACTATTAATTTTTAACAGTATTCTATCAACACTATATTTAACACTATCCAATAAAATGGAAGGTTTCGATGATTACTATGATACCAAAGCCCGCCAAGGATCATACGAAGGTTGAATCGTATAGGCCTTTTAGTTTATTGCCCAATATTTCAAAACTAGTTGAAAACCTGTATATGAGCTAGCTGATGCCTAAAGTGACTAGAAGTGGATGCATTCCAGATCATCAATTCGGTTTTCGCAGACAACATAGCACTATTGAACAAACTCACAGACTTGTGAATGTTATCAGAGACACTTTTGAAAAAAAGAAATATTGCTCTGCCCTATTTATAGATGTCTCTCAAGCTTTCGATAAGGTATGGCACGAAGGTCTTATACACAAATTAACGCAAAATCTTCCCGCAAGCATCGTCAGACTTTTAAAAAACTATTTAAAGGAACGTAAATTTGTGGTTCGAGAAGGCAATTTTTTAAGCCCTCCGCAGTCGATCGAAGCCGGAGTTCCCCAAGGCAGCATCTTTGGTCTCTTGCTGTACTTAATATATGCCTCTGACTTACCGTTAAGCAATAACATTCATACATCAACATTTGCTGATGATACAGCTTTTCTAAGCGTTCATGAAAATCCAGTAGATGCTTCCCGCAACTTACCGAGAATATACCGCAACACACTGTAGTCAAATATCTAGGCGTTCACCTTGATCGACGTTTAACATGCAAATCGCACATAGACGCAAAGCTGATCCAAAAGAAATTAAAAGCAGCCCAAATGAATTGGCTTATGGGAAGAAATTCTATACTAAGCCTAGACTGTAAACTTCTACTATACAACGCGATAGTGAAACCAATATGGTCCTGTGGAATCCAGCTATGAGGCACTGCCTCAGCATCGAATATAGAAAAAATTCAAAGGCGACAAAACAAAATTCTACGTACAATAACAGCAGCCCCCTGGCATATCCGAAATCAGCGAATTCACAAAGACCTTGATGTTCTGTTGGTGAAGACGGTATTTTCTAAACACGCGAAAAAGTAAATTAAAAACTTGAGTTGCACCCAGAACCACTTGCGCGAGTTACATACCCTGGTATGCACCCAAACCAATAGTGTACAAATTAACTAATGTTCAATGCACTTTCTTTTCACTTTTATGCAAACCTACTTTTATAAGTTCAATAGCCGTATTCACAATCTTGTGCATTTGGGATTGCAAATTTATGCAATTGCAAATTTATTCTATCAATTGTGAATGATATCTTTGGGTAAGGTTGCAATGCTTATTGCAAAACACAAAATTCACAGCTGATTGATTAATAAAATATACAGATGTTTTAAAATATTTGCTTAATCAAATAATTCTGATTTCTATTATAAAAATAAGGATTAATTTGTTAGTTAGTCAGGATTTTAAATAATACATACATTTATGTAAATTTGAATAATTGAATAATTTGATTTTTTATGGTTTGCGTTTTGTAAATTTTTATTTTTTGTTATTAAATTTTTTTATTATATTAATTTTTGTTAGCCTTTTGCTTTGTTTTATAATTTTGAATAAAATTTTTAAAATTTGAATAAGCAAAATCGGCTCAGTTCACTGCGTTTCAACTGTCGTTTTGTAATTAAGTGTTGCATAAGTAGAGTAAATATAAGCTATTGGTTTTTAGTGTTGCTTATTTGCAAAGATGTAGCATTGCACTTCTCTGTATTTTGTTAGTGTAGAGTGAAAATATACTACACCATTTTGCAAATGCAATGATGCAAGACCATTTGCACAAGATTGTGAATAGGGCTAATGTATTTTTCGCTGATTACAAAATTATAACTTTTGCAAACTTACTTGGTAAATAGGTCAATAAATCTTTTACCAAGTAAGCAGAAACAAAAATGAACAACAACAAAACATATTCATCAATTTCGAAATCAATTTAAGTGCAAGGCCATAAGGCAAAGCCATAAGCAATAAATTAAGTAGAACTTAAGTTTCATATGATTAAAAATCTAAAATAAAAATCAGTTTGTGTAGAAATATAGTGAACGTAAATGGCGCAGTCGGTAGCCCGGTTATCCGTGTTATGTACATAGATTGTTATATACTACATCACGGATGGATTTTAATCCTTAGTAACCGGAAGATATATCAATTCAGCTCATCATATTGTAAAAACACCAAAACCAAATCATCTTATCAGAAAAATCATCAATTCAACTCATCCCTATTGGGAAAACATCAAAACCAACTCATATTATCGGAAAAACATTAATTCAGCTCATCCTATTGAAGAACCATCAACCAAGCTCACCTCACGGAATTCACGGCAAACATTTTCAAAGACTTTTGTCGACAGCAACAGATAGAACAACAATAACTTCATTTCAACAAACTACCAGCAACTCCCCAGTTAAAAGACTCCATTTCACATTGACAGAAATTTACAGAATTATAGTAGCAACAAAGAAGGAAAGACGTGTAGAAATAGACCACGAAGAAATTCTCAAGGAAACACTAATCACTTATAACAATTCCATCCATTCAACAACTAAACTCACTTCATACGAATTATTCCTTGGCAAAACGTACAAGTTTGAACAAACAGTTCAGTTCAACAACGAACATGAGTACCTAGATAAACTCAGGGAATTTCAATATACCTTATACCCTCTTATTAAAGAAAAAGTCGACCAACTTAAAGAAATTAGAACCGCAAAACTAGACAAGAATAGGATCGAACCACAAATTAAAAATATAGAGGAAATCATTTTGGGGAAAGAATGCCGTAGGAACAAAGTTACAGATAGGTTTTAAAAACACAAAACACAAAGAAATAATAACATTACTCTCATAACAGCAGACAATAGAAAAATTCACAAAGGAGTGTACAAAACAGCTCAGAAAACTTTTACAAACACAAAAAACAGCTTCGTTGCAAAAATTTCTGCAAGAACTCGATGCAACACCATCAACAGATTATTCGCTGTGGCGTGCAGCCAGAGGTCTTAAAAGGCCAGTGATATGCGAATCTCCATTACGAGCCTCTAGTGGTGACTGGGCAAGAATTGATACTGAGAAAGGTGCTCTTTTCGTTAAACACTTAGAATATTTCTACTGATATTGTTGAACTGCCACCAGTCATCTCTTTACCAGAAATACCATTAAGATTTAATATTGTGGAGATTCAAAAAGCCATTTCTAGTCTTAACACTAAAAAAGCCCCAGGTGTCGACAAAATAAGCAACAAAATGCTTCAACAACTGCCTTATATTGCAAAAAGAATTATACTATTCATTTTTAATAGTATTCTACAGCTGCAATACTATCCTGTAGAATGGAAAGTATCGATGATTATTATGATACCAAAGCTCGGCAAGGATCATACGAAGGTTGAATCCTATCGGCCTATTAGTTTATTGCCCAACATTTCAAAACTAGTTGAAAAGCTGTATATGAGCTAGCTGATGCCTAAAGTGACTAGAAGTGGATGCATTCCAGATCATCAATTCGGTTTTCGCAGACAACATAGCACTATTGAACAAACTCACAGACTAGTGAATGTTCACACTTTCGAAAAGAAGAAATATTTCTCTAAATGGCAAAATCGGGCAAAATGCGTGTAGCTAACATTGTTAGGCTTTTAATAAGCTACCTAATGGAACGAAAATTTGTAGTTAGGGAAGGCAATTTTTTATGTTTTAAATTTTATTTATTTGTTGCGGGTTAGCAATATCTAAATATATATTTCGTTGGTAGCCATACCAACTCATCAGTATATGTTTTACCCTCTATGTTTAAAAAGTTTTAAAGCTCATCTATTTATACCAAAACTCACAAATATATTTTTGTGAATTACAAAGCATAAAAACCGCTTTTAAAATTGTTTAAACACATAGAAATACTGTGAGTAATACCATTTCAATTACTGGCGTGGATAAAAGTGCTCTAGTTTTCTATAATGATATAATTAATTATAATAATAATAATAGTTTTTATAATCCCCTATATGTTATTTAAAAGGGGTTATGTTAGTTTGGAACAGTTCGGTGAATAATTGCAAATACAAACTCATATAGTGAACACATAAAAAGAGAACTCTAAATGAGTTCATCTTCTACCAACAACAAAAATAAACCTACAAGCAGTAAGAATGTTTATTAAACTTTGGTTCATGACGTCGAAAATGAACGTGAATTCTACACAACACTCAACTACTCGTGCGCGATCATGGTCTCCAAACCTAAATATTAATCGAGAAGCAACAACAATTGCACCTATTAGCAAACTTGTCAGCTTAGCTGTACAGTCAAACAAACAAACAATGAATACTTAGGTGAGCAACGTGCAGAAAATAAATAATATTATAGATGCAGTAAGTGAAAATATTGATAATAAAATTCAAACAGGTATATAGATCATTTTTTTCAGTTTCAACTCTCGTAGTGAACAGACGCGTTTTTATAATCGTCGCAACTGAATATAAAAAAAATATAAAAGAAAAAAAATTTTCAAGTCACAAAAAAATATAAAAAAAAACAAAACATTTATTGAACAGTTATTTTACTGGTTTTATTTTATTTTTTGCTTGTGTACAATACACATAAATATTTGCATACACAAACTAATAGAAGTGAAAATAAAAAAAAGAGAACTCTGATGAGTTCATCTTCTGATAAAAACAACAATAATCCTACAAGCAGTAGGAATGTACAATACATAACTTTAGTTGCTAATGACGACAATAAAAAAAATGAATTAAACAAAAACCTGAATTTAACAGAAAACACAAATACTCGTGCGCGATCATTATCTCTCAACATGTTAAATAGTGATCAAGAAGCAACAACAATTGCACCCATCAGCAAACTTGTCAGCTTAGCTGTACAAACAAACAAACAAACAATAAGTAACAAGGTGACCAACGTGCACAAAATGGTAGATGCGGTGAGTACATTAAATGATAATAAAATTCAAACAGGAATGGACAGATACATAACCGTGTTAAAAAGGGGAAGAAGTCCAAAATCAGCTCAAATAGCTTTAACAGCGAAAGTTCCCAGAGATGAAAAAAACAAAATAAAAAATTCCGAAAATCGTTTCGCGATCTTATCAGAACAAGACAATGAAGACACAACTACAACAAGGTCGAGTAAACCTCCACCGATATATTTAAGAGAGCAGAACTCTAGTTTTTTGGTAAAAAGCCTTATCTCCTTAATTGGAGAAAATGAGTTCTATGTAACTCCAATTAAGCGCGGAAATATTAACGAAACAAAAATCCAGGTAGTGCAAGAAAGTCATTACCGAAAAATAGTTTCTGACCTTGAGTCAAAAAACAAAAATTTTTATACGTACCAATTAAAGAGTGCTAAAGGTCTAACCGTCGTAATAAAAGGTATAGACTCTAGTGTGGATCCAGAAGAGGTAAAGTCTGGCCTTGAAGATAATGGCTTCAAAGTGAAAAATGTTTCAAACATTAAAAACAGGGAAAAAATCCCCCAACCTATTTTTAGAGTCGAGCTACAGCCAGGCGACATGAAAATTAAAAAAAATGAATCGCACCAAATCTATAGCTTAAAATACTTGTTGCATCGAAGAGTTACCGTTGAGATGCCACATAAAAAAACTGGACCTATCCAATGCATGAACTGTCAAGAATTTGGCCATACCAAAACTTATTGCAAGTTGCCTACCGTTTGCGTTGTTTGTGGCGAGTTACACAGTACCGCTAACTGTGACAAAATAAAAGGTGATACCAAAGCAAAAAAATGTAGTAATTGCGGCGGAAACCACACTGCCAACTATAGGGCTGCCCTCTTTATTCTCTTTTTAAAAATTCGTCGAACAGAAAAACAAATGCTACTCCCGCTCAGCCCAACACTCCTTTAAACTACCCACAGTTACCTCAACCGTCGTCTAGCCATAATCAATACTCAAATGTTTTAAAGTCTAACACTACTCTTACTCAACAAAAACCTAATAGTCAATTTTCATACGCTAATATTTTAAAGAGTAACCAGATTCCGGCGCAAAAAACTGTACCAGTAAATGAAGAATCAGGGCATAATTTTAGTCGTATTGAAGCCTCAATAGAGATCCTTATACAAACAGTAAATACATTCACTCTCAACATGTCCTGTATGATGCAGGAAATGTTGAAAATGCAGTCTACCTTGTTGCAGGCTGTATTGAACAAACCATGAACTTAAGAATCTGTTTTTGGAACGCAAACGGCATCTGCCAACATAAAAATGAAATTGAATATTTTCTTCTGGATAAACAAATCGATGTTATGCTTATCTCAGAAACTCACTTGACGTCCCGAAGCTATTTTCGAATTAGTGGATATAATTTCTACGACACCAAGGATCCTCAAGGTAGAGCTTGTGGTGGCTCTGGAATCCTAATAAAAACTCGAATAAAACACTACCTACTAAATGACCTTCGTGAAGAATATCTTCAAGCAACGAACATCTGCATTGAAAATTTTTATCAAAAGCTTGTGATATCATCTGTTTATTCTCCTCCCAGGTTTTCAATTTCAGAGAGTCAATATACCGCATTTTATACAACACTGGGGTCCCGTTTTCTAGCAGCTGGTGACTACAATGCTAAACACACATTTTGGGGCTCACGTTTAATCAGTCCTAAGGGTCGTGTTTTGTTTGACACAATTTCAAAAATGGGTTTGAATGTAGTTTCAAGTGGTCAGCCAACATATTGGCCAACGGATCGTCAAAAAATTCCTGATGTTATCGACTTTGGGATTATGAAAGGCGTGCCCAGCGAAATGATTGAAGTAGAAGCGTCTTTGGATTTGTCTTCAGATCACTCGCCTACTATTATCACTATTTACTCACACACAACTGCAACACATACATGTGATTTACCGCTGACACCTGCACGTATTAACTGGCTGAAATACAAAAAATATTTGAGTGCTCATTGCACGGAAAATATGCCATTGAGAACACCTGCTGACATAGAAAACTCTATTAGGTTGTTTGAAGCACATGCTAAACAAGCTGCTCTTAATGCTTCTTCAATTCAACCAAATCAACAAGCGAGATTTAACAATATTTTTTGTGCAGACATAGAAAGGCTATTGACTGAAAAACGGAGAGCTCGACGAGAATGGCAACGTTACAGATCGCCTCAGCTAAAATTACGGCTTAAGGAGTGTACCAAACAGCTAAGAAAAGTTTTACAATCACAAAAAACAGCTTCGCTGCAAAAATTTCTGCAAGAACTCGATGCAACACCATCAACAGATTATTCGCTGTGGCGTGCAGCCAGAGGACTTAAAAGGCCAGTGATTTGCAAACCACCATTACGAGCCTCTAATGGTGACTGGGCAAGAACTGATGCTGAAAAAGGTGATCTATTTGTCAAGCACCTAGAAAAAGTATTTACCCCGAATATTTCTGCTGATATTGTTGAACTGCCACCAGTCGTCTCTTTACCAGAAATACCACTAAGATTTAGCATTGTGGAGATTGAAAAGGCCATTACTAGTCTTAACACCAAAAAAGCCCCAGGTGTCGACAAAATAAGCAACAAAATGCTTCAACAACTGCCTTATATTGCAAAAAGAATTATACTATTCATTTTTAATAGTATTCTACGGCTGCAATACTATCCTGCAGAATGGAAGGTTTCGATGATTATTATGATACCAAAGCCCGGCAAGGATCATACGAAGGTTGAATCCTATCGGCCTATTAGTTTATTGCCCAACATTTCAAAACTATTTGAAAAGCTGTATATGAGCAAGCTGATGCCTATAGTGACTAGAAGTGGATGCATTCCAGATCATCAATTCGGTTTTCGCAGACAACATAGCACAATTGAACAAACTCACAGACTTGTGAATGTTATCAGAGACACTTTCGAAAAGAAGAAATATTGCTCTGCGCTCTTTATAGATGTTTCTCAAGCTTTCGATAAAGTATGGCACGAAGGTCTTATACATAAATTAACGCAAAATCTACCCGCAAATATTGTTAGGCTTTTAATAAGCTACCTAATTGAACGAAAATTTGTAGTTAGAGAAGGCAATTTTTTAAGCCCACCCCAGTCGATCGAAGCCGGAGTTCCCCAAGGCAGTATCTTCGGTCCATTACTTTATTTAATATATGCCTCTGACTTACCGTTAAGCAGTAACATTCACACGTCAACATTTGCTGACGATACAGCTTTTCTAAGCGTTCACGAAAATCCTGTAGAAGCTTCCCGCAATTTACAAGAATATATATCCAAACTGGAAAAATGGCTCAAACAATGGCGTATTAAAGTTAACGAGCAGAAATGTGTACACGTCACTTTTACGTTGCGAAGGGAAACATGCCCGCCTATACAAATCAACACCGAGACTATTCCGCAACATACTGTAGTCAAATATCTAGGCGTTCACCTTGACCGCCGTTTAACATGGAAATCGCATATAGACGCCAAGTTGATGCAAATGAAATTAAAAGCAGCCCAAATGAATTGGCTTATGGGTAGAAATTCAATACTGAGCCTAGACTGTAAACTTCTACTATACAACGCGATCCTGAAACCAATATGGTGCTATGGAATCCAGCTATGGGGCACTGCCTCAGCATCGAATTTAGAAAAAATTCAGAGGCGACAAAATAAAATTCTACGTACAATAACTGCAGCCCCCTGGTATGTCAGAAACCATAGAATTCATAAAGATCTAGACGTTCCATTGGTAAAGACAGTATTTTCGAAACACGCGAAAAAATACATTAAAAAACTTGAGTTGCACCCAAACCCACTTGCGCGCAATATTCTTCATTATAGAGGCCACACCCGGCTGAAAAGAAGGGATACTCTTTTTCTCAGCCGTCCACGAGAGATGTAAATCAACAAAAATTAACCGTTGAAATTAAAAATTTTGTTTAGCATTGGCTAAACCTATATTTAATATTTTTTAGATTTAAGATTTGAAATACTTATTGATAATTTAATTAATAATTAAAGATTCAATAAATAATAAAATTATCAAAAAAAAAAAAAAAAAAAAAAAAAAAAAGGTATATAGATACAAAACTGTGTTAAAAAGGGGAAGAATTCCAAAATCTGCTCAAATCGCGTCAACGGCAAAAGTTCCCAAAGATGGAAAAAATATATAAAATTCCGAAAATCGTTTCGCGATTTTAAATGAACAAGGTGATGAAGACACAACTATTACAAGTTCGAGTAAACCACCACCGATATATTTACGAGAACAGAACTCTAACTATCTGGTAAAAAGCCTTATATCATTAATTGGAGAAAATGAGTTCTATGTAACTCCAATTAAGCGCGGGAAAATCAATGAAACAAAAATTCAGGTATCTAAAGAAAATAATTACAGAAAAATAGTCTCAGACTTTGAGACAAAAAATAAAAATTTTTGTACATATCAGCTTTAGAGTGCCAAAGGTCTAACCGTTGTAATAAATAGTATAGATTCTAGCGGGAACCAGAAGAGGTAAGGTCTTGCCTTGAAAATAGTGGCTTCAAGGTTAAAAATGTTTCAAGCATCAAAAATAGAGAAAAAATCCCCCAACCAATATTTAGAGTTGAGTTACAGCCAGGTGACATAAAGATAAAAAAAATGAATCCTATCCAACTTATGATTTAAAGTATCTCTTGCACCGGAGAGTTACCGTTGAGCAGCTACATAAAAGAGCTGGACCTGAACTGCCAAGAATTTGGGCACACGAAAACTTATTGCAAGTTGCCTACAGTCTGCGTTGTATGTGGTGAGTTACACAGTACCGCTAACTGTGATAAAATAAAAGGTGATCCCAAGGCGAAAAAATGTGGCAATTGCGGCGGAAATCACACTGCCAACTAGAGAGGCTGCCCCCTTTACTCGTTTTTTAAGAATTAATCATACAAAAAAACTAATGCTACTCCCGCTCAGCCTAAAACCCCTATTAACTACCCACAGTTACCTCAATCGTCCAACAGCCAGAATCAATATTCAAACGATTTTAAGTCTAATGCGACTAGTGCTCAACAACAAGCTAATAATAAATTTTCGTACGCTATTATTTTAAAAAGCAACCAGAGTACTGCGCCAAAAACCGTAACAGTAAATGAAGATTCCGGTTCTAATTTTAGTCGTATTGAAGCCTCAATTGAGAGCTTAATTCAAACAGTAAATACTTTTACTCTCAACATGTCCTGTATGATGCAGGAAATATTGAAAATGCAATCTACCTTGTTGCAGTATATATTGAATAAACCATGAACTTAAGAATCTGTTTTTGGAACGCAAACGGCATCTGCCAACATAAAAACGAAATAGAATACTTTCTTCTGGATAAACAAATCGATGTTATGCTTATCTCAAAAATTCATTTGACCTCTCGAAGCTATTTTAGAATTAGTGGATATAATTTCTACGACACCAAGGATCCTCGAGGTAGAGCTTGTGGTGGCTCGGGAATCCTAATCAAAACGCGAATAAAACAGTACCTGTTAAATGATTTTTGTGAAGATTATCTTCAAGCAACGAACATCTGCATTGAAAATTACTATCAAAAACTTGTAATATCATCTGTTTATTACCCCCCCCCCCCCCACCCCTAGATTTTAAATTACCGATAGTCAATATACGGCTTTTTACAAATCACTGGGCTCCCGTTTTCTAGCGGCTGGCGACTACAATGCTAAACACACATTCTGGGGTTCACGTTTAATCACTCCTAGGGCACGAGCTTTGTTCGACACAATATCTAAAATGGGTTTGAATGTAGTTTCAAGTGGTCAGCAGTAAGAATGTTTATTAAACTTTGGTTCATGACGTCGAAAATGAACGTGAATTCTACACAACACTCAACTACTCGTGCGCGATCATGGTCTCCAAACCTAAATATTAATCGAGAAGCAACAACAATTGCACCTATTAGCAAACTTGTCAGCTTAGCTGTACAGTCAAACAAACAAACAATGAATACTTAGGTGAGCAACGTGCAGAAAATAAATAATATTATAGATGCAGTAAGTGAAAATATTGATAATAAAATTCAAACAGGTATATAGATCATTTTTTTCAGTTTCAACTCTCGTAGTGAACAGACGCGTTTTTATAATCGTCGCAACTGAATATAAAAAAAATATAAAAGAAAAAAAATTTTCAAGTCACAAAAAAATATAAAAAAAACAAAACATTTATTGAACAGTTATTTTACTGGTTTTATTTTATTTTTTGCTTGTGTACAATACACATAAATATTTGCATACACAAACTAATAGAAGTGAAAATAAAAAAAAGAGAACTCTGATGAGTTCATCTTCTGATAAAAACAACAATAATCCTACAAGCAGTAGGAATGTACAATACATAACTTTAGTTGCTAATGACGACAATAAAAAAAATGAATTAAACAAAAACCTGAATTTAACAGAAAACACAAATACTCGTGCGCGATCATTATCTCTCAACATGTTAAATAGTGATCAAGAAGCAACAACAATTGCACCCATCAGCAAACTTGTCAGCTTAGCTGTACAAACAAACAAACAAACAATAAGTAACAAGGTGACCAACGTGCACAAAATGGTAGATGCGGTGAGTACATTAAATGATAATAAAATTCAAACAGGAATGGACAGATACATAACCGTGTTAAAAAGGGGAAGAAGTCCAAAATCAGCTCAAATAGCTTTAACAGCGAAAGTTCCCAGAGATGAAAAAAACAAAATAAAAAATTCCGAAAATCGTTTCGCGATCTTATCAGAACAAGACAATGAAGACACAACTACAACAAGGTCGAGTAAACCTCCACCGATATATTTAAGAGAGCAGAACTCTAGTTTTTTGGTAAAAAGCCTTATCTCCTTAATTGGAGAAAATGAGTTCTATGTAACTCCAATTAAGCGCGGAAATATTAACGAAACAAAAATCCAGGTAGTGCAAGAAAGTCATTACCGAAAAATAGTTTCTGACCTTGAGTCAAAAAACAAAAATTTTTATACGTACCAATTAAAGAGTGCTAAAGGTCTAACCGTCGTAATAAAAGGTATAGACTCTAGTGTGGATCCAGAAGAGGTAAAGTCTGGCCTTGAAGATAATGGCTTCAAAGTGAAAAATGTTTCAAACATTAAAAACAGGGAAAAAATCCCCCAACCTATTTTTAGAGTCGAGCTACAGCCAGGCGACATGAAAATTAAAAAAAATGAATCGCACCCAATCTATAGCTTAAAATACTTGTTGCATCGAAGAGTTACCGTTGAGATGCCACATAAAAAAACTGGACCTATCCAATGCATGAACTGTCAAGAATTTGGCCATACCAAAACTTATTGCAAGTTGCCTACCGTTTGCGTTGTTTGTGGCGAGTTACACAGTACCGCTAACTGTGACAAAATAAAAGGTGATACCAAAGCAAAAAAATGTAGTAATTGCGGCGGAAACCACACTGCCAACTATAGGGCTGCCCTCTTTATTCTCTTTTTAAAAATTCGTCGAACAGAAAAACAAATGCTACTCCCGCTCAGCCCAACACTCCTTTAAACTACCCACAGTTACCTCAACCGTCGTCTAGCCATAATCAATACTCAAATGTTTTAAAGTCTAACACTACTCTTACTCAACAAAAACCTAATAGTCAATTTTCATACGCTAATATTTTAAAGAGTAACCAGATTCCGGCGCAAAAAACTGTACCAGTAAATGAAGAATCAGGGCATAATTTTAGTCGTATTGAAGCCTCAATAGAGATCCTTATACAAACAGTAAATACATTCACTCTCAACATGTCCTGTATGATGCAGGAAATGTTGAAAATGCAGTCTACCTTGTTGCAGGCTGTATTGAACAAACCATGAACTTAAGAATCTGTTTTTGGAACGCAAACGGCATCTGCCAACATAAAAATGAAATTGAATATTTTCTTCTGGATAAACAAATCGATGTTATGCTTATCTCAGAAACTCACTTGACGTCCCGAAGCTATTTTCGAATTAGTGGATATAATTTCTACGACACCAAGGATCCTCAAGGTAGAGCTTGTGGTGGCTCTGGAATCCTAATAAAAACTCGAATAAAACACTACCTACTAAATGACCTTCGTGAAGAATATCTTCAAGCAACGAACATCTGCATTGAAAATTTTTATCAAAAGCTTGTGATATCATCTGTTTATTCTCCTCCCAGGTTTTCAATTTCAGAGAGTCAATATACCGCATTTTATACAACACTGGGGTCCCGTTTTCTAGCAGCTGGTGACTACAATGCTAAACACACATTTTGGGGCTCACGTTTAATCAGTCCTAAGGGTCGTGTTTTGTTTGACACAATTTCAAAAATGGGTTTGAATGTAGTTTCAAGTGGTCAGCCAACATATTGGCCAACGGATCGTCAAAAAATTCCTGATGTTATCGACTTTGGGATTATGAAAGGCGTGCCCAGCGAAATGATTGAAGTAGAAGCGTCTTTGGATTTGTCTTCAGATCACTCGCCTACTATTATCACTATTTACTCACACACAACTGCAACACATACATGTGATTTACCGCTGACACCTGCACGTATTAACTGGCTGAAATACAAAAAATATTTGAGTGCTCATTGCACGGAAAATATGCCATTGAGAACACCTGCTGACATAGAAAACTCTATTAGGTTGTTTGAAGCACATGCTAAACAAGCTGCTCTTAATGCTTCTTCAATTCAACCAAATCAACAAGCGAGATTTAACAATATTTTTTGTGCAGACATAGAAAGGCTATTGACTGAAAAACGGAGAGCTCGACGAGAATGGCAACGTTACAGATCGCCTCAGCTAAAATTACGGCTTAAGGAGTGTACCAAACAGCTAAGAAAAGTTTTACAATCACAAAAAACAGCTTCGCTGCAAAAATTTCTGCAAGAACTCGATGCAACACCATCAACAGATTATTCGCTGTGGCGTGCAGCCAGAGGACTTAAAAGGCCAGTGATTTGCAAACCACCATTACGAGCCTCTAATGGTGACTGGGCAAGAACTGATGCTGAAAAAGGTGATCTATTTGTCAAGCACCTAGAAAAAGTATTTACCCCGAATATTTCTGCTGATATTGTTGAACTGCCACCAGTCGTCTCTTTACCAGAAATACCACTAAGATTTAGCATTGTG
Organism: Lypha dubia; assembly: GCA_947311025.1. NCBI lineage: Eukaryota > Metazoa > Arthropoda > Insecta > Diptera > Tachinidae > Lypha > Lypha dubia. Next base: position 37,375,394 of record OX371263.1, read on the forward strand.
GAGATTGAAAAGGCCATTACTAGTCTTAACACCAAAAAAGCCCCAGGTGTCGACAAAATAAGCAACAAAATGCTTCAACAACTGCCTTATATTGCAAAAAGAATTATACTATTCATTTTTAATAGTATTCTACGGCTGCAATACTATCCTGCAGAATGGAAGGTTTCGATGATTATTATGATACCAAAGCCCGGCAAGGATCATACGAAGGTTGAATCCTATCGGCCTATTAGTTTATTGCCCAACATTTCAAAACTATTTGAAAAGCTGTATATGAGCAAGCTGATGCCTATAGTGACTAGAAGTGGATGCATTCTAGATCATCAATTCGGTTTTCGCAGACAACATAGCACAATTGAACAAACTCACAGACTTGTGAATGTTATCAGAGACACTTTCGAAAAGAAGAAATATTGCTCTGCGCTCTTTATAGATGTTTCTCAAGCTTTCGATAAAGTATGGCACGAAGGTCTTATACATAAATTAACGCAAAATCTACCCGCAAATATTGTTAGGCTTTTAATAAGCTACCTAATTGAACGAAAATTTGTAGTTAGAGAAGGCAATTTTTTAAGCCCACCCCAGTCGATCGAAGCCGGAGTTCCCCAAGGCAGTATCTTCGGTCCATTACTTTATTTAATATATGCCTCTGACTTACCGTTAAGCAGTAACATTCACACGTCAACATTTGCTGACGATACAGCTTTTCTAAGCGTTCACGAAAATCCTGTAGAAGCTTCCCGCAATTTACAAGAATATATATCCAAACTGGAAAAATGGCTCAAACAATGGCGTATTAAAGTTAACGAGCAGAAATGTGTACACGTCACTTTTACGTTGCGAAGGGAAACATGCCCGCCTATACAAATCAACACCGAGACTATTCCGCAACATACTGTAGTCAAATATCTAGGCGTTCACCTTGACCGCCGTTTAACATGGAAATCGCATATAGACGCAAAGTTGATGCAAATGAAATTAAAAGCAGCCCAAATGAATTGGCTTATGGGTAGAAATTCAATACTGAGCCTAGACTGTAAACTTCTACTATACAACGCGATCCTGAAACCAATATGGTGCTATGGAATCCAGCTATGGGGCACTGCCTCAGCATCGAATTTAGAAAAAATTCAGAGGCGACAAAATAAAATTCTACGTACAATAACTGCAGCCCCCTGGTATGTCAGAAACCATAGAATTCATAAAGATCTAGACGTTCCGTTGGTAAAGACAGTATTTTCGAAACACGCGAAAAAATACATTAAAAAACTTGAGTTGCACCCAAACCCACTTGCGCGCAATATTCTTCATTATAGAGGCCACACCCGGCTGAAAAGAAGGGATACTCTTTTTCTCAGCCGTCCACGAGAGATGTAAATCAACAAAAATTAACCGTTGAAATTAAAAATTTTGTTTAGCATTGGCTAAACCTATATTTAATATTTTTTAGATTTAAGATTTGAAATACTTATTGATAATTTAATTAATAATTAAAGATTCAATAAATAATAAAATTATCAAAAAAAAAAAAAAAAAAAAAAAAAGGTATATAGATACAAAACTGTGTTAAAAAGGGGAAGAATTCCAAAATCTGCTCAAATCGCGTCAACGGCAAAAGTTCCCAAAGATGGAAAAAATATATAAAATTCCGAAAATCGTTTCGCGATTTTAAATGAACAAGGTGATGAAGACACAACTATTACAAGTTCGAGTAAACCACCACCGATATATTTACGAGAACAGAACTCTAACTATCTGGTAAAAAGCCTTATATCATTAATTGGAGAAAATGAGTTCTATGTAACTCCAATTAAGCGCGGGAAAATCAATGAAACAAAAATTCAGGTATCTAAAGAAAATAATTACAGAAAAATAGTCTCAGACTTTGAGACAAAAAATAAAAATTTTTGTACATATCAGCTTTAGAGTGCCAAAGGTCTAACCGTTGTAATAAATAGTATAGATTCTAGCGGGAACCAGAAGAGGTAAGGTCTTGCCTTGAAAATAGTGGCTTCAAGGTTAAAAATGTTTCAAGCATCAAAAATAGAGAAAAAATCCCCCAACCAATATTTAGAGTTGAGTTACAGCCAGGTGACATAAAGATAAAAAAAATGAATCCTATCCAACTTATGATTTAAAGTATCTCTTGCACCGGAGAGTTACCGTTGAGCAGCTACATAAAAGAGCTGGACCTGAACTGCCAAGAATTTGGGCACACGAAAACTTATTGCAAGTTGCCTACAGTCTGCGTTGTATGTGGTGAGTTACACAGTACCGCTAACTGTGATAAAATAAAAGGTGATCCCAAGGCGAAAAAATGTGGCAATTGCGGCGGAAATCACACTGCCAACTAGAGAGGCTGCCCCCTTTACTCGTTTTTTAAGAATTAATCATACAAAAAAACTAATGCTACTCCCGCTCAGCCTAAAACCCCTATTAACTACCCACAGTTACCTCAATCGTCCAACAGCCAGAATCAATATTCAAACGATTTTAAGTCTAATGCGACTAGTGCTCAACAACAAGCTAATAATAAATTTTCGTACGCTATTATTTTAAAAAGCAACCAGAGTACTGCGCCAAAAACCGTAACAGTAAATGAAGATTCCGGTTCTAATTTTAGTCGTATTGAAGCCTCAATTGAGAGCTTAATTCAAACAGTAAATACTTTTACTCTCAACATGTCCTGTATGATGCAGGAAATATTGAAAATGCAATCTACCTTGTTGCAGTATATATTGAATAAACCATGAACTTAAGAATCTGTTTTTGGAACGCAAACGGCATCTGCCAACATAAAAACGAAATAGAATACTTTCTTCTGGATAAACAAATCGATGTTATGCTTATCTCAAAAATTCATTTGACCTCTCGAAGCTATTTTAGAATTAGTGGATATAATTTCTACGACACCAAGGATCCTCGAGGTAGAGCTTGTGGTGGCTCGGGAATCCTAATCAAAACGCGAATAAAACAGTACCTGTTAAATGATTTTTGTGAAGATTATCTTCAAGCAACGAACATCTGCATTGAAAATTACTATCAAAAACTTGTAATATCATCTGTTTATTACCCCCCCCCCCCCCCACCCCTAGATTTTAAATTACCGATAGTCAATATACGGCTTTTTACAAATCACTGGGCTCCCGTTTTCTAGCGGCTGGCGACTACAATGCTAAACACACATTCTGGGGTTCACGTTTAATCACTCCTAGGGCACGAGCTTTGTTCGACACAATATCTAAAATGGGTTTGAATGTAGTTTCAAGTGGTCAGCCAACATATTGGCCAACAGATCGACAATAAATTCCTGATGTTATCGACTTTGGAATAGCGAAAGGTGTACCCAGTGAGATGGTTGAAGTTGAAGCATCTTTGGACTTATCTTCAGACCACTCGCCTACAATTGTCACCATTTACTCACATAAAACTGCAACACTAACATATGATTTACCGATGACATCTGCACGTATTAACTGGCTGAAATACAAAAAATATTTTAGTGGTCATTGCTCGGAAAGAATGCGGCTGAGAACACCTTCTGACATAGACGATTCTCTCAGGTTGTTTGAAGCACACATTAAACAAGCTGCCTTTAGTGCTTCTTCAAATAAAACTAATCAACAAGTGAAATTCAACACTATTTTTTCTGTAGATATAGAAAGGCTGTTGACTGAAAAGCGGAGAGCTCGACGAGAATAGCAACGCTACAGATCGCCTCAGCTAAAATTAAGGCTTAAGGAGTGTACCAAGCAGCTAAGAAAAGTTTTGCAAACACAAAAAACAGATTCCCTTCAAAAATTTCTTCAAGAGCTAGATGCAACACCACAAACAGATTATTCGCTGTGGCGTGCAGCCAGAGGACTGAAAAGGCCGGTGATATGCAAACCTCCCTTACGAGCTTCGAATGGTGACTGGGCAAGAACTGATGCTGAAAAAGGTGATCTATTTGTTAAGCACTTAGAAAAAGTATTTACCCCGGATATTTCTACTGATATTGTTGAACTGCCACCAGTTATCTCTTTACCAGAAATACCTTTAAGATTTAGCATTGTGGAGATTGAAAAGGCCATCACTAGTCTTAACACCAAAAAAGCCCCAGGAGTCGACAAAATAAGCAACAAAATGCTTCAAGAGTTGCCTTTGATTGCAAAAAGAATAATACTATTAATTTTTAACAGTATTCTATCAACACTATATTTAACACTATCCAATAAAATGGAAGGTTTCGATGATTACTATGATACCAAAGCCCGCCAAGGATCATACGAAGGTTGAATCGTATAGGCCTTTTAGTTTATTGCCCAATATTTCAAAACTAGTTGAAAACCTGTATATGAGCTAGCTGATGCCTAAAGTGACTAGAAGTGGATGCATTCCAGATCATCAATTCGGTTTTCGCAGACAACATAGCACTATTGAACAAACTCACAGACTTGTGAATGTTATCAGAGACACTTTTGAAAAAAAGAAATATTGCTCTGCCCTATTTATAGATGTCTCTCAAGCTTTCGATAAGGTATGGCACGAAGGTCTTATACACAAATTAACGCAAAATCTTCCCGCAAGCATCGTCAGACTTTTAAAAAACTATTTAAAGGAACGTAAATTTGTGGTTCGAGAAGGCAATTTTTTAAGCCCTCCGCAGTCGATCGAAGCCGGAGTTCCCCAAGGCAGCATCTTTGGTCTCTTGCTGTACTTAATATATGCCTCTGACTTACCGTTAATCATACATCATCAACATCAATGACATTTGCTGATGATACAGCTTTTCTAAGCGTTCATGAAAATCCAGTAGAAGCTTCCCGCAATTTACAAGAATATATATCCAAACTGGAAAAATGGCTCAAACAATGGCGTATTAAAGTTAACGAGCAGAAATGTGTACACGTCACTTTTACGTTGCGAAGGGAAACATGCCCGCCTATACAAATCAACACCGAGACTATTCCGCAACATACTGTAGTCAAATATCTAGGCGTTCACCTTGACCGCCGTTTAACATGGAAATCGCATATAGACGCAAAGTTGATGCAAATGAAATTAAAAGCAGCCCAAATGAATTGGCTTATGGGTAGAAATTCAATACTGAGCCTAGACTGTAAACTTCTACTATACAACGCGATCCTGAAACCAATATGGTGCTATGGAATCCAGCTATGGGGCACTGCCTCAGCATCGAATGTAGAAAAAATTCAGAGGCGACAAAATATAATTCTACGTACAATAACTGCAGCCCCCTGGTATGTCAGAAACCATAGAATTCATAAAGATCTAGACGTTCCGTTGGTAAAGACAGTATTTTCGAAACACGCGAAAAAATACATTAAAAAACTTGAGTTGCACCCAAACCCACTTGCGCGCAATATTCTTCATTATAGAGGCCACACCCGGCTGAAAAGAAGGGATACTCTTTTTCTCAGCCGTCCACGAGAGATGTAAATCAACAAAAATTAACCGTTGAAATTAAAAATTTTGTTTAGCATTGGCTAAACCTATATTTAATATTTTTTAGATTTAAGATTTGAAATACTTATTGATAATTTAATTAATAATTAAAGATCCAATAAATAATAAAATTATCAAAAAAAAAAAAAAAAAAAAAAAAAAAAAAGGTATATAGATACAAAACTGTGTTAAAAAGGGGAAGAATTCCAAAATCTGCTCAAATCGCGTCAACGGCAAAAGTTCCCAAAGATGGAAAAAATATATAAAATTCCGAAAATCGTTTCGCGATTTTAAATGAACAAGGTGATTAAGACACAACTATTACAAGTTCGAGTAAACCACCACCGATATATTTACGAGAACAGAACTCTAACTATCTGGTAAAAAGCCTTATATCATTAATTGGAGAAAATGAGTTCTATGTAACTCCAATTAAGCGCGGGAAAATCAATGAAACAAAAATGCAGGTATCTAAAGAAAATAATTACAGAAAAATAGTCTCAGACTTTGAGACAAAAAATAAAAATTTTTGTACATATCAGCTTTAGAGTGCCAAAGGTCTAACCGTTGTAATAAATAGTATAGATTCTAGCGGGAACCAGAAGAGGTAAGGTCTTGCCTTGAAAATAGTGGCTTCAAGGTTAAAAATGTTTCAAGCATCAAAAATAGAGAAAAAATCCCCCAACCAATATTTAGAGTTGAGTTACAGCCAGGTGACATAAAGATAAAAAAAATGAATCCTATCCAACTTATGATTTAAAGTATCTCTTGCACCGGAGAGTTACCGTTGAGCAGCTACATAAAAGAGCTGGACCTGAACTGCCAAGAATTTGGGCACACGAAAACTTATTGCAAGTTGCCTACAGTCTGCGTTGTATGTGGTGAGTTACACAGTACCGCTAACTGTGATAAAATAAAAGGTGATCCCAAGGCGAAAAAATGTGGCAATTGCGGCGGAAATCACACTGCCAACTAGAGAGGCTGCCCCCTTTACTCGTTTTTTAAGAATTAATCATACAAAAAAACTAATGCTACTCCCGCTCAGCCTAAAACCCCTATTAACTACCCACAGTTACCTCAACCGTCCAACAGCCAGAATCAATATTCAAACGATTTTAAGTCTAATGCGACTAGTGCTCAACAACAAGCTAATAATAAATTTTCGTACGCTATTATTTTAAAAAGCAACCAGAGTACTGCGCCAAAAACCGTAACAGTAAATGAAGATTCCGGTTCTAATTTTAGTCGTATTGAAGCCTCAATTGAGAGCTTAATTCAAACAGTAAATACTTTTACTCTCAACATGTCCTGTATGATGCAGGAAATATTGAAAATGCAATCTACCTTGTTGCAGTATATATTGAATAAACCATGAACTTAAGAATCTGTTTTTGGAACGCAAACGGCATCTGCCAACATAAAAACGAAATAGAATACTTTCTTCTGGATAAACAAATCGATGTTATGCTTATCTCAAAAATTCATTTGACCTCTCGAAGCTATTTTAGAATTAGTGGATATAATTTCTACGACACCAAGGATCCTCGAGGTAGAGCTTGTGGTGGCTCGGGAATCCTAATCAAAACGCGAATAAAACAGTACCTGTTAAATGATTTTTGTGAAGATTATCTTCAAGCAACGAACATCTGCATTGAAAATTACTATCAAAAACTTGTAATATCATCTGTTTATTACCCCCCCCCCCCCCCCCCACCCCTAGATTTTAAATTACCGATAGTCAATATACGGCTTTTTACAAATCACTGGGCTCCCGTTTTCTAGCGGCTGGCGACTACAATGCTAAACACACATTCTGGGGTTCACGTTTAATCACTCCTAGGGCACGAGCTTTGTTCGACACAATATCTAAAATGGGTTTGAATGTAGTTTCAAGTGGTCAGCCAACATATTGGCCAACAGATCGACAATAAATTCCTGATGTTATCGACTTTGGAATAGCGAAAGGTGTACCCAGTGAGATGGTTGAAGTTGAAGCATCTTTGGACTTATCTTCAGACCACTCGCCTACAATTGTCACCATTTACTCACATAAAACTGCAACACTAACATATGATTTACCGATGACATCTGCACGTATTAACTGGCTGAAATACAAAAAATATTTTAGTGGTCATTGCTCGGAAAGAATGCGGCTGAGAACACCTTCTGACATAGACGATTCTCTCAGGTTGTTTGAAGCACACATTAAACAAGCTGCCTTTAGTGCTTCTTCAAATAAAACTAATCAACAAGTGAAATTCAACACTATTTTTTCTGTAGATATAGAAAGGCTGTTGACTGAAAAGCGGAGAGCTCGACGAGAATAGCAACGCTACAGATCGCCTCAGCTAAAATTAAGGCTTAAGGAGTGTACCAAGCAGCTAAGAAAAGTTTTGCAAACACAAAAAACAGATTCCCTTCAAAAATTTCTTCAAGAGCTAGATGCAACACCACAAACAGATTATTCGCTGTGGCGTGCAGCCAGAGGACTGAAAAGGCCGGTGATATGCAAACCTCCCTTACGAGCTTCGAATGGTGACTGGGCAAGAACTGATGCTGAAAAAGGTGATCTATTTGTTAAGCACTTAGAAAAAGTATTTACCCCGGATATTTCTACTGATATTGTTGAACTGCCACCAGTTATCTCTTTACCAGAAATACCTTTAAGATTTAGCATTGTGGAGATTGAAAAGGCCATCACTAGTCTTAACACCAAAAAAGCCCCAGGAGTCGACAAAATAAGCAACAAAATGCTTCAAGAGTTGCCTTTGATTGCAAAAAAGAATAATACTTTTAATTTTTAACAGTATTCTATCAACACTATATTTAACACTATCCAATAAAATGGAAGGTTTCGATGATTACTATGATACCAAAGCCCGCCAAGGATCATACGAAGGTTGAATCGTATAGGCCTTTTAGTTTATTGCCCAATATTTCAAAACTAGTTGAAAACCTGTATATGAGCTAGCTGATGCCTAAAGTGACTAGAAGTGGATGCATTCCAGATCATCAATTCGGTTTTCGCAGACAACATAGCACTATTGAACAAACTCACAGACTTGTGAATGTTATCAGAGACACTTTTGAAAAAAAGAAATATTGCTCTGCCCTATTTATAGATGTCTCTCAAGCTTTCGATAAGGTATGGCACGAAGGTCTTATACACAAATTAACGCAAAATCTTCCCGCAAGCATCGTCAGACTTTTAAAAAACTATTTAAAGGAACGTAAATTTGTGGTTCGAGAAGGCAATTTTTTAAGCCCTCCGCAGTCGATCGAAGCCGGAGTTCCCCAAGGCAGCATCTTTGGTCTCTTGCTGTACTTAATATATGCCTCTGACTTACCGTTAAGCAATAACATTCATACATCAACATTTGCTGATGATACAGCTTTTCTAAGCGTTCATGAAAATCCAGTAGATGCTTCCCGCAACTTACCGAGAATATACCGCAACACACTGTAGTCAAATATCTAGGCGTTCACCTTGATCGACGTTTAACATGCAAATCGCACATAGACGCAAAGCTGATCCAAAAGAAATTAAAAGCAGCCCAAATGAATTGGCTTATGGGAAGAAATTCTATACTAAGCCTAGACTGTAAACTTCTACTATACAACGCGATAGTGAAACCAATATGGTCCTGTGGAATCCAGCTATGAGGCTAATGTTCAATGCACTTTCTTTTCACTTTTATGCAAACCTACTTTTATAAGTTCAATAGCCGTATTCACAATCTTGTGCATTTGGGATTGCAAATTTATGCAATTGCAAATTAATTCTATCAATTGTGAATGATATCTTTGGGTAAGGTTGCAATGCTTATTGCAAAACACAAAATTCACAGCTGATTGATTAATAAAATATACAGATGTTTTAAAATATTTGCTTAGTCAAATAATTCTGATTTCTATTATAAAAATAAGGATTAATTTGTTAGTTAGTCAGGATTTTAAATAATACATACATTTATGTAAATTTGAATAATTGAATAATTTGATTTTTTATGGTTTGCGTTTTGTAAATTTTTATTTTTTGTTATTAAATTTTTTTATTATATTAATTTTTGTTAGCCTTTTGCTTTGTTTTATAATTTTGAATAAAATTTTTAAAATTTGAATAAGCAAAATCGGCTCAGTTCACTGCGTTTCAACTGTCGTTTTGTAATTAAGTGTTGCATAAGTAGAGTAAATATAAGCTATTGGTTTTTAGTGTTGCTTATTTGCAAAGATGTAGCATTGCACTTCTCTGTATTTTGTTAGTGTAGAGTGAAAATATACTACACCATTTTGCAAATGCAATGATGCAAGACCATTTGCACAAGATTGTGAATAGGGCTAATGTATTTTTCGCTGATTACAAAATTATAACTTTTGCAAACTTACTTGGTAAATAGGTCAATAAATCTTTTACCAAGTAAGCAGAAACAAAAATGAACAACAACAAAACATATTCATCAATTTCGAAATCAATTTAAGTGCAAGGCCATAAGGCAAAGCCATAAGGCAAAGCCATAAGCAATAAATTAAGTAGAACTTAAGTTTCATATGATTAAAAATCTAAAATAAAAATCAGTTTGTGTAGAAATATAGTGAACGTAAATGGCGCAGTCGGTAGCCCGGTTATCCGTGTTATGTACATAGATTGTTATATACTACCTTCAATACATCACGGATGGATTTTAATCCTTAGTAACCGGAAGATATATCAATTCAGCTCATCATATTGTAAAAACACCAAAACCAAATCATCTTATCAGAAAAATCATCAATTCAACTCATCCCTATTGGGAAAACATCAAAACCAACTCATATTATCGGAAAACCATTAATTCAGCTCATCCTATTGAAGAACCATCAACCAAGCTCACCTCACGGAATTCACGGCAAACATTTTCAAAGACTTTTGTCGACAGCAACAGATAGAACAACAATAACTTCATTTCAACAAACTACCAGCAACTCCCCAGTTAAAAGACTCCATTTCACATTGACAGAAATTTACAGAATTATAGTAGCAACAAAGAAGGAAAGACGTGTAGAAATAGACCACGAAGAAATTCTCAAGGAAACACTAATCACTTATAACAATTCCATCCATTCAACAACTAAACTCACTTCATACGAATTATTCCTTGGCAAAACGTACAAGTTTGAACAAACAGTTCAGTTCAACAACGAACATGAGTACCTAGATAAACTCAGGGAATTTCAATATACCTTATACCCTCTTATTAAAGAAAAAGTCGACCAACTTAAAGAAATTAGAACCGCAAAACTAGACAAGAATAGGATCGAACCACAAATTAAAAATATAGAGGAAATCATTTTGGGGAAAGAATGCCGTAGGAACAAAGTTACAGATAGGTTTTAAAAACACAAAACACAAAGAAATAATAACATTACTCTCATAACAGCAGACAATAGAAAAATTCACAAAGGAGTGTACAAAACAGCTCAGAAAACTTTTACAAACACAAAAAACAGCTTCGTTGCAAAAATTTCTGCAAGAACTCGATGCAACACCATCAACAGATTATTCGCTGTGGCGTGCAGCCAGAGGTCTTAAAAGGCCAGTGATATGCGAATCTCCATTACGAGCCTCTAGTGGTGACTGGGCAAGAATTGATACTGAGAAAGGTGCTCTTTTCGTTAAACACTTAGAAAAAGTATTTACATCGAATATTTCTACTGATATTGTTGAACTGCCACCAGTCATCTCTTTACCAGAAATACCATTAAGATTTAATATTGTGGAGATTCAAAAAGCCATTTCTAGTCTTAACACTAAAAAAGCCCCAGGTGTCGACAAAATAAGCAACAAAATGCTTCAACAACTGCCTTATATTGCAAAAAGAATTATACTATTCATTTTTAATAGTATTCTACAGCTGCAATACTATCCTGTAGAATGGAAAGTATCGATGATTATTATGATACCAAAGCTCGGCAAGGATCATACGAAGGTTGAATCCTATCGGCCTATTAGTTTATTGCCCAACATTTCAAAACTAGTTGAAAAGCTGTATATGAGCTAGCTGATGCCTAAAGTGACTAGAAGTGGATGCATTCCAGATCATCAATTCGGTTTTCGCAGACAACATAGCACTATTGAACAAACTCACAGACTAGTGAATGTTATCAGAGAACCTTCGAAAAGAAGAAATATTTCTCTAAATGGCAAAATCGGGCAAAATGCGTGTAGCTAACATTGTTAGGCTTTTAATAAGCTACCTAATGGAACGAAAATTTGTAGTTAGGGAAGGCAATTTTTTAAGCCCACCGCAGTCGATCGAAGCCGGAGATCCCAAGGCAGTATCTTCGGTCCATTACTTTATTTAATATATGCCTCTGACTTACCGTTAAGCAGTATCACTCATACATCAACATTTGCCGCTGATACAGCTTTTCTAAGCGTTCACGAAAATCCTGTAGAAGCTTCCCGCAATTTACAAAGGTATATATCCAAATTGCAATATTGGCTCAAACAATGGCGTATTAAAGTTAACGAGCAGAAATGTGTACACGTAACATTTACGTTGCGCAAGGAAACATGCCCGGCTATACAAATTAACACCGAGACCATACCGCAACACACTGTTGTCAAATATCTAGGCGTTCATCTTGATCTTCGTTTAACATGGAAATCACATATAGACGCAAAGTTAACACAAATGAAATTAAAAGCAGCCCAAATGAATTGGCTTATAGGAAGAAATTCTATACTAAGCCTAGACTGTAAACTACTATTATACAACACGATCCTGAAACCAATATGGTTCTATGGAATCCAGTTATGGGGCACTGCCTCATCATCAAATGTCAAAAAAATTCAAAGGCTACAGAATAAAATTCTACGTACAATTACAGTAGCCCCCTGGTATATCAGAAATCATCGATTTCATAAAGATCTAGATGTTCCGTTGGTGAAGCCAGTATTTTAAAAAAACGCTAAAAATATATAAAAAAATTTGAGGTGCACCCAAATGTACTTGCGCGCATTATTTTAAATTATAGAGGCCACACCCGGCTGAAAAGGAGGGATACTCTTTTTCTCAGCCGTACACGGGAGATGTAAATCAAAAAAATCAACCGTTGAAATTAAAAATTTTGTTTAGTATTGGCTTAACATATATTTAATATATTTTATTATATAGATTTAAGATTTGAACAACTTATTGATGTTTCAATTGATAATTAGAGATTCAATAATTAATAAAATTGAAAAAAAAATATTGTAGTTTTCTAACTATCACTATAATCAACAGTGTTTAGTACGCATTGCTAGTCAAAAATTTTTGTTTGACGGTTACTTGACACCCATACGTATGATCAAAGGCAGCTGCACAATGTACTTAAACTTATTTATAAATATAAACCATACATAATATCTGTTTCATTCAAGTACGCACTCGGTTGATCTTAAAACTGTAGAGACACGCGCAGCAAGTCCACCGTGGGAAACTAATATATGTTTACTAAAAAATAATTTATATATCTATACTTTTTGCAATTATGTTAAGATACCCCTAATCTTTATTCTTAAAGTTAGAATATAAGACAATGTAATTGAGGTTAAGAAGGAATTAACAAACCACATTTCTTAGGAGCTCCTCACGGAGCTCTAATAATTAATAATAAAAACACTCAGTCTTAGAAGCTCCTCGTAGAGCTCTTAGCCATAAAATAAATACCTATAATAAATCTTTTATTTTACAATACCATGATATTGTTTTCTTAATATGTATAGTATAAAAAAATTTTATAATATCTAATAATTTTATAATATATAATACTAATATTAATGTCCACACGAAATATACATAAATCTCTCTGCAATAAAATTTGACGTTTGCTGATAGACATATGTACATATATTTGATAGTATATCAGGTATAGATGCTATGTAATGGAGGTCGATATGTCAAAATTTGTACATGCAAGCAAGCAATTCGTTACCACTAGTGTTGTGTGTGTGAAAATAATGAAAAGCAGCCGGGATAATTCCATTTCCGATACAGTCAAAATTTTGCCGCAGTATCACATCATAATAATATATTAATTAAAGTTTATTTAGATTAGATATTTAAATATTGCGCTCTGCATAAACCAATTCAAACATAAGCAGCTCATACAAATTATCGTTAAATATTAGTTATGAAAAGCGAAGGAAATTACAATTTTTACGAATTTTTTGTAATATCCAGTTATATACTGAAAATAAAATTTCAGCTAAGCAACCAAAAATTTAAAACGTATAATATTTGAAACATTAAGGATATATCGGAAATGTCATTCTTACCACATTCTATGTGCTGAAATTAACAAATATTATGATCTTATTGATTTGTCTGGTAACGTTAATATATCCAAGAGAAGACTTATACTGACTAACAGTCTAATTCATAAAAACATTATAACAGGGTAATAAGGCAATGACAGCCAAAATACGAAAAAATGGTATTCATAAATGGATAATAGCTTGTTAGATGGTTATAAGTCTCTTGTTTGTTTTGATATTTTTATTGTGTTCTCTACCCAACTTTAACCATTTAACAAAGTGGTGACACTTGAGTGTTTGTTTGCAAAATATTTTAATAAATACGCGAAAGTTCGTTTTATTTTTGATAAAAGTTCAAAGAAAAAAGTGATTTAAAGAGTAAAAACAATGTTTACAATAAATTTAATTAACCGAATTCGTAAGTATACAAACTTTTACAAGTATATATACAAATGTAATCTTCATAACAATTATTTCAGTGTCCATAGCAGAAATGTCGACAGCTACAAGACGATCCAAAACTTTTCGAAATAGAACCGATCCTTTTAAAATGTCAGAAGAACAGTTTACGGCAAGGTACCGTTTCAACAAATCTACGGTGAAAAAGATCATTTTGATGGTTGAACCAGAAATTGAGCTGGATAGAAGAGGCTGTGGCACCTCGGTAGATTTGCAAGTGTTGGTGGCATTGCGATATTGGGGTCGAAGAGAAGTATTTATTACCATGAAAAACTTTAATTTATATAACCATACAAATTTAAAAACAATTTAGATTCAAGATGATTCAGCCGACCTTCATGGCTTGTCTCAAGCAACAGTTTGTAGGATTTCCATCAGAGTGGCCTGTGCCTTAGCTCGATGGAGCGACAGGAAAATAAAAATGCCCTCATCTCTCATAGAGGAAGAACAAATAATGAGGGATTTCAAATCAATTAAAATATTTTCCTGGTGTTATTGGAGCTATTCATGGTACGCATATACGTATTAAAAAAACCGGAGGGGAAACGTCGCAGTACTACATAAACAGAAAGGGATACTATCCCTGAATGTACAGGTAATTTGTAATTTTTACCGATAACAAACAAATCATACAATTACTGACTTTTTATAGGTTGTTTGCGATTCCAAATTGAAAATTAGGGATATAGTTGCAAAATGGAGAGGAAGTACTCATGACTCCCGTATTTTTAATGAGTCAGCTATCAAACAACGGTTTGAAAGTGGAGAATTCAAAGGTGGTTTGCTATGTGACTCAGGCTATAAGCTGCAAAATTATTTCTTTACCCCCCTATCCAGACCACAAAATGAAAAGGAACAAAAATATTATGTTGCCCAGATATGCAGCAGAAATCCAGTGGAGCGTTGCTTTGGAATTTGGAAGCAACGATTTCGCTGCTTATTAGATGGGTTGACAGTTAGTCTGGAAAACGGAAAAACATTGATTGCAGTACTTCACAATGTTGCTATTGAGGAAAATGATACTGCTCCAGGTAAGATAGTATTGATAAGTTTTACGCTATATCCAGTATATTTTTCCAGAAGCAAACTCCATGTCAAAAATTATTTTCTCATAAAGTTATATCTATGTATCTATTTTGATTTCCTGACTTTAAATGATTTTAACACGTATTTAATTTTAATTTGTATTTTATTAGCAAAAAGAAAACTTAAATTCATTGATATAACAAAATATAATATTAATTTAATATAAAAAGAAAACATTAATTTTAAAAACGTAACATAAATACAAAAACTTATTTAAAAAATAATAATAAAAACAAAATCACAGGGAATCCAGCCCAGTTTAAGTCTCCGTCAACAGTTTAATTTAGGAATCATTTTAGCTAGCTATAAGACAAAACATAAATAAATATGTTAATAAAAGTAAATTCATACAAATGTATCCATATTTCAGATGATTGCACCATAGAACACGGAGAAGAAATTGAATTAAGGAGAAATGCTACATTAAATACACAGAGAGAAGGAAGAGGAGCTGCAATTGTTTTGAAAACATTCATTCAAAAATATTTTTAACTCAACCATGCCTATATCACTATGTATCTATGTACATAGAATCAGTTTCAAATAAAAACTACATTAAAATAAAAAGGAAAAAACTATTACAAAAACAAATTGAATAGACTACTTACATATGTACATACATACATATGTACATGTACTTAAGAATAAAAAAACCCATACAACTTTTTTTTTTTTTTTTGGAAGAGTGAGTATCCTCTATAAGTGCTTTATATTTTTCCTCTAGTATTTTATATTCAAGATCTCTTCTCCTCATTTAATACTTGCAGTCATAGTTGCCAGATTTTTTAGAGGTAATATCGTCATATTTTTGGGCAAAAATCGTCATTATCGTCAATATATCTTATTCAAATCGTCACAAAAACGTCAAGTGAAAAAACCGCTTTTTACCAACAAAACATATTTTATTAGAGGCAAAACATAACAAAACTCTTAAATCAACAAATCTTATTAATAAAACAGCATTCTTTTGAATACAGAGATCAGATACTTCAACTAGAATTCACAATAAAATCACATGTAAATAGATTGAATGTTTTTCAATACCAATGTATATATAGATTGTATGGAAAAAATAAAAAAAAATTTAATCCTTTAGTTGTTTTTTTTTTTCTTCCAATTTAGTACAATTTTTCGTTTTTGGAAACACTTTTTCTAAAAATGTATAAGATATACAATAAAATTTATGCAATAAAAATATAGATTTTAAAGAAAATAGACTTATATATACATATAATTATATGTATAATATATTTTACATATATATATATTGCAATTAAACATATTGATTAATTCAGGTAAAACTGTTAGATGATAGCAGCTACATTTGTTTAGCTTTAAATAATCTTTTGTATATAATATTGATTACAAAGACAAATTTTTCAATGAATTTGTTACTTTTGTTTTATTTATGTTTACCGGACTAAATATTCTTTACACATTTGGTGAAGAATGTGGTAAAACTAGATTTTTTCTAATAAATTTAGTCAAAACCGGAAACAAATGACTAGAATCCCTCGTTTGCATCTCTGATATATTTTTCCAAAAATCTTATAGTTAAATGTTTTTATCAGGACAATAATTTTAATTGTCTGAATTCAGTTTCTACCTCTTAGCTTTCACTTTCTTCAACAAAATAGGAAAATTCTTTTATAATTTCAGAAAACTAACGTTTTTCTTCATTAATAATATTAATTTTAAAATATTAAAAATTTGGCCAAGAGCTTTATATTTCTTTTCAAAATCAAATCTTGATAATATCTGACCACAAAGCTCTACATAAAAATTAACAAAATTATTAATAATATCATATTTTTGTTTTTCATTTATTTGTGCTTCTTCCAATACGTCTCTGGCAAATATTCGTAAATAAATTTCTTCAAAATTTAAAGAAATTGCTTTTGTTTTAATCAATTAAATAAAATTTTTCTGTTTTTAAAAAGTTGCTTATTACAATTTTCAGCAGTTCAAGATTTCTTTAATAATACAAATAAATGTTGTAAACTTGAATTTTTGTCATTTTTAGGACCCTAAATCGTCAAAATGACGATAAATCGTCAAATCGAAGCAGTTCTTCAAAATTGACAACCTCTTTTATTTTCTCATCCGCTAAAGCTTGATTTATTTTTGGCTTCATCTAAACAAACATAAATGCATACATAAACATACATACACACATACCCTGCTGCTAATTTTGGTATCTAGTATTGTTTTGAGACTATTTTCATACTAGACAAGGAGACTGCAATAGTCAACAAATTTACAATAAAGCCAATGTATGTATGTGACTCGATAGCAAGTGCGTCAACTGGTATTTTACTATGCACAAAACAAGAAATTGGGCTCCTCCTAGTATTTTTCTAGCCATATACTAATCATTTTAGCTGCATTGTTTAAATACCGTCAGTTTATATGTACATATATATGTATGCATGTACGCGGAAAGATGACCAAGGAGTTTTTCGAACAAATGACCGCAATGTTCATGCATAACAATAAGAGTGATTCCCTCCTTCACACTTTCTTTTGATTTATTACGAAAAATTACGAAATTTCTTTTAGTTGTCGTTGAATAAAGTGTCATCTGTGACAAGTTGGTCAACGGTGAAGTATCAGCAAAGATATGAACGTATGTTAATGCGTACGTCTGTCCATACATATGTACATATGAATATTTTAAATACACTTTTATAATAACAAATTCTTTCGAAATTGTTGCATGTAGGTACATACATATGAATGTACAAAGAAAACAATTAAGCCAAATTATATGTGCACATACATCCACACATAATTCATACAATTGTACGTTAACTAACCTTTTTTTTTGGATTTTTGTAACACAGCACCTTCTACCTGAACAATATTGGCATCGTCTGAAACAAAATGAACTGCTGCCGGGCTGGTCTTTGTTTCTGGCGGTGATTCGTCTAATTTTGTTGTTTCGATTTGGGTTTCTGGTAGCGAAATCAGCAATACATTGATATGTTTGTGTATTATAAATTAATTCAGTTCATTTTCTTCAAAACTTACCTCGAACAAACCATCGGAGTCGAATTGGTTGGTGTCGATAACAAACTCATTCGGAAGCCACCCAGTAATATCATCTTCACACATTTCTAACTGAGCTGGCTGCGGGCCTCCGCCGGTTTTGTTTATCTCCCTCCGATGGTTGGACACTTCTTTTCTTGCTTGGATTTTAGTGACTATCCACTGGGATTTCAATTGTGCTAAAGATCTTTTGCTGCCATTGCACATGTTGTTGAAGCTGAAAAAAAACGTACATATGTTGTAAAAACATATTAAACAAAAGTTTATTGTTCATACCTTTCTTCGAGTTCCATCCATGCCTTTTCCTTTTTATTATTGGTGTTTGTGTCTGTGTTTTTATTTTCTATAACAGACACCCTCTCCTTTACTAACTGCTTCAGTAACATCTACAAAAAATTTCAATGAAAATAATACATTTTTAAAACAAAACGAATGTGTGTACTTACCTTATCCTCTTCTGTCCAATTGCTTGCACATTTCCGTTTGGATTCCGAAGGAGAAGCATCATTATTTACACAATTTTCCAATATTATATTTAATATTTTGACGTTTCTGTAATCATTTGAATTTAAGAAGATTGACTGATTAGGCCAAAGCTTCCGATCCTAGAGTTGGGGCTGCCAACGCCGCTAGGCCGGGTTAAATACAGTTTGAGTTTCAGTGACTTAATGTTACCGGTTGTCACCTAGTTTCCTGAGACGCATCGGCACTAGCCTGCACTCAGGATACTCAGTCCTGCACGCCTTCTCAACTTTAGCTGCCATCAGACGGGTGCCTGAGTGACATTTCCAGGGAACACTTGGTCTAAGACCGGAAGTTGTGAGATGCTTGGGAATTTCGAACAAAGGAATCGCTTCTTGCTACCCCCAAGTGGATAGCAGACAGAGAGCTTTCAACCTCTGCGAAAGACCCCGTCCACCAATTGACGCCCTATGTTCTTCGTGAACATTCTATTTAAATATTTTATGCTACAATTTGTATTTATATTATATTTAATTAAATAAAGGACATATATATATATATATATATATATATATTTAATATTACTTTATTTGATTATTTTTAAAAATAGCTACCTGTTGGTTCGGTTTAAAAATCACAGTAAAATTAGAGATGCATAAACAATTACATTAAAGTGAGTAGTCGACTACCCGTTGTTGACGGCGGCACAGAGTACTCATAAAACTCTGTGCCGGCGGTGAACAAATGTGTTTAAAAACAAATTTTTCACTATTCAATTTACATACTTTTTATGTAATAAAAAGTAAAAAAAAACAATGTTTTTTTACATTTCGATTAAATAATATGCAATAATTCATATTATTTTCAGTATTCTATTAGGATACTTAAATAACCAATTATAATTATATTCATCACTAACTATAAAATGATACTCAAAATAACATGTTATTGCCAACATAAAACTACAAAAATATTAAAACCGACAAATTGTTAATTTAGTCGTATTGTGTGGTTATGAATACAAATTTTTATCACTAGCTTATAAAACAAAAAGAGCTTTATAACTGTCGGCAGCTTACAAGTTAAAATTTGAAATCATTATGAATTAGACTGTATATATATGTATAATTTTTTTAACCTTTTGAAATTTTGTAAAATTATTGTAATTTTCAGCTGTAATTATATGTAGCTGTAATTAACTAAATAAACCAAATGAGTTTTATAACAAACAACAAGTTAAAAGTAAACAATTTCTGTGTTAGATAAATATGTATGTTTAAAAATAACGAAAAAGAGATTGAGTTGTAAAGTTTTTTTCCAGTTTATTGATTTAGCTTAATTCTGTATTTGTGAACACTAAATATTAACTCAATATAAAATGTTGCCTGAACATAGTATTAAAATTACTCTATTTTAAGATATTTTAGATTAAAAGTAAAACACGTTTTTAGCGAATGTCAGCAAACATTTCTTAAATAAATTTAATTGGTGAACTCAACGACCCAAAATTAGTTTACAAACGAGTTTCAATTTTTGCTATAAACTTGTATCAAATATATATACTAGTGATGTTACGAATACTCGTATTCGACTATTCGCCTGTTTTAAGATATTCGTATTCGTAGTCGCCAAATTCAAGCGAATATTTTTCGAATAATTTTCCCATACATTTTCCAAAAAAAAATCATACAAAAGTTTAAAAAAAGTACATAAAATGTAAAAAATATATTAATTTGTATTAAAAAAACCCATTGTATTTCACGCAAAGTAATAACCTTCTTAAAACAAATATATATATATATATATATATATATATATATATATATATATATATATATGTATTTTGCAACTAGTATTCAAAAATTAAAGTTTTATATCATGTTAAATTAGTAATCAAACCTCACTAGAGGAATGTTGAATTTTAAGCCTATTACGATGCGGTGTATAAATAAGCCCCGCACCACTAAACATTCGCTCGCTTGGAACACTCGTTGGTGGTGTCACTAAATATTGACTGACTATAGGTAACGTATTTTTAACGTCATTTGCCGCCCGTTTTTCTGATATATATTCCGCGATACTTTTTCTAAGTAAATGATGAATGGAATCTGGGAAACTAAGTTGAGAAATTTCATCTCCATTTTCACAGTCACTGTCACTTGTATCCATGATTAAAGTCATCATGTCTCTCATTTATAGTTACTAACGCAAAGGAAGGGATTTTTTCCAATTAAATTTGAAATATAAACCTCAAAAGAAATATTCGTATTCGGCGAATACTGTTTTAAATATTCGTATTCGTATTCGCGAATACTGAAAATTGATATTCGTAACATCACTAATATATACATACTCGTATGTATATACACGCAAAGAAATAACGTGGTTGATGGAATCATAATCGCAAACTATCATTTCATTTTCAGATTGCAGCTACTATAAAATGCATTTGTCATCTAAGGAACAAAATATGTTCTTCATAAATCTCGCTCTGACAATACCATGCAAATGCTGAGAAAGTTGAGCGCATTATAGTAACTATGAAAATGTTATTTTCCTGCTTTAGGTACACAATTTTCTTAGATAAAAAGAAAAATGCACACACAAATACTTATTAAATGAAATTATATTTTTGATAAATAATTTAATTTAATATATCGTAAAAACTTTTCTGGACAAATTAAATTTAATAAAATTCAAAATAATTAATTTATTCCTCCAATTGCCATCTTTTGCAGTTCCATAGAATTTTTTCGTCATGCTGCAATGAAACATACATTCGTATATGTAATTCACTCTATATATTAGTATGTACTATATATACATATGTACATACCTTGAACTTTTATGTTGTTGTAAAATTAAATAACATTCATTATATAATTAAAAATTTAACATTAATTTTTTCACTTCACATTTCCTCGTCTTATAAAATTATATGAACGACTGAAGTTACATACGATTGACAGCTATTTTGTTTCTTTTCAGAACACAAACAATGTATTACCACAATAAATTTTAAATATAAATAAACTTTCATTATTCTCATTTGCAAAAGAGACTCTTGTAGCAGCGAAAATACTTTTTTTGATACATTAAATTTTTATGGGACGAAACCCAGAATGATTATTTTATTTTCGCATCAAATATTTTAATAATTGAAGAATGTTTATTGCAATCATATTTGCTTCAATGAATAATTATTTTGTTGTGGCAGATATACTTAGTTGACATGAACATTTTGCAATCAAGTCTTTTCTCTGCGTGTACAAAAAATTAAAAACCCTTCTTAATGTTTACCTGAATCGTACTGTAAGTCCCGAAAAAAAATTATCAAATTTACGAGTATAAAACTGCATCAACGTCAGTTAATTATCAAATTATATCATATTAATTCTCTTTTTTTAATGTCGTTGTTGTCGTATGATTAGCTTACACTCACTGGCTTAAAGTTGTTATTATTGTTATTAAGACAACACATATTTCAATCACCGATCAGCAAAGTTGTCCTGCTGTTGGCCGTTTTGATATATAAAGTTATCATCTGAATTTAATGCATTCATTTGTTATCCACATTCATTTACGAAACAACATCACCCAGAATTATTAACATATTTCGTATATTTATAAATCTCTTCTCTGATGATTGTTTTTCAACATTCTATTCTGGTCGTAGAAAATTTTGTAATTGTATTTGATATATTGGATATAACAATTTTTTAGAAGTTGTGTTAAAAATACAAAATAACAAAATAAAAAGCTAAAGGAAAGAAAGTTGAAATAAACCGCACAACAAATTTACACAAATTGAATATATGTATGTAAATTATTTCAAAGTTTAATTCCGGCTTACAAAAAGTGAAGTGTGCTGTTATATGTAAATATCAAAATGTTTTTAAAGGTAAGTTAAAAAACTTCGCATATGGATAGTTATATTTATTACAATAGCGAGATTTTAATTCTATTCACCGACCGTTTACAACTCAGATAAATGTGTTTTTGCTAAAAATAAAATGTTTTCTTCCACATTTTTATGTATTTCCGCATTTAAATATGACAAGTAAACATTATACAAACGTTTCACCACAATGTGATCACACGATCGTATATACAATCGCACCTGGCAACCACAAGATAACACATTTATTAATTATGGTTTTATCACTTGATGTTCAAAGTTAATCTCAACTGTTTTTATTGGAATTTGGGTTTATTTATATTTTTGACAATGGCATCGTAAAATTTCTCACAAGTGTGCAACAAAAAATTCTGTCGAGTCACGATTTCAGAGAAATAAATGTGTCTGTATTTAATTGAGAAAAAAACAACACTGATTCTGTTTTTACTGCAATATTTCCCAAATGCAAGCGAAACGTCAATGAAAAAAAAAAAAAAATATAATAAAACCTAAACAGCAATATGCTAAAAAAAATTAAATAACTGAATATCACATTGTTTTATTGATAAAAATAATAAAAGGCAAAATGTAAAGTGCGGCGCTAAGTTCTATTAAAATTAAAATAATAATTTATGTGTGCAGTGTATACTCTCTCTTAACGGACACCTCTGTTCAGTCGCTAACAAATTCTTTAGTGCATTTTTATTGTTCCCTCTTGAGCGGACATACCCCTCATAACCGGACGCAGAGAATTTTGGATGGTAGATCAATTCCATATTCACACTGCACAAAAATAATTCAAGAAATAGCAAATTTATCTTTATTTTTAGTAAGGTACATACATATGTATGTATGTTGCTAATGCACACATTTATAAATTTTTATTGCACTTAACCTCTTATAAAGATTCTTATTTAGCTATAAGAAAACTAAAAGCTTTTTAAACAATTTTTAAGAAATATGAAAAACTTAATGAAAAGCAATTTTCTGGCTAGTATCATTAATAAAATCTGAATTAATGCAATTATCCAGAAAAAATTTTTATTGTTATCATAAGGAATACTTCGCTGTTCCTAAAGCCTGTTATCCCCCTTGGTTTTCTGATGATGTATATAAATGTGTGTAAAAATCTTTCAATTATGTGTTTCTCAATATATTACTACAGAAACACTTTTTCCCATATCCTTTCAATAATTGATTAAAAACTTTTTGAATGACAGACAGATACAGAAACACGTGTGTACGAAAAACTATGTATTTGTTTCAATTTACACCGTTTTTGTAACAGTTCACACGTTTCCTGCGGAAAATATAGAAAGTTTACGGTATTGTTTTAGCGTTAAAAAAACAGTAAACTGATATCCGCACAAAAACATAAGAGTGAAAATAAAGCCTGTAAGCTTGGAAATATTTGTTTACCTTTCTAATATGGGAAAGAATTCTTAGAAATATATTGGCAAGGTTGCCTAGAAATGAGATGGTATTGTACCTATCAAGAACTTGTTCCTTATTTTGATCTCAGTACTTTCTACGGCCTAAATTTTTTGTATGGGAACTTGGCCTTATTTTCAAACTTATGTTTTTGTGCGGATCTCGCTTCTTTTTTCTTAGTTGTATTAGGGCCTACCTGTGTACGAAATTTAAGCTTTCTAGCTATATTGTATTAAAAAAACCCATTGTATTTCACGCAAAGTAATAACCTTCTTAAAACAAATATATATATATATATATATATATATATATATATATATATATATATATATATGTATTTTGCAACTAGTATTCAAAAATTAAAGTTTTATATCATGTTAAATTAGTAATCAAACCTCACTAGAGGAATGTTGAATTTTAAAAATAGAAGTTTTGAAGCCTTTTCTCCATCAAGCCTATTACGATGCGGTGTATAAATAAGCCCCGCACCACTAAACATTCGCTCGCTTGGAACACTCGTTGGTGGTGTCACTAAATATTGACTGACTATAGGTAACGTGTTTTTAACGTCATTTGCCGCCCGTTTTTCCGATATATATTCCGCGATACTTTTTCTAAGTAAATGATGAATGGAATCTGGGAAACTAAGTTGAGAAATTTCATCTCCATTTTCACAGTCACTGTCACTTGTATCCATGATTAAAGTCATCATGTCTCTCATTTATAGTTACTAACGCAAAGGAAGGGATTTTTTCCAATTAAATTTGAAATATAAACCTCAAAAGAAATATTCGTATTCGGCGAATACTGTTTTAAATATTCGTATTCGTATTCGCGAATACTGAAAATTGATATTCGTAACATCACTAATATATACATACTCGTATGTATATACACGCAAAGAAATAACGTGGTTGATGGAATCATAATCGCAAACTATCATTTCATTTTCAGATTGCAGCTACTATAAAATGCATTTGTCATCTAAGGAACAAAATATGTTCTTCATAAATCTCGCTCTGACAATACCATGCAAATGCTGAGAAAGTTGAGCGCATTATAGTAACTATGAAAATGTTATTTTCCTGCTTTAGGTACACAATTTTCTTAGATAAAAAGAAAAATGCACACACAAATACTTATTAAATGAAATTATATTTTTGATAAATAATTTAATTTAATATATCGTAAAAACTTTTCTGGACAAATTAAATTTAATAAAATTCAAAATAATTAATTTATTCCTCCAATTGCCATCTTTTGCAGTTCCATAGAATTTTTTCGTCATGCTGCAATGAAACATACATTCGTATATTTAATTCACTCTATATATTAGTATGTACTATACATACATATGTACATACCTTGAACTTTTATGTTGTTGTAAAATTAAATAACATTCATTATATAATTAAAAATTTAACATTAATTTTTTCACTTCACATTTCCTCGTCTTATAAAATTATATGAACGACTGAAGTTACATACGATTGACAGCTATTTTGTTTCTTTTCAGAACACAAACAATGTATTACCACAATAAATTTTAAATATAAATAAACTTTCATTATTCTCATTTGCAAAAGAGACTCTTGTAGCAGCGAAAATACTTTTTTTGATACATTAAATTTTTATGGGACGAAACCCAGAATGATTATTTTATTTTCGCATCAAATATTTTAATAATTGAAGAATGTTTATTGCAATCATATTTGCTTCAATGAATAATTATTTTGTTGTGGCAGATATACTTAGTTGACATGAACATTTTGCAATCAAGTCTTTTCTCTGCGTGTACAAAAAATTAAAAACCCTTTTTAATGTTTACCTGAATCGTACTGTAAGTCCCGAAAAAAAATATCAAATTTACGAGTATAAAACTGCATCAACGTCAGTTAATTATCAAATTATATCATATTAATTCTCTTTTTTTAATGTCGTTGTTGTCGTATGATTAGCTTACACTCACTGGCTTAAAGTTGTTATTATTGTTATTAAGACAACACATATTTCAATCACCGATCAGCAAAGTTGTCCTGCTGTTGGCCGTTTTGATATATAAAGTTATCATCTGAATTTAATGCATTCATTTGTTATCCACATTCATTTACGAAACAACATCACCCAGAATTATTAACATATTTCGTAAATTTATAAATCTCTTCTCTGATGATTGTTTTTCAACATTCTATTCTGGTCGTAGAAAATTTTGTAATTGTATTTGATATATTGGATATAACAATTTTTTAGAAGTTGTGTTAAAAATACAAAATAACAAAATAAAAAGCTAAAGGAAAGAAAGTTGAAATAAACCGCACAACAAATTTACACAAATTGAATATATGTATGTAAATTATTTCAAAGTTTAATTCCGGCTTACAAAAAGTGAAGTGTGCTGTTATATGTAAATATCAAAATGTTTTTAAAGGTAAGTTAAAAAACTTCGCATATGGATAGTTATATTTATTACAATAGCGAGATTTTAATTCTATTCACCGACCGTTTACAACTCAGATAAATGTGTTTTTGCTAAAAATAAAATGTTTTCTTCCACATTTTTATGTATTTCCGCATTTAAATATGACAAGTAAACATTATACAAACGTTTCACCACAATGTGATCACACGATCGTATATACAATCGCACCTGGCAACCACAAGATAACACATTTATTAATTATGGTTTTATCACTTGATGTTCAAAGTTAATCTCAACTGTTTTTATTGGAATTTGGGTTTATTTATATTTTTGACAATGGCATCGTAAAATTTCTCACAAGTGTGCAACAAAAAATTCTGTCGAGTCACGATTTCAGAGAAATCAATGTGTCTGTATTTAATTGAGAAAAAAACAACACTGATTCTGTTTTTACTGGAATATTTCCCAAATGCAAGCGAAACGTCAATGAAAAAAAAAAAAATTATAATAAAACCTAAACAGCAATATGCTAAAAAAAATTAAATAACTGAATATCACATTGTTTTATTGATAAAAATAATAAAAGGCAAAATGTAAAGTGCGGCGCTAAGTTCTATTAAAATTAAAATAATAATTTATGTGTGCAGTGTATACTCTTTCTAAACGGACACCTCTGTTCAGTCGCTAACAAATTCTTTAGTGCATTTTTATTGTTCCCTCTTGAGCGGACATACCCCTCATAACCGGACGCAGAGAATTTTGGATGGTAGATCAAATCCATATTCACACTGCACAAAAATAATTCAAGAAATAGCAAATTTATCTTTATTTTTAGTAAGGTACATACATATGTATGTATGTTGCTAATGCACACATTTATAAATTTTTATTGCACTTAACCTCTTATAAAGATTCTTATTTAGCTATAAGAAAACTAAAAGCTTTTTAAACAATTTTTAAGAAATATGAAAAACTTAATGAAAAGCAATTTTCTGGCTAGTATCATTAATAAAATCTGAATTAATGCAATTATCCAGAAAAAATTTTTATTGTTATCATAAGGAATACTTCGCTGTTCCTAAAGCCTGTTATCCCCCTTGGTTTTCTGATGATGTATATAAATGTGTGTAAAAATCTTTCAATTATGTGTTTCTCAATATATTACTACAGAAACACTTTTTCCCATATCCTTTCAATAATTGATTAAAAACTTTTTGAATGACAGACAGATACAGAAACACGTGTGTACGAAAAACTATGTATTTGTTTCAATTTACACCGTTTTTGTAACAGTTCACACGTTTCCTGCGGAAAATATAGAAAGTTTACGGTATTGTTTTAGCGTTAAAAAAACAGTAAACTGATATCCGCACAAAAACATAAGAGTGAAAATAAAGCCTGTAAGCTTGGAAATATTTGTTTACCTTTCTAATATGGGAAAGAATTCTTAAAAATATATTGGCAAGGTTGCCTAGAAATGAGATGGTATTGTACCTATCAAGAACTTGTTCCTTATTTTGATCTCAGTACTTTTTTACGGCCTAAATTTTTTGTATAGGAACTTGGCCTTATTTTCAAACTTATGTTTTTGTGCGGATCTCGCTTCTTTTTTCTTAGTTGTATTAGGGCCTACCTGTGTACGAAATTTAAGCTTTCTAGCTATATTGTATTAAAAAAACCCATTGTATTTCACGCAAAGTAATAACCTTCTTAAAACAAATATATATATATATATATATATATATATATGTATTTTGCAACTAGTATTCAAAAATTAAAGTTTTATATCATGTTAAATTAGTAATCAAACCTCACTAGAGGAATGTTGAATTTTAAAAATAGAAGTTTTCAAGCCTTTTCTCCATCAAGCCTATTACGATGCGGTGTATAAATAAGCCCCGCACCACTAAACATTCGCTCGCTTGGAACACTCGTTGGTGGTGTCACTAAATATTGACTGACTATAGGTAACGTATTTTTAACGTCATTTGCCGCCCGTTTTTCCGATATATATTCCGCGATACTTTTTCTAAGTAAATGATGAATGGAATCTGGGAAACTAAGTTGAGAAATTTCATCTCCATTTTCACAGTCACTGTCACTTGTATCCATGATTAAAGTCATCATGTCTCTCATTTATAGTTACTAACGCAAAGGAAGGGATTTTTTCCAATTAAATTTGAAATATAAACCTCAAAAGAAATATTCGTATTCGGCGAATACTGTTTTAAATATTCGTATTCGTATTCGCGAGTACTGAAAATTGATATTCGTAACATCACTAATATATACATACTCGTATGTATATACACGCAAAGAAATAACGTGGTTGATGGAATCATAATCGCAAATGCTACAAATGCTTCTAATTACAGTTGTAGCGGTGTAGCCAGCTACTTAATTATTTTGGAAACGGCAGATACATAGTAAACAGCTGATCCTGAATTGTTGCAACGATTCATTAATGTATATTACAGTGGTGCATATTTATCATTTTTACTTTTTTAAATTTTGCTGGGGCGAACTGAATACAGCGAATTGAATTCGCCACTCACATCACTTTGTAAGGATTCGCTTTGACAAAAACCGAAAAAAATCATCTCACGGATATCTTTTGGCTCCGGAGTTACGGAGTTCAAAACTTATTTTTTATTGGCCATAACTCCTAGAATATGGAACGGATAAGCGATGTGGATATCACACTAAACTTCTCTAAAATACCTTTATACTGGTATACAAATTTTTTAAAAGAATTTATCCATTGTGAGTGAAGTTCAATTTTAAAATTTTTTTATGACTTTCCACTTTTACAGAGAACTTACTTGGCTTTTATTTTGTGTATACTTGAAAGCTGTCACCGATGAAATACGTAAGTTATGCTACTTTAATTATGATATTAAGAATTAAATGAGTTATTTCGAAATGATACCTATGTCGTTTATATTTGTTCTATATTGTAGTTTTGAACCCCGTAACTGCGGAATCAAGAGAGAGCGCCGAAAAAATAACACAAAAATTTTAGGTAAAAAAGGGCTGTTACCCTGTGAGTTTTTTTTAATCTTTAACAGCGTTGGTATTTTTGACTCAAGTCAATATTCTATATTTTTTTTTTTTAATTACGACCAGCACTCAGGGGGTGACCCCTACGTATGCAGTGCATTGTGCCGGAACTTAGTGAGAGGGATAGCGTAGAGAAGATAGATGTTGAAATATTAGAAGGCTTAACTCTTTTAGAACTCTGCTTTGCGCGTTATGTTGATTTTTTTTTACAACAGTTTTGAGGCGCCTCCGGTGTTACGTAGACGCATTAACTTTGTTAAGTTGTATTGACAGGCATTTTATTAATTGTTTTATTTCACTGATGTTTCTGCTAACCGACGAAGGAGGGCGATATTGTGTACATTAGTTTCGAACAGCATCAATCGCTGTCGGAACAGGTTTTAGTGACCAGTGCTGTGCCTTCATCACTTAAATAGTCCGACAGCAATTAATATAATGTCTCAGTAATGTGCATTAGAAAAATTAATTATGTTAATTGACTTGCTCTGACCAGGGTTTGAACCCAGACCCCAAGTCCTTGTTTGCTTAGTAGTCAACGCGCTAACCACTTCAGCCAATACCACCCTAAACATATAACAATAAAGCTAATAAAAATTCTTGATGCATATATATTATAACATTTAAATTTTGTAATATTCTTTTTTATTTTACGAAATTTTACATTTATATGAGCATGTACTCAAGTATTTATGTTTTAAATTTTATTTATGTATTTGTTGCGGGTTAGCAATATCTACATATATATTTCGTTGGTAGCTATACCAATTCATCAGTAGATGTTTTACCCTTTATGTTTAAAAAATTCCAAAGCTCATCTATTTATACAAAAACTCACAAATATATTTTTTGTGAATTACAAAGCATAAAAATAGCCTTAAAAAATTTTTTTTCAAACACAAACAACAATAATTTTCCATTATGAATGTGTTTACTTTTCTACACCTATACAATTAGACAGCCGCTGGTTGCCATTAAAAGTATTTTATAAGGCAAAAATGAAAAGCAAATCTCCCCGTTACAAAATTTTACATTTATATGAGCATGTACTCAAGTATTTATGTTTTAAATTTTATTTATTTGTTGCGGGTTAGCAATATCTAGATATATATTTCGTTGGTAGCTATACCAATTCATCAGTAGATGTTTTACCCTTTATGTTTAAAAAATTCCAAAGCTCATCTATTTATACAAAAGCTCACAAATATATTTTTTGTGAATTACAAAGCATAAAAATAGCCTTAAAAAAATTTTTTTCAAACACAAACAACAATAATTTTCCATTATGAATGTGTTTACTTTTCTACACCTATACAATTAGACAGCCGCTGGTTGCCATTAAAAGTATTTTATAAGGCAAAAATGAAAAGCAAATCTCCCCGTTACAAAATTTTACATTTATATGAGCATGTACTCAAGTATTTATGTTTTAAATTTTATTTATTTGTTGTGGGTTAGCAATATCTAGATATATATTTCGTTGGTAGCTATACCAATTCATCAGTAGATGTTTTACCCTTTATGTTTAAAAAATTCCAAAGCTCATCTATTTATACAAAAACTCACAAATATATTTTTTGTGAATTACAAAGCATAAAAATAGCCTTAAAAAAAATTTTTCAAACACAAACAACAATAATTTTCCATTATGAATGTGTTTACTTTTCTACACCTATACAATTAGACAGCCGCTGGTTGCCATTAAAAGTATTTTATAAGGCAAAAATGAAAAGCAAATCTCCCCGTTACAAAATTTTACATATATATGAGCATGTACTCAAGTATTTATGTTTTAAATTTTATTTATTTGTTGCGGGTTAGCAATATCTAGATATATATTTCGTTAATAGCTATACCAATTTATCAGTAGATGTTTTACCCTTTATGTTTAAAAAATTCCAAAGCTCATCTATTTATACAAAAACTCACAAATATATTTTTTGTGAATTACAAAGCATAAAAATAGCCTTAAAAAAATTTTTCAAACACAAACAACAATAATTTTCCATTATGAATGTGTTTACTTTTCTGCACCTATACAATTAGACAGCCGCTGGTTGCCATTAAAAGTATTTTATAAGGCAAAAATGAAAAGCAAATCTCCCCGTTACAAAATTTTACATTTATATGAGCATGTACTCAAGTATTTATGTTTTAAATTTTATTTATTTGTTGCGGGTTAGCAATATCTAGATATATATTTCGTTGGTAGCTATACCAATTCATCAGTAGATGTTTTACCCTTTATGTTTAAAAAATTCCAAAGCTCATCTATTTATACAAAAACTCACAAATATATTTTTGTGAATTACAAAGCATAAAAATAGCCTTTAAAAAATTTGTTCAAACACAAACAACAATAATTTTCCATTATGAATGTGTTTACTTTTCTACACCTATACAATTAGACAGCCGCTGGTTGCCACTAAAAGTATTTTATAAGGCAAAAATGAAAAGCAACTCTCCCCGTTACAAAATTTTACTTTTATATGAGCATGTACTCAAGTATTTATGTTTTAAATTTTATTTATTTGTTGCGGGTTAGCAATATCTAGATATATATTTCGTTGTTAGCTATACCAATTCATCAGTAGATGTTTTACCCCTTATGTTTAAAAAATTCCAAAGCTCATCTATTTATACAAAAACTCACATATATATTTTTTGTGAATTACAAAGCATAAAAATAGCCTTAAAAAATTTTTTTTCAAACACAAACAACAAATATTTTCCATTATGAATGTGTTTACTTTTCTACACCTATACAATTAGACAGCCGCTGGTTGCCATTAAAAGTATTTTATAAGGCAAAAATGAAAAGCAAATCTCCCCGTTATAAAATTTTACATTTATATGAGCATGTACTCAAGTATTTATGTTTTAAATTTTATTTATTTGTTGCGGGTTAGCAATATCTAGATATATATTTCGTTGGTAGCTATACCAATTCATCAGTAGATGTTTTACCCTTTATGTTTAAAAAATTCCAAAGCTCATCTATTTATACAAAAACTCACAAATATATTTTTTGTGAATTACAAAGCATAAAAATAGCCTTAAAAAAATTTTTTCAAACACAAACAATAATAATTTTCCATTATGAATGTGTTTACTTTTCTACACCTATACAATTAGACAGCCGCTGGTTGCCATTAAAAGTATTTTATAAGGCAAAAATGAAAAGCAAATCTCCCCGTTACAAAATTTTACATTTATATGAGCATGTACTCAAGTATTTATGTTTTAAATTTTATTTATTTGTTGCGGGTTAGCAATATATAGATATATATTTCGTTGGTAGCTATACCAATTCATCAGTAGATGTTTTACCCTTTATGTTTCAATAATTCCAAAGCTCATCTATTTATACAAAATCTCACAAATATATTTTTTGTGAATTACAAAGCATAAAAATAGCCTTAAAAATTTTTTTTTCAAACACAAACAACAATAATTTTCCATTATGAATGTGTTTACTTTTCTACACCTATACAATTAGACAGCCGCTGGTTGCCACTAAAAGTATTTTATAACGCAAAAATGAAGTATTTATGTTTTAAATTTTATTTATTTGTTGCGGGTTAGCAATATTTAGATATATATTTCGTTGGTAGCTATACCAATTCATCAGTAGATGTTTTACCCTTTATGTTTAAAAAATTCCAAAGCTCAGCTATTTATACTAAAACTCACAAATATATTTTTTGTGAATTACAAAGCATAAAAATAGCCTTAAAAAAATTTTTTCAAACACAAACAACAATAATTTTCCATTATGAATGTGTTTACTTTTCTACACCTATAAAATTAGACAGCCGCTGGTTGCCATTAAAAGTATTTTATAAGGCAAAAATGAAAAGCAAATCTCCCCGTTACAAAATTTTACTTTTATATGAGCATGTACTCAAGTATTTATGTTTTAAATTTTATTTATTTGTTGCGGGTTAGCAATATCTAGATATATATTTCGTTGGTAGCTTACCAATTCATCAGTAGATGTTTTACCCTTTATGTTTAAAAAATTCCAAAGCTCATCTATTTATACAAAAACTCACAAATATATTTTTGTGAAAAACAAAGCATAAAAATAGCCTTAAAAAAATTTTTTCAAACACAAACAACAATAATTTTCCATTATGTTTACTTTTCTACACCTATACAATTAGACAGCCGCTGGTTGCCATTAAAAGTATTTTATAAGGCAAAAATTAAAAGCAAATCTCTCCGTTACAAAATTTTACATTTATATGAGCATGTACTCAAGTATTTATGTTTTAAATTTTATTTATTTGTTGCGGGTTAGCAATATCTAGATATATATTTCGTTGGTAGCTATACCAATTCATCAGTAGATGTTTTACCCTTTATGTTTAAAAAATTCCAAAGCTCATCTATTTATACAAAAACTCACAAATATATTTTTTGTGAATTACAAAGCATAACAACAGCCTTAAAAAAAAATTTTTCAAACACAAACAACAATAATTTTCCATTATGAATGTGTTTACTTTTCTACACCTATACAATTAGACAGCCGCTGGTTGCCATTAAAAGTATTTTATAAGGCAAAAATGAAAAGCAAATCTCCCCGTTACAAAATTTTACATTTATATGAGCAAGTACTCAAGTATTTATGTTTTAAATTTTATTTATTTGTTGCGGGTTAGCAATATCTAGATATGTATTTCGTTGGTAGCTATACCAATTCATCAGTAGATGTTTTACCCTTTATGTTTAAAAAATTCCAAAGCTCATCTATTTATACAAAAATTCACAAATATATTTTTTGTGAATTACAAAGCATAAAAATAGCCTTAAAAAATTTTTTTTCAAACACAACAACAATAATTTTCCATTATGAATGTGTTTACTTTTCTACACCTATACATTTAGACAGCCGCTGGTTGCCATTAAAAGTATTTTATAAGGCAAAAATGAAAAGCAAATCTCCCCGTTACAAAATTTTACATTTATATGAGCATGTACTCAAGTATTTATGTTTTAAATTTTATTTATTTGTTGCGGTTAGCAATATCTAGATATATATTTCGTTGGTAGCTATACCAATTCATCAGAAGATGTTTTACCCTTTATGTTTAAAAAATTCCAAAGCTCATCTATTTATACAAAAATTCACTAATATATTTTTTGTGAATTACAAAGCATAAAAACAGCCTTAAAAAATTTTTTTTCAAACACAACAACAATAATTTTCCATTATGAATGTGTTTACTTTTCTACACCTATACAATTAGACAGCCGCTGGTTGCCATTAAAAGTATTTTATAAGGCAAAAATGAAAAGCAAATCTCCCCGTTACAAAATTTTACATTTATATGAGCATGTACTCAAGTATTTATGTTTTAAATTTTATTTATTTGTTGCGGGTTAGCAATATCTAGATATATATTTCGTTGGTAGCTATACCAATTCATCAGTAGATGTTTTACCCTTTATGTTTAAAAAATTCCAAAGCTCATCTATTTATACAAAAACTCACATATATATTTTTTGTGAATTACAAAGCATAAAAATAGCCTTAAAAACATATTTTATTAGAGGCAAAACATAACAAAACTCTTAAATCAACAAATCTTATTAATAAAACAGCATTCTTTTGAATACAGAGATCAGATACTTCAACTAGAATTCACAATAAAATCACATGTAAATAGATTGCATGTTTTTCAATACCAATGTATATATACATTGTATGGAAAAAATAAAAAATATTTAATCCTTTAGTTGTTTTTTTTTGTTCCAATTTAGTAAAATACGCATTTTAGATTTCGTTTTTGGAAACACTTTTTCTAAAAATGTATAAGAAATACAATAAAATTTATGCAATAAAAATATAGATTTTAAAGAAAATAGACTTATATATACATATAATTATATGTATAATATATTTTACATATATATATTGCATTTTTTTTTTTTTTTTTTTTTTTTTTTTATTTGATTGATGAGCTTGAGGTCAATTTTTTTATAAAAAACGTTATAAAATTTTATTTATCGATATTTCGCTACTCTTTTGTGTAGCTTCTTCAGGATTAGATTTGTAAGTAACAAAAAAATAACAACAATATTTTAAACAAAACAATATTCGCTTTAAATTGAATTTTTTCCGGTTTTTGAAATAAATAAAAAATTGTTTTTTTATATTTCAAATGGTTTTTGAATTAAATAATTTTTTCCAAGTTGTCAATTGAAAAAAAATATTTTAGTTTGAAACATGAGGAAATGAAAAAGTTTTCGAAAAAACTTTAAATAAATTAGAAGGGTTTATAAATTTTGAAAACATAATGCTATTTAAATATTAATCTTTATAATTTATTTTGCCCTTTAGCTTTATATACTAAATGCTTATAACTCTGAGCTACACTATCAGTATCTGCTTTGAAGTTAATTCTTTTTTCTGGTGGTATATTAATTATCTGCAGCTTTTCTAACATATATCTGCGTTTTCTATTTCAGCCAAAACCTTTCACTCAATTCTTGATAAATAGACGTGCTCTTCTTGTTTTGATTTGTATTGCTAATTTTTCGACCTTTTCTTGAAGTTATTTTTATTTGATTGATGATTGATCAAATAAAAATAACTTCAAGAAAAGGTCGAAAAATTAGCAATACAAATATATACATATTGCAATTAAACACATTGATTAATTCAGGTAAAACTGTTAGATGATAGCAGCTACATTTGTTTAGGTTTAAATAATCTTTTGTATATAATATTGATTACAAAGACAAATTTTTCAATGAATTTGTTACTTTTGTTTTATTTATGTTTACCGGACATTTGGTGAAGAATGTGGTAAAACTAGAAACAAATGACTAGAATCCCTCGTTTGCATCTCTGATATATTTTTCCAAAAATCCAATAGTTAAATGTTTTTATCCGGACAATAATTTTAATTGTCTGAATTCAGTTTTTACCTCTTAGCTTTCACTTTCTTCAACAAAATAGGAAAATTCTTTTATAATTTTAGAAAACTAACTTTTTTCTTCATTAATAATATTAATTTCAAAATATTAAATATTTGGCCAAGAGCTTTATATTTCTTTTCAAAATCAAATCTTGATAATATCTGACCACAAAGCTCTACATAAAAATTAACAAAATTATTAATAATATCATATTTTTTTTTTCATTTATTTGTGTTTCTTCCAATACGTCTCTGGCAAATATTCGTAAATAAATGTCTTCAAAATTTAAAAAAATTGTTTTTGTTTTAATAATCAATTAAATAAAAGTTTTCTGTTTTTAAAAAGTTGCTTATTACATTTTTCAGCAGTTCAAGATTTCTTTAATAATACAAATAAATGTTGTAAGCTTGAATTATTTAAAATCGTCAAAATTAAATTATAAATCGTCCCATCGTCACCTTGTCATTTTTAGGACCCTAAATCGTCAAAATGACGATAAATCGTCAAATCTGGCAACTATGTACACAACCAAAAATTCAACCATGAGTTGAGTTGAGAATGGCAATGCGAATTTATAAACGACGACCAAATTGTTTCAAAAGCTGTCAACCGCAATAGGGGCATAAGTTTATCTTTAAAGCAATGTATGATTTGAGGCATTAAAATAACTGTATTTTAAGATATTTCAGATTAAAAGTAAAACACGTTTTTAGCGAATGTCAGCAATCATTTCTTAAATAAATTTAATTTGTGAACTCAGGACTCAAAATTAGCTTACAAACGAGTTTGTATTTTTGCTAAGAACTAGTATCAAATATACATATATACGTACATACAAAAAAAAAATTATAAACCCTTTTCAATGTTTACCTGAATCGTATTGTAATTGCCAAACAAAAATATCAGATTTACGAGTATAAAACTGCATCAACGTCAGTTAATGACCATATTAATTACATATTATTAATTCTCTGTTTTTAATGTTATTGTTGTCGTGATACGCTATTATAAATATCAAAAATTTTTTAATGATAAGTTAAAAAACTTCGCATATGGATAGTTATTTTTATTACAATAGCGAGATTTTAATTCTCTTCACCGACCGTTTACAACTCAGATAAATGTGTTTTTACTAAAAATAAAATGTTTTCTTCCACATTTTTATGTATTTCCGCATTTAAATATGACGAGTAAACATTATACATACGTTTCACCACAATGTAATCACCCGATCGTGTATACAATCGCACCCAGCAACCACAAGATAACACATTTATTAATTATGGTTTTATCACTTGATATTTCAAGTTAATGTCAACTGTTTTCATTGAAATTTGTGTTTATTTATGTAAGAATTTTTGACAATGGCATCGTAAAATTTCTCACAAGTGTGCATCAAAAAATTCTGTCGAGTCACGATTTCAGAGAAATAAATGTGTCTGTATTTAATTGAGAAAAAAACAACACTGATTCTGTTTTTACTGGAATATTTCCCAAAAGCAAGCGAAACGTCAATGAAAAAAAAAAAAAAAAATTATAATAAAACCTAAACAGCAATATGCTAAAAAAAAATAAATAACTGAATATCACATTGTTTTATTGATAAAAATAATAAAAGGCAAAATGTAAAGTGCGGCGCTAAGTTCTATTAAAATTAAAATAATAATTTATGTGTGCAGTGTATACTCTCTCTTAACGGACACCTCTGTTCAGTCGCTAACAAATTCTTTAGTGCATTTTTATTTTTCCCTCTTGAGCGGACATACCCCTCATAACCGGACGCAGAGAATTTTGGATGGTAGATCGAGTCCAAATTCACACTGCACAAAAATAATTCAAGAAATAGCAAATTTATCTTTATTTTTAGTAAGGTACATACATATGTATGTATGTTGCTAATGCACACATTTATAAATTTTTATTGCACTTAACCTCTTATAAAGATTCTTATTTAGCTATAAGAAAACTAAAAGCTTTTTAAACAATTTTTAAGAAATATGAAAAACTTAATGAAAAGCAATTTTCTGGCTAGTATCATTAATAAAATCTGAATTAATGCAATTATCCAGAAAAAATTTTTATTGTTATCATAAGGAATACTTCGCTGTTCCTAAAGCCTGTTATCCCCCTTGGTTTTCTGATGATGTACATATATAAATGTGTGTAAAAATCTTTCAATTATGTGTTTCTCAATATATTACTACAGAAACACTTTTTCCCATATCCTTTCAATAATTGATTAAAAACTTTTTGAATGACAGAAAGATACAGAAACACGTGTGCACGAAAAACTATGTATTTGTTTCAATTTGCACCGTTTTTGTAACAGTTCACACGTTTCCTGCGGAAAATATAGAAAGTTTAAGGTATTGTTTCAGCGTTAAAAAAACAGTAAACTGATATCCGCACAAAAACATAAGAGTGAAAATAAAGCCTGTAAGCTTGGAAATATTTGTTTGCCTTTCTAATATGGGAAAGAATTCTTAGAAATATATTGGCAAGGTTGCCTAGAAATGAGATGGTATTGTACCTATCAAGAACTTGTTCCTTATTTTGATCTCAGTACTTTCTACGGCCTAAATTTTTTGTATAGGAACTTGGCCTTATTTTCAAACTTATGTTTTTGTGCGGATCTCGCTTCTTTTTTCTTAGTTGTATTAGGGCCTACCTGTGTACGAAATTTAAGCTTTCTAGCTATATTGGAAGTGTCCCATACAAAGAAGAAGTACCCTAGTCCCCCAGATGAAATCCGCCCGTTTAAAAATCATTTTCGTTAATTTCTCATCAGGACCTACTTTGTACCAAATTTAAGCTTTCTAGCTATACTGGAAGTACCCCATTCAAAGAAGAAGCACCCTTATGCCCCAGATGAAAAGTGCCGGTTTAAAAATCATTTCGTTAATTTCTCACCAAGACTTACGTGTGTACTGGGATTCAACTCTCTAGCTATACTGGAAGTGCCCAATAATATTGATGAGTCTGTGAGGGAGTGAATATGTTCTATAATATGTTCTATAAATATATCGGGAAGTTTTTACGGTAATGTGGTAATTTTAATACGAAAGGATTTTTAAACTCGCTTGGTTGTTGAAGGTGGAAATTATTAATGATTGTCCGTGAGACAAACATTAATCAATGGTTAAGATATTTACCATTTAAACTCTTACGTCACTTGAAAAACTTCGCACACGCGCTTGCTAAGCTAGCTAGTTCGGGAAATGGGCATGGTTCTTGTTTTACACGTTGACGTTACGCGTTACACTACAAAAAAAATTCACGTGTGCTTTTCTATGCCCTTATATAAAGATAAGAGAAACTACTCTAATTTTATTTCTCTAAGACCTTTCCGAACGCGATGGTGACGTTCTTGGCCTCTATACCCACCCAACCTATGGTTTTCCATACGGCCTACTTATAGTTGGAAAACCCCACTTACACAACACCTGATTCCTTAGACCTAGAAGATTTACCTTTTTAAATAAATTATTCCATTTTCAAATTTATTTCTTATTTATTATCAAAAAAAATACAAATTTTTCGAAACTAAATATTTATACATCCTTATCAACTATTTTGATCTAGCCTTACTAGTATAATGTGTGGATGTATATTTAATATGTTATTCAGGGGTTTTTAAAATAGACCTGCCTATTAGGGTGCCGGCGCTTAAGAACGCCACTGGCCTAAATATATTTAAGGCAGTTGGATGCCTGTTTAGAAAGAAGCAGTTTAATGCTCCCAGAGATAAAGCCGATTTTAAGGCTAAATAATGATTGATTTATTTTATGAAAATTTGTTCCTTATATACTAAAATAACAGTACCTTAAAACTACAAAAATTCCTTATTCAATAATATAATTTGTGGTATACACCAACAATGTAATGTATAATATAAGTAGCAAAAGTTGTTGTGTAAAATAACAATTAAAATAAGGTATACTAGTTGTTGTATTTTTACATTACAGGAATTTGCTTAATTTTAGCATAGCATTGTTGTTGTGTATTGTTAATAAAGGAATTTACTTAAAACTAAGGTTACGAGGGCAGTCCTAAAATTACAAATAATATAATCAAAGTAAGATTCACTACACCCTACCCCTTAAGAAAAATTTTACAATTTTGAGGATTAAAATTTTAAAATTTCTTACTAATATTTTAACAATTAATATTTTTTTAAATTATTATTATGTAGTTCTTTTGTTTTGCCTCTTAAATCTATGACAGAGTTTACCCCTTTCGTTTCAACAATTTTATACGGGCCATGGTAAGGTGGCTGATTCTTTTTTCTATTAAAGTTTTTTACTAAGACCATGTCTCCTATATTTAAATTTAATTTATTGAACTTTACACACTGGTCGACGCGTTTGATTTTAGATATTTCTAATAACTCTCTTGCTTTTTGCAATGAAAATTTTAACCTTGCTTTAAGTTCTTTCGAATAATTATCAATATTATATACCGGTTCGAAAGTTAATATCTTGTCATTAGGCAAATTTGGTAATCTACCAAATATTAATTCATATGGAGTGTAGTTAGTATCCATATGTGGTGTTGTGTTGTACGCGAAACAAAAATAAGGTATCCAATGGTACCATTCATTATCTTTACAGAAGCCTAAAAGAAATTCATTTAGCACTCTGTGACTCCTTTCAACTGACCCAAGAGTTTCATGGTGGTATGGTGTACTAAAAACTTGTTTTATTTCTAATAATTGGCATACTTCCGACATCAACTCGTTTACGAATTCAGTACCTTTGTCTGATTTGAGAACTTTGAAGTGCCCGTACCTTAAAATCAAATTTTCTACTAGAGCCTTTGCAATAGTCTTATCTTCTTTCGTTTCAATGGGGCATGCTATAATATATTTTGTTAAATCGCACTGTATAGTTAGCACGTATCTATAGTTATTCGAAAATCTAAGCGGGCCTACTGTGTCTATTGACACTGTTTCAAAACTTGTCCCTGGCGTAACTGTTATGGTTAATTTCTCTTTAATGTGCTTTGTTTGTTTATTGATTTTGCACTCTTTACAATTTAATATGTATTGTTTAATCATCCTATTCATATTCTTCCATACATATTTTTGTTTAAGCTTTAATGTTGTTTTTCTGACACCTAAATGTCCTCCTATCGTTGAACTATGGTACTCACTAATGAGACTATTCTGTACTTCTCTATTTGTTATTCTTTCTTGTTCTTTATATATAAGAATTTTTAAAATTGATTTACTTTTACTTCCCACTTCTTTAAATATTCCTTTAAACTGTTCTTTTGACATTACTTTAAAAATTTCATCATTAGCATTTAATGCTAATTCTTTCACGTTCTTTAATAGTATTTTTGATAATAGCTTCTCCAAATACATCTGTGTGTTAGTTGGATTATCACCACATCTCACTACTATTTCCAAATCGTGTATTTCTACTTGTATTAATTTACATTTTTTTATTATTTCAAATCTAAGTTTCTTCATCCCTTTAATATCAGAGATTGAAGTGCATTCCCAAATATAATCTTCATCAGTCTCTTTACTGGAAGTATTAACTATATGTTTTTTATCTTTTCGCGCATTTAATTTATTCTTCATGTTTCTGGTTACGACTAATATGTCTTTACGTGTATGTTCATTTTCACTTTCGGTAGGAATTAACGTTTTCAACGATTCGCTGTTTATAACTATTCTAGATAATGCATCGGCATTGGTATTCATTTTACCTTTTTTATACGATATTTCGAAATCGTAGTCACATAAATCCAATCTTATTCTAGTCATCTTCGATGATGGATTTCTGTGAGAAAATAATGATACTAAGGGTCTATGATCAGTAATTACGTAGAACTTTCTACCGTAGAGGTATGGCCGGAAAAAATTTATTGCCCAATGTATGGCTAGAAATTCTTTTTCTATAACAGGTTTATTTATATCGTGTTTATTTAACGATTTGCTCGCATATGATATTGGTAAATCTGTCCCAATTTCACCTTGCGACAATACTGCTCCTAGTGCAAAATTGGATGCATCTGTTGTTAATATAAAAGGTTTCCTAAAATCAGGATATTGGAGTATTGGTGGTTTAATTAATTTTGATTTTAATGTCTCAAAAGACTTTTGACAATTTTCATCCCACTTAAAAATTTTATCTTTTTTTAACAAAGTATTCAAATCTTTAGCTATTTCTGCAAAATTTTTAACAAAACGTCTGTAGTAATTACAGAACGCAACAAAACGTCTGACTTCATCAACATTCTTAGGAACTGGATAGTTTTTTATTACATCATGCTTTGCAGGGTCTGTACATATTCCCTTATCAGTTATCAGGTGACCTAGATAGACTACTTCTGTCTTTAAGAAACAACATTTATTTGTATTTAATTTTAAATTATATTTTCTCAACTTTTCAAAAACTTTTACTAAATTATCATGATGGTGTTGTATACTACAACCAAACACAATAATGTCATCGACATATGTATAAAAATGCTTCGGCATCTAATCCACTCAATGCAATTGTGAGCATTCTCTGAAAACTATTGGATGATATTTTTAATCCAAAGGGTAAACGAGTAAATTGAAAATGACCATTTCTAGTAGAAAATGATGTTACTGGTCTAGAATCTTTATCTAAACTGATTTGATGGAAAGAACTAGTCATGTCTAGCGTAGAAAAATATTTAGCTCTACCTAGCTTGTCCAATACGTCTTCAATTCTAGTTAATGGAAACTTATCACTTATGATTTTTTCATTTATCTTTCGAAAATCAACTACTAATCTCCATCTCTTCGTGTCATCTGCTGATTTTTTTGGTACTACCAACAATGGAGAGTTGTACGGACTCACGGACGGTTCAATTATGCCATCTTCTATCAATGTATTTACTTGTTTGTTTATCTCGCTCATTTGTGACTCAGCGAGCCTATATGGTTTTATATAAACCGGTGCCGAATCGGCCATCTCAATTTTTTGACTATAAAAATTATTAACAGTTAACTTGTCACCATCAAGGTGGAAGACATCGCTATATTTTGCAATTATATCTTTCAAAGATTGTCTTGCTGACGGATCTATTGATTCTATTTTTAAATCTTGCAAAACTTTATGTACTCGCTCTTTGTTTTTATCAGCTATTTTGTTGAAACTATAAATCTTGTACTTCGATAACGGTTTAGTTTCTAATTTTAACTGATTCAAAACTACATCTTTGTCAGTAGTATTTAATAATTTCACGTGTTTTATTCCCACGGCTGGTATCACACTATTTCCTACGAAAATTCCAGGACTTATTTCCTGATTTAAAACGATGCTTTCCTCATCGGTACATATATTAACTGGTGCTATTAGTTCTGATCGCGCTGGTATACAGATTTCAGTTTTATAAACGCGTTTAGGGGTTATCGGTAGAATAACTTCTTCATTATCTATATTGAAAGACGTTGTATAAGTTTCGAAAACAATTTTACATCCATATTTTTCTAAAATATCCCTACCAATAATTCCATTAGTATTAATTGGAAAATTATCTTCAACTATGTGAAATTTGTGTATAATACGTTTGTTATCTAAT
Source organism: Lypha dubia (assembly GCA_947311025.1). Classification (NCBI taxonomy): domain Eukaryota; kingdom Metazoa; phylum Arthropoda; class Insecta; order Diptera; family Tachinidae; genus Lypha; species Lypha dubia. The sequence goes on from OX371263.1 coordinate 37,419,476, forward strand.
TTTAGAGTTAATCTTGCAGTACCAAGACTTTCTATAGTACCTGCAGTAATACCACTCAGTGATGATATATCACGTTCATCTATATTATCTATATTATCTTGTTTGCAAATTGAAATATCGGCTCCAGTATCTATTAAAAATTTGAGTTCTTTATTAATTGTATTGCAATTAATTGCTATATAATTATCTGTATTGTTTGAAATTTTGAAACATTTTTGCCCTTCTGGATAACAAACTTTGTTATCCGGGTTTGTTAGTTTCCCTGATTATTTCTATTGTTGCCAGATCTATTCGAGAAGCTGTTTCTATTGTTATTATTAAATGGATTATTACTTCTTGCTGCACTACTTCTATTTGCACCATTGTTATTATTTCTATGTCTATCAGGGTTATTGTTATTATTGTTATTTCCGTATCCATTACGATTGTAATAGTTTGTTTCAGCATGATTAAAATTATTATTATGGTTATTATAATTTCTATTATTATTTTGATTATAATACCCTTGATTTCTGTACCCTGTGTAATTTCTATTATTTCTCTGTGAATTGTAGTTATTAATGCGTTCATTTTCACGCCTGTTTATTCTGAAAATGCTATTATTATTATTATCTATTTGTAACGATCTCTCTATAGTTACACATTTTTCTACTGATTCGCTAAGCGTTTTGGGACTACTTGCCACTAATACGTTTTGGTATTCTATATTAACACCTTTTGTAAATACATTTAACGCCATATTTTCGCTCATTTTATAAATCGCGTTTTTAGTCTCTGTTGACGGATTTTCTATCGCTTTTATTTCAAAACTACTCAATTGCTCTGACAGTAATGCAACTTTTTCCCTGTAAGCTAAAATACTCATGTTTCCTTGTTTCATTGTGCCTAACTCATTTAAGACTTGTTGCAAAGTTCTAGGGTTTGGGTACGCATCAATTAATAACTTCTTCAACTCCGCAAACGTAGTTGGTCTGTTGGAACGCCCTAAGACACCTCGGACATGCGCAGCTAGTTTGAAGTTATAGACGTACTTAATGAATATCTCTCGGTCTTCTGTTCTCAAAATATCATGTAACAATTCTGTTTGCACTATAAAATCTTCCAACACCTCATATGAACCCTTAAAAACATGTAGGTTTTTACCTACGACATTTATGTCAAAATGTGCCATATTGACAATTTTTTCTTCAAGTGTATCTCTTGGTAATTCTTTAGTTTCTTTTATGACCATACAATTGATCAATTTCTCAACCTTTGTGTATAATTCTCTAAATTTTAATATAACTGACTTAGTCTCTTTTTCTTCAAAATGTTCACTAATACTCTCTACTTCTTCTTTAATATGCGACAAACGCGATAATTTTTCTAATTTATACGCAGAGGTGTAAATTCTGTCTTTACTCTTTTTTAAATTTTTCTCTAGTTTATCTAATTCAATACAATATTCGTGTACTATTTCCATTTAAAATTTAATATATATAATTTAAATTTTATTTTTATATTTTAAAAGTGCTGGCAACTCTTTTTAATTTATTTTTCTAACATTTTATATTTCTTTGTGAAATTCTTATTTCATTTCTATTTCTTTTAGTGTTTTTTTTTTCTATTTTAAATTCTCATGTTTATAAATTTTTGTTCTTTTTTTCATCATAAAAATGATAATGAATTTGTTTAATTTGTGCAAAAAATTTTGTGCTTCTTGCATTTAAAAGAAAATTTAAAAATAATGTAAAAAATGCTTTTTATTTGTGTTTGGGGCCTTCATTTATTGGAGTGGCCATTTATTTCGGTGCTTCTTTTTGGCTGCCAGTTGGGATGTATTCTTCCATATGCCTGGTTTATTGGTGCCATGTAGGGTTCGTGCGCAATATCTGATCTACCTCTTCTTTGTTTGCTGGCACGTACTCCTCGACAGGTATAATATTTTTCTTTAGTTCGTTGGGCAGGATCGCCATGTAATGTGTGGATGTATATTTAATATGTTATTCAGGGGTTTTTAAAATAGACCTGCCTATTAGGGTGCCGGCGCTTAAGAACGCCACTGGCCTAAATATATTTAAGGCAGTTGGATGCCTGTTTAGAAAGAAGCAGTTTAATGCTCCCAGAGATAAAGCCGATTTTAAGGCTAAATAATGATTGATTTATTTTATGAAAATTTGTTCCTTATATACTAAAATAACAGTACCTTAAAACTACAAAAATTCCTTATTCAATAATATAATTTGTGGTATACACCAACAATGTAATGTATAATATAAGTAGCAAAAGTTGTTGTGTAAAATAACAATTAAAATAAGGTATACTAGTTGTTGTATTTTTACATTACAGGAATTTGCTTAATTTTAGCATAGCATTGTTGTTGTGTATTGTTAATAAAGGAATTTACTTAAAACTAAGGTTACGAGGGCAGTCCTAAAATTACAAATAATATAATCAAAGTAAGATTCACTACACTAGGGTTAAGGTAATAGGGATAATAAAGTTTATGTAAACAAAAGAAAAATGAAACATACTAATTCATTATATGGCTAATGCCCTTTGTAAAAGCATATATGTATATCTGTATATACAAACATAAGTACGATAATGTTAACAAAATTTAAGATTTCAATGTAAGTATGTACATATGTATGTACATATATAAAAAAAAGGGGAACAAAAAAAATTTGTGTTATTACAAAGAGAAGTTATATCCCTTCTCCTACATGCATTAACTTATTACAATAACAACAACAATATCAAACTGCATGTAGGGGAAGAGGCACAAATATTCTTTGTTTAAATAATCGCAAATAAAATAACCATTAAGAGAACCAAAATTACATGAATAATTAGAAATAACAAAACTGATAATAAAATTTCTCCACTTACATTCTCTTATTTATGACTCCATCGTTGTATGAAGGCCTCCAACATTCGATGAGTAGCTGGTTCAATTATTTACGTATTTAATAGAATTTTAAGAAATTATTTCTTCTCTGTAGGGTTTTAATGTAGGGGTATTTTTACAATACTCAAGTTAATGGGTATAATTGGAATGGTAATGAATATTACGAATTTATGTTTTTTTTTTTTGTTTTGTTTTAGGAATTAATATAGGGATATTAGTTATTTTAGGATATGAGTTAGAGTTTTACGGAAATGAAATGTTAAGGGAATTTTTACGAATTCATATTATTTATATATTAGGATTAATTATATAATTATAAGGGTGTGTACTAGTTGTTAGATATATAGGTGATATTTTAATATTCATGTTCTTTTATTCTTCATGAGCTAAGGGTGTTTTAGAAATCTTTAAGTTGATGAGAATTTTGGAGTTTTATTCATTTATATGGTGTTGTGGATGAGTAACGAAAACAAAAGCATTGATACGGTTGTCTGGAGTCACTATTTAGGGATTCAGGTTTCTGCGGATGTTAAAAGGTGATACTTTTAATTGCAAGCAATGATGCCTTTATACATGCGATGTTGACTGGCAGTGCATTCAAATCAATAGATAACTGTTGTTATAACGGGACAATCCCTATATTCCGTTAGGTGATATGCAAATCAATATGGGTTAGAATTGCTGGTGAAGGTTTTATACAGAGTTTACTGTTAATATAAATATAAAGAACCAAAAACTACGGACCAGGCCGGCTTCCTTATGTCCAAATTTAAGAAAAATCCTTATTATCGCTGCCTTAGCGAAGTAATAAAATAAGGAATACTGTACTGTCTCGCCAAAAATGGTCTAATTGGTCACTAAATTTTTTATTTTCTCGTACAATATTATTTATTTATTTTATTTATTTTATTTTAAGTTTTTCTCTTAGTTATTTAGTTAGATATTTAAGTTACCCGCTTTTGATGCTAATGGTATGAAGTTCAACTTGAGAAAAAATGCATATATGAATTTTGTAACACATGTCGACTCTCATTGTTACAAGTTGCATTTTTTTTTTAATTCGAGTTTTTTTTTTTCAATTCAATATTAAAAGCTTGAAAATACAGTTAATCGATATTTGCATCTCACTCATCATGTATATTGATCACTTACATTAAGTGTAAAATACATGTTATGTCGAAATTGAGAAAAGAAATAATTCAAAATATGATTGCCATTATACGCCCTTTTAGATATTGGTGGACATAAGAAAATAAAAGGGACGAACCTAGGGGGACTTTATTTGTTAAATGTACACAATTAATAGAAGTACTTTGAATTTAAGGGTGAACAAAACAAACAAATATTTGCTATGTGTGTTTTTTGAGACATTATTTAATAATTATTGAAATAAATAATGTTTGCAAAATTCTGATATTACAAAACAGATGTTGATGAGGTTTTATTTTAAATACTGAAGCAACAACTGAAGTCATAGGCGAATGTATTTGGCATGAAATTTACCAATATTTTTACCTGACATGTCTTCCAACTCGTAATAACTTGAGCCATGTTTTGCTATAATTTTAGCTTTTTCAAATTGATTAGCCAATTTTTTATTAAAATGGTCAACAGCCTTAGATTGTGCAAAGTTTCTACGAAATACGATTTGACCAGGTTCATAGTTAATCGGACGCGAGCGAAGGTTGTACGTCTTGACATTTCTCTCATATGCCTATCTAATATTTTGCTGAGCTCTTTGTCGTACCAATTCTAACTTTTCATCTACCTTCAAAGCTACGCCCGTTTCTGCCAGTAAACTTAATGATCGCAAAAGTTTATATGAATTTCCGTTTTGCATCATGTTTTGTCCAAACACCAAGAAATAAGGAGGATATCCTGTGCTAACATGTACTGAGCTCCTAAAGGCGCAACTTATTGCCAAAAGATTTTCGTCCCAGTTTTTCTGTGACGGTTGGATATAGGCTCGTATGGCAGCTAATACCGAACGGTTAACTCGCTCGCTGGCATTAGTTTGCGGCGAGTAAATAGCCGTAAGGTTATGAAAAACACCGTACGAATTTAGAAAATCTTTAAACATAGTGGATTTAAATTGTACTCCGTTATCGGTAGTGATTGATTCGGGCGTTCCGAAAATATGAAAAACTCGCTTCTCTAAAAATTCTACTATAATTTTAGCAGTAAATTTTCTGATTGGCTCCAAAAAGTGAAATTTAGATAAGTGATCTACAACAATTAATATACCAATGTTGCCATTTGAGGATCGGGAATAAGGACCTAATAAATCAAGATACAGCTTTTGAAAAATTCTTACAGAGGATGACTGCTGACCCATAGGTGGTCTTAAGGTTTTATTGGTTGCCTTCGTTTGCTTACAGACGTCACAGTTTAATACATATTCCGAAATTTGCTTGGTCATTTTTGGCCAAAAGAAAAACGTTTTTAAGCACCTTAAGGTCTTTCCCACACCGCCATGCGCACACAGTTTATGATCATGGGCTCTTTTAATTACGTCCTGAGTCAAACCCGATGGGACCCATAATTTCCACGACATTTGCTCCTGGACTTCATCACCTGATGCGTGATCACTTCTTTTATATATAAAACCATTTTCAATTTTAATGTCCGGTAAATAGGAAATTTTATTATGAAGTTTCGCAATTAAAGACAAGTATTCGGTGGACTTGAATTCAGCTGATTCTAAATCAATGTTCTCGATTTCATTGGCAAAAATAGTGTCAATATTCAAATGTTGAATGCCCTCATTATTTTCAGCATACATACGTGATAATGAATCAGGAACTATATTTTTACTATCTTTTCTGTGTATGATCGTAAAATTGAAACCTTGTAGTTTTAAAGCCCATCTGGCTAATAGCCCATGCAGGTCACTTTGACTCATTAGCCATTTGAGTGAGGCGTGGTCAGTTATAACCTCAAATGCGTGCCCCTCAACGTAAGCTCGGAATTTCTTTATTGCCATCACTGCAGCTAAGCATTCTTGTTCTGATACAGAATAATTTCTTTGGGCCGAGGTAAGTTTTTGACTCATATAAGCTATAGGGACTTCCTCTTTGTCATCGGTTCTCTGAGCCAGTACTGCCCCAATACCATATTGACTTGCGTCACATTGGATAGAAAATGGCCGTGCAAAATCAGGGTTGTGCAACACCGGTGTAGAAGATAAAGAATTCTTAAGTGCCTCGAACGAAGATTTTGCAACATCAGTCCAGATAAATTCCCTATTTTTCTGTAACATATCTGTTAATGGTGTTGTTACTGATGCGAAATCACGCACAAACCGCCTGTACCAAGCACAGATCCGTAAGACACGCCTTAGCTGTCGAACCGATTTAGGTAGCGGATACTCTGCAATGGCCTGTACCTTTTCAGGGTCAGTCTTTATAGTACCATGACCGATAATGTGCCCTAAATACTTAACTTCTTTCAGAACAAATTTACTTTTTTCAATATTTATGGTAAGGTTAGCTTTTCTTAAATGAAACGACACTTCATGTAGTACCAAAATATGATCATTGAAAGTCTCTGTAATGAGCAGCAGATCATCTAAATATACAAAGACTTTGCTTCGTAAATGTGCTGGTATGACTTTATCCATTAGTCTGGACATCGTCTGTGGCGCGTTGCACAAGCCAAAAGGCATGGTAATGAATTGATATAAGGGACGTCCAGGCACAGTGAAAGCTGTTTTCTCCCTTGACTCTTTACTCAATGGAATTTGCCAGAAGGCATCCTTCAGGTCAAGACTCGTAATAAATCTTGCCTTCGGGAGCCTGCTAAAAATGCCATCAATCAAAGGCAATGGATAGGCATCTCTCACCGTAACACTGTTAAGCTTTCGGGCATCCAAACACAATCTTACCTTCCCAGGCTTGCGCACCAATGTCACAGGCGATGACCAAGGACTTTGGGATTGCTCGATAACACCCAATTTAAGCATCCTATCTACTTCTTCAAATAACAATTTTTCAATAGCAGGCGAGACTGCAAAGTGCCTTTGCTTTATTGGTTTATTATCAGCAGTATCTATTACATGCGTTACCTCTTCTGTTCTACCAAGACCGAATTTAGAATACGAGGGAAATGTCCTTATTGCTTCCTCTCATTCGAGCTTAATTCATGAACATTAGAATCAATTGCTCTGGATATTAAATTTGTGGTTCCTATTTCGGAAATCCTTTCAGCAAACAAGGCCAAATTTTTTTAAAAAATCCACCCCTAAATATAAATTTTGGCTAAGATTTGGTATTATTATAAATTTCATGGTTTCGCACTTTCCCTTGAAACGTATTACCGTGCTGACACTACCAACTGTAGAATGTTGTCTACCATCAGCCGTTTTGAGAAAAATCTTAAACTTCTGATAAGGGTACTTGTTTTCATATAAAAACTTTTTTGCATAATTGGATGAAATACATGATACTGTTGCTCCCGTATCTATCATCCCTACTACATCATCATCAAATATTCTTATTGTTGCAAATGGTCTTAAATCAAATTCATTTTTGTCTGATATTATAGCCGAAAAGACAATCTTTCGATTGCGTTTAATTTTTTTCCAAAATTCCCTCAATCTCTGTGTAGATCTTTTTATTTTTCTCAATTTACTAGGCAATCTAATTTCTTCATTAAATATTCTTGCTTTTGCTTCCCTATATTCTTGTAATCTTATGTGATATGGTTTTAAGTAAGTTGGTGGGAAACTAACATTAATTACAGTTTTATCTTGTAGAGTATCTTCTACTAACGGATCAGTTTGGCACCCCAAAGAAATCACATTTGGGTTCCTCTGGTGTGAAATTTTTCTTTCGGGTGGGGTTTGGGGTAGTCTTTTGAAAACTTGTTGCATCTGGCACAATTAGGTTTAAAGGTATTAGGGGTACCACAACCATAACAAAATATTATTCTTTCTAAACAGTCTTCGAATTTGTGGCCAGATTTGGAACAATTCCAACAAACAGACTCTTTCATATCTTTCAAATATCTCCTCATTATCAGAGTTAGCATTCTCTACTTCAGATACAATTTTATGTGGTATAAAAGTTCTATTGGATCTATATTTACTTAGTTCTTCTTCTAAGATTTCGTGTTTTCTTACAAAATCCCTGAGTTCAGAAATATAATTAATATTGAAGTGTAAAATTTCTTTTCGAACTTCAGAGCGCAAATTCCGTTTTAATATTTCTATTAAATCATACTCATTCAATGGAGTCTGCAACCGATCAATGATTTGCAGTATGGCATCATAATAACGATCGAATTTTTCACCATGTCTTTGCTTTCTACTTCTTATCTGTTCCCTTAAATCGTAATCAGTCCGGCGGTCTTTGAATTGATTTCTTAATTCTCTACATAGTACATATATCCCAATCTACTCTAGGCACTGTGGCATGAAAACGCCAATACCAGTCAATAGCTTTATCACTAAACAACAGATGTATGTGCTGACATTCTACACAATACATGTAAGGCTACAGCCAATAGATTTTAGGATACCTTAACGACAAAATTATATGCTTCTGGTCCAATGGTGAAATATGTAAAAAGTTTGCTTGTTTTGTTCAACATATACACACATACATATATGTACATAAAAATACTAATAGTAACTCCTTTCAAATTTAGATGATAGCTTCCCTTGACACCCTAAAACATTTTCGTAAACCTGCCAATATGCCAATGACTTTTTATGAATTTTCAATGCATATAGAAAAACTAATCAGTCTTCATCAAACCCAATCGGTCACTGGTGTTGCGGATGGGTCTTCTAACTGAATTTATATTATATTCATTTTCCGATTCGGATAATAAAGAATAAAAGAAAATTTGTGGTCAGCGGTTAAACAAATGCATAAACTTTTCAAATATGAATAAAATGTTTGTCTGTATTTTATTAAAATATACATTGCGCTTTATAAAATTGATTTTTGTTAAAATTTTTGAGTGTTGATTAATTCTTTCTATTATTTTCTTTACAACACTTAAATAAAAAATAGACTTGCAAGGTATCGAGTCCCAGCAGTAGAAAAAATTCTAACTATCGAAATAATATTAGATACGAATTAACTTCGAACACGAGTCCTGTAATTAGCCCCCACTATATCATAAAAACAATCAATTATTAAATTAAAAAATAACTTAATTTACTAATATTTTTGAAAACTAAAAACCTCAAGGTAACTCTGCACTGATTTGATTGTCGTTCGTCGGAGTAAGTAATATAAATATATCTATCAAAGAATTCGACATGCAATACGAATTTTATCAACATCGGTGTTGTGTTCATTTTTAATGAAACATATGTATTCGTCTTCTATCCCAATTGTGTTCCCAGCATTAATAATTAAAGAATTTCTACATATCAACTAAATTATTCGAAATGTAGTTAAAATGCTGAAATTGACAACCATAAAATTACTCAGTTAAGGTGTTTTTCTTATTTTTAATTTCTTGTCTTTTAACATAAATTTTTACAGCTACTTACTTGAAAAGTTGGCAAGCAACTGACTAACCAGGTGCACGGTATAATAATTTTCCTATATATTCTATGGATTACAGCAAAAGACACAACAGGGCGTTTTATTGTTGTTTTGTTGCATGAACTTTTTTTTGTGTAGTTTTATTATTTATTGAATCTGATACTTGAATTAAATACTTGTTTAGCCACTGCTAACAAAATTTTTTTAATTTCAGCGGTTTATTTTTTGTTATTTTACATCTCTCGTGTACAGCTGAGAGATAGAGTATTAATCTTTCTCAACCGGATGTGGCACCTATAATTTAGAATATTGCGAGCAAGTGGATTGGTGTGCATCTCACGTTTTTTTCGCGTGTTTTGAATATACTGACTTCATCAACGGAACATCAAGATCTTTGGGAATTCGCTGATTTCTGACATACCAGGAGACTGCGGTGTTTTTTTACGTAGACATTCGATGCTAAGGCAGTGCCCCATAACTGGATTCCATAGGATCATATTGGTTTCAGGATCGCGTTGTGTAATAGAAGTTTACAGTCTAGGCTTAGTATATAATTTCTTCAAATAAGTCAATTCATTTGGGCTGCTCTTAATTTCATTTGAATCAACTTTGCGTCTATGTGCGCTTTCCATGTTAAACGATCAAGATGAACGCCTAGATATTTGACTTCAGTGTGTTGGGGAATAGTCTCGCTGTTGATTTGTATAGGCGGGCATGTTTCTCTGCGCAAAGTAAAATTGACGTGTATACATTTCTGCTTATTAACTTTTATCCGTCATTGTTTTAGCCCTGTTTCCAGTTTCCTTGTCAATTCCGGGATTTTCATGAACGCTTGGAAAAGCTGTATCGACACCAAATGTTAACGTGTAAATATTACTGCTTAACGGTAAATCAGAGGTATATATTAAAGACATTAATCGACCGAAGAAGCTACCTTGAGGGACTCCGGCTGCAATCGACTGCGGAGCGCTTAAAAAATTACCTTCCGTAACCACAAAGTTTCGTTCCTGTAGACAGCATTTTAAGAGCCTGACGATGTTTGCGGATAAACATTCGTGCCATACTTTATCGAAAGCTTGTGAAACATCAATAAAGAGCGGAAAGCAATATTTCGTTTTTTCAAAAGTGTCTCTAACAACATTCACAAGTCTGTGAGTTTGTTCAATAGTGCTATGTTGTCTGCGAAAACCGAATTGATGATCTGGAATGCATCCACTTCTAGTCACTATAGGCATCAACTTGCTCATATACAGCTTTTCAAATAGTTTTGAAATGTTGGGCAATAAACTAATAGGCCTATACGATTCAGCCTTCGTATGATCCTTGTCGGGCTTTGGTATCATAGTAGTCATCGAAACCTTCCATTTTGTTAGATAGTATTGCAGCCGTAAAATACCATTTTAAATTAATAGTATTATTCTTTTTGGATTATAAAGAAATTCTTGAAGCATTTTGTTGCTTATTTTATCGACACCTGTAGTACGATTCAGTAACTTTTAACAATTCGATAATTGTTAAATTTACCGACAATTATTGGGATTTGCAGTAACGATTTTGTTATTCACTAATTGCTTCTTAACAAAATCGTTATAATTTCCTTTTACGTTGGCATCTCTATCAATATATAAGAAAAGCACAAAGAGAAATAAACAAAAAACAAATAAATTAATTTATTTATTGAAATTTTTCTCAAACATTTTTTAGAATTTAAAAAAATTAATGTTAAATTTAAGGAAATTTGGAGATATGAATGTTAAATTGCATGTTTAAATAATGGTAATAATATTATTTATGCATAAAAGATTCTTTGTTTTCGTACACTGTTGTAAAAGATCAATTTTGTTCTTGGCATAACGAACGTGCTACCATTGAACTGCTGACTTTTATTTATTTCATAACAACCGAAAAATTATTGTCGTTAACATACCGATGGCGAATATCGTTAAAAGTGTTACTGAATACCAAATTCGATAAATTTTCGTTACATTAATTTTAACATTACGATTATCGTAATAAAATTTACTGAATCCAACTACCGGGCCTTTTTTGGTGTTAAGACTAGTAATAGGCTTTTCAATCTCCACAATGTTAAATCTTAGCGGTATTTCTGGTAAAGAGATGACTGGTGGCAGTTCAACAATATCAGCAGAACTGTGTGGAGTAAATACTTTTTCTAAGTGTTTAACATAAAGAGCACCTTTTTCAGCATCAGTTCTTGCCCAGTCACCATTCAAAGCTCGTAATGGAGGTTTGCAAATCACCTGGCTTTTAAGTCCTCTGGCTGCACTCCATACCGAGTAATCTGTTTGTGGCATTACATCGAGTTCTTGAAGTAATTTCTGCAGAGAAGCAGTTTTTTTTTTGTATGTAAAAGTTTTCTGAGCTGTGTGGTACATTCCTTAAGTCTTAATTTTAGCTGAGGCGATCTGTCCGTTTTTCAACCAATAGCCTTTGTATATCTGCACAAAAAATATTGTTAAATCTCGCTTGTTGATTTGGTTAAATTGAAGAAGCGTTAAAAGCATCTTGTTTAGGATGTGCTTCAAACAACCTAATATAATTTTATATGTCAGTAGGTGTTCTCATTGGCATATTTGCCGTGCAATGAGCACTTAAATTTTTTTTGTATTTCAGCCAGTTAATACGTGCAGATGACAGCGGTAAATGTTGGTGTTGCAGTTGTGTGTGAGTAAATATTGATAATAGTAGGCGATTGATCTGAAGACAAATCCTAAGATGCTTCTACTTCAATCATTTCAATGATTCTAGCGCTACCCAATTTTAATTGAAGTAATCCGTTGTTATTTTCGAGGTTGGTTATTTCTATGAGTTGGCACGTTGCTGGTGCAAGTCTGAAATTATTCGTTTATATTTCTTTCTTAGTTTAATTCTAGCTTTGTGAATTTTGCTATTGTCTGCTGTTATGAGAGTAATGTTATTATATCTTTGTGTTTTGTGTTTTTAAAACCTATCTGTAAGTTTGTTCCTTCGGCATTCTTTCCCCAAACTGATTTCCTCTATATTTTTAATTTGTGGTTCGATCCTATTCTTGTCTAGTTTTGCGGTTCTAATTTCTTTAAGTTGGTCGACTTTTTCTTTAATAAGAGGGTATAAGGTATATTGAAATTCCCTGAGTTTATCTAGGTGCTCATGTTCGTTGTTGAACTGAACTGTTTGTTCAAACTTGTACTTTTAGCCAAGGAATAATTCGTATGAAGTGAGTTTAGTTGTTGAATGGATGGAATTGTTATAAGTGATTAGTGTTTCCTTGAGAATTTCTTCGTGGTCTATTTCTACACGTCTTTCCTTCTTTGTTGCTACTATAATTCTGTAAATTTCTGTCAATGTGAAATGGAGTCTTTCAACTGGGTAGTTGCTGGTAGTTTGTTGAAATGAAGTTATATGTTGTTCTATCTGTTGCTGTCGACAAAAGTCTTTGAATATGTTTGCCGTGAATTCCGTGAGGTGAGCTTGGTTGATGGTTCTTCAATAGGATGAGCTGAATTGATGTTTTTCCGATAATATGAGTTGGTTTTGATGTTTTCTCAATAGGGATGAGTTGAATTCATGATTTTTCTGATAAGATGATTTGGTTTTGGTGTTTTTACAATATGATGAGCTGAATTGATATATCTTCCGGTTACTAAGGATTAAAATCCATCCGTGATGTATTGAAGGTAGTATATAACAATCTATGTACATAACACGGATAACCGGGCTACCGACTGCGCCATTTACGTTCACTATAACGGAGGTTGTAAAAAAACAACTTGCTATTTTGATATTTCTACACAAACTGATTTTTATTTTAGATTTTTAACTAAATGAAACTTAAGTTCTACTTAATTTATTGCTTATGTCTAGTTTTACTTCTTTAAATTGATTTTGAAATTGATGAATATGAAACTTAAGTTCAACTTATTGTATTGCTTATGGCTTTGCCTTATGGCCTTGCACTTAAATTGATTTCGAAATTGATGAATATGTTTTGTTGTTGTTCATTTTTGTTTCTGCTTACTTGGTAAAAGATTTATTGACTATTTACCAAGTAAGTTTGCAAAAGTTATAATTTTGTAATCAGCGAAAAATACATTGAACTTATAAAAGTAGGTTTGCATAAAAGTGAAAAGAAAGTGCATTGACCATTAGTTAATTTGTACACTATTGGCTTGGGTTCATACCAGGGTATGTAACTCGCGCAAGTGGTTCTGGGTGCAACTCAAGTTTTTTAATTTACTTTTTCGCGTGTTTAGAAAATACCGTCTTCACCAACAGAACATCAAGGTCTTTGTGAATTCGCTGATTTCGGATATGCCAGGAGGCTGCTGTTATTGTACGTAGAATTTTGTTTTGTCGCCTTTGAATTTTTTCTACATTCGATGCTGAGGCAGTGCCTCATAGCTGGATTCCACAGGACCATATTGGTTTCACTATCGCGTTGTATAAGAGAAGTTTACAGTCAATGCTTAGTATAGAGTTTCTTCCAATAAGCCAATTCATTTGGGCTGCTTTTAATTTCATTTGGATCAGCTTTGCGTCTATGTGCGATTTCCATGTTAAAGGCGATCAATGTGAACGCCTAGATATTTGTCTTCAGTGAATTGCGGAATAGTCTCGGTGTTGATTTGTATAGGCGGACGTGTTTCCCTTCGCAACGTAAAAGTGACGTGTACACATTTCTGCTCGTTAACTTTTAAACGCCATTGTTTGAGCCATTTTTGCAATTTGGATATATACCCTTGTTAGTTGATGGAAGCTTCTACTGGATTTTCATGGACGCTTAAAAAAGCTTAAAAAGCAAATAAATGATTTGAAATGCATCCACTTCTAGTCACTATAGGCATCAGCTTTCTCTTATACAGCTTTTCAAATAGTTTTGAAAGTTAGCTTACATTAAATAAACAAACTCTACAATAATACTATTCATTTTTAATGGTATTTTACGGCTGCAATACTATCCAAAAGATTGGAAGGTTTCGATGATTATTATGATACCGAAGCCCGGCAAGGATCATACGAAGGTTGAATCCTATTAGTTTATTGCCTAACAAATCCCGAAGAAGTGATCATAAAATTTACGAAAGGTCGGGAAAATATGCAATAAAACTACGCATTTTAATTAACATAAGGAATTTTAGGCTTGATTAGCTTACATTAAATAAATAAACTCTACAAAAATTGACTTGGCCAATAATATTAAAACAACAGAATAGTATTATTCCTTTTGCAATATATGGCAATTCTTGAACCATTTTGTTGCTTATTTTGTCGACATCTGGCGCTTTTTTTGGTGTTAAGTCTAGCAATAGCCTTTTCAATCTCCACAATATTAAATTTTAGCAGTGTTTCTGGTAAAGAGACGACTGATGGCATTTCAGAATTATTAACAGAAATATTTGGAGTAAACACTTTTTCTAATCGTTTAACGAAAAGAGCACCTTTTTCAGCATCAGTTTTTGCCCAGTCACCATGGAGGTTTGCATATCACTGGCCTTTAAAGTCTGGCTCAACGCTACAGCGAATAATCTGTTGATGGTGTTGCATCGAGTTCTTGCAGAAATTTTTGAAGCGAAGCTGTTTTTTGTGTTCTATGTCAGTATGTGTTCTCAATGGCATATTTGAGGTGCAATGAGCACTTAAATATTTTTTGTATTTCAGCCAGTTAATGCGTGCAGATGACAGCGGTAAATCCCATGTTGGTGGTGCAGTTGTGTGTGAGTAAATAGTTATAATAGTAGGCGTGTGATCTGAAGACAAATCCAAAGATTCTTCTACTTCAATCATTTCGCTGGGCACAACTTTCATAATTCTAAAGTCGATAACATCAGGAATTTTTTGACGATCCGTTAGCTGATATGTTTGCTGACCATTTGAAACAACATTCAAAGCCAATTTTAAATTCTATAAAAAAAACACGACCCTTAGGACTGATTAAACGTGAACCCTAAAATGTGTGTAGTGCATTGTAGTCGCCAACTGCTAGAAAACTGGACCCCAGTGTTGTATAAAATGCGGTATATTGACTCTCTGAAATTGAGACCATGGGAGGGCAATAAACGAATGAGATCACAAGCTTCTGATAAAACTGTTCAACACAGATATTTGTTGCTTGAAGATATTCTTTACAAAGATCGTTTAACAGGTAGTGTTTTGTTCGCGTTTTTATTAGGATTCCCAAGCCACCACAAGCTCTACCTCGAGGATCCTTTGCGTCGAAGAAATTATATCCACTAATTTTGACATAGCTTTAGGAAGTCAAATGTGTTTCTGAGATAAGCATAACATGGATTATTTTATCCAAAAGAAAAAATTATATTTCATTTTTATGTTAACAGATGCCGTTTGTGTTTCAAAAACAGATTTTTAAATTCATAGTTTGCTTAATACAGCCTTCAACAAGGTAGAGTGCATTTTCAACATTTCCTGCAGCATACAGGACATGTAGAGAGTAAAAGTATTTACTGTTTCTATTAGGCTCTCTATCGATTCTTCAATACGACTAAAATTAGGCCCTGATTCTTCTTACTTTTTAAAATATTAGCGTATGAAAATTGACTTTAAGTTGCACGACGGTTGAGGTAACTGTTGTTCGTTTAAAAGGGTGTTATCCTGAGCGGGAGTAGCATTTGTTTTTCTGTTCGCCGAACTCTTAAAAACGAGTAAAGAGGGCAGCCGCTATAGTTAGCAGTGTGGTTTCCGCCGCAATTGCCACATTTTTTTGCCTTGGGATCACTTTTCAATTTGTCACAGTTAGCGGTACTGTGTAACTCACCACATACAACGCAAACGGTAGGCAACTTACAATAACTTTTGGTATTTCTAAATTCTTGGCAGTTCAGGCATTGGATAGACCCAGTTTTTTTTTGTGACAGCTCAAGAGTAACTCTTCGATGCTCAAGTACTTTAAATTATAGATTGGGTGTGATTTATATTTTTTTTTTTAATTTTAAGTCACCTGAAAGTGAAATAAAACGTTTTTTTTTTTTGTATGTTTGGTTTTTACAACAAAAAATATTGAATAAAAATTGGTTTTTCTTTAAATGTATTGGTGTTTGCTCTTCAATAAGGAACTTCTACCATACATACCAGTTACTTTTTTTATACGACAGAATGAGTGCATCTGCAATGGTATGGTTTTTTTACGCTCTGTCTTTACTGTAACAAACAACAATAGTTCTTTATGGTTTTGCATTAAGTAACAAATTTAACTGTTTTATGTGCTCAAGTAACTTTTGTACCACAGATATTATCATTTATCTATGGTATAACGAATAAACATGTGAGTTTTTGTGACTGGTTGTGGTTGTGAATATATATATGTATGTAAATAAATAAAAAATATAAAACCTTTTGGCGCATTTGTATTTAATAATGAATAATAAAATAAAAGAAAATATTTTATTAAATGTATATAAAATTAGTAAAAAGAGAGGGTGAAGCAAGATTTTGGATTGTTTTGGCGTGATTAGAGATGAGAATGATATTGAAGTGGCAAATTTTGTTGCATGCAAAATGTGTAACAATGTACATACATACATATATAAATACAACCAAAGTACCATGTCAAATTTTAATAAGCACAAGTGCTATAGTTTATTAAAAAATTCAAATCAAAATGATTTGAGTGAATCGAACCAAGAGGAAAAAGGCTTGCACCGATGCTTTGACTGAATGTATGGAGAAGTTTTCAAAATAAGCAATATGACATCCAGTTTGAATTGGCAAATTGTTTTTATTTTTAATACCAATTAGTCGCTACAATTTAAATACATATGTATACCTATTCCATCATCTAAAAACGAAACTAAATATGTTAATTAATACTACGATAATAATAGAGAGTTGCATGAAACTTAATAATGATGATCATGAAACTTTCATCATTATTTTTTATTTATTCGTTTCTTATCAATACAGATGAATAACTATGAACAGAGAACAATCAACACTCGATAGTTAAGAGACGATTGTAATGAATTTTGTGTGTTCACTTATACAAGAGCGTTACAAACATTTATAAATGTGAAACCGAACATTGCTTGAATAAATATCAATAATGTTCATGGAAAAACAATATGATTTTAAGGATCAGTGTTGCAAGTTTAAGGAAAATCATTTAGGAAATACGTTAAACATACACAATAAATTAAATCACAAAAAAGGAATCAAAAAACTTAAAAAAATTTACAGTTTAATTATTAATGATTTATTTCATTTTTAGCTCATTTAGATAAAATATGTATTCTATAGTATCTATCGCTATTATGAAATGTTTTTATAACAGTTAATGTACATATAATTATTGCAATGTTATCGAATGTTATGAAATGCAAATAACAAATTAAAATACATATTGAATTTGATTTACTACTAGTGCTCGTAATATGAATAGTAAATACATAGGTACATGCGTGTAAAAGTTAAAACTTGCAAGTACCCTGTCGGAAACACAGCTAGCTTTAAACTAACTTTAATGTATGGAAAAAACTAACTTTTTTAACATTGCGATGTCCTAGGAAGTAACCAGTTGTCTTTGCACTACTTGTAGCTAACTTTAAAGTTAGTTTTAAAAAGTCAAAATGTAGTTAGTTAGTATACATAAAAAAATATATATTTCATTTTTATTTTATTTTCTCAATTCTGTATTCAGTAGTTTTATAGTAATATTGAGATAATAAATGTTTCTTCAAATTTTTTTCACCGCTGCTGTGCTGGGACTTGAACCACAGCTCATTGGATTAACAGTCTACGCGCATACCTCTCAGCTAAGGTACCACTTAAATATTGTCAGCAAGAAGTTATGAAATACTTGAAATAATTTTAAGAGTTCCTAAATGAGTAAATTTGTTGGCGCTCACCATATTCAGTTATAAATGAGAGTATATATATATATATATATATACTCAACCTACTAATTGATTTTGGTTACGTTCTGCATTGTATTGTAGTTAACTGTGTCAAACAAAACACGACCCTTAGGACTGATTAAACTTGAGCCCCAAAATTTGTGTTTAGCATTGTAGTCGCCAGCTGCTAGAAAACTTGAACCCAGTGTTCTTTAAAATGCAATATATTGACTTTCTGTAATTGAAACCCTGGGAGGGCAATAAACGGATGAGATCACAGACTTCTGATAAAAATGTTCAATACAGATATTTGTTGCTTGAAAATATTATTTACAAAGATCGTTTAACAGGTAGTGTTTTATCGCGTTTTTATTAGGATCCCCAAGCCACCACAAGCTATACCTCGTGGATCCTTTGCGTCGAAGAAATTATATCCACTAATTTTGACATAGCTTTAGGAAGTCAAATGAGTTTCTGAGATAAGCATAACATCGATTTGTTTATACAAAAGAAAAAATTATATATCATTTTTATGTTGACAGATGCCGTTTGCGTTTCAAAAACGGATTTTTAAGTTCATGGTTTGCTTAATACAGCCTTCAACAAGGTAGACTGCATTTTCAACATATCCTGCATCATGCAGGACATGTAGAGAGTAAAAGTAATTACTGTTTCTATTAGGCTCTCTATCGATTCTTCAGTACGACTAAATTAGGCCCTGATTCTTCATTTGCTTGTACGGTTTTTTTCGCCGTATTCTGGATTCTTTTTAAAATATTAGCGTATGAAAATTGACTTTAAGTTGCACGACGGTTGAGGTAACTGTTTTACGTTAAATGGTGTTATCGTGAGCGGGAGTAGCATTTGTTTTTCTGTTCGACGAACTCTTAAAAACGAGTAAAAAGAGCAGTCGCTATAGTTAGCAGTGTGGTTTCCGCCGTAATTGCCGCATTTTTTTGCCTTGGGATCACTTTTCAATTTGTCACAGTTAGCGGTACTGTGTAACTCACCACATACAACGCAAACGGTAGGCAACTTACAATAACTTTTGGTGTTTCCAAATTCTTGGCAGTTCAGGCATTGGATAGGCCCAGTTTTTTTTTTTTTTTGTGACAGCTAAAGAGTAACTTTTCGATGCAACAAGTACTTTAAATTATAGATTGGATATGATTTATTTTTTTTTATTTTTAAGTCACCTGAACGTGAAATAAAATGTTTTTTTTCTTTGTATGTTTGGGTTTTACAACATAAAATATTGAATAAAAATTAGTTTTTCTTTAAATGTATTGGTGTTTGCTCTTCAATAAGGAACTTCTGGGCTCCCCTATTTTAGAATATTTAGATTGAATTCATGATATAATGAAGGTACTTATTAAAAACGAACAAGAGTATAACTGAAAGTATTGCCATAACCAATTTACCAGATACATACCAGTTACTTTTGTTATGAACGAGAGAATGAGTGCATCTGCAATGGTATGGTTTTTTTCACGCTCTCACTTTACTGTAACAAACAACAATAGTTCTTTATGGTTTTGCATTCTCACTCATGGTATGAACGAAGCAACAGTTTGTTTGGTGTTCTGATTTTTATTCGAAATAGAGTTTAGTCAATGAACATATAAATATGTTCATTAATGACCATGTTCATGCAACTCTATATATAATAAAAAAAAAAACACCGCGGCTAGCACTCCGGGAGTGCCTACAGAAGTGAAAACGTTTTGTTATTACAACAATACACAAAAAAATTATGCGTAGATATAAACAATTATATAAATACATGCAACAAATTTAACCACTTATCACGGCGTATGCAACAGGTGAGCTTACTAGCACATTTGACTGAACTCGCTTTATAGCAAATTTTCATACAAACTGATATAGTTTGAAGATGGTTACAGTTTGGTACTCATATGTATTAAAATGCTTTTAATTTGTTTGTGTGTTTTGATATGAAGCGAGTGCTTTATACCGACAAAATACATGTTGTTTTTGGATTGTTGTACTTGTGGTCGAACTGCGCATGCCTGCTAGTTTTGCCATGCCACTTATTGTAAACGCAAATGCAACTGCGCCCGAGAAGTTAAACTTTTTTCGGTCAAAATGAAGAGAGCGCCATCTTTGTGTTCTCTTCTTAATCAGTTTCGCTCAAATTGAAGAGTGCGCCCTCTTTGGTGCACCAGAAAATAAGTGTTTTTCTCATATTTGGCAACATCACCCACAAGAGAGGGCGCTCGCTTCATTTTGAGCGAAAAAAATTAGGTGTTGGGCCTTACTACGGTTCTCGAATCGACTTCAACTGTTGTACTAGATTAAAGAAACACACAACATTTTCCTTTAATCTATTACAGCAGTCGAAATCGAATCGAGAACCGTAATAAAGCCCAATATCTGTAGGTTGTTAACTTCACTCCGACTAGGCATTCGCACAAACAGAGATGCTACAAGCGTGACGGTGTCGCGAGTTCTGAGGTTTTGTCGCATCCAAAATCTTCGTACCGCGCCAATAGAAGTTTTCACTTCAATAACTAATATTATCGTTTTTTCAGTTAAATTTGTTTTTAATAAAACACTAAAATATATAAGAACTAGCTTAACCCGGTGTGCTTTGCTACCCCCATCGTTATAAAATAAAACTGAAAGTATTTATATAGTCATGTATTTATTATTTCATAAGAATATCCTATTGTGAAAATTAAATGACGATCGGTCCAGTAGTTAAGACTATATTACGATTTTTAATTTTCCTAAAAAGGGGCGTCTTCCCACCCATTTTTCTCCTGGTAGGTATTCCTAATTATGCCAATACCATATGTACCAAGTATTATCGACGTATGTCAAAAAATGCCCATAATATGGCGATGTAAATTTTTTGGTTATATGGGCGGTGCCACGCCCCTTTGCCCAATCAATACTTTATATAGTCAAGCATTTATTATTTCGTAAGAATATCCTATTGTGAAAATTTAATGACGATCGGTCCAGTAGTTAAGACTAAATTACGATTTTAATTTTCCTAAAAAGGGGCGTGCGTAAAAGTAGGCGTGGCAAATTTTTCGTTCAATGAAAACTTAAAATGGATTAATACGAACATTTGAAAGAAGAATTAGTCAAATCGATGGAGCCGTTTTCTGATTTTAGGTAAATAGAAAAAAGTTGGACCATGGCGATCATTAGAAAGAAAAAATCGTCCAAATCGGTCCAGCCATTCACGCGTCATGCCGTGACCAAGGAAAAAAGGGATTCATTTTTATATATATAGATTGATGGACTCGTACCAAATTTGAAGGCTATATAGCTAATATAGAGCCCTAAATATTTAATATTAATTTTGTATATGAGCTAAATATTCACTTTGTATGGGGAGCTGCCACGCCTACTGGTATGATCCCGCCCAATTTTCCCATGACTATTCATAATATAATCAACGTGCACAAATTTCTAAGACTATGCCTATTAAATATTTGCTTTGCATGGGAGCTGCCACGCCCACTCATCCAATCGCGCCCATTTTTAGTACGACTAATCACATTAATAACTCATAAACTCAGACAAAGTTCCAAGGCTTTCACTATTACAGTACTCCCGATACATGACATTAAATATTTACTTTGTATGGTGGGTGCCACGCCCATTAGCCCGATCCCTCCCATTTTTTTCACAACTCTTCAGATTAGTATAATATGTACATGTGCAAAGTTTCAGAGCTCTTGCTGTCATAGTACTCCAGATACTACATATGTTAAAACTTTGTATGAGATCTACCACGCCCACTTGTCCAATCACGCCCATTTTCACTTCAGCTGCTAATACTATTAATTTTGCACTCCTACAAAGTTTGAAGGCTCTAACTATTATATAACTCTAGATATTTGATATTAAATATTTATTTTATATGAGAGCTGCCACGCCCACTTGTCCGATCCTGCCCATTTTTGTCCTGATTATCACATGAGTAACATATGTACTATTGCAATGTTTCAAAACTCTTGCTATCACAATAGTCAAGATATATGATGTTATTTAATTTATGTGGGAGGGGCCACGCCCACTAAATTTCTTATGTGCACCCTCCACACAGACCCCAATCACCCCTGAAAATTTCATTGAAATCGGGCAAGCCGTCTAGGAGGAGTATGCGCACAGGAAGTTTTGCAATTAATTTTATATATATAGATAAAACGTTTCACGCTGTTCTATGCAACGTTGGAACTAGTTCTACTTACATAAATATGCACATAAATTATACGTACATACGGTTGCAGCTAGAACAAGAAAAATAACAAAAATACCAATATAAAATCATAGTTGGTTGCTATATCTATCAGGCATGTTCCAGAAAAGTAAATGAAGTTTAGTTTTTATACTTTTTATTTTTGATTTTTTGCAAAACCAAACGTTTGCTGTTTGTAATGAATATACATAAAGTATGTAAATTCCATACGAAAGCAGAAATAGTGATAGTGAACTGTCATTTTTATGTAAAATTGAAAATAAAATTTTGAAAAGTAAACTTCATTTACTTTTACTTTTCTAGAACATGCCTGTATTTATTTTGTTAGTAGAAAATTTGATTTCGGAAGCCAAAGTATAAATACATATGTATGTATGTGTGCATGGTTCAAACTGTGACAAAAATAAAAATTTTTTATTTAAATACGAAAAAAAAACATTTAGTATACATATGTAAATTTTTTTTTTCTGAAGACTTCTTTCCACGAATTTAGTTTGGTTTAATCTTTGGGAACTTTAAAAAAGGTTCCTTTACAATAGCTTTAATCTTTTTTACATATTACGCCAATTTTGCACAAACGCAAACTCATATTTATTTCGTATTCATTTAAAATATTTTTTAAATTTCTTTATAAATGAAAATTTTTTAATTTAAATATAATAAATAAATTCAAATCAAAATTTAACACCTGATATAAAAAACAAGTGGTTTACAACAGGTGTCAGCTGGGCTTGTAAGACTACCTTATAGTCATTGTATAATGGATTGAATTCTTCTATTATTATTTTTTACTAAGAAAATGGGTTTTAAAAAGAATTGGTGCACAGCAAAACAAACTTATTTCAGCTTCTATCCATTTGCACTTGAGCTGTTGCGAATAACACAAGCAAATAATTTGTCTTATAAAGTGAATACAGTTTATTGCAAAAAATAAGAATTTGTCAACCTTTTTTAATCAAAATAAAGTTAAACATAAGCATATAAGAAAGAGTGCAATTTATAAAGTAAATTTCTGTTAAAAATGTAGCAATACTCCAAAGCGAGAAATAGAGTTTTGAAATTGTTTCAGGAAGCTGATTCTGGCGATGAATCAGATCCATTTAGTCATGACGGAGATTACGAAAGCGATCCAAACTATGAGCCAGATAAAGAAAATAGTGATCAAATTGTTGATGATGAACAAAACCTTACTTGCGGTAAGTCTCAGGTTTGAAATGAATTGCTATCCGGGGAAGTGAAAGAATATGTTAACGAAGAAAATGATAATGAATCTGATAATATTTCCGACTAAGAAGAACAAGACAACAGCCGGATTGTACTCCGAGAAATATTTTTGATGCGATTTTTACTTCAGAAATAGTTATGAAATTAGTAAGTTCAACAAATATATACGGATCTAATCTATGCTCTGGTAGCCGTCCCCATACTAGAAATGCACATTACGCTTTAGTTCCTAGGCCTCTGCTTGCTTCAAGCACAAATCAAATCACCTAAAACTCGTAATATGTTTTCAAGTGATCCACTTTATTACCATCCATTATTTCGTAATACAATTGCGGGTCGTAGATTTGAACAGATATTACGCTTTTTAAATTGCTGCTCTGAAAGGCACAATGAAATACAGCCAATACTCGACCTTGTTTTAAAAAGTTTTCAAAGCGCTTACTATCCTGAGGAGTACTTAGCCTTAGACGAATCCCTTTTACTACACCGTGGGCGACTCAAGTTTCGACAATACATAAAAAGAAAAAAGCCCAATATGGAATTAAATCGTTGATCGACAAACTAGCCCCTAGGGGACGAGCACCAATCGTCATTTACACATACACAACACGAACCAAACAGAAGAGACAAACTAAAATACGAAACATAATCAGTTGTATGATAGCAGTCAATGAATGAGGTTCTTTGACGCTTTATTTTAGAATTTGCAACAACAAAACACAAGCAAAAGAGGGCAAGAAAATATTTATTTTTTTTTAGTCTCTTTATTTGTTATTCACAGTACACTCTGAATATTTTAATTTTTCAGCATGTGGAATGTAGAGTGGGAAGAAGCTTTTTTGTATATATATTTTTTAATGTAAATATTTGTTTAATTATGTAAATTCATTCATTCGTTCATTCATTCGTTCATTCTTTCGTCCATAAACACGCTAAACCAATCCAGTGTGTATGCATACAAATTTTTAATATGACGTTTGGTTACAGTAAAAAATAAATGTAACAATCAATTTCTACAAGTGGAAAATCACCAATACATTGATATTTCCTTCATGTTCTCTTTGTGACAATCGATGAATTAAAGGGTACTTGCTAACAGCAAGCGATTGGTATGTTTTGAACATTGAAATATGTATATCAAGGAGCAGCAGACAAGAATCAAAAGTCAAAAGTTGGAGATATTGTACATCGTTTAATGTATCCATACTTCAACAATAGTAATCATCTAATTATGGATAACTTTTATAACAGCGTCGAACTCTCGAAAACCCTTCTATCATACACGACACACATTATAGACACACTACGAGCAAACCGTAAAGAAATCCAAGAGATGTAATGGGTACTAAGCTTTCAAAAAGCGAATATATCCCTTAATAGCCTGACTTTTTTTTTTCAATGAAAAAATTTTATATGTTGTATTTTAGCACCCTTAACAACGTTTGTTCTACGACTTTTCACAATTTTGAGTTTTGGACATTTTAGGGGAGGTTTTGTGTGTTGGTTCTTTGAAGAACCACCAGGCACTCCTTTGACAAGTAAAATGCATATGGTTTATATATGAAATTTTTTTTATTTTCATTTAAATTATATATATTTATATAAATTATATATAATTATATATATTTCACTTCTCTAATGAGTGCCTACTGGTTCTTTGAAGGACCGTTTGAACTTTTACGAAAAACACAAACAAAAAAAATTTATATTGCTAAAAAGATACTTACATGGTTTGAATATAGTGCACAAATAATAAAAATGAATTTTATTTGGTTCTTTTGGAGCAAAAGTTTTGATTTCAATCAATTTGAATAATCACGATTTGTTCACTTTGAAGCTTTTGTGTGTTTTTCTGATAAACGTCAAAAATCAGGTGTTCAGCACCGAAAAGCATATGATTTTCTTTTCCGCTAGATGGCATACATTATAAAGAGAATATTTGCTGAATAAACATTGCGCAAAAAATGTAACAGTTTTGAAAAACAAGTCTCTAAAGTTGAGGTTCCTGAAGGGACCACCAGGCTATTAAGGGATATGTATATGGCGACGTCAAGGACAAGTTTATGTATCTAAATGGCGTGATAGGCGTGAAGTAATTTGCGTAACAATCGCTGATCACCCTGAACTTGTTGAAAGTCATCTAAAGTAGAGATGTTCCAAACCGAAGGAGATTGTCACATATAACAAATATATGTCAACAATTGACATAATGGACCAAATGACGTCATATTATTCGTCCCCATGAAAAACAATCCACTGGTACAAAAAACTAATATTTCACTCCAAATTTAAATGGGCGGCCACTCCAAGCAATGGACGTCTAAAATTTTTTGGTTAATTATTTTTTACGTTTTTTTATAGGTTGGTGGAGGGTAAATAAGAATCGGCACTGCTGAATATAGCAGTCTTACTTGTAAAAAACTGTATAAAAAAATTAAAATATTATTTCCCAATCTCTAGAACATAAAAGATGTAAAAATTATTTATAATAGATTTATAACTAACAAAGTTTTTCCTATTCATGCGAATAGATAACTGCATGCTTGCATTTAATTAAAATTATTTAATCTAAAATACGGAGACTTTTGTTGAATTTAATAACCTGTATCACGCCACTGTCAGTCAACCAATTCATTATACTCGCAGTACTGTAGGTAAATCTGTTCATGTGTATATTGATAAGTACTCTTATAAAGAAGTAAATTTTGTTTCTAGCTCGTCTTATTGATCTATCCTTAAATTGTAATCTGTAGTGACTAAATGATAATCTGTTTAGCGACCGAATTGATAATTTATATTTTTATACACACAAACGGCGAAATTAGGGGAGCAAAAACATTTAAAAATTAATATGAAAGATATAAGCAAATGCTAAATATTGTTTTTATTTATTTATTTATTTAAATACTATTAGCCTTATATAAATATAAAACTAATAAAGAAGTAAAGCACTAGCTACTTGGGCTATCGGCTAGTCCTTTATTTTTGTTTTTATTTAATTATATTTGTGTTGATACCGTCACAGTTTGGAACTCATACTATATTTTTCGAAAAAAGAGACGTGTGGCACACGGGGACGCCGCGGTAAAGCTATTGCAAGGCATTTTTTTATCAA
This sequence comes from Lypha dubia, assembly GCA_947311025.1. Taxonomy (NCBI): domain Eukaryota; kingdom Metazoa; phylum Arthropoda; class Insecta; order Diptera; family Tachinidae; genus Lypha; species Lypha dubia. The sequence goes on from OX371263.1 coordinate 37,446,288, forward strand.
CTTATGCAATTTCAATTTCAACTTTCTAGCTATATTGGAAGTGCCCCATACAAAGAAGGGGCACCCTAGTCCTCCCAGGTAAAAAGTGCCGTACCTTAGTATCCTATGTCCTTCTCCTGGTTCTAAGCTACCTGCCCACCAATTTTCAGCCAAATCAGTTCAGCCGTTCTTGAGTTATAAATAGTGTAACTTACACGATTTTCTTTTATATACATTACGATACTAGATGACCCGGCAAACGTTTTTTTTGCCATACAAAATATTTATAGTGCATATTTTGGGTGTTATATAAAAAAATTGCGGATGTGTTAAGTGTGTGACGATGACCGCGATGAAGAAATACAAAACAATTATTTTGTTCTGTTTGAAATACGAACGACGACGACTCTCCTGCATGAGGCGGACATAGTGCCATCTGTCATTCAACAACAAAAATTATTACGAGGCGGATATAGCGCCAGCTGTCATTCAACAACAAAAATAATTATCAATCAAACATAGCGCCTTCTGTTGGGTTAAAAGTTTAGTAAATACAAAAATTGCCCCCTCCCTCCCCTCCTCAAGACCCTAGCGGTTTTGAAAAATAGATAGTAGCCGATTCTCAGACTGACTGAATATGCATTAAAAATTTCATAAGAATCTATCAAGACGTTTCGGAAATACAGAAATTGCTCCCTCCCTCCCCTCCTCGTGCCCTTGCGGTTTAAAAAATAAATAGTAGCCGATTCTCAGACTTACTGAATATACATAAAAAAATTTCATAAGAATCGCTCAAGCCGTTTCGGAAAAACATAAATTGACCCCCACCGGCCCCCCTCGTTGTCCTAGCTGTTTGAAAAATAGAAAGTAGCCGATTCTCAGACTGACTGAATATGCATAAAAAATTTCATAAGAATCGGTCAAGCCGTTTCGGAAAAACAGAAATTGTCCCCTACTACCCCTCCTATTGACCCTAGCGATTTTAAATATACCTTAAAACCTATTCTCATACCTATCAAATATTCATGGAAAATTTCATTAAAATCGGTTGAGCCGTTTCGGAGGAGTTCGATAACAAACATCGTGACACGAGAATTTTATATATTAAATATAGATTAATCTGTGTATTCGACGACAATTGCTAGTTTGGAAACACTTAGCCAAGAAAGACTTGTGTTTAGTCGAGACACAAAGTCTTAGCAAAGGCACAAATCTTAGCAAATGCATAAACCACCTTCGGGAATTCATTGGACAAAAATCCTTTCAAAAACCCAGAAATCCCGGAAAATTTCCCGGGAAAAGTGGCAACACTGGAAATTTAAAAAATTTCAAAGCGGCAATACTGTATAGTCATCATACATAGACTATAGAAAAAAGAAGTTCTCACTTCAAAAAACAAAAGACTTAACCCTCTGCGACTGATGTGGTAGTCTAACAGACACCAACAAACACAAAAGAGTATTTTGTACCGTTATTTTCCAAACATCTACTCTCGCGTTCTCTGTACCTTCTTATTGTGTACTCATGCGTATGTTGTTGTGTTTAGATCAGTGTTGCGCACGCGTTTGCCAGGATTACGAAGATTTTCGGGAATTTACGTTTAGTCATCGTATTTATTACGACCAGGAGTGCCATAAGTAAAAAAAAATCCTCCAAAAATTTTCTTTAAAATCTATCAATATGTTCCTTAAAATCTACCAAAATAATATAATTTTTTTAGCCCTGTACGCAAAAAATTTTCAAATACATACATAAGTATGTCATTTCTTAAGATTTTTATTACGTTTTTGATTCTTGTTTTAAAATTAATGAGGATCTTTATCTACAAAAAAACTTAAGAAAATTGTAACAAAGAAACCCAACTACGAATTTCTTCATTAATAAAAAGAAAGGCAACCATGGTTACAACAAATTATCTACAAGAACCAACGTGTGAGAAGAAAATTTCATTCAGTTGCTTGCTTAATTTCAACAGAGTAGGAGTGTATCGGATGTTTTTTTCTTTTGAAAATTTTTTTACACACAGAGAAATTTTGATACAATCTTTATTTATGTATGCATGTTTTTTCGTAAGTTTTTTTCAGAGGGGCATTTTAAAACAAACTACTTAATAAATATGTGGGATGAAGAATTTGAAATCCTTTTTTTATTTTCTTTGAATATTTCTAATGAAGCTGAGTGCCTTGTATGTAATCAAGTGCTAAAGAATATGTATAGGTCTTACCTTAAGCGACACTATGACAAATGTCATCCTGCCTGAATTACATTCTGTTTCTGGAAATGAAAGAAATTACTTAATAAAAAATCTTAAAAAAGATTTTCGAGCTAAAAATCTTTATTTTCAAAGAATCAACGCTAGTACTTCTATGAAATTCACGATTGATTATCAAGTCAAGGCTACATATATTATCAGCTTAGCGTTAGCAAAAAAAGGTCAGCCCTTTGATGATGGAAACTTTTTCAAAGATACTTGTTTATCAATAATGAATTTATTTGGAGAAACAGGACAACAAATAGGGGGCATTATTGACGAACTGCCTTTATCTATTCGAACAATAACTCGCCGAACGGAAGATATAGGGCTATTTATTCAATGGGAGACAAATGAACGGATAAAAAATGCTCGATACATATCCGTATGTTTGGATGAAAGTGTTGACATTTCCGATACCAGCCAAATGATTATTTGTATTAGAGTGGTTGATGATTTTTCTTTAACACATTTGAAGAAATATTAAAAGTAGAATCCTTTTATGGAAATGTCACTGTATTATATTTTTAAATGTTTTTTTTTTAACAAACATTATGTTGAGTTCATACAATTTATTAAAAAATTCGTTAATCCATCCATTTATTCACCTATTCATTCAGTACATGATTCAATTTAAAATTTCTAAAACTTTGATCACAAATGGTAATTAAATCCATAAATTTCTTTAAGTGCACACAAAAATAGTTTCTCATTTTTTCAGTCCTCTCTTTGTGCCAATCACTGTTTTAAAAACCGCGATGAGATAATACGACAGTGGTTCGAGGAAGAGAGTGAGCATGAGTTTTTTATTTGTTGGTGTCTGCTAGACTACCACATCAGTCGGAGAGGGTTAATGTGCCAATTGAAATGTTAATTAATTTTTTTTTATCCACTCAATTTATTTTTTTTGTTACCAACTGATAAATTTAAGTGTAAATAATAAAAAATGAAAACATTTTTTTAAAAAATTTAATTTTTTGATATATTTTTTGCTGTATTAGTGCAGGTCTAAGGTTTTTACAGAAAATTCATACCATGCCGATGAATAACATATAACACAAATTTTCGCAGAGAATTTGAAAAATAAATATATAAATACTATCTAACATTCATAAACAATAAACAAAAAGAGTTTTATTAGTTTTACAAAACGGAACTTGGAAAATATAAGCCATGTAAATGGTGTCTGGTAGTCTACCACGTCATTAGAATTGTGAGAACTATATCACGTCAGTCGCAGAGGGTTAAGAAACAAACTTAATAAATATTAATAATAAACAGTTCGTAGTAATATAAAAAAATTACAATTAATATACATACTCGTATACAAAAAAGCAAGGGCCTGTGCTAATTATATGTTCAAAACACGAACATTAATCCAAAATATACCTAAGTCTAAAAACCAAACCAAAAAAGTTTGTCAATAATTCGCTGGCAGCAATGTAATGTTTAAAATGTTATAACATATAAAAAATAAAAAATTCCAAAGCTAGCATTCAGTAGATATAAGTCGCGTATTCTATTTGTATTTGTAATTGTGTATAAATAAAGTATGTAATGACGTTCAACGAAGCTACCTAACAAGTAGTGAAAAAGCATCGCCCAACCAATATTTAGAGTCCAGTTACAGTCAGGTGACATAAAAATAAATAAAATTAAGCGCATCCAATCTATGATTTAAAGTACTTGTTGCATCAAAGAGTTACATGGAGCTTCCACATAAAAGAGCTGGACCTCTTCAATGCCTGAACTGCCAAGAATTTGGGCACACGAAGACTTATTGCAAGTTGCTTACCGTTTGCGTTGTATGTGGTGAGTTACACAGTACCGCTAACTGTGACAAAATAAAAGGTGATACCAAGGCAAAAAAAATCCGGCAATTGCAGTGGAAACCACACTGCTAACTATAGAGGCTGCCCTCTTTACTCTTTTTTTAAAAATTCGTCAAACAGAAAAACAAATACTACTCCCGATCAGCCCAACACCCCTTTAAGCTACCCACAGTTACCTCAACCGTCGTCTAGCCATAATCAATACTTAAATGTTTTAAAGTCTAACACGACTCTTACTCAACAAAAACCTAATATTCAATTTTCATACGCTAATATTTTAAAGAGTAACCAGACTCCGGCTCAAAAAACTGCACCAGCTAATGAAGAATCAGGGCATAATGTTAGTCGTATTGAAGCCTCGATAGAGATCCTAATACAAACAGTAAATACATTTACTCTCAACATGTCCTGTATGATGCAGGAAGTGTTGAAAATGCAGTCTCCCTTGTTGCAGGCTGTTTTAAAGAAACCATGAACTTAAAAATATGTTTTTGGAACGCAAACGGCATCTGCCAACATAAAAACGGAATAGAGTATTTTTTTCTGGATAATCAAATCGATGTAATGCTTATTTATATCAGAAACTCATTTGACGTCTCGAAGCTATTTCAGAAATAGTGGATATAATTTTTACGACACAAAGGATCCTCGAAGTAGAGCTTGTGGTGGCTTCGAAGTTCTAATAAAAACGTGATTAAAACACTACCTGTTTAATGATTTATGTGTAAAAAAAAACTGTACCAATAAATTAAGAATCAGGGCCTAATTTTAGTCGTATTGAAGCCTTGATAGAGAGCCTAATACAAACAGTAAATACATTTACTCTCAACATGTCCTGTATTATGCAGGAAATGTTGAAAATGCAGTCTACATTCTTGCAGGCTCTATTGAACAAACAAACCATGAACTTAAAAATATGTTTTTGGAACGTAAACGGCATCTGCCAACATAAAAACGAAATAAAATATTTTCTTCTGGATAAACAAATCGAAATTATGCTTATCTCAGAAACTCATTTTACGTCTCGAAGCTATTTTAGAGTTAGTAGATATAATTTCTTTGTCACCAAGTTTCCTCGAGGTAGAGCTTGTGGTGGCTCTTTAATCCTAATAAAAACTCGAATAAAACACTACCTGCTAAATGACCTTCGTGAAGAATATCTTCAAGCAACGAACATCTGCATTGAATGTCATCAGAAGATTCCAGGTTCGACTCCTGGCAGGATCGCCATGTAATAAAATAGTTTTTATTTATTTTATTTTTGTCTTAGCGCTTGTATATTTGGAGCTCCTAAGAGTGTTGATTTATTAATTGTATTATAAACTAAATGACATTGGCTTATATACAAATTATGAGAATAATTCTTAGGGGTACCTTAACATAAGAGTAAAAGAATAGAAATATATATTATTGTTGGGTAAGCATATTTAGCTTCCAACTATTTATGTATGGCATGTGTTCAACAGTTTTAAAGTTGAACGAGTGCATACTTAAAAGCAACAGACACTTTGTGTAGCTTATATTTACAATCAAACAAATGCAGTTCATAAATGTGATTCATTTAAGTGCATTGTGCTGCTGCACTTGATTAACCGTACAAGTGTCAAATTACCGACACACAAAATATCTTGCTTGCAGTTTGTCAATGCTTGCATGTTGCGGTACTATTGAATCGCAATGCATACTACACACTGTTGGCCACATGCTACACCTCCACCTTTTACAAGAATTTTTATATAACGTTAGTTTTATGGACATTCGTTTACAATTAGTTTTTAATTAGTCTAAGTATAAGTGTAATATAATACGTATTCATTTTGTTTTTAAAGAAAAGAAAAAAAAATTATAATATTTAGATATACTCATATTCTAATTTTATAGTAGTCCGGCCGAACAATAATATTAAATGTTAGTTATTATTATATATCTTAAGTCTATTTTTATGAACTACTTGTTGTTTATTAGTTTTCTTATCAACTATGGTAACATTATTTCTTAACTGCCTGTTCGCCGATGTCGAAGTAGTTCTTTCTTTCGAACAATTACATATAAAACAAAAACAAAATTTTTGAATTTGTTTTTGTTTCAAATGTAATTATTCGAAAGAAAGAAGTTCTTCGTTATCGGCGAACAGGCCCTAAATCTATTTTCTTAATTTTATACGGACCAATAAAACTAAAGCCAGTATAAAGGGTTTTCTGATTAATTCTCTTCTATTATATTTTTACCTTAAAATTTTGTTTTACTTTTTCTTTATTTTGGGGGGTTTTTTTTGAATAATAAAATTTTTATTTGAAAAATATATCTATGTATATATTCATAAATTTTATGTTATTAAACTAGTTTGAAAATCAAATAACTTTTCACTCTGTATCTTTGACTAAATTGAACGTCTTCCTTAGACTTTTAGGCAAGAATAAAACAGTTTTAAATGATTCCTACTTAAAAATAATTTAGTTGACCAAAGATTATTTTTTTCTGGTTTTATATTGTCAACCTTTAAAACTATTTTGAATTTTATGGCAGTAATAAAATGTGTCTCAATAGACTTTTCTAAGTTATTCTAAGAGTCTTCAATGTGTACAATAATTTGAAAAGCTTTAGCATTTTTCTAATCAATTTTGGTTTATTATTTTTGATTTCTGGCATTTTTGACATAATATAACATATTTCGTTATGTCTTTTATCATATTTTTCCAATAGTAATACCTCTTTATATATTCTATTGTTCGATATATTCCACAATGTCCTCCCTCTATTGGATCATCGTGGTATTTCAGCATTATATCAAGAATTGCCTCAGCATTCTTATCATTTATATTGGTCACCTCATTAAGTAGTAGCGCTACTTTTATGCCCTTTTATTTATAAATTATTTAATTGAGATAAATTCTAAAATTTTCTCATCAGGTGCCTATTTGTTCACCGGCCAATTTCTCAAGCCTTGGGACAAATTGTCCTAGGTCAATATTCCCATTAATGAACATTATATATAATTTACCGGCCACTTTTTCAAGCCTAGGGAAAACTTGTCCTAAGTCAAGATTCCCTTTAGTAAATAGTTTTCTTCTGACGTCATATTGGGCTTTTTATCATTATTTTAAATTTGATGCTGAATATTTTCGATATTACTTTGTTGTTTATATGCCATAGATTTTGTTGTGATTTTTAATATTGTATTAATTTTTTATCTTTTACTGCCACAAAAATGGGTTGTATGTTTATTTATGGTGACTTTTTATTTCTAATATTATTATTTAATTAACTACAGATTTTAGCATCAGGCTATTAATGCCTTCGCTGTATAATTGTGACTTATATCTTAATTTTGGCATGTTTAATATACATAGGTCGTCTACACTAATACATTTTTATATTATGTCAAATTATTTTTATTATTATTTTCTAAAACTACTAGCAATATTTCGTCAATACATGTATTAAACTTTATCCAAATCATTTGCTCTACTAACATATTTCTTCCGTAGAGCTCTTTTATGCAACAGATACATCTTAAGTAATAGATTTATTGCTGATATTATTACCAATATTAGCAATAGTAGCCATAATGAATTTATTTCTGACTTATGGTCTATGATTTCCAAATTGGTAATCACGTTTGCACTGGGCTTTTCTAATTTTGATTCTGTTTTGCCCATCTTTAATTTTATAATAGTATTTTTATGTATATTATTTTGTTTTATATTTTATTTATTTGTTGCGGGTTAGCAATATCTAGATATAAAAAAATTCCAACCCGCAACAAATAAATAAAATATAAAACATAAATACTTGAGTACATGCTCAAATAAATGTAAAATTTTGTAACGGGGAGATTTGCTTTTCAGTTTTGCCTTATAAAATACTTTTAATGGCAACCAGCGGTTGTCTAATTGTATAGGTGTAGAAAAGTAAGCACATTCATAATGGAAAATTATTGTTGTGTGTGTTTGAGAAAATTTTTTAAAGGCTATTTTTATGCTTTGAAATTCACAAAAATATATTTGTGAGTTTTTGTATAAATAGATGAGCTTTGGAATTTTTTAAACATAAAGGGTAAAACATCTACTGATGAATAATATAGCTACCAACGAAATATATATCTAGATATTGCTAACCCGCAATAAATAAATAAAATTTAAAACATAAATTCTTGAGTACATGCTCAAATAAATGTAAAATTTTGTAACGGGGAGATTTTCTTTTCATTTTTGCCGTATAAAATACTTTTAATGGCAACCAGCGGTTGTCTAATTGTATAGGTGTAGAAAAGTAAGTACATTCATAATGGAAAATTATTGTTGTGTGTGTTTGAGAAAATTTTTTAAAGGCTATTTTTATGCTTTGTAATTCACAAAAATATATTTGTGAGTTTTTGTATAAATAGATGAGCAATGGAATTTTTTAAACATAAAGGGTAAAACATCTACTGATGAATTGGTATAGCTACCAACGAAATATATATCTAGATATTGCTAACCCGCAACAAATAAATAAAATATAAAACATAAATACTTGAGTACATGCTCAAATAAATGTAACAATTTTGTAACGGGGAGATTTGCTTTTCATTTTTGCCGTATAAAATACTTTTAATGGCAACCAGCGGTTGTCTAATTGTATAGGTGTAGAAAAGTAAGCACATTCATAATGGAAAATTATTGTTGTGTGTGTTTGAAAAAATTTTTTAAAGGCTATTTTTATGCTTTGTAATTCACAAAAATATATTTGTGAGTTTTTGTATAAATAGATGAGCTTTGGAATTTTTTTAAACATAAAGGGTAAAACATCTACTGATGAATTGGTATAGCTACTAACAAAATATATATCTAGATATTGCTAACCCGCAACAAATAAATAAAATATAAAACATAAATAGTTGAGTACATGCTCAAATAAATGTAAAAATTTTATATTATTTTGTCTTAAAACATTATAAAGTTAAATGTAATATTAATTTACTTTCATTATTTTATTCTAAGTATTAAAATTTAATTTAATTTTATTATTTTATTATTTTTAATTAAGTTCAATCTTTTTTATCCATTATAAAGTTATAAAAAATTTTTTTTTGAAAAATTTAAAAATAATTAAAATTATTCTTGAGGTGTTACTTTTTGTCTTATTTTATTAAGCTTTAATTTTTATTTAAGTAACATTTTATTTATATGTATTTCTATTTTAAGTGCCTTTGTTGGCGTTTTTGTAAATAAAAAAAAATGTTTTTTTTTAAGAATTTAGCTACGAGCTATTTAGTAATCAAAAAAAAAATGTTTGCCACGAGCGGTTAACGCTTACTGACCCTAGTGTGCGACTTTAGCGCACCACTTTTAATATAAAAGTTATTAATTAATTAATTGTAAAATACATATGAAGTAAAATATATATTTTTGGTGATTTTGTGGTCTTCTTGGTTCTCTTCAGATCATTTTGGCTGGCTGATGGAGGTGATATTTGTATTGAAGATGTCGTCCTTCTTTGGCTACCTTTTGGCCAGGCGGACCTTTATTTGCTTCTTTAATGCTGGGGTGCCTTTTGGCCAGGTGGACCCTCTTCTTCTTCTGCTCTTGTTTCTGGGTGCAAATCTAGTGGCACTCCAAGAAAACAGGCAGGCTGCTCTTGCTTCTTCAGGGTGCAGTTTAGTAGCACTCGCTGAAGAAGACTGGCTGGATCGCCATGTAATAAAATAGTTTTTATTTATTTTATTTTTGTCTTAGAGCTTGTATATTTGGAGCTCCTAAGACTGTTGATTTATTAATTGTATTATAAACTAAATGACATTGGCTTATATACTAATTACGAGAATAATTCTTAGGGGTACCTTAACATAAGAGTAAAAGAATAGAAATATATATTATTGTTGGGTAAGCATATTTAGCTTCCAACTATTTATGTATGGCATGTGTTCAACAGTTTTAAAGTTCAACGAGTGCATACTTAAAAGCAACAGATACTTTGTGTAGCTTATATTTACAATCAAACAAATGCAGTTAATATATGTGATTCATTTAAGTGCATTGTGCTGCTGCAGTTGATTAACCGTACAAGTGTCAAATTACCGACACACACAAAATATCTTGCTTGCAGTTTGTCAATGCTTGCATGTTGCGGTACTATTGAATCGCAATGCATACTACACACTGTTGGCCACATGCTACAATATATATATATATATATATACACACATATATATCTTTATATATATACATACAACAAATATATTTCGCTATTTGTACATTAATAGTCTGAGCATGTAACAATCAAACAAATTATGTTAAGAGTTCACAGGAATAACAGAAACAAAAATCATTTAACAGAGTAAAACAAAATTTACATTTTGTTTCTGTTATGAAACCTAAAACTGTTAACTCTTAATAAATAAAGAAATTATGTTGTGAAATATGTTAGTGAATATTAACAAAGGGGAAAGCACTTACCAATATGTTCGACGTTCGATGTCCACAATGTAGAGGAAACTGTTTTATATAAGAGGATACGGAACCGTATTAGATATTACTTGTTTAGATTTTATATTGTTGTGTAATATTTCCCCGGAGTGGTATAATGTTCATTATATATTTTAATTATATTGAGCTATTTTAGTGTTTTTTGTTAAATTGTGTTAGATGCAGTCAAATCTTGAACATAAGTGCAGATAGCATATTGTCACGAAAATACCCAATGTAACAGTATGGAATTATAATTGAACTGCTTCTCGCGGAGACTATTATGAGCGATTGAAATTAAACAGTAAATGGTTATTAACGTATTTGGTGTATCTCGTTTTCGTATTGTGCTTTTTTTTTTCTTTTCTTTAAAAATTCATATATGCACATACATATGTAAAACTATATAATGTTTAAATTTTTCATCCTTTTTAGCTGTATGTACATATGTATGTAAATTGTTTGATTATTTATTGATTTAAAGTTTTTTTTTCATATATTTACACCCTTTCTGTTTAACCATTTGCCTTTCGTTTTTTTTTTTTTTGTAATTTCGCTTATGTATGTAAAACGTATAACTTGTTCTTTTAATTAAACAGCTTTGATAAATAAAATATTGTTGTTTACTATCTGTGTAAATAGGATTTCTAACTTTTTTTTTCCAGGAATTTGTATGTGACTGCGATGGAGTTGATCTTAATGCCGCTCTCCTCCGGGATCATATATATCACATACCTCCGGGCTCTATGATGATTTGTATATTTTGGATTTCTTAATTGGTTATATTTTTGGTGGACTTATGTTCTCGATCCTCTTTTCTCACTGCACGTTAGTATTGCCTGTTACACACTGACCTTTTTCTTTTATGTCTTTGCTGAAAATATCAATTATTGAAGTCTTGCTCACATTGGCATATATATATATATATATATATATATATATGTATGTACATGAGTATGTTCCGTTGAGTACTTAAATATTATTTACCTCGTGGAAACATATGAAATAGGTTTTGCAATAAATAATAAGACATAAAGGAGCAATCAGTAACACTGTAGCCCTTTGTAACAGGCAAATATTTTGTAATATGGTGCAATTCTGGTTTGATGAGGCGCAATGTACCCTAGTTAATTTCCCAAAAGCAATCCGATTTCTGACGGGATTATGCGTTTATGGTCTTCGCCCTGTAGCGTGATGTGTAATAACACAATATTAATTCCGATAATTTTAATGATCAAGACACAAAGAAAAACCATTGTGCTTAAAAAAAAACAAAATATTATATTAAAATTATTATTACCTTTAGCGGGATTTTTTCCTTTTATGATTTTAAGAAAACTGCTATTGTAGTAAGAATTTACAAATAGTCTTTGCAATGAACAAATTGGTTAAGATGAACCGACTTCAATTATAGCTGACAGAAAAAGGAAACAGCGTGATGTTAACATTTATATCGAAACCTTCGAGCACGAGTTAAGGCCCAACTATAATGTGCTTAATGTTACTTAAGCTAGTGTCAAAATTCAACGAAAAGCATGTCAAATGCTTAAGTAAATTACTGAAGACTTTTAGGTGGCTATATTGTACTTATTGAGCTTAAAAACTCTCTACACTTAGTTGCAAACATTTGTACTTTTGCAAAAACTATTTTCGTTTTTATTTCTTTAAAATGTAATATTTTTTACGAAATCTCATTTAATTTGTAAAAGTTATAAATATATTACCATAAACAAGGAAATCCATGTTTATCTGTTATCAATTTATAAAGTAAACGAAAACTAAAATAAAAAAGTACTAAAAAAAGCAACAGTGGTTGCATCTTTTAATTATAAACAATTATATGTATCTATTATGTATATTGGAAAATTTTTATAATACAGCTGATGTGTCATTTGCTTAAGGAAGAGCGAAATTGACCGCACTTTCCTTAAGCAAATGACACTTGACGAAACTTGACGAAAAGTGTCTTAAGTACATTATAGTTGTATACATTTGATTGTGTGTATTCGCACATTTGCTTAAGTTACATTAAGCACATTATAGTTGATCCTTTAAGCATACTTCACTCACTACTTAACGAAAGAACACCGAATACATAACTGATAATCAGGTATTTCTGGCATTACTGCCATTCGCGTTAGAATAGGTGGTGTTATGTTTAAAATTAATACACTATTATTTTCTTTTTATCTTTCAACTTTATTATTATAAAACTCAAATTCTATAAATATTAACTTTACAACTCTTTGTTTTTACAACTGTATTCAACTGTCTTCTTTTCCAACTGATTGCTTTTTCAACTGATATTCTATTTCTTAAACCTAGCTTATTTATACTTAATTACTATTCAATAATTATTCTTTAATATTTTAATGTTGCACAATTATTCTTAATCAGCTATTTATTAGTATTTAATAATTATTATTCTTTAACATTGTAATGTTGCACAATTATTCTTACTCAGCTATTTATTACTATTCTTCTGACCCAGTTTGTATTTAATAAAAATACAAATGAAAAGTAATATTATCAGGCTCAAGTTCAGTTTTATTGAATTAATGAAAATTCAAAATTACTAAGAGTTTTTTTGTGTTGGAAAATATTATTATTTATATCCAATCAGTTTTTAGCAGAACGTATCAGTACTGATTTCAAGGCCGCTACACCTCTCATCAGCGTTCAATTGTCCATCTTTACAATTTTCGTAAAGTGGATACTAATTGAGAAGAATATCAACTATTTAACCAGTTTTCAACAGAAATAGAATATGAGAATTAATTTTTAATTAAATTTTTATTCTACAATGAAACAGTGCTGGTTAGTACGAAATTCCCTCATTACTGTTTGGAACTAATAATCAACACAAACTCATAGTCCGTTATCATCAAAGTATTCTACTTTGTATTTTAACGTTTTTGTTGTTTTTACTCTATATTAGGGAAATTCACATATTACTGTGACCCCTGTTATTAGGGAATTTATAGCTCGTGCCCAAGCGGAATTAATATTTTTATATTATTATTATTACGAATAAACGTAATTATTATTTGAACTATTATTGATTTACAAATGAAAAGTAATATTATCAGGCTCAAGTTCAGTTTTATTGAATTAATGAAAATTCAAAATTACTAAGAGTTTTTTTGTGTTGGAAAATATTATTATTTATATCCAATCAGTTTTTAGCAGAACGTATCAGTACTGATTTCAAGGCCGCTACACCTCTCATCAGCGTTCAATTGTCCATCTTTACAATTTTCGTAAAGTGGATACTAATTGAGAAGAATATCAACTATTTAACCAGTTTTCAACAGAAATAGAATATGAGAATTAATTTTTAATTCAATTTTTATTCTACAATGAAACAGTGCTGGTTAGTACGAAATTCCCTCATTACTGTTTGGAACTAATAATCAACACAAACTCATAGTCCGTTATCATCAAAGTATTCTACTTTGTATTTTAACGTTTTTGTTGTTTTTACTCTATATTAGGGAAATTCACATATTACTGTGACCCCTGTTATTAGGGAATTTATAGCTCGTGCCCAAGCGGAATTAATATTTTTATATTATTATTATTACGAATAAACGTAATTATTATTTGAACTATTATTGATTTACAAATGAAAAGTAATATTATCAGGCTCAAGTTCAGTTTTATTGAATTAATGAAAATTCAAAATTACTAAGAGTTTTTTTGTGTTGGAAAATATTATTATTTATATCCAATCAGTTTTTAGCAGAACGTATCAGTACTGATTTCAAGGCCGCTACACCTCTCATCAGCGTTCAATTGTCCATCTTTACAATTTTCGTAAAGTGAATACTAATTGAGAAGAATATCAACTATTTAACCAGTTTTCAACAGAAATAGAATATGAGAATTAATTTTTAATTCAATTTTTATTCTACAATGAAACAGTGCTGGTTAGTACAAAATTCCCTCATTACTGTTTGGAACTAATAATCAACACAAACTCATAGTCAGTTATCATCAAAGTATTCTACTTTGTATTTTAACGTTTTTGTTGTTTTTACTCTATATTAGGGAAATTCACATATTACTGTGACCCCTGTTATTAGGGAATTTATAGCTCGTGCCCAAGCGGAATTAATATTTTTATATTATTATTATTACGAATAAACGTAATTATTATTTGAACTATTATTGATTTACAAATGAAAAGTAATATTATCAGGCTCAAGTTCAGTTTTATTGAATTAATGAAAATTCAAAATTACTAAGAGTTTTTTTGTGTTGGAAAATATTATTATTTATATCCAATCAGTTTTTAGCAGAACGTATCAGTACTGATTTCAAGGCCGCTACACCTCTCATCAGCGTTCAATTGTCCATCTTTACAATTTTCGTAAAGTGGATACTAATTGAGAAGAATATCAACTATTTAACCAGTTTTCAACAGAAATAGAATATGAGAATTAATTTTTAATTCAATTTTTATTCTACAATGAAACAGTGCTGGTTAGTACGAAGTTCCCTCATTACTGTTTGGAACTAATAATCAACACAAACTCATAGTCCGTTATCATCAAAGTATTCTACTTTGTATTTTAACGTTTTTGTTGTTTTTACTCTATATTAGGGAAATTCACATATTACTGTGACCCCTGTTATTAGGGAATTTATAGCTCGTGCCCAAGCGGAATTAATATTTTTATATTATTATTATTACGAATAAACGTAATTATTATTTGAACTATTATTGATTTACAAATGAAAAGTAATATTATCAGGCTCAAGTTCAGTTTTATTGAATTAATGACAATTCAAAATTACTAAGAGTTTTTTTGTGTTGGAAAATATTATTATTTATATCCAATCAGTTTTTAGCAGAACGTATCAGTACTGATTTCAAGGCCGCTACACCTCTAATCAGCGTTCAATTGTCCATCTTTACAATTTTCGTAAAGTGGATACTAATTGAGAAGAATATCAACTATTTAACCAGTTTTCAACAGAAATAGAATATGAGAATTAATTTTTAATTCAATTTTTATTCTACAATGAAACAGTGCTGGTTAGTACGAAATTCCCTCATTACTGTTTGGAACTAATAATCAACACAAACTCATAGTCCGTTATCATCAAAGTATTCTACTTTGTATTTTAACGTTTTTGTTGTTTTTACTCTATATTAGGGAAATTCACATATTACTGTGACCCCTGTTATTAGGGAATTTATAGCTCGTGCCCAAGCGGAATTAATATTTTTATATTATTATTATTACGAATAAACGTAATTATTATTTGAACTATTATTGATTTACAAATGAAAAGTAATATTATCAGGCTCAAGTTCAGTTTTATTGAATTAATGAAAATTCAAAATTACTAAGAGTTTTTTTGTGTTGGAAAATATTATTATTTATATCCAATCAGTTTGGGCACGAGCTATAAATTCCCTAATAACAGGGGTCACAGTAATATGTGAATTTCCCTAATATAGAGTAAAAACAACAAAAACGTTAAAATACAAAGTAGAATACTTTGATGATAACGGACTATGAGTTTGTGTTGATTATTAGTTCCAAACAGTAATGAGGGAACTTCGTACTAACCAGCACTGTTTCATTGTAGAATAAAAATTGAATTAAAAATTAATTCTCATATTCTATTTCTGTTGAAAACTGGTTAAATAGTTGATATTCTTCTCAATTAGTATCCACTTTACGAAAATTGTAAAGATGGACAATTGAACGCTGATGAGAGGTGTAGCGGCCTTGAAATCAGTACTGATACGTTCTGCTAAAAACTGATTGGATATAAATAATAATATTTTCCAACACAAAAAAACTCTTAGTAATTTTGAATTTTCATTAATTCAATAAAACTGAACTTGAGCCTGATAATATTACTTTTCATTTGTAAATCAATAATAGTTCAAATAATAATTACGTTTATTCGTAATAATAATAATATAAAAATATTAATTCCGCTTGGGCACGAGCTATAAATTCCCTAATAACAGGGGTCACAGTAATATGTGAATTTCCCTAATATAGAGTAAAAACAACAAAACCGTTAAAATACAAAGTAGAATACTTTGATGATAACGGACTATGAGTTTGTGTTGATTATTAGTTCCAAACAGTAATGAGGGAATTTTGTACTAACCAGCACTGTTTCATTGTAGAATAAAAATTGAATTAAAAATTAATTCTCATATTCTATTTCTGTTGAAAACTGGTTAAATAGTTGATATTCTTCTCAATTAGTATCCACTTTACGAAAATTGTAAAGATGGACAATTGAACGCTGATGAGAGGTGTAGCGGCCTTGAAATCAGTACTGATACGTTCTGCTAAAAACTGATTGGATATAAATAATAATATTTTCCAACACAAAAAAACTCTTAGTAATTTTGAATTTTCATTAATTCAATAAAACTGAACTTGAGCCTGATAATATTACTTTTCATTTGTAAATCAATAATAGTTCAAATAATAATTACGTTTATTCGTAATAATAATAATATAAAAATATTAATTCCGCTTGGGCACGAGCTATAAATTCCCTAATAACAGGGGTCACAGTAATATGTGAATTTCCCTAATATAGAGTAAAAACAACAAAAACGTTAAAATACAAAGTAGAATACTTTGATGATAACGGACTATGAGTTTGTGTTGATTATTAGTTCCAAACAGTAATGAGGGAATTTCGTACTAACCAGCACTGTTTCATTGTAGAATAAAAATTGAATTAAAAATTAATTCTCATATTCTATTTCTGTTGAAAACTGGTTAAATAGTTGATATTCTTCTCAATTAGTATCCACTTTACGAAAATTGTAAAGATGGACAATTGAACGCTGATGAGAGGTGTAGCGGCCTTGAAATCAGTACTGATACGTTCTGCTAAAAACTGATTGGATATAAATAATAATATTTTCCAACACAAAAAAACTCTTAGTAATTTTGAATTTTCATTAATTCAATAAAACTGAACTTGAGCCTGATAATATTACTTTTCATTTGTAAATCAATAATAGTTCAAATAATAATTACGTTTATTCGTAATAATAATAATATAAAAATATTAATTCCGCTTGGGCACGAGCTATAAATTCCCTAATAACAGGGGTCACAGTAATATGTGAATTTCCCTAATATAGAGTAAAAACAACAAAAACGTTAAAATACAAAGTAGAATACTTTGATGATAACGGACTATGAGTTTGTGTTGATTATTAGTTCCAAACAGTAATGAGGGAATTTCGTACTAACCAGCACTGTTTCATTGTAGAATAAAAATTGAATTAAAAATTAATTCTCATATTCTATTTCTGTTGAAAACTGGTTAAATAGTTGATATTCTTCTCAATTAGTATCCACTTTACGAAAATTGTAAAGATGGACAATTGAACGCTGATGAGAGGTGTAGCGGCCTTGAAATCAGTACTGATACGTTCTGCTAAAAACTGATTGGATATAAATAATAATATTTTCCAACACAAAAAAACTCTTAGTAATTTTGAATTTTCATTAATTCAATAAAACTGAACTTGAGCCTGATAATATTACTTTTCATTTGTAAATCAATAATAGTTCAAATAATAATTACGTTTATTCGTAATAATAATAATATAAAAATTTTAATAAAAATAGCTTAGTAAGCTTTTGGGCATTTCGCAATTTATCAACGCAAACAGTTGCACAATTGGTCAACTCAATGCACTGTTCAAGTCAATGAACTGGTGACTGTTTGTGTTAACAAGTTGCGAAATGTTCATGTAGGAGGGTTGATCAGGTCTGACTCATAACATTCCTCCCCCTTTGCGGAAGAAAACATCCAATTATAGATGTTTTCTCAATGTATGGTTTTCCTTGGGTCAGAAGATTTTTATTCTAAATCTTAAATGTAGTTGGTGTGTTCTGAGTTTAAATCTATTGGAGCTTGTTGCTGTTGTTGTAGTTCTTGGTCTTGACGCTGGTACGTGTATTTGGATACTTCAAACGTGGGGGAATTCTGGTCCTGTAAATGGTTTCCCACAATTCTATTCAACTCTGGGCCACGTTCCGGGAATTCATTGCTTATTTGACCCTTATTTGATTATGTCGTTTGCACAACACCCATATGATTATTATTGCTGCTGTCGTAATAACGATTATTGTTGTATACGTAATGTTATTCAAAACATTCTGATGGAATTTCAGTTCCCGGATCGTGTTGATGTTGCTGATCTGCTTTATGTGTAGATTCTCCAAGGTAGGTATAATTTTCGTGGCCACATTGTTGTTACCTCTTACTAACAGAAACTTCTGGGTTACATCTATGACATGGCTAACGAAGGTTTGGTCACCTATTGTTATGCTGCAATTGTAAAACGAAAACAGGTAGGTTCCAGTGAGGTTTAAACGTCGGTCGTCGCAGTTTGTTGACATTGGTGTTTTGTCTGCATTGCTGACTACGATCGTACCTTCTTCTATTAGCTCTACGGTTTCTGCTTCGTGTAGGATCAGGTTGCACTTTCCTCTGAAAACGCATATTTTCGGTTGACTTAAGCTTTTGAAAAGTGTACCCGAAAACGCCCTTGTCGTTCCTCACTACGTATTCTCTTTCGGCATCTATTTGGTGGTGGCTGTCGTTTGGAATGGGTATTATTAGGGATTTTTTTAAACTCATGGTTTCGATGGGCAATCTGATTATGAACATCAGGCTGCTATGCCTATGTAATGCTACTCCCATCTGCATGTCTTGTATAGTTTCCACATTTATTTTGTACTCCTGGATTTCTTCAATGGTCAATAGTGCTGGATTGAAAATTTTCATTTTCGCTAGTGCGATGGACTCTTGTACGGTCTTCACTTGGCTTTTCATCTCCATGAGTTTGAAAAGCTGGAAAATCGCAACGTCGCGGTAGTGCTGGAGCTCTGATTCCTGCTTGATCTGAGTCAAGCTGTTCAGAGTCTTTCTGTTCTCATTTATTGCTTCCACCATCTGGTTAATTGACGTATTGAATCTATTGTTTATGTGGACCTGTTGATTTGACTGTTCGATGATTTGGTGCCCGTTAGCGTCAATCACCTCGAAATGTTATTTTATTAGTTGCCGGTCCTCCTCATCTAGTGTGGCGTAGAGCCACTTCATCACTTTTCCTCCAACTTACTCGTCAAATATCTAGCTTTTCTTATCGGTCTCTGTATGGCTTTATTAAATTGTTATGGTAAACCTTCCCCCTGTTTTTTATTCTCAATTTTACGTTTACTCTTGTTGGCACGTCTATAACTTCAAATGGCCCTAGCCATAAAGGAGCAAATTTATTTTTCCGAGTCTGGTTTTTTAACCAAACCCTTTGACCTATTTGATATTCTCGATGCTTTGAACCCCTGTCATAATACTGCTTCGATCTTAATTTTGCCTTCTCCTGATTTTTTCTGACGATTTCATGTGAACGTTGAATTTGATACTTTAGAATTTTGCTATAATCATCCGTGTTGTATAGGGGTGCCGGAGGTCTTTTCAATACTATGGGCATTTCGAACTCGAACCCGAATAAAACTCTTGTGGGTGTGTGTTTTGTTGTTGTATGTTTGCTGTTATTATACACATGCGTAGCGTGACTGAGCCATTCGTCCTAGTTGGTACCATCCAAATTGACGAAATTTCTAAGAAATTCAGCCAACGGTCGATGGGCCCTTTCTAGAGCACCATTAGCTTGTGGATGATAAGGCGTGATCAGTAGTTTTCTTATTCTTAGTATTCTGCACGTTTCCTTAAATAATTTTAAAGTGAAATTTGTTCCATTATCTGTTACCAAAACCTTGGGAATAAAATATCTTGAAATTATTTCCTTAAAAAACACTTTTGCTACTGTTGATGCTTCTGCGTCTGGCACGGCGGCACAGGGGAAAAATTTTGAAAAGTCGTCCTGGAATGTTACGATATATTTATTTGCCCTGGACGATTCAGGTAGAGGTCCCACCAGATCCATGAAAATCTTCTCGAACGGTCTGCTGGAAGTGGTTGTTATTACCAAAGGCATTTTTTCGACTTTTGAGCATTTATTTTTCTGGCACAATGAACACGTTGCTACATATTTTTTAATCTGTCGGTACATACCGGCCCACTTGTATTGATTTCTGATGCGGGAGTAAGTTTTTAATGTGCCCTGGTGTCCTCCTAAAGGTGTATCGTGGAATGTTTTTATAACCCTTTTGATATCTTCCGGATTTGTCAAATAAACGGCCATATCTTCGTGCCCAGGATCTTCGTCTGCCTCAATTTCATCCGTACTTTTTTCGTCTTTCTTATACTGGGTTGCGTGTGTCTCTCTTGCTTTCGCTCTGGTTACTGCCCCTACGTTTATTTCCTCTACTGGAAGGCGACTAAGGGCGTCCGCGTTTTGGTTTGTTTTCCCGGGCTTATATCGTACTTCGAAATCGTATTCTAAAAGTTTCAGTCTTAGGCGGCCCAATCTGCCCTCCTGGTTTTTTAAATTGGCTATGCCTTTCAGGGGCTTATGGTCTGTGAAAATTGTAAAATGTCTGCCCAGTAGATATGGCCTAAACGTTTTTGTCGCCCATACGATGGCAAGCAACTCCCTCTCTATAGTGGAATATCGCCTTTCTGTTGCGCTTAGTACTCTGCTTGCGAAACTGATTGGTAAATCGCTACTTAGCTCTCCTTGAGAAAGAATAGCTCCTAGTGCTGTATTGCTGGCGTCCGTAGTCAGAATAAACGGTTTAGAAAAGTCAGGGTACTGTAGTAGAGGGGGATTTGCTACTGCCGCTTTCAGTTTGTCCATGGCGCTCTGGCACTCCTGTGTCCATTCCCATTTTACGTTTTTTCTTAATAGTTTGCTTAGTGGCAATGCAGTTTCCGATGAGTTCGGAATGAACTTTCTGTAGTAGTTGATCAACCCTAGGAATGCTTGAAGCTCTTTAATAGTCTTGGGAGGGGGTATGTCCATTACAGCTTTAGTTTTATTGGGGTCAGGTAGTACGCCTTTTTCTGAGCACTTGTGGCCCAGATAAACTACCTCCCTTTGCAGAAAGTGACATTTCTCGGGGTGCAACTTGAGGTTGTATCTTCTTAGGACGTCTAGTACACTTTTCAGACGTAGCTGATGATCCGCAAGGTTTCTCCCGTAGATGACTATATCGTCCAGGTAGACGAAGCAGTTAACTCCCTGTAGTCCTGTTAATATTGAGTTCATTATTCTTTGAAAAGTGGCTGGGGCCCCTGTTAATCCGAAAGGCATGCGATTGAATTCAAAATGACCCAAATTGGTACTAAAAGCGGTTTTCTGTCGGTCCTGTTTATCCATCAAAACTTGGTGGTATCCACTCGCTAGATCCAGAGTAGAAAAATACCGGCTGTAACCTAGTTGATCTAGGATTCCATCAATCCTCGGTATGGGGAATACTTGTTTTATTGTAGCATCGTTCACTTTTCTGAAATCTACCACTAAACGCCATTTTTTCTCCCCGTCCTTTCCTGCCTTCTTGGGTACTAACAGAATTGGGGAATTCCAAGGTGAAATGCTGGGTATGATGATTCCATCTTTGATCATCTGTCCTACTTGTCTATTAATTTCATTTCGGTGAACCTCAGGCAGCCTATATTGCTTAGTATTAATTGGAGGTTGCCTGGGGTCGGTTGGTATCTTATGGCTGAGTACATTTGTGTACGTTAGGTTATCCCCGGATAGATGAAACACGTCGTCGTATGATTTCAAGATGTTCTCGATCGAGCCCCGCTCTTCCGGATTCAAATCTGGGCTAAGCTGTAATGTTTGCAATAGTAATTCTGTTCTCGCCGTATTGTCCGTGGTACCTGTGGTATTTATGTTTGCCGTTGATTCTATTCTGAAGTTTTCGGGGTTCTCATAATTCAGTTTTATTTTGTGGTCTGTGTTTATCGTAAAATCGTTGGTATTCAGGATAGGAATGAATGCTGTTTCCTCTTTGATGGATGTTAGGGTTTCCCCCACAAAGACTCCTGGCATGATTTCTGCTTTTTTTACTATTATTTCTCCATTTGCTGTTGTTATTGCTGATACAACTCCCTGGCAGCGACCCTTGATAGCAGTTTTTTCTGCTATATATAACTTTGGGGATTCCGGAATAAGTGGTAAGGAAGCTATCTCCTGCTGGCTCTCAAAAAATTTCACGTTTTTTGTAATTGTGTCCATTATTGATTTATTCCACATCATATCTCTGCCCAGTAGCCCATCTGCCGGAAAATTGCTACCCTTTGGTACTACGTGCATTTTTAAAGAAAGTGTGTCTATGCTTTTATGGTTTACCGTTATGGTTCCCTCTGTACTTATGTTCCCTCCAAATGCTCCTAACAACGTCTTCCGCTCATTTGTGTTGATTTTTATGTGTGGTGCTAAAGCCTCATTCTTTACAAGTGTAGTATCTGCTCCCGAGTCCACCAACAATAGTAGTGTTTCTTTTCTTGCTTCTATACAAGGAAAAGTTATGTATGCATCATCTGTCCTGTGTTCTCCGTTACTAGTATTACAGCTCTTCCGTCTATGTTCTATTTTTGATTCTGTGTGGTGTGCATGATATCGTAGGAAGTTCCTTTTTCCCTTTACCTTGTCTTTTATATCATATTTTATGATTTTTATGTTACTCCATGCCACATTTACGTGGTGTAACATTATTGCCATATAATTCAGGAATTTATTTAAAATTTCCCTACTAGCGCTGCAGATCGATTTTCCCTTTAACTTGTCATTTATATTATATTTTAATATTTTCATATTGTTCCATGTCACCATTAGGTAATGTAACATCGTTGCCATACAATTCAGGACTTTCTCTAAAACGTCTCTACTTTCGTGACACGTCGATCCTGTGGGTCTCGTGTCAGACAACAAGGTGATGCGAGTATTTTTTCTCCGACGTGGCTTTCTTGGTGAACTGCAGCGTTTCTTCTCTTTCGTTGCTTTGTGTTGTTTCCGTATCCGGGTTCCTGTTCTCTGGTTCTTTTGATATATCTATTCTATTGATATCCAAATTTGTAATGTTGAATGTCTGATCTTGAGCGGCTACCAAGTGTGGCTTTCTATTTTCTTTCTGATTAGTACTGGTTTGATTTGAGTTATCTCTGTATTTATTGGCGTTCCAGTCAGTTAATTTTGACTGGGCCGTTCCCCGTTTCCCGAATCATTCGTATAGTTTCTATGCGTGTAATTGTTTCTATGCGTGTAGTTGTTTCTATTGCCGTTATTATTGCTTCTATTATTATTGTTGTCATTTCTGCTGCCGTTGTTACTATTTCCAGGGCAATTGGACGAAATATGTCCCTGTTGATTGCAGCTATAGCACCGTCGTTCTCTATCGTTGTTGCCTTGAATACGAGCTCTGTTTTGATTTAACGGAAAATTCTGCGGGTTGGATCTAGAGTTATAATCAGCATACTCCTGCCATCTGCCTTGATTATAGTGGGTGCTGTTTCTTTTGTTAAAACATTCGCTCAATGAATGACCTTGTCTATTGCAAAAACTGCAGTATTTTGTGGGGTTCCTCTGTATATTATTGTTCGGTATGGAGTGGCTAAATGTTATGTTATTCAGGGATAGTTGTCGCACTTCTCTTACCAGTTGTTTAACCGTTTCGTGTAAAGGTTCTTCGCCTTGAACTGTTGTGACGTTTGGAAAATACATGCTAGTATCCAATAGATTTTGAGCATTCTTGGTTATTTTTAGCAGGGTAGATAACTCGTTGTTTTCGTGACCAATGAAGTTTGATACCAGCTTGGGATCTCGTAAGCCTCTTATGTAACTTCTTACAGCTGATTGGTTACAATGGTCTATCATGGATTTTCGATGGGAAACGTCCTGCCACTGTGATGCAATTAGATCTGTTGCATTACTAAGGAGTGCCTCCAGTCTCTCTCCGAATTCATACGCGCTTTCTGTTGAACTTTGCTTACTATTAAAAATTAATTCCTGTACCTCTGTTAATGATTTGTAACAGGCAAATATTTTGTAATATGGTGCAATTCTGGTTTGATGAGGCGCAATGTACCCTAGTTAATTTCCCAAAAGCAATCCGATTTCTGACGGGATTATGCGTTTATGGTCTTCGCCCTGTAGCGTGATGTGTAATAACACAATATTAATTCCGATAATTTTAATGATCAAGACAGAAAGAAAAACCATTGTGCTTAAAAAAAAACAAAATATTATATTAAAATTATTATTACCTTTAGCGGGATTTTTTCCTTTTATGATTTTAAGAAAACTGCTATTGTAGTAAGAATTTACAAATAGTCTTTGCAATGAACAAATTGGTTAAGATGAACCGACTTCAATTATAGCTGACAGAAAAAGGAAACAGCGTGATGTTAACATTTATATCGAAACCTTCGAGCACGAGTTAAGGCCCAACTATAATGTGCTTAATGTTACTTAAGCTAGTGTCAAAATTCAACGAAAAGCATGTCAAATGCTTAAGTAAATTACTGAAGACTTTTAGGTGGCTATATTGTACTTATTGAGCTTAAAAACTCTCTACACTTAGTTGCAAACATTTGTACTTTTGCAAAAACTATTTTCGTTTTTATTTCTTTAAAATGTAATATTTTTTACGAAATCTCATTTAATTTGTAAAAGTTATAAATATATTACCATAAACAAGGAAATCCATGTTTATCTTTTATCAATTTATAAAGTAAACGAAAACTAAAATAAAAAAGTACTAAAAAAGCAACAGTGGTTGCATCTTTTAATTATAAACAATTATATGTATCTATTATGTATATTGGAAAATTTTTATAATACAGCTGATGTGTCATTTGCTTAAGGAAGAGCGAAATTGACCGCACTTTCCTTAAGCAAATGACACTTGACGAAACTTGACGAAAAGTGTCTTAAGTACATTATAGTTGTATACATTTGATTGTGTGTATTCGCACATTTGCTTAAGTTACATTAAGCACATTATAGTTGATCCTTTAAGCATACTTCACTCACTACTTAACGAATGAACACCGAATACATAACTGATAATCAGGTATTTCTGGCATTACTGCCATTCGCGTTAGAATAGGTGGTGTTATGTTTAAAATTAATACACTATTATTTTCTTTTTATCTTTCAACTTTATTATTATAAAACTCAAATTCTATAAATATTAACTTTACAACTCTTTGTTTTTACAACTGCATTCAACTGTCTTCTTTTCCAACTGATTGCTTTTTCAACTGATATTCTATTTCTTAAACCTAGCTTATTTATACTTAATTACTATTCAATAATTATTCTTTAATATTTTAATGTTGCACAATTATTCTTAATCAGCTATTTATTAGTATTTAATAATTATTATTCTTTAACATTGTAATGTTGCACAATTATTCTTACTCAGCTATTTATTACTATTCTTCTGACCCAGTTTGTATTTAATAAAAATACAAATGAAAAGTAATATTATCAGGCTCAAGTTCAGTTTTATTGAATTAATGAAAATTCAAAATTACTAAGAGTGTTTTTGTGTTGGAAAATATTATTATTTATATTCAATCAGTTTTTAGCAGAACGTATCAGTACTGATTTCAAGGCCGCTACACCTCTCATCAGCGTTCAATTGTCCATCTTTACAATTTTCGTAAAGTGGATACTAATTGAGAAGAATATCAACTATTTAACCAGTTTTCAACAGAAATAGAATATGAGAATTAATTTTTAATTAAATTTTTATTCTACAATGAAACAGTGCTGGTTAGTACGAAATTCCCTCATTACTGTTTGGAACTAATAATCAACACAAACTCATAGTCCGTTATCATCAAAGTATTCTACTTTGTATTTTAACGTTTTTGTTGTTTTTACTCTATATTAGGGAAATTCACATATTACTGTGACCCCTGTTATTAGGGAATTTATAGCTCGTGCCCAAGCGGAATTAATATTTTTATATTATTATTATTACGAATAAACGTAATTATTATTTGAACTATTATTGATTTACAAATGAAAAGTAATATTATCAGGCTCAAGTTCAGTTTTATTGAATTAATGAAAATTCAAAATTACTAAGAGTTTTTTTGTGTTGGAAAATATTATTATTTATATCCAATCAGTTTTTAGCAGAACGTATCAGTACTGATTTCAAGGCCGCTACACCTCTCATCAGCGTTCAATTGTCCATCTTTACAATTTTCGTAAAGTGGATACTAATTGAGAAGAATATCAACTATTTAACCAGTTTTCAACAGAAATAGAATATGAGAATTAATTTTTAATTAAATTTTTATTCTACAATGAAACAGTGCTGGTTAGTACGAAATTCCCTCATTACTGTTTGGAACTAATAATCAACACAAACTCATAGTCCGTTATCATCAAAGTATTCTACTTTGTATTTTAACGTTTTTGTTGTTTTTACTCTATATTAGGGAAATTCACATATTACTGTGACCCCTGTTATTAGGGAATTTATAGCTCGTGCCCAAGCGGAATTAATATTTTTATATTATTATTATTACGAATAAACGTAATTATTATTTGAACTATTATTGATTTACAAATGAAAAGTAATATTATCAGGCTCAAGTTCAGTTTTATTGAATTAATGAAAATTCAAAATTACTAAGAGTTTTTTTGTGTTGGAAAATATTATTATTTATATCCAATCAGTTTGGGCACGAGCTATAAATTCCCTAATAACAGGGGTCACAGTAATATGTGAATTTCCCTAATATAGAGTAAAAACAACAAAAACGTTAAAATACAAAGTAGAATACTTTGATGATAACGGACTATGAGTTTGTGTTGATTATTAGTTCCAAACAGTAATGAGGGAACTTCGTACTAACCAGCACTGTTTCATTGTAGAATAAAAATTGAATTAAAAATTAATTCTCATATTCTATTTCTGTTGAAAACTGGTTAAATAGTTGATATTCTTCTCAATTAGTATCCACTTTACGAAAATTGTAAAGATGGACAATTGAACGCTGATGAGAGGTGTAGCGGCCTTGAAATCAGTACTGATACGTTCTGCTAAAAACTGATTGGATATAAATAATAATATTTTCCAACACAAAAAAACTCTTAGTAATTTTGAATTTTCATTAATTCAATAAAACTGAACTTGAGCCTGATAATATTACTTTTCATTTGTAAATCAATAATAGTTCAAATAATAATTACGTTTATTCGTAATAATAATAATATAAAAATATTAATTCCGCTTGGGCACGAGCTATAAATTCCCTAATAACAGGGGTCACAGTAATATGTGAATTTCCCTAATATAGAGTAAAAACAACAAAAACGTTAAAATACAAAGTAGAATACTTTGATGATAACGGACTATGAGTTTGTGTTGATTATTAGTTCCAAACAGTAATGAGGGAATTTTGTACTAACCAGCACTGTTTCATTGTAGAATAAAAATTGAATTAAAAATTAATTCTCATATTCTATTTCTGTTGAAAACTGGTTAAATAGTTGATATTCTTCTCAATTAGTATCCACTTTACGAAAATTGTAAAGATGGACAATTGAACGCTGATGAGAGGTGTAGCGGCCTTGAAATCAGTACTGATACGTTCTGCTAAAAACTGATTGGATATAAATAATAATATTTTCCAACACAAAAAAACTCTTAGTAATTTTGAATTTTCATTAATTCAATAAAACTGAACTTGAGCCTGATAATATTACTTTTCATTTGTAAATCAATAATAGTTCAAATAATAATTACGTTTATTCGTAATAATAATAATATAAAAATTTTAATAAAAATAGCTTAGTAAGCTTTTGGGCATTTCGCAATTTATCAACGCAATCAGTTGCACAATTGGTCAACTCAATGCACTGTTCAAGTCAATGAACTGGTGACTGTTTGTGTTAACAAGTTGCGAAATGTTCATGTAGGAGGGTTGATCAGGTCTGACTCATAACATTCCTCCCCCTTTGCGGAAGAAAACATCCAATTATAGATGTTTTCTCAATGTATGGTTTTCCTTGGGTCAGAAGATTTTTATTCTAAATCTTAAATGTAGTTGGTGTGTTCTGAGTTTAAATCTATTGGAGCTTGTTGCTGTTGTTGTAGTTCTTGGTCTTGACGCTGGTACGTGTATTTGGATACTTCAAACGTGGGGGAATTCTGGTCCTGTAAATGGTTTCCCACAATTCTATTCAACTCTGGGCCACGTTCCGGGAATTCATTGCTTATTTGACCCTTATTTGATTATGTCGTTTGCACAACACCCATATGATTATTATTGCTGCTGTCGTAATAACGATTATTGTTGTATACGTAATGTTATTCAAAACATTCTGCTGGAATTTCAGTTCCCGGATCGTGTTGATGTTGCTGATCTGCTTTATGTGTAGATTCTCCAAGGTAGGTATAATTTTCGTGGCCACATTGTTGTTACCTCTTACTAACAGAAACTTCTGGGTTACATCTATGACATGGCTAACGAAGGTTTGGTCACCTATTGTTATGCTGCAATTGTAAAACGAAAACAGGTAGGTTCCAGTGAGGTTTAAACGTCGGTCGTCGCAGTTTGTTGACATTGGTGTTTTGTCTGCATTGCTGACTACGATCGTACCTTCTTCTATTAGCTCTACGGTTTCTGCTTCGTGTAGGATCAGGTTGCACTTTCCTCTGAAAACGCATATTTTCGGTTGACTTAAGCTTTTGAAAAGTGTACCCGAAAACGCCCTTGTCGTTCCTCACTACGTATTCTCTTTCGGCATCTATTTGGTGGTGGCTGTCGTTTGGAATGGGTATTATTAGGGATTTTTTTAAACTCATGGTTTCGATGGGCAATCTGATTATGAACATCAGGCTGCTATGCCTATGTAATGCTACTCCCATCTGCATGTCTTGTATAGTTTCCACATTTATTTTGTACTCCTGGATTTCTTCAATGGTCAATAGTGCTGGATTGAAAATTTTCATTTTCGCTAGTGCGATGGACTCTTGTACGGTCTTCACTTGGCTTTTCATCTCCATGAGTTTGAAAAGCTGGAAAATCGCAACGTCGCGGTAGTGCTGGAGCTCTGATTCCTGCTTGATCTGAGTCAAGCTGTTCAGAGTCTTTCTGTTCTCATTTATTGCTTCCACCATCTGGTTAATTGACGTATTGAATCTATTGTTTATGTGGACCTGTTGATTTGACTGTTCGATGATTTGGTGCCCGTTAGCGTCAATCACCTCGAAATGTTATTTTATTAGTTGCCGGTCCTCCTCATCTAGTGTGGCGTAGAGCCACTTCATCACTTTTCCTCCAACTTACTCGTCAAATATCTAGCTTTTCTTATCGGTCTCTGTATGGCTTTATTAAATTGTTATGGTAAACCTTCCCCCTGTTTTTTATTCTCAATTTTACGTTTACTCTTGTTGGCACGTCTATAACTTCAAATGGCCCTAGCCATAAAGGAGCAAATTTATTTTTCCGAGTCTGGTTTTTTAACCAAACCCTTTGACCTATTTGATATTCTCGATGCTTTGAACCCCTGTCATAATACTGCTTCGATCTTAATTTTGCCTTCTCCTGATTTTTTCTGACGATTTCATGTGAACGTTGAATTTGATACTTTAGAATTTTGCTGTAATCATCCGTGTTGTATAGGGGTGCCGGAGGTCTTTTCAATACTATGGGCATTTCGAACTCGAACCCGAATAAAACTCTTGTGGGTGTGTGTTTTGTTGTTGTATGTTTGCTGTTATTATACACATGCGTAGCGTGACTGAGCCATTCGTCCTAGTTGGTACCATCCAAATTGACGAAATTTCTAAGAAATTCAGCCAACGGTCGATGGGCCCTTTCTAGAGCACCATTAGCTTGTGGATGATAAGGCGTGATCAGTAGTTTTCTTATTCTTAGTATTCTGCACGTTTCCTTAAATAATTTTAAAGTGAAATTTGTTCCATTATCTGTTACCAAAACCTTGGGAATAAAATATCTTGAAATTATTTCCTTAAAAAACACTTTTGCTACTGTTGATGCTTCTGCGTCTGGCACGGCGGCACAGGCGAAAAATTTTGAAAAGTCGTCCTGGAATGTTACGATATATTTATTTCCCCTGGACGATTCAGGTAGAGGTCCCACCAGATCCATGAAAATCTTCTCGAACGGTCTGCTGGAAGTGGTTGTTATTACCAAAGGCATTTTTTCGACTTTTGAGCATTTATTTTTCTGGCACAATGAACACGTTGCTACATATTTTTTAATCTGTCGGTACATACCGGCCCACTTGTATTGATTTCTGATGCGGGAGTAAGTTTTTAATGTGCCCTGGTGTCCTCCTAAAGGTGTATCGTGGAATGTTTTTATAACCCTTTTGATATCTTCCGGATTTGTCAAATAAACGGCCATATCTTCGTGCCCAGGATCTTCGTCTGCCTCAATTTCATCTGTACTTTTTTCGTCTTTCTTATACTGGGTTGCGTGTGTCTCTCTTGCTTTCGCTCTGGTTACTGCCCCTACGTTTATTTCCTCTACTGGAAGGCGACTAAGGGCGTCCGCGTTTTGGTTTGTTTTCCCGGGCTTATATCGTACTTCGAAATCGTATTCTAAAAGTTTCAGTCTTAGGCGGCCCAATCTGCCCTCCTGGTTTTTTAAATTGGCTATGCCTTTCAGGGGCTTATGGTCTGTGAAAATTGTAAAATGTCTGCCCAGTAGATATGGCCTAAACGTTTTTGTCGCCCATACGATGGCAAGCAACTCCCTCTCTATAGTGGAATATCGCCTTTCTGTTGCGCTTAGTACTCTGCTTGCGAAACTGATTGGTAAATCGCTACTTAGCTCTCCTTGAGAAAGAATAGCTCCTAGTGCTGTATTGCTGGCGTCCGTAGTCAGAATAAACGGTTTAGAAAAGTCAGGGTACTGTAGTAGAGGGGGATTTGCTACTGCCGCTTTCAGTTTGTCCATGGCGCTCTGGCACTCCTGTGTCCATTCCCATTTTACGTTTTTTCTTAATAGTTTGCTTAGTGGCAATGCAGTTTCCGATGAGTTCGGAATGAACTTTCTGTAGTAGTTGATCAACCCTAGGAATGCTTGAAGCTCTTTAATAGTCTTGGGAGGGGGTATGTCCATTACAGCTTTAGTTTTATTGGGGTCAGGTAGTACGCCTTTTTCTGAGCACTTGTGGCCCAGATAAACTACCTCCCTTTGCAGAAAGTGACATTTCTCGGGATGCAACTTGAGGTTGTATCTTCTTAGGACGTCTAGTACACTTTTCAGACGTAGCTGATGATCCGCAAGGTTTCTCCCGTAGATGACTATATCGTCCAGGTAGACGAAGCAGTTAACTCCCTGTAGTCCTGTTAATATTGAGTTCATTATTCTTTGAAAAGTGGCTGGGGCCCCTGTTAATCCGAAAGGCATGCGATTGAATTCAAAATGACCCAAATTGGTACTAAAAGCGGTTTTCTGTCGGTCCTGTTTATCCATCAAAACTTGGTGGTATCCACTCGCTAGATCCAGAGTAGAAAAATACCGGCTGTAACCTAGTTGATCTAGGATTCCATCAATCCTCGGTATGGGGAATACTTGTTTTATTGTAGCATCGTTCACTTTTCTGAAATCTACCACTAAACGCCATTTTTTTCTCCCCGTCCTTTCCTGCCTTCTTGGGTACTAACAGAATTGGGGAATTCCAAGGTGAAATGCTGGGTATGATGATTCCATCTTTGATCATCTGTCCTACTTGTCTATTAATTTCATTTCGGTGAACCTCAGGCAGCCTATATTGCTTAGTATTAATTGGAGGTTGCCTGGGGTCGGTTGGTATCTTATGGCTGAGTACATTTGTGTACGTTAGGTTATCCCCGGATAGATGAAACACGTCGTCGTATGATTTCAAGATGTTCTCGATCGAGCCCCGCTCTTCCGGATTCAAATCTGGGCTAAGCTGTAATGTTTGCAATAGTAATTCTGTTCTCGCCGTATTGTCCGTGGTACCTGTGGTATTTATGTTTGCCGTTGATTCTATTCTGAAGTTTTCGGGGTTCTCATAATTCAGTTTTATTTTGTGGTCTGTGTTTATCGTAAAATCGTTGGTATTCAGGATAGGAATGAATGCTGTTCCCTCTTTGATGGATGTTAGGGTTTCCCCCACAAAGACTCCTGGCATGATTTCTGCTTTTTTTACTATTATTTCTCCATTTGCTGTTGTTATTGCTGATACAACTCCCTGGCAGCGACCCTTGATAGCAGTTTTTTCTGCTATATATAACTTTGGGGATTCCGGAATAAGTGGTAAGGAAGCTATCTCCTGCTGGCTCTCAAAAAATTTCACGTTTTTTGTAATTGTGTCCATTATTGATTTATTCCACATCATATCTCTGCCCAGTAGCCCATCTGCCGGAAAATTGCTACCCTTTGGTACTACGTGCATTTTTAAAGAAAGTGTGTCTATGCTTTTATGGTTTACCGTTATGGTTCCCTCTGTACTTATGTTCCCTCCAAATGCTCCTAACAACGTCTTCCGCTCATTTGTGTTGATTTTTATGTGTGGTGCTAAAGCCTCATTCTTTACAAGTGTAGTATCTGCTCCCGAGTCCACCAACAATAGTAGTGTTTCTTTTCTTGCTTCTATACAAGGAAAAGTTATGTATGCATCATCTGTCCTGTGTTCTCCGTTACTAGTATTACAGCTCTTCCGTCTATGTTCTATTTTTGATTCTGTGTGGTGTGCATGATATCGTAGGAAGTTCCTTTTTCCCTTTACCTTGTCTTTTATATCATATTTTATGATTTTTATGTTACTCCATGCCACATTTACGTGGTGTAACATTATTGCCATATAATTCAGGAATTTATTTAAAATTTCCCTACTAGCGCTGCAGATCGATTTTCCCTTTAACTTGTCATTTATATTATATTTTAATATTGTTCCATGTCACCATTAGGTAATGTAACATCGTTGCCATACAATTCAGGACTTTCTCTAAAACGTCTCTACTTTCGTGACACGTCGATCCTGTGGGTCTCGTGTCAGACAACAAGGTGATGCGAGTATTTTTTCTCCGACGTGGCTTTCTTGGTGAACTGCAGCGTTTCTTCTCTTTCGTTGCTTTGTGTTGTTTCCGTATCCGGGTTCCTATTCTCTGGTTCTTTTGATATATCTATTCTATTGATATCCAAATTTGTAATGTTGAATGTCTGATCTTGAGCGGCTACCAAGTGTGGCTTTCTATTTTCTTTCTGATTAGTACTGGTTTGATTTGAGTTATCTCTGTATTTATTGGCGTTCCAGTCAGTTAATTTTGACTGGGCCGTTCCCCGTTTCCCGAATCATTCGTATAGTTTCTATGCGTGTAATTGTTTCTATGCGTGTAGTTGTTTCTATTGCCGTTATTATTGCTTCTATTATTATTGTTGTCATTTCTGCTGCCGTTGTTACTATTTCCAGGGCAATTGGACGAAATATGTCCCTGTTGATTGCAGCTATAGCACCGTCGTTCTCTATCGTTGTTGCCTTGAATACGAGCTCTGTTTTGATTTAACGGAAAATTCTGCGGGTTGGATCTAGAGTTATAATCAGCATACTCCTGCCATCTGCCTTGATTATAGTGGGTGCTGTTTCTTTTGTTAAAACATTCGCTCAATGAATGACCTTGTCTATTGCAAAAACTGCAGTATTTTGTGGGGTTCCTCTGTATATTATTGTTCGGTATGGAGTGGCTAAATGTTATGTTATTCAGGGATAGTTGTCGCACTTCTCTTACCAGTTGTTTAACCGTTTCGTGTAAAGGTTCTTCGCCTTGAACTGTTGTGACGTTTGGAAAATACATGCTAGTATCCAATAGATTTTGAGCATTCTTGGTTATTTTTAGCAGGGTAGATAACTCGTTGTTTTCGTGACCAATGAAGTTTGATACCAGCTTGGGATCTCGTAAGCCTCTTATGTAACTTCTTACAGCTGATTGGTTACAATGGTCTATCATGGATTTTCGATGGGAAACGTCCTGCCACTGTGATGCAATTAGATCTGTTGCATTACTAAGGAGTGCCTCCAGTCTCTCTCCGAATTCATACGCGCTTTCTGTTGAACTTTGCTTACTATTAAAAATTAATTCCTGTACCTCTGTTAATGATCTGGTCTTCGTAAATTTTTCTCGGATAGCCATACAAAGCGCTTCTACAGTTGCGAATTCCTTATTGTGTAAATATTTGTATGGATTTCCAAACAGCCTCGTTTTTATACACCTAATTATGTCGACCACATCACCTGTTTCCCCTAGTTTATCCTTTGCCAACATGCACCCTTCAATAAATTTATTCGCTTCGGTACTGGGGTCTGGTCCATCTGTTCCATAGAAAATCGGTACCACATGGGAAATAGTTTTCAAAATTTCACTGAAACTTGTCATGTTGTTGCTGATTGTAACGTTGTTAGTGGAAATCTCTTTTCTCGTTCTGCCTTCCTTCAATTCGTGAATCTGTGCCTTCAGAGTTTCGATTTGTCGGGTTTTATCTCTGAGTTCTTTTTTGTTCCCAATAGCCTGCTGCAGCTGATCCGTAGTCAAATTAGGGTTAATACGCTGCACAAGATCTTTAAATACTTGCGTCTCTTCTTCGCTTTCCAGAATTTGCTGTTCCGCTTCCTCAACGGTTTTCTTTAAGCTGTCGTTTTGCTGCTTCAAGATTCTGTTCACTTGGGAATATTCTTGTATTTCCGCTGATATAGTTGGATTTTTTTGATGTTCCTGCAGTCCCTGTAATTCTTCTAACAAAATATCTATCTTCTCGAATTCTGTGATGTTCCCTTGGCTTCTTATTTTATGCTTAATTAATTCTGTATACTCTTTTGTGTTGTTAAGATACCTAATAAGACTCCACACTCGTTCTAAAATTTCCCTTGACTCTTCTTGTGTTCTCTTTAGTTTCGCTTGTAAATCCTCCATATGATTTAAATTTCCCTAAAAATTTTTATCCTATCTATTTAAATATATCTTCTCACGTAAATGTAAATTCCCTGCCAACGAGCTGTGTTTACTCCTTACTTTTAAATAACACAATTTAAAAATTCTATTAAATTAATTACCAAATATACTGGTCCCATTTGCTTCGAGTAGCTTGTTTGGTCGTTGTTTAGTTTACCAATAGAATCGATACAACTTAAGGCAGCTAAAATAGCTAATTAAAACCTTTAGAAGTTGGTGCTATTAGCTTAAAAAACAACGAGTCCTTTTAACAAGGATTATGTATTATGAAATTAAATTGAGCTAAAATAGCTTTCTAATATTACAATACTTTTTTCCTGGTCGAAAGGTATCAAACCTGTACTCTGCAAATTGAACTACCGACTGCGCCAAAAATGTTATGTTTAAAATTAATACACTATTAGTTTCTTTTTATCTTTCAACTTTATTATTATAAAACTCAAATTCTATAAATATTAACTTTACAACTCTTTGTTTTTACAACTGTATTCAACTGTCTTCTTTTCCAACTGATTGTTTTTTCAACTGATATTCTATTTCTTAAACCTAGCTTATTTATACTTAATTACTATTCAATAATTATTCTTTAATATTTTAATGTTGCACAATTATTCTTACTCAGCTATTTATTACTATTCTTCTGACCCAGTTTGTATTTAATAAAAATAGCTTAGTAAGCTTTTGGGCATTTCGCAATTTATCAACGCAAACAGTTTTTTTTTTTTTTTTTTTTTTTTTTTTTTTTTTAATTAGGACCAGCACTCAGGGGATGACCCCTACGTATGCAGTGCATTGTGCCGGAACGATGAAAGAGGGATAGAGTAAAGAAGATAGATGTTGAAAATGTAGAAGGCTTAACTCTTTTACAACTCTGCTTTGCGCGTTATGTTAATTTTTATAGCAGTGTTGAGGGGCCTCAGGTGTTAGGTAGACGCATTAACTTTGTTAAGCTGTATTTTGGCAGGCATTTTATTAATTGTTTTACTTCGCCGATGTTTCTGCTAACCGACGAAGGAGGGCGATGTTGTGTACATTAAGCTTGGAACATCATCAATCGCTGTCGGAACAGTTTTTTAGTGACCAGTGCTATGCCTTCATCACTTAAATAGTCCGACAACAATTACTACAATGTCTCACTAATGTACATTACAGAAATTAATGATGTTGATTGACTTGCTCTGGCCAGGGTTTGAACCCAGGCCCCACGTCATTGTTTACTTAGTAGTCAACGCGCTAACCACTTCAGCCAACACCACCCTTCGTGAAATATTAAGAAAAGAAATTACTTTTAACCAAGGAGTTTAAAATTTAACTAATTTCGATACAT
Source organism: Lypha dubia (assembly GCA_947311025.1). NCBI lineage: Eukaryota > Metazoa > Arthropoda > Insecta > Diptera > Tachinidae > Lypha > Lypha dubia. The sequence goes on from OX371263.1 coordinate 37,483,019, forward strand.
TTAAAGTGGTTTTGCTAATAAACAATTACTTTGCAAATAAGCTTTTCTTTTTAACCTCAATCATTTACATACATCATATACAAACACGCATTGTATGCAAATTAAAGTTTTTATTTTGTTTTAAACATGGGTCCCGTTGAAGGCATCTACTGCTCGCTGCATACTTGTGGATTAAATATTAACAGAACGCAAGAAAGCATCGCCTGTGCGCTATGTGCTAACTTGTTCCATGCCAACTGCGTTGGCTTGGCGTCAGAACAGCTAGCATTATTTAAAAAAGCAAAAGGTGCTTTTAGCTTTTATGCACCTTTTGCAAGTCACCTAAAAATGACTTAGGATCCTCCATACGAGAGGACTTGAAGTTGGGGCTTGTTGATGTACAGACTAAGTTTGATAAAATACTTGCAGAAATTAAAATGGAACTAAACAATAAATTCACCAAATTCTTAATAGCCTTTTCAATCTCAACAATATTAAATCTTAGCGAAATTTCTGGTAAAGCGACGACTGGTGGCAGATCAATAATATCAGCAGAAATATTTGGAATAAATACTTTTTCTAAGTGTTTATCAAAAAGAGCACCTTTTTCAGCATCAGATCTTACCCAGTCACCATTTAAAGCTCGTAAGTCCTCTGGCTGCGCGCCACAGCGAATAATCTGTTTCTGGTGTTGCATCGAGTTTTTGCAGAAATTTTTGAAGCGAAGCTGTTTTTTGTGTAAGCAAAACTTTTCTTAGCTGCTTGGAATAGCATTTCTATATCTGCACAAAAAATATTGTTAAGTCTCGCTTGTTGATTTGGTTGAATTGATGAAGCATTAAAAGCAGCTTGTTTAGGTTAGGATGTGCTTCAAACAACCTAATAGAATTTTCTATGTCAGTAGGTGTTCCCAATGGCAAATTTGCCGTGCAATGATCACTTAAATATTTTTTGTATTTCAGCCAGTTAATACGTGCAGATGTCATTGGTAAGTCACATGTAGGTGATTTCACAATTCCAAAGTCGATATCATCAGGAATTTTTTGTCGATCTGTTATCCAATATGTTGGCTGACCACTTGAAACTACATTCAAACCCATTTTTGATATTGTGTTGAACAAAACGCGACCCTTAGGAGTGATTAAAAGTGAACCCCAGAATGTATATTTAGCATTGCAGTCGCCAGCTGCTAGAAAACGGTGGCCAAGTGATTTATAAAAATCCGTAAATTGACTCTAGGTAATTGAAAATCTTGGGGGGGAATAGACAGATGATATTACAGATTTTTGATAATAAATTTCAATACCGATGTTTGTTGCTTGAAGATAATTCCTAGTACCATCTATCTCGTTACATTCGTTCTTTTTTGTTAGTATTGACATCTCAATGGTAGTTATTGATAATGTTATAGAATTCAGGGATTACAATGATATTGACTGGGTTATGTTTCAGAGTACTATCTTTAATTTCAATTGTGATGCGATTTTTTATAATAATAGCGTAGATTCTCAGCTTGATGCGTTGTACCTACTCATTAACGAGCTTCACCGATCTATCCCCACTAAAATATTTCGTAAGCGTATCAATAAAAGCTTTCTTAATACTGATGAAGTAAGAAAAGCTAGAAATATGAGGGACTTGGCATTTAGAGCCTAGAAAGAAAATATTAATGAGACGAACTGGAAAATATATCGCAGGCATAGAAATAAAGTTAAAAGTATAGTACGAAAGTATAAAGCGAAGTTTTGGGAGAAGAAATTCAATAGCTGTAGTAGATATGTGTTGAAAATTATAAATAACGAGAAAATGAGCTATTCTAATAACTTTGACGCACATAATCCTTATTCATTCAATCGTCATTTTGTATCATCTCAGGTTTGCTCCGACGACACCTACCCTGATCTCAATAGTATTTCTCGATCGGGGTTTTCTTTTAAGAATATTAATGAAAATGATCTCACTCTCGCACTCTTAAAAATTAAGTCTAATGCAATGGGTTACTATAATATTCCACATAAATTTAATAAAATGATTTTTCCTTATATAAACAAATTACTTTTACAGATTTTTAATACAGACCTCTAATTTTCCTGCTGTTTGGAAAACTTCCAGCGTAGTTCCGATTGAGAAGAAAGGTTCAAGAACGTGTTTGGATAGTTATCGCCCAATTAGTATCTTACCATGTATATCGAAAATACTTGAAGTAGTTTTAAAAGACCAGATAATGGAACACTTAGCTCAAGTAATATGCTCAGTAATTATTATTTTGGATTTAGATCTGGTTGTAGCACCTCATCTCTATTAATAAGCCTTACTGAATGCATTCGAAATAACTCTAATAACAAGAAGATCTCAACAATTATATCACTTGATCTCAGTAAGGCATTTGACACTGTTAACTACACAATATTTGTTAATAAGCTAGCTTCTGAGTTAAAGTTTTCTGTTTCTTTTATTTATCTGATAAGTACCAATACGTTGGGGTAGGTAGTTATAAGTCCTCTATCGCTACCTGTACAAGTGGTGTACCGCAAGGTTCAATTCTTGGTCCCCTTTTATTTTTAATATATATGAATGATTTCGTGAGCTTTATTGGAAACACGCAATGTAAGATTTTTCTTTTCGGAGATGACATTAATTTGCTATTTACTGGAGAACCTCAATTTCGTGAGGAAACTATTAATTACATATTGTCGTTAGTTTCGAATTGGATGGAATGGAACAAACTCAATTTCAATCCAACTAAAACTAAGGCACTAACATTTGGGTCACGGAACTCTGATTATTCATCACTCTCTGTTATGTTTGATGGCGTTTGTGTGCCTTTTGTTAACACTATAAAATTCTTGGTTCAACACTTGAAAATAACCTCTCCTTTGAGAACTACATTTCTAATGTCTCTGCAAAGATAAACATTGCAATCCTTATATAGCCTCAATACTCATCTTCCTTAAAATAAGGTTTAATTTGGCGCATTCTCTATTAATGACACACATTTTGTATTGTCTTGAAGTATATACTCGTAGTGGTTGTTCGTCATCAAACATGAATAGACTGAGATTGATATTTAATCGTATTATAAGGTATATATTTAAATTGAGAGTTTTTCAACACATTTCCGAACACGTCAAGTTATTTCTAAAATTTACCTTTGTCGACTTCGTCAAAATAAGAACTTTGTGCAGATTTTATAATGTTATTAAAGCGAATTCGGATCTAACTTATTTGTTTAATTTCTCGAGATCAATGCGTAACCCGCAATTAATTATTCCTAAAATTAACAATATTACATTTTTAAAGATCATTTATGATAAGAGTATGCAGACTTTACAATGATATTCCTATTGACATAAGAAACTTCAATCATTTAATTACTAGCTTCAAACACAACCTCTATAAGGTTTATCTTCTATCCTTCCTGTATGTATGTATGTATGTATGTTATAAAAATTTTATTTTTTTGCTTCCAAAAGTATAATATGTATATGCATATGCATTTATGTAAATATACAAGTATTTAATTAATTTACAATACTTAATTAATATTATAATATAAGTTCATCACATTTATAAAACATTTTAATCATATATGGCCCTATGGCAGTGTTGCGCACGCGTTTGCCAGGATTACGAAGATTTTCGGGAATTTACGTTTAGTCATCGTATTTATTACGACCAGGAGTGCCATAAGTAAAAAAAAATCCTCCAAAAATTTTCTTTAAAATCTATCAATATGTTCCTTAAAATCTAAGAAAATAATATATTTTTTTTAGCCCTGTACGCAAAAAATTTTCAAATACATACATAAGTATGTCATTTCTTAAGATTTTTATTACGTTTTTGATTCTTGTTTTAAAATTAATGAGGATCTTTATCTACAAAAAAACTTAAGAAAATTGTAACAAAGAAACCCAACTACGAATTTCTTCATTAATAAAAAGAAAGGCAACCATGGTTACAACAAATTATCTACAACAACCAACGTGTGAGAAGAAAATTTCATTCAGTTGCTTGCTTAATTTCAACAGAGTAGGAGTGTATCGGATGTTTTTTTCTTTTGATAATTTTTTTACACACAGAGAAATTTTGATACAGATAAAATTTAAAAAGAAATTGACATTGATAAATTGATAGATATTATTAACACAAAAAAATAACTTTCACTTTAATTTTTCAAGTCCTTAAATAATGAATTTTTTGTAATGGATATATGTACATAAGTTTTTAAATTATTTTTTTATTGATTGATTTGCTTGCTATATTTTTTACCTTTATAAAAATATTATTATGTTATATAAAACAATATATAATTGAATTATATTAATTTGCCTATATTAACTAACATATACAAATTGACAGATTTTATTAACTTTGATTTTTTTTCAAGTGCATCAAATAATGAATTTTCTTAAAATAGATGTACATAAGATTTAAAATTATTTTTTATTGATTGATTTGCTATTCCTATATTTTTAACATTGTTAAAATTAATTTTAGACCAATAGCGATCTTATGCAAATGGTCTTACATCATAGCATTTGTACAAGATTGTAAATTGGGCTATTATAATATACAAAAATAAATATTTATCAACACTCTATTATATTTTTAAATGTTTTTTTTTTAACAAACATTATGTTGAGTTCATACAATTTATTAAAAAATTCATTAATCCATCCATTTATTCACCTATTCATTCAGTACATGATTCAATTTAAAATTTCTAAAACTTTGATCACAAAAAGTAATTAAATCCATAAATTTCTTTAAGTGCACACATAAATAGTTTCTCATTTTTTCAGTCCTCTCTTTATGCCAATCGCTGCCCTATGGGCTCGATTAAATTAATGAAGAAAATAAAACGAAAAAAATAATAAAAATATGAATGCATTGCTCGTGAGTACAGAATGATTCTAAAACAAATAATAGTTGCATTAGAAGAAAATGAACTAAACCAGTTGTTAATTCCATTAAACTGGAAGACATAAAAATTCCAGTGTTTTTTGGAAATGTAGCTGATTGGCCGTCCTTCCATGACCTTTGTATAAAGGTCGTGCATACTCAACCTAGGTTCTCCAACGCAGAAAAAATGTATCGACTAATAAAATACGTCAGAGGAGAAGATGGAAGACTTATTCAACATTTAAAAGTGTTCAAGCATTGAAGGCGCTGAATATGAAAATAGATGATGCTGAACCTTGGAATAATCGTCCGCAAAGATGGGCTGTGTATGTATGAACGACACGTAAAGAAAAGAAAAGAAATACAAACACTAGAAGACGCACATATGTCTCTTCTTGGAAGAACAGTATCAGGCTCTGGCAGCAGTTAAAGGAAAAAAATACAACAACCTTAGAAAAAACCTCAGAAGCAGGCAAATTCATTCCTCATATCACAAAAGTGTTGTATTATTATAAACTAACAAATCATGAGCTGGAAAATTGCAAAAGGTTTCAAGCAATAAGAATTGAAGAAAAAAGAAATTTCTTTAGAAAAAATAAACTATGTTATCGGTGTATGAGCCATAAATTAGATAAAAATTGTTCAAATAACACTGATAACTGTAAAAAATGTGGTTGATATCATCATACTCTTCTTCATATTGAAGAATTTAAGAAAGAATCAAAAAATCCAGAAAGAGGTATATTTATGTTGACCGAACAAGAAAAAAATTCAACAGTGTTGCTAGCAACAGCACAAATAAGAGTTAAAGTTGCAGATGGTAGCCTAATTACATTACATTACATTAAGGGCGCTATTAGATCAAGGATCACAAACACTACAATTTCTGAAGAAGCAGCTCAAATATTACAACTGCCATGATTAAAAGAAAAGACACAACCGCAGGGTCTTGGAAATACAATTATTGGCATATCAATGTCAAAAATATATTTGGAAATGCGATCCAGATTTCTTAGTAATGAAAAGTTTATGATTGAAGCTGAGGTCCTGAACAAATTATCATCAGCAATTACAGATAAATCATTTAAATATAATAATAATGACTGGAAAAATTTTACGCTAACTGATCCGAGTTTCAACAGATCGGATATAATTGATATGGTGCTAGGCAGTGATATCTATTGAACAATTTTTGAAGAAGGAATCCGTAAATTTGATAACATTTTAGCTCGGGCTACAAAACTGTGATGGATATTATCAAGAATATTAAGAGCATGCCCGCGCAAAAATAATGTTTTCACAGCTATGACAACAAATCTTGAAAGGTTTTTGGAGCTTGAGGAGCTTTCAAATACAGAAGAATCTTATGATGATAAGTATTGCGAAGAATACTATGAACAAACAACCACAGTAGATAAAAACGGTCGAATAGAAGTTAAATTGCCATTTAAAGAAGACCATGAGTTGGGAAATTCCAGAAACCAGGCTATGGCAAGGTTTCTATCGCTTGAGAAAAAATTATATCAAGACCCAAAGCTTAAAGAAGACTACAAACAATTTATGAATGAGTATCAAAATATCGGCCATATGGAAAAGGTAAGGGTAATAACACTGGAAAGTATTATTTGCCACATCACCCTGTAATAAGAGATAACAGCTTAACATTAAAATTGCGTGTAGTGTTTGACGCTTCTGCTAAAACAACAAATTGAAGGAGTTTAACCGATGTCATGTTCGTAGGACCCAAACTCCAAAAAGATCTTTTTGATATCATCATTAAATGGAGATTATGGAAATATGTAATAACAGCCGATATTGAGAAAATATACCGCCAGATAAAACTGGAAGAAAGCGATCAAGCATATATTACGGAGAACAAATAAAAACAACCCTGTAACAGAATATAAATTAACAACAGTTACATACGGCATGTCATCAGCGAATCAATCAAGAAAAAAAATAGAAGAAGAATTCTATATGGATGACCTAATAACAGGAGCAGATACTATTCAACAATGTAAAATCATTCAGCATGAATTACAATCCCAGCTAAACAATTTTGGTTTTAACGGAAAAAATAGATCGGAAATTTATTCCCCCGGCAGCTCCTCACTTTGGAGGAATATAAAATATGAAATATCACTTGAACACTTGACGTAACGCTAACGTTCGAAGAAATAAGTACATTTTTAGCACAAGTTGAAGCGGTCCTGAATACAAGACCATTATACGCCATTGGTAACAGCCCAGAAGAAATCGATACATTATCTCCAGGACATTTTCTAATTGGACATCAAATTATCGACATCGCTGCACCAGCATGCGAGTCAACAGTATCTTCTATCAATAAATGGAAGCTGATCCTAAAAATTAAACAGGATTTTTTGAAACGATGGAAGGAAGAATATCTGACAACATTACAACAGCGGTATAAATGGAAACACCCACAAGAAAACTTAGAAGAGGATATGGTAGTGTTAATAAAAAATGAGGCGACTCATCCTTGTAAATGGCCTTTGGGAAGAATAGTAAAAGTACACTAAGGAGAAAATGGTAAGTCACGGGTAGTAACATTAAAAGTTCAAAATGGAAGTATCAAACGCTCATGACTTCCAATATGTAAGATTCTGTGGAAATTGAAAATCCTAAAAACAATATTACGTAAGTGAAGGCAATGAATATTGTGCATAAAAAAAAACAGATTACCAATTAAACAGTGGTTTTTCCTACTATTGCTTATGATAATAGCACAAGTACAAGCGGCGCCACAAAAACTGTATAGAACCATTGGAGCAACGGTATCTACAATTGACAGTCAATCAGCAATATATTTTGATCACATCGGAAAACTAGACATGTTGAATTCCAAATGGAATCTAGTTATATTGTAATAAAATTGTTTTTATTTTATTTATTTTTGTCTTAGAGCTTGTATATTTGGAGCTCCTAAGTCGGTTGATTTATTAATTGTTTTATAAACATATACTAATTATGAGAATAATTCTTAGGGGTACCTTAACATAAGAGTAAAAGAATAGAAATATATATTATTTTGGGTAAGCATATTTAGCTTCCAACTATTTATGTATGGCATGTGTTTAAAGTCCAACGAGTGCATACTTAAAAGCAACAGATACTTTGTGTTGCTTATATTTACAATCAAACAAATGCAGTTAATAAATGTGATTCATTTAAGTGCATTGTGCTGCTGCACTTGATTAACCGTACAAGTGTCAAATTACCGACATGTTGCGGTACTATTGAATCGCAATGCATACTACACACTGTTGACCACATGCTACACCTCCACCTTTTACAAGAATGTTCATATAACGTTAGTTTTATGGACATTCTTTTACAATTAGTTTTTAATTAGTCTAAGTATAAGTGTAATATAATATTTATTTTGTTTTTTAAGAAAAGAAAAAAATTATAATATTTGTATATGTACTTATATTCTAATTTTATAGTAGTCCGGACGTACAATATTATTGAATGTTAGTTATTATTATATATCTTAAGTCTATTTTTATTAACTATTTGTTGTTTATTTGTTTTCTTATCTTCTATGGTAACATTATTTCTTAAATCTATTTTCTTAATTTTATACGGACCTTTATACTGGTTTTCCAATTTATGGCCTGAATTATTCCTAAGTAGAACTAAATCTCCTATTTTAAAATTATGTTCTAAAATATTCCTATCATAATTTAATTTTTGTTTTATTTTATTTTTATCTAAAAGTATTTGAGCGCGCTTATGTGCTACTTCTAACCTAAATTTTGCCTCTTTGGCATAGTTATCCACATTGTATAGTGGTGTCACACTATCTACTTTAGCAAATTGTCTAAAATTGTGTGGTAATCTTGAAAATACTAACTCATAAGGACAGTAGTTATGTGTCGTTGATGGCGTCGTATTAAAGCAGTAAGTGAAACATTTTAACCATTCGTCCCAGTCCGTTTTGTCCACAGATATATAAGAACGAACATATTCGTTAAAAGTTCTATGACTTCTTTCTATTGTTCCTAGTGTCTGATGGTGATGCGCTGTGGAAGTTATATTTTCAATTTTTAGTAGTGTGCATAGTTCCGTCAGTATAGAATTTTTGTACTCTGTTCCCATGTCCGAGATGAACGGTTTCATTGGACCATAGGTCAATAAAAAATTTTCAAATATCGCTTTAGCGATTGTTTTTGCAGATTTATCTGGTGTTGGTATTGTCACCAAATATATAGTAAGATCACATATTAAAGTGATTGCATATTCATTTCCATTAATCGATTTCGGAAATGGCCCTATTGTATCTACATACACCGTGTCGAATGCTTTTTCTGGTGTTTCTGTTATAGTCATAGGACTTTTATTATGGTTTACTGTTTTTGATTTTTGGAATTTTTTACATGACTTAACATATTTCGTTATGTCTTTTATCATATTTTTCCAATAGTAATACCTCTTTATTTTTTCTATTGTTCTATATATTCCACAATGTCCTCCCTCTATCGGATCATCATGGTATTTCAACATTATATCAAGAATTCCCTTAGCATTCTTATCATTTATATTGGTCACCTCATTAAGTAGCGCTACTTTTAATTTATTTAAATATTTATTGCCCATATTTTTAAATTCATTTATGGAGATAAATTCGAAAATTTTCTCACTGGGTGCCATTTGAAGTATCTCTACACTAAGTTTACCGGCCACTTTCTCAAGCCTTGGGAAAAATTGTCCTAGGTCAATATTCCCATTAGTAAACAAATCATTTATATTTATATATGTAATAACAGATTTTCCTCGTTTGATGTAACATTTTACAGGAGTAATCTTTAATTTATAGTTCTTTCTGACGTCAGTGTTCTTTAGTGGTACATATATATTGGGCTTTTTATCATTATTTTTAATTTGATGCTGAATATTTTCGGTATTTGTTGTTTCTTTTTATATGCCATAGATCTTGTTGTAATTGTTAACACCGTATTAGTTTTTATATTTATATCTTTTAAGTCATCAATCGTTATTCTTGATAACGCGTCTGCAACATAATTATCTTTTCCCCTAAGATATTCTATAGTAAAATTGTATTCTTCCAAATCTAACCTCATTCTTGTTAATTTTGAACTTGGGTTTTTCATAGAAAATAAATATGATAATGGTCTGTGATCAGTACGAACAAGAAAATGTTTACCATATATGTATGGTCTGAAGTGTGTAATAGCCCAATGGATAGCTGTCAATTCCTGTTCGATTGTAGATTTATTGCTTTCACCTTTGGTAAAAGATTTTGATGCGTATGCTATTGGTAATTGCTTTCCATCATATTCCTGCGTTAATACGGCTCCACAAGCTTGTTTGCTTGCGTCCGTCGTTATACAAAATTCTTTTGTGAAATCAGGGTATTGAAGTAGTGTGGGTTTTATTAGAGCTTTTTTCAGGTATTTGAATGCATTGTCACAATCTTTAGTCCATTCAAATTGTACTCCTTTTCTGGACAATTTCGTTAGATGTCTGGAATATTCTGAGAAGTTTTTGATGAATCTTCGATAATAATTACAAAATGCAACGAATCGTTTTGCACTATCCGCATCCTTAGGTGTTGGATAGTTTTCGATAGCTGCGTATTTACTATCATCAGGTAATATTCCTTTGTCTGTACATTTGTGTCCAAGATAAGTAACTTCTGTCCTGAAAAATGAACATTTTTCTGGATGAAGTTTTAAGTTGTGTTTTCTACACAAATCAAATACCACTAAGTCATCCATGTACAGGAAAGGCTGGTTTGATTTTAAACCAGCAAAAGTAAGTGTCATCATTCTTTGCAACGAATTTGGAGCTATTTTTAAACCATACGGTAATCTAGTAAATCTGTATGAGCCATTGTTTGTTGAAAATGATGTTAAGTCCCTAGATTTGTTCTCCAAGCCAATTTGGTGAAAACCTGACATTAAGTCTAAACAAGAAAAATATTTTGCTCTGCCGAGCTGGTCTAGAATATCGTCTATTCTAGGCAATGGAAACTTATCTGCAATTAGTTTTTTATTTATTTGCCTGTAGTCTATAACAAGTCTCCATCTTTTCTTATCAGAATTGGGCAGTGATTTCTTTGGTACGAGTAATATTGGACTGTTGTACTCAGAGTACGAAGGCTCTACAATTTGATCATCTATTAGCTTTTTGACCTGTTTATCTATTTCTTCTTTATGTGTATGTGGTATACGATAATTTTTAATGTATACCGGTTCTTTATCCTTTACCCTCAACTTTTGTTCATAAAAATTATTTATTGTTATTTTTTCTGATTCTAAACCGAAAATATCACTTTATGTTGAGCATAACTCTGTTAATGTATTTTTAAATTGTTCCGGGAAATTTTCCCTCAAAATTTTTAGTATTTTTGATTTTCTTGATATATTTTTGCTAAAATTTTCTTTTATTATATCATAATCAGAGATGTTTTCGGTTTTAATGTTACTTTTTTTGATTTTGGTGTTAGTGTTATTAGTGTTTAAAAAACGAACGTATGCTTCATTAGTGTTAACTATTGTGTTTGGAATGAAGACGCCTGGTGCAATTTCTTTATTAGGAATTAGAATTTCACTGTTTAAATTTTTAAATTTTATTTGATGTATTATTTCACATCTTGGTGGTAAAGTTATTTCGCTATTGTTATTTGTAATTGGTATATTGATTGTGTGTGGCATATTAAATGGTCTTTAGGATAAGGCAATCATTGTTTTTGTTAAAATCCAACATGCAATTATACTTTTTCATAAAATCCATTCCAATGATTCCATCGCATGGTATTGGAAAGTTATTATATACCACTTGGAATTTATGTGGTATTAAAAATTTTTCGAATTTTAGATCAAAAAATATACTTCCCATTGATTTTATATTGCCCTGTCCTATTCCACTAAAAACGGTAGTGTCATTAGTATTTATTTTGTTTAATCTGAAAAATTTTGATTTTATTAGAGAAATATCAGCAACAGTGTCTACCAAAAGTGTGAGTGTATTGTCGGTATTATTTAGTTGAACATTTATAAAGAAACTTAAGTTTAGGTTTAGATGATAGATATTTATTGAATTGGTCTTAGGGGAAATTCGGAGTTTTCCGAATCATTTTGATTAGATTCTGTTGCTCTTACGTAGTTGTTGTTCCTACGGTTATTGGTGTATCTTTGGCGGTAATTGTCACTATTGTTGTTATTGTTATATCTTTGTCGGTTTCTGTTATAATTGTCATTATTGTTGTTATAGCTGTTATTGCTATTATTGTTACGTGGGAAATTATTTCTTCCACGCAACCGTGTATTATTGCCACGATACTTTTTATTGGGTCTATATTTTTGCCCATAATATAGTATGGCATTCTGTTGGCCTGTGGCTTCGGTACAGCTATTCACAAATTTACTTATAGCATCATTCATGCTATTGAATTGGCCTGCCTCCATGATAAGCTTTACTTTATCAATGTTGCAGTTTTTGGTAAGTGCTTTTACAGCGACTTGTGTTGAATATTTGGTTGCTAATTCCGATGGTAATCCATCTGTTATATATGCACTTTCTAATGATTTTGCTAAACTTTCAATTTCATTGCAGTAGGCATTTGCCGTTTTACTGCTTTGCTTAATGTTCATTATTTTCGCAGATATTACTTCTACTGATTCACCTTTAACGGTTTGTTGCAACTTATTTATAATGTTTATTATTGTTGCTTCATCGTTGATAAGATTTCTTGCAGTACCCTTTAATATTGTTTTTATGAGGAATAATGCTGTGGATTCGTGTTCTCCTTTTATTGAATTTAGTAACAATAATGAATCTATGAAAGAGCGTAAATTTTCTGCTCTGCCATCAAAGTCTGGAATTAGCTTTGAGGCTGTATTTAAAAATTCCACTATTGTTTGGCCCATTGTAGTATTTATTGGTTTAGTTCTGAATTTATGAGGTGAATTTTCGTGGATGGATGTTGGTAGGTCAAGTTCTACCCCTTTCTTAGCTTAGAAATTGTAAGTCTATTGTAGTGCACATTAAATAAAGTTCTTATTCTTTCTAAGCAACCTAAAAGTTTATCGAAATGTATTTTTATTGTTTCTTCTTTTGTAGGTCTGTCAATGTTTAGGCATTTATAAGAACGGTCAAAATCTTCCTTTATTAATCTGGCTTTGTTAAGTATTTCTTGCCATTCCATAAGTATAATTTAATTTAATGTCTTTAATTAGTTTTTCTATTTTTATTTTTCTGCCCTCTTTTTCTGTTTTCTATTCATTATAAAGGACCGTGTAAAAATTTATGTATAATAATTTTATAAATTTTTCTTTTAATTTAATTTATTCTTATTTCTATTAAATTTATGATATTTTTAATTAATTTATTTTACTTCTATCCATCTTAAGGATATAAACATAAAAAAATTTTTTTTTTTACACATTTAAAAAAATTTTTAAAACGTTGGTCTTATTTAGGTTTAATTTTAATTTTATTCTAACAGAATTTTTGAAAATTATTCTTTAAGTGTTACTTTTTTAATTTTTATTTAAGTAACATTGCTAAATTTCTTAATCCCCTTTTTTGTGTTTTTGTAAATATGAGGTTCTTTAAAATATTTTAGCTACGAGCTATTTTGTAAACGCAATAAAAAAATGGTTGCCACGAGCTTACTGGCCTTAGTGTGCGACTTTAGCGCACCACTTTTAATATAAAAGTTATAATTTAATTAATTGTAAAATACATATGAAGTAAAATATATATATTTTTGGTGATTTTGTGGTCTTCTTGCTTCTCTTCAGATCATTTTGGCTGGCTGATGGAGGTGATATTTGTATTGAATATGTCGTCCTTCTTTGGCTACCTTTTGGCCAGGCGGACCTTTATTTGCTTCTTTAATGCTGGGGTGCCTTTTGGCCAGGCGGACCCTCTCCTTCTTCTGCTCTTGTTTCTGGGTGCAAATCTAGTAGCACTCCAAGAAAACTGGCAGGCTGCTCTTGCTTCTTCAGGGTGCAGTTTAGTAGCACTCGCTGAAGAAGACTGGCAGGATCGCCATGTATTAAAATTGTTTTTATTTTATTTATTTTTGTCTTAGAGCTTGTATATTTGGAGCTCCTAAGACGGTTGATTTATTAATTGTTTTATAAACATATACTAATTATGAGAATAATTCTTAGGGGTACCTTAACATAAGAGTAAAAGAATAGAAATATATATTATTGTTGGGTAAGCATATTTAGCTTCCAACTATTTATATATGGCATGTGTTTAAAGTCCAACGAGTGCATACCTTAAAGCAATAGATACTTTGTGTTGCTTATATTTACAATCAAACAAATGCAGTTAATAAATGTGATTCATTTAAGTGCATTGTGCAGCTGCACTTGATTAATCGTACAAGTGTCAAATTACCGTCGCACAAAATATCTTGCTTGCAGTTTGTCAACGCTTGCATGTTGCGGTACTGTTGAATTGCAATGCATACTACACACTGTTGGTCACATGCTACAAAAGAATTGCAATTAGACCATAATGACGAGTATGCAAAAACACAATTAAAAGAAATAATAAAAAAAATATCAAACGGTTTTTCATATAGAAAACGGAAAATTAAGCGTCAACAATTTTTACAAAAAGAAAATTTCAAATTCGGACAAAAACCCTGTTTACATAAAAATTATAGATTACCACATTCACATACTTACATAATAAATGAACAAGTACAGAAAATGCTTAATGACGAAATAATAGAACCATCAGTTAGCCCATATGCTCCACTCTTTTTGGTACCAAAGAAAAACATAATTATAAATAACCAGTTTGTATTTTTAAAATCAAACCATTTATTCAGGTACCCTAAGGCTTTATCGTTAAATAATAAAATATTCATGTGAATTTCCCTGGTCAGTTCCGGTGCAGACAAAAGGTTAATTTTTTTGCTTGTTTTATATCCAAATATCGAAATCGCCACTGCAAAAAAACGTCAACAAATGACTAATATAACCCGAATCTATTTTGAATAGTAGATAAATCAAATCATGCGAAATAAAGTATTTTGGTGTACTTTATTGTTTCTATAAAGTATAGAGTACAATTAATAAAAAAACGTACAATACTTTATTATAAAGTACGGGTGGCAAGCCTACTGAAGTCCCGTTTTCTAGCAGCTGCCGACTACAATGCTAAATAAACATTTTGGGGTTTACGATTAATCAGTCCTAAAGGTCGTGTTTTGTTTGACACTATTTCAAAAATGGGTTTGAATGTAGTTTAAAGTGGTCAGCCAACATATTGGCCAACAGTTCGTCAAAAATTTCCTGATGTTATCGACTTTGGAATTATGAAAGGTGTGCCCAGCATCTTTGCATTTGTCTTCATATCACTCGCCTACTATTATCACTATTTACTCACACACAACTGCAACACCAACATGTTATTTACCGCTGACATCTGCTCGTATTAACTGGCTGAAATACAAAAAATATTTGAGTGCCCATTGCACGGAAAATATGCCATTGAGAACACCTACTGACATAGAAAATTCTATTAGGTTGTCTGAAGACATGCTAAACAAGCTGCTCTTAATGCTTCTTCAATTCAACCAAACCAACAAGCGAGATTTAACAATATTTTTTGTGCACATATAGAAAGGCTATTGACTGAAAAACGGAGAGCTCGACGAGAATGGCAACGTTACAGATATCCTAAGCTAAAATTAAGGCTAAAGGAGTGTACCAAGCAGCTTAGAAAAGTTTTGCAAACACAAAAAACAGCTTCGCTGCAAAAATTTCTGCAAGAACTCGATGCAACTACATCTACAGATTATTCGCTGTAGCGTTGAGCCAGACTTTAAAGGCCAGTGATATGCAAACCTCTATTACGAGCCTTTAATGGTGACTGGGCAAGAACTGATGCTGAAAAAGGTGCACTTTTTGTTAAACAATTAGAAAAAGTATTCACTCCGAATATTTCTGCTGATATTGTTGAACTGCCACCAGTCGTTTCTTTACCAGAAATACCGCTGAGATTTAACATGGCGGAGATTGACAATACTATTACTAGTCTTAACACCAGAAAAGCCCCAGGTGTCGACAAAATAAGCAACAAAATGCTTCAAGAATTGCTTTTCTTTGCAAAAGGAATAATACTATTTATTTATAATGGTATTCTACGGCTGCAATACTATCCAAAAGAATGGAAGGTTGCGATGATTATTATGATACCAAAGCCCGGCAAGGATCGTACGAAGGTTGAATCCTATCGGCCTATTAGTTTATTGCCCAACAATTCAAAACTATTTGAAAAGCAAGCTGATGCCTATAGTGACTAGAAGTGGATTCATTCTAGATCATCAATTTGGTATCTGTAGACAACATAGCACTATTGAACAAACTCACAGACTTGTGAACGTTAGACACCTTTGAATAAAAGAAATATTGCTCTGCGCTCATTATAGATGTTTCTCAAGCTTTCGGATAAAGTATGGCACGAAGGTCTTATACACAAAATAACGTAAAATCTACCCGCAAACATCGTCAGGCTTTTAAATAGCTATCTAAAAGAACGAAAATTTGTAGTAATTTGTGCAGTCGATTGAAGCCGGAGTTCCCCAAGGCAGCATCTTCGGTCCCTTACTTTATTTAATATATGCCTCTGACATATCCTTAAGCAATAACATTCATACATCAAATCAAATCAATTTCAAATCCATGAAAATCCAGTAGGAGCTTCCATCAACTTACAAGGGTACATATCCAAATTGGAAAAATGGCTCAAACAATGGCGTATAAAAGTAAACGAGCAGAAATGTGTACACGTCACTTTTACGTTGCCTACCTATACAAATCAACACCGACACTATTCCGCAACACACTGTAGTCAAATATCTAGGCGTTCACCTTGATCGCCGTTTAACATGGAAATCGCATATAGACGCAAACTTGATGCAAATGAAATTAAAAGCAGCCCAAATGAATTGGCTTATGGGAAGAAATTCTATACTAAGCCTAGACTGTAAACTTCTACTATACAACGCGATCCTGAAACCAATATGGTTCTATGGAATCCAGCTATGGGGCAGTGCCTCAGCATCGAATGTAGAAAAAATTCAAAGGCGACAAAATAAAATTCTACGTTCAATAACAACAGCCCCCTGGTATGCCAGAAACCGTCAAATTCATAAAAATGTAGACGTTCCGTTGGGGAAGACAGTATTTTCGAAACACGCGAAAAAATACATTAAAAAACTTGAGTTGCTCCCGAACTCACTTGCAATATTCTAGAGTATAGAGGGCACACCCGGCTTAGGAGGAGGGACGCTCTTTCTATTAGCCGTACACGAGAGATGTAAAACAAAAAAAATCAACCGTTGTAACTAAAAATTTTGTTTAGAATTTGCTAAACTTATATTTAATATTTTTAGATTTAAGATTTGGAAAACTTAATGATGTTTTAATATACAATTGAAGATTCAATAAATAATAAAATATATCAAAAAAAATATAATAAATCTGCATAGCTACTGACTCTATTGACTCGAACCCATTCAGAGATTGTTACAAGGTTCAGATTAAGTGTACGAGTGAGTTATGCCCCAAATTTACAAATAAATAATTGTTATAGAAATAAGAAACAATATTTTATTTATAAAAATACTAGCTTTTTCCCGCGGCCTCGCTCGCATTGAAGCTATACTATAGTAAATTGGATTGGATATTGAAGTGACTGTCGGTAATACAGTGCTCAGGGTTTGAGCTTCATTATACATTGAGCTATTTTACAATGGATTAATTATGCTGGCATAACTTGACTGTTTATTGCCGATAGGTGTGAAGAGAGCGGTTTTTTGTTGGCACAATTTTTCAACCATCCTCAAACCCGCATTACCAGCACAAAACTAATACATACACACTTACGAACACACAGGTTCTGTGTTTTCTTTTTTACAGACCGTATTTAGTCGTTGGTTAGGTATCGACGATTGAACATGAATTTCAAACAAGGAGGGGTTGGTCACGACTACAAACTTTATGCATTTATATTTTAAGAAAACAGTATATTTTTAATTTTTTGTATAGGTATTTTATATTTTTTTATTTTATTTATAAGCAGAAAATATTTTTTGTAAATAAGGCGGTTTATGTTTATTAATTGTTAATTGACTAAATTTGTCAATAAATCTTTAAAAAAACATAAAATCTCTTAAAGATTAATTATAAAAATTCTCAGAATTTACTTAAAAAACTACAAAAGTTCTAAGAGAATCAATAAGTTGCATACACAATTAAATTAAAAACTTATAAAAATGTTGGCTAAAGTTTTTTTTATTAGTAGGTATAGAAGTTGTGAAGCTATTTAAACATTTTTTTATATTGAAGTTTAAAATTTTCCCCCATTGCAAAAATATTCAGTAAATTCGCTTCTTATACTTGAAGTTCCTCCTAAAATAATTGCCAATTCATCATCACTTATTTTATCTCGCCATATTTCTGCCAACTATGTTCGGTAATTTACACAACGAAAGACAAACTTCAAATGAATAAAAAAACACTAACACACAAAAAGCTGAGTACATGTATACATTTTATGCCAGATGAATTAAGCTAGATTTACACGACTGAAATTTTCTTCAAAATTGCTCTTCAAAATGCTTTAAACTCGTGTAAACAGCAAAATTTATTGAACAAAACTTTTGAATATTTTATTGATGCCGTGTAAATAAGCATCAAAATCGCATTAGGCAATATTGATAACTATAAATAATTTGACAGCATGTTCATTCTTTTGACTAAAAATTTATTTTTATTTGAATATTTTATATGTGAACAGAATGTGATTTCTTTTTAATATTTTAATTTTATTTTTTATATACATACATACGAGTACATACATAGAAACAGAATGTGATTATTTTAAGTTGCCAAATAAATGAATTGAACTTTTTATTTCGATTTATTGGGTTTTTAATTAATTTTTAATAAATATGCCTGTATTGCCATGGAACTTCTCCTTCATTTAATAAATATTCCGTGAATTCTTGTCGAATGAGCTTGGACGTTTCGCTTTGACGACCTTGATTGCACAATGGTTCTATCGAAGACAAAATATTCTCTGTCCGCACTTCATCACGCCATCGTCCATCCGTTTAGATCCATCCGCATTCACTTGGTCGTAGTCTCTTGTTTGAGCATAGGTACCACACTTGCGTATGTTCAAAAAATTGTGTAATGCACATACTGCGAGAACAACTTTGACAACATTTGGTGGGGAAAGTTCCATTGTTTTTCTGACAACGCGAAATCGGGCTGATATTAATCCAAACACATTTTCCAAAACACGCCTAAATCTGGACAACCTATAAAGGAAAACTCTTTCCTTCGTGTTTTGATTCCGAAAATTATATGGTTTCATAATATTGGAATTTAAGGGAAACGCATCATCTGCAACAATCACAAATGGAATAGGTTTTTGTCTACAGGGCAGTGGTTTCGGTTGCGGCAAATTCAACGTGTTATTATATAATGCATTCGATAGCGAACATCTACTGAATACTCCGCCATCGGACTCTCTACCCTTTGCACCAACGTCGATGTAAACAAAATTGTAGTTCGCGACCACAAGCGCCATCAAAACAATGCTGTTTTTCTTTTTATAATTGAAATATGCGCTTCCACCAGTGTTGTCGGGGATTTTTTTTCTCAAAATGAGGATGAAAAATTTGGTTTGGGGATTGGGGAATTCATTGAGGATAATTTATATGCTTTGGGGAATTTATGAGATTTTTTGGGGATTTTTATTTTGTTTATATAATTTGGTTTATTTTTTGGACTATTATTTTAATATCAACATATTCTAATTGTTGTTTTTTGAGTACATAAGTGTTTTTAGTGTGGTAACTAAAACTTTGTTATTAAAAGTAAAGAGGACTTGTTTTCATACCTAAAAACTTTATTGAAACAATTGCTAAAACATTTGCCATCAAATCTCAACATTTTAAAACATATAAGCAATTTTCTCCAAACATGTATTGCAATCCATTAGGACAACCCAAATTTAGTTCAATCATAAAAATACTACAACCAGCGTCAAATGAAAATGTTCCAAGAGATATATATGAATCACAGTGGAAAAAAATGCCATTTATAAGGTGGAATGGTTTATTTGATATACAAAAAACAAACAACTTAAATATGTTTTGGAGAGAAGTTTATTCATATCAAAATGCCGCTAGATCACGGCCGTTAAAGACCTGGCAGAGTTTTTATTAAATTTACTTTGCGTATCAACGAGCAACGCTTGCGTTGAAGGAGTTTTTCGGCAATTAACACGGTAAAAACAAAAATTAGAAACAAAATGCAGTACGAGTTGCTCGAATCTCTGTGGAGAATTAATATACATTTTAAAAATAATGGAATTTGTTGTGAAAGTTTTGATCCATCTCCAGAAATTCTTAAAGCATGTTCCAAAATTTTCTTTGTGACAGCGGTAAAGAAATTTAGACTCCGAACTTTTTGATTTTATCAGTCAACTTAACTAATTTGTTAGAACACATATACAAATATATACTTAGAAATGAACTATAGTGCAAATAAAGTATTCATAAGTTAATACTTAAGTGAATTGAAATTGAAGTAGTATTATTTTTAGTGGGGATTTTCGGGGATAGTAAAAATTGCTTTTTGGGGAATTTCGGGGATGAAAATTTTCAAAAGAAATCTGGGAACCGTGGCTTCCACAGTGTGCTAGTGCTATAATATCGATGTGTTTTCCATCTAATGCCCCGTTTGAATTGGGAAAATTTCACGTTTTATTTATACTTTGGAAAATACTCTCCCATTCCTCCACTGTTGTTGGCATCTGTACCAATATATATTATTTTTGATATGTTTTTTTATTTAATAAATTAGGTTTAACGTTTAACAATTCATCTTTTAATACTTTATATAATGCAGCGCAGACTTAAGGCACAATATTGCATATCGATGATCTTGATCTTTTAAACAAGAATAACAGACTTGCGTAACTGCCCCCACTCGCTAAAAATCTCAAAGTAATTACCAGGCGTTCTCCGGGGCACTTATGTAGATTCCCGCATATTAGCTGATCAAAGTCAATTGCTGAATTCACAACAATTTGTATCGTCTATCGTGTATGAAATACGCTTTTGTTTATGTGTTTGTGAACACCTAGTGTATATTGTATCGGCTTCAATCTTGTATTGATATACAAAAGAAGAACAAGCACCATACAAATACTCTCTGAGAGTATATACATATACTCTCTGAGTATTGTATGAAATATTTTCAATATAACAAGTTTACCAATAGTGTAAATTAACTTCAACAAATTTTGATCAAATTTTTATCAAAAGATTTTGAAATATATTGAAAGATTATTTTGATCAAATTTTTGAAACGTGTAAATAGAACATCAAAATTAATTTTCAAAATTTTGATAAGACTTCAAAATACCTTCAATCGTGTAAATCTAGCTTTAGTCTAGTGTAATTTTGAAAGAACAAAAATTGTGCGGCTTAAAATTGTTCTAGTGTAAAAAGCTCATTAAAAAACTATTTTTTTATCTTTCGTAACAAATAATTTTTTTTTTTAATAAAAAGTATCCTATATTTGTTCTAATAGATCCAAGAATATGTGTACAAAGTTTCATGATGATCGGTTTAGTAGTTTTTGCGTGAAAGCGCAACAAACAAACTTACATTCACATTTATAATATTAGTTGATTAGGCTGTAGAGAAACTGAATACTTTCGGCACGATATTTTATTATTAAACACGTTTTTTATATCATATGGTGCTGATAGTGTGAAGGACCGAATCCATCTGTGACTAGGATTTTAATCCAAATTCGAAGCCAATTTCGCTACTTGATTTAGTTAGTGAAAACGGTTTTGGAAATATCTCACAGAAAAAAATGTTGATGTAATGCAAAAATTTATTAGTAAGCGAAGCCGGAGGTTGTTACTCTTTAAAGCTATGCGAGAAGAAAAAAATGTACGATAATGAAATATGTATACAGTACAGTAGTTCCCGCTTAAGTGCGCAGGGCAAAATGCATTATTTTTAACGCATTTAAACGGGGAATCATTTAAGCGGGTCTTCGGATAAATGCGCAATTTGAGACTCTTATAAAAACTCGGTTACATGCATATTTACGCATTTAAAAACAAAAATAATAATAAAATGCAGTTTAAATTAAATCGATTCGAAACCAAATTTTATTTATTTATTCAAAGTAAAAGAACAAAAATTCGTTAAAAAAAAAAAAAAAAAAAAAAATTTTTCTCTTTCATTCATGTATTTAGAGTCTGTTGAAAAAAATTTACGTTAAATAGAAATTGAATTTAAAACTTCTGAAAACGTGGGCATTATTTTATGTTCTTCTTCATTTGAAGACTCAGCTGTTTCTAAATTTAAACTTTCTTGGACAATTTCTGCGTCACTAAGCTGGCCATAGCAATGTAGATTTTCATCGCAATGGATAAATTCATTTCCAAGACCGTTTATTAACAATTCCTCCAATTGGCAATCATCCTAGCTGTTAATCGTATCGGAGTTCAAAGCTTCTATTGGCAAATTTTGTATGACAAAGTAGCCCTGTTTAATATATTAGTACATACTGTATTGTAAAGAATTTTAAAACGATTCAAAATAAGTTGATTTACTTTTTTGAAGCAATTTGTTATAGATGAAGGCTTCACCAACCATCAAGAGTGTCTAATCATGTTCATTGCAGTTAAAATATTTATAGATTTAGTAAAACCAATTTTGTTCCGCTTTCAACGTGAGCAATTTGTTTTCGAATGATATTGTGCCTATAGTATGACTTAAAAGAATGGATTATTCCTTGGTCTAATGGTTGAATTAGTGATGTTGTGCGGCTTCCCCTTGTATATTTCTTAACTGATTATCTTCACGTTTTTGCCACCTATACAGCCAACCGCCACTTGGGTTAAAGTTCTTGTCAAGGTGCATTGCGAACTGTTTAGATTTCTCCAAAATCATTTGAGACGAAATACTTGCACCAGAGTCTCTCATTTCATTGAACCAAACTAAAAGCGCACTCTCCACTTCAGAATATGCACCACTTCTGTTTCTTTTGGAGCTTAATGTGCTTTTTTTGCAGTGTCAATAATTTTATTTTGAATTATTCTGTTAACAGATGCCAAGGAACATCCGTAAATTTTGCACAATTCACTTCTGGTTTTTTCTCTTGACTCTGTTATTAATTGTCATATTTCTTTTAATGTAAAAGTTTTCTTCTTTATTTTACTCATTTTAAACTTTGTTCCGCATAATATTTCTTACGAAACATAAACTAATAACTTTGTTGTTTGATGAACACAGTTGACTGCATTTCCAAAGAAGTCTTGCCAGATAGTTGAAAATTTTTAGTATTTTTGTCTGGCGCTTTTAAGTGTTAAATTTTTCTCAGCTTATTAGTTTTTCAAACTGAGATATTAGTCATTTAAACAAGGAACTCATATAAACGGGCATCATTTAACCGATTTTTTTTTTGGACATATTTATAATAAAAACTTTTGGTACCTCCAAATTTTTGCTCATTAAAGCGGGGAAATTATTAAAGCGTAGACCATTTAAGCGGGAACTATGTCTTAAAATATATGAAATAATTTCAAAAATCTTCCCTCAATGAATTAACACCCAAAACTAGTTCCTGCTGCTCTTGCAAAGAAATTACTTCGAAAATAAAATGAAATAAATCCCAATTTTTTAGAAGTTATTTCATAATGCAATAATTCCCAAAATGTATGGAAATTTTTTGTAACTAATTTTTTTTATGTTATTTCGTTGGGCATTATTTAATACAGCCTACAAACATATCGCGAAAGTTGATACTTATTAAAATATGTATGTATATGGTTGTTTACTAGAGCTGCAAGACTATCGATAGTGGCTTCATTCGAAAGTTTCGATAGTATATTTTGATGCCATCGATACTATCGATATTTTTGGATTCTTATACTATGTTCACACGACGAACTGAAACACTAGGTTCGCTGCGTGAACCTCGATGGCGAACCCATGTGTTCTCACGACATATTCTAGGTTGGTTCGTACTTCAACATTCTTTTACTGTTGAAAATACGATTGACTATTTATTGCTTTTTCATTTTATTTAATTATTTACATAAATATAAATATATGCATTATATTTGTTCAATGTTTTTATTAAATTTTAGCACTTATCAATTGTTTTTCTGTGTTAAAATAATTTTGGACAACTAGTTCAGATAAACTAGCGATAATTTGTTATCAAAATTAGAGATGATAGTAAATTATACAGGTTCAAAATGAAACACGTAGGTTCGCTCTCAAAATTTTGTATGGCGAAACATGTAGGTTCAATCAAGGTTGGCCCGCGAACCAAGAATGAGAGCACGAACCTCTATAATTTCTGTCCGTGTGAACATAGTATTAGCGTTTACTCATGAAAGTACCCAACTAGCAATTGGAAGATTTTTGATGATAAAATCAGCAAAATGAGTCTTCTAAGATTCTGCTAGATGACCAAAAACTTATTATTCAGTCCGACGCTTAATAAAAGATTACAAAGGGATTCGTACAATTGCTTAAAAAGCGACAAATTTAAAGAACAAAAACAAAATATACAAACTGTGCGGAATCTAATCGCGTAGATGTTCATAAGGTGACTGTTTTTTTATGTTATTTTTATAACGGGATATTTGTTTCGTTAAAGACAGTAAATTTTTCGATTTCAAATTATTTTTTTAGTTTAGCTCGTGCTGCACTTGGTGGTACATTAAAATATAAATTTAAAAAAAATAATGATCCTATTGTTACTGAAAATGAAAGCAATCTTAAGATAAAAAGTGAAAGTGAAAAATCCTTTGAAATTGACAGTGAAAAACCCCCAGATTTATGCGAAGAATTGGCTATATGGGCCATACAATTTAATATAAGTTTTATTGCAGTTAATGCGCTAGGGATTTTTTTAAAATGCAATATCAAAATGCCGAAAGAAAATGGATAATTGCATGAAAGTTACAATGCACTAAAGTTTTTCACTAACACACTTGATTTTTTTTCTATTTTGCACTCAGCTTTCAACGAACTTTTCACAGTAATTATTTGACACTTTCTGAAAGTAAAATGACAGAGCGGTAAACAGAGTTGCAAAACAATAGAAATTGAGAAAAACCAAGTTTGCATAGTGCTTTTGGCATCGACGACATTTTTAAAACGAACTTATACATATGTACAAATAATGAATTTTAACGACAGTCGAGTAGTCGTCAAATTTAACTGCCGTTAAATTTATTCATTTGTCAAAGCCGTTTGTACATAAAAATTGCATTTTTATGCAATTTGCTTCTAGTAGTTAAAAACCGTTATCTTATGTTGGAAAAAATCAAAACTAATTAATATATTTTCAAATTTATATTATTAATAGCTGCATACGGTGCGATTCGTTACCAAAATTGGTTGTAAAATAAAAGCGGCACTAATACAAAGAAAAAAGAAAAAAATATTTTATTTCACGTACACGACAAAAAAAATTGATTTGCAGTTTTTGTAAACGTTATCTGAAATCCATTTTATAAAGAATACAAAGCGTTTTCAATTATGCGAGAGTAGATTGTGAGTGATCATACAATACTGTGTAGTGTGTTTGACTAACCACTACTGCATGCCGTCTGCATGTAGCAAGTGAAACATAACACTTTTGTTATTGTTTAAATATTTGTCCATGCTATAACCGCATGATCAGAATGTACAGAATGTATTATGCTGATCTTGCATATTCCCACACATACTTTGTGTATGTGTTAGTTTTAAGATATAGAATGTTTAAGCTAGACTAAGAATAGTTGATAAGAGTATAATTAATCCACACAAAAACATAAATGTGAAAATAAGGCCAAGTTCGTATCCAAAAAGTTTCGGCCGTAAAAAGTACTGAGATCAAAATAAGGACCAAGTTCTTGATAGGTACAATTCCATCTCATTTCTAGGCAACCATAAGCTTGGCAAAATTTTTCAAAGAATTCTTTCCATATTAGAAAGGCAAAAAATTTTGCCAAGCTTACAGGTTGCCTAGAAATGAGATGGAATTGTACCTATCAAGAACTTGGTCCTTATTTTGATCTCAGTACTTTTTACGGCCGAAACTTTTTGGATACGAACTTGGCCTTATTTTCACATTTATGTTTTTGTGTGGATCTCACTTCTTTTTTCTAAGTTGTTTTCGTATAAATATTTCAAATTTCAGCTTTCTAGCTATACTGGAAAGGCCCCATAGAAATAAAGGCACCCAAGTCCCCCCAGGTAAAAAGTGCCCGTTTAAAACTTATTTTTGTTAATTTCTCTGCAGGACATACCTGTGTACGAAATTTAAGCTTTCTAGGTCAACTAGAAGTGCCCAATACAAAAAGGGGCATGATTGTCCCCCCAGATGAAAAGTGCCCGTTAAAAAATCATTTTCGGTAATTTCTCATCACTACCTGCCTGTGTACCAAATTTCAGCTTTCTATCTCTACTAGAAGTTCCCCATACAAAGAAGGGGAATGATTGTCCCCCCAGATGAAAAGTGCCCGTTTTCAGATTTTTCTGCTTATTTTCTCACCAAGACCTACCTGTGTACCAAATTTCAGCTTTCTAGCTAAACTGGAAGTGCCCAATAATATTGATGAGTCAGTGAGTATGTACTAAAATATGGACTTTTCACACCTTAATATCTCGGGAAGCTTCTACGGTAGAACTTTCAAATTTAACCTGTGAGGTCACCTCTGTGGGGAGAACTTAAGTTTCAAGTTTCATTATATTATGATCAAGAGGAGCAAAGTTATGAGGGGGGTAAAAACAGCTCGAACTGTTTCGTGTAAATATACACACTGTGTGGCCGAACTTGGCCTGGCGCACTACCGTGCGCCTAGATATAATAAAGTACAGTAAAGCGAACAGTCGCACAAGCGGCTGTTCAACCAGAATGAAATATAAAATAATAAAGTGTTTTATTTGAATAAAATTAATTTAATCTTATAACGAACAAAAATAGGTTAATAATATAACATACCAACAAATAAAAATAAATCGATAATAAAATACGGCATTTAAATTTTGCCAAATAAAATAAAAACTTTATTACTAAATTGGTGAAATCTATATATATAAAAGAAAGTCGTGTTAGTTACTTCACTTATAACTCAAGAACGGCTGAACCGATTTAGCTGAAAATTAACAGGGAGGTAGTTTAGAGCCAGGAGAAGGACATAGGATACTTATGGGCGGCATTGGACAAAGGGGCGTGGTACCTCTCATACAAACCACAAATTAAAAATCTATTATTTCTGCTCCTGATAACGGTATTTAAACAAAATTTAGTATGTCGGTTTGGTGTAATTTTCTTAAGTGCTGCTGCAAATATGGGCGGGATTGGACAAAGGGGCGTGGTACCTCTCATACAAACCACAAATTAAAAATCTATTATTTCTGCTCCTGATAACGGTATTTAAACAAAATTTGGTATGTCGGTTTGGTGTAAATTTTTTAAGTGCTGCTGCAAATATGGGCGGGATTGGACAAAGGGGCGTGGTACCTCTCATACAAACCACAAATTAAAAATCTATTATTTCTGCTCCTGATAACGGTATTTAAACAAAATTTGGTATGTCGGTTTGGTGTAAATTTCTTAAGTGCTGCTGCAAATATGGGCGGGATTGGACAAAGAGGCGTGGTACCTCTCATACAAACCACAAATTAAAAATCTATTATTTCTGCTCCTGATAACGGTATTTGAACAAAATTTGGTACGCCGGTTTGGTGTGCATTTTTTAAGTGCTGCTGCAAATATGGGTGGGATTGGACAAAGGGACGTGGTACCTCTCATACAAACCACAAATTAAAAATCTATTATTTCTGCTCCTGATAACGGTATTTAAACAAAATTTGGTATGTCGGTTTGATAAAAATTTCTTAAGTGCTGCTGCAAATATGGGCGGGATTGGACAAAGGGGCGTGGTACCTCTCATACAAACCACAAATTAAAAATCTATTATTTCTGCTCCTGATAACGGTATTTGAACAAAATTTGGTATGTCGGTTTGGTGTAAATTTCTTAAGTGCTGCTGCAAATATGGGCGGGATTGGACAAAGGGGCGTGGTACCTCTCATACAAACCACAAATTAAAAATCTATTATTCCTGCTCCTGATAACGGTATTTAAACAAAATTTGGTATGTCGGTTTGGTGTAAATTTCTTAAGTGCTGCTGCAAATATGGGCGGGATTGGACAAAGGGGCGTGGTACCTCTCATACAAACCACAAATTAAAAATCTATTATTTCTGCTCCTGGTACCGGTATTTGAACAAAATTTGGTACGTCGGTTTGGTGTGCATTTTTTAAGTGCTGCTGCAAATATGAACGGGATTGCACAAAGGGGTGTGGTACCTCTCATACAAACCACAAATTAAAAATCTATTATTTCTACTCCTGATAACGGTCTTTGAACAAAATTTGGTACGTCGGGTTAGTGCGCATTTTTTTAGTGCTGCTGCAAATATGGGCAGGATTGGACAAAGGGGCGTGGTACCTCTCATACAAACCACAAATTAAAAATCTATTATTTCTGCTCCTGATAACGGTATTTGAACAAAATTTGGTACGTCGGTTTGATGTGCATTTTTTAAGTGCTGCTGCAAATATGGGTGGGATTGGACAAAGGGGCGTGGTACCTCTCATACAAACCACAAATTAAAAATCTATTATTTCTGCTCCTGATAACGGTATTTGAACAAAATTTGGTATGTCGGTTTGGTGTAAATTTCTTAAGTGCTGCTGCAAATATGGGCGGGATTGGACAAAGGGGCGTGGTACCTCTCATACAAACCACAAATTAAAAATCTATTATTTCTGCTCCTGATAACGGTATTTGAACAAAATTTGGTATGTCGGTTTGGTGTAAATTTCTTAAGTGCTGCTGCAAATATGGGCGGGATTGGACAAAGGGGCGTGGTACCTCTCATACAAACCACAAATTAAAAATCTATTATTTCTGATCCTGATAACGGTATTTAAACAAAATTTGGTATGTCGGTTTGGTGTAAATTTCTTAAGTGCTGCTGCAAATATGGGCGGTATTGGACAAAGGGGCGTGGTACCTCTCATACAAACCACAAATTAAAAATCTATTATTTCTGCTCCTGATAACGGTATTTGAACAAAATTTGGTACGTTGGTTTGGTGTGCATTTTTTAAGTGCTGCTGCAAATATGGGTGGGATTGGACAAAGGGGCGTGGTACCTCTCATACAAACCACAAATTAAAAATCTATTATTTCTGCTCCTGATAACGGTATTTAAACAAAATTTGGTATGTCGGTTTGGTATAAATTTCTTAAGTGCTGCTGCAAATATGGGCGGGATTGGACAAAGGGGCGTGGTACCTCTCATACAAACCACAAATTAAAAATCTATTATTTCTGCTCCTGATAACGGTATTTGAACAAAATTTGGTACGTCGGTTTGGTGTGCATTTTTTAAGTGCTGCTGCAAATATGGGTGGGATTGGACAAAGAGGCGTGGTACCTCTCATACAAACCACAAATTAAAAATCTATTATTTCTGCTCCTGATAACGGTATTTGAACAAAATTTGGTAAGTCGGTTTGGTATGCATTTTTTTAGTGCTGCTGCAAATATGGGAGGGATTTGACAAAGGGGCGTGGTACCTCTCATACAAACCACAAATTAAAAATCTATTATTTCTGCTCCTGATAACGGTATTTGAACAAAATTTGGTACGTCGCTTTGGTGTGCATTTTTTAAGTGCTGCTGCAAATATGAACGGGATTGGACAAAGGGGTGTGGTACCTCTCATACAAACCACAAATTAAAAATCTATTATTTCTGCTCCTGATAACGGTATTTGAACAAAATTTGGTAAGTCGGTTTGGTATGCATTTTTTTAGTGCTGCTGCAAATATGGGAGGGATTTGACAAAGGGGCGTGGTACCTCTCATACAAACCACAAATTAAAAATCTATTATTTCTGCTCCTGATAACGGTATTTGAACAAAATTTGGTACATCGGTTTGGTGTGCATTTTTTAAGTGCTGCTGCAAATATGAACGGGATTGGACAAAGGGGTGTGGTACCTCTCATACAAACCACAAGTTAAAAATCTATTATTCTTGCTCCTGATAACGGTATTTGAACAAAATTTGGTACGTCGGTTTGGTGTGCATTTTTTAGTGCTGCTGCAAATATGGGCGGGATTGGACAAAGAGGCGTGGCACCACCCATATAACCCAAAAATTTAAATCGCCATATTTTGGGCATTTTTTGACCTACGTCGATGATATTTGGTACATATGGTATTGCCATAATTTGGAATACGTACCGGGAGAAAAGTGGATGGGACCACGCTCCTTTTTATTAAAATTAAAAATCGTAATATAGTCTTAACTACTGGACCGATCGTCACAATAGGATATATAAATACTTTTAATTTTATTTTATAACGAGGTGGGTAGCGAAGTACACCGGGATCAGCTAGTTAAAAATAAAATACAAATAAAGAACATTTTTTATAACATAAAATAATAAATTTTCCATTATAAATGTGTTTACTTTTCTATACCATTACAAGGCATAAAAATAGCCCTTAAAAAATTTTTTCAAACACACACAATAATAATTTTCCATTATGAATGTGTTTACTTTTCTACACCTATACAATTATGGCACCACGAAATAAGCCCCAATGAAATAAGCCCCAAATCGAAAAATGAAATAAGCCCCAAAAAATTTTATGAAATAAACCCCAAAAAAAATGAAATAAGCCCCAAACAAAATTTACGAAATAAGCCCCAAATAAAATGGAATAAGCCCCAAAAAATTTTATGAAATAAGCCCCAAATTTTTAAAAAAATGAAATAAACCCCAAAAAAAATGAAATAAGCCCCAAATTTGTTAACTTTATGATGTAAGCTTAAGAAGAAATCATAAAATGCAAGAATTTTATCCTCTAAATTATATCGAACACCGGCTTCGCGTTCCAAGCATTCTCTGCATAACCGGCCTACGGCCGGGCGCAAGGACTTTATCCTCTATGGTATATCGAACACAGGCTTCGCGTTCAAAGTATTTTCTGCATAACCGGCCTACGGCCGGGCGCAAGGAATTTATCCTCTATGGTATATCGAACACCGGCTTCGCGTTCCAAGCATTCTCTGCATAACCGGCCTACGGCCGGGCGCAAGGCATTTATCCTCTATGGTATATCGAACACAGGCTTCGCGTTCAAAGTATTTTCTGCATAGCCGGCCTACGGCCGGGCGCAAGGAATTTATCCTCTATGGTATATCGAACACCGGCTTCGCGTTCAAAGTATTTTCTGCATAACCGGCCTACGGCCGGGCGCAAGGAATTAATCCTCTATGGTATATCGAACACTGGCTTCGCGTTCAAAGTATTCTCTGCATAACCGGCCTACGGCAGGGCGTAAGGATTTTAGATCTATTTTACGGATATGAAATAAGCCCCAAATAAAATGAAATAAGCCCCAAAAAATTTTATGATATAAGCCCCAAATTTTTAAAAAATGAAATAAGCCCCAAACAAAAAATTTGAAAATTTTTTAGATGTTTTACCCTTTATGTTTAAAAAATTCCAAAGCTCATCTATTTATACAAAAACTCACAAATATATTTTTGTGAATTACAAAGCATAAAATAGCCCTTAAAAAATTTTTTAAACACACACAACAATAATTTTCCATTATGAATGTGTTTACTTTTCTACACCTATACAATTAGACAGCCGCTGGTTGCCATTAAAAGTATTTTATAAGGCAAAAATGAAAAGCAAATCTCCCCGTTACAAAATTTTACATTTATTTGAGCATGTACTCAAGTATTTATGTTTTAAATTTTATTTATTTGTTGCGGGTTAGCAATATCTAGATATATATTTCGTTGGTAGCTATACCAATTCATCAGTAGATGTTTTACCCTTTATGTTTAAAAAATTTCAAAACTCATTTATTTATACAAAAACTCACAAATATATTTTTGTGAATTACAAAGCATAAAATAGCCCTTAAAAAATTTTTTCAAACACACACAACAATAATTTTCCATTATGAATGTGTTTACTTTTCTACACCTATACAATTATACAACCGCTGGATGCCATTAAAAGTATTTTATAAGGCAAAAATGAAAAGCAAATCTCCCCGTTACAAAATTTTACATTTATTTGAGCATGTACTCAAGTATTTATGTTTTAAATTTTATATATTTGTTGCGGGTTAGCAATATCTAGATATATATTTCGTTGGTGGCTATACCAATTCATCAGTAGATGTTTTACCCTTTATGTTTAAAAAATTCCAAAGCTCATCTATTTATACAAAAACTCACAAATATATTTTTGTGAATTACAAAGCATAAAATAGCCCTTAAAAAATTTTTTCAAACACACACAACAATAATTTTCCATTATGAATGTGTTTACTTTTCTACAGCTATACAATTAGACAACCGCTGGTTGCCATTAAAAGTATTTTATAAGGCAAAAATGAAAAGCAAATCTCCTTGTTACAAAATTTTACATTTATTTGAGCATGTACTCAAGTATTTATGTTTTAAATTTTATTTATTTGTTGCGGGTTAGCAATATCTAGATATATATTTCGTTGGTAGCTATACCAATTCATCAGTAGATGTTTTACCCTTTATGTTTAAAAAATTTCAAAGCTCATCTATTTATACAAAAACTCACAAATATATTTTTGTGAATTGCAAAGCATAAAAATAGCCCTTAAAAAATTTTTTCAAACACACACAACAATAATTTGCCATTATGAATGTGTTTACTTTTCTACACCTATACAATTAGACAACCGCTGGTTGCCATTAAAAGTATTTTATAAGGCAAACAGGAAAAGCAAATCTCCCCGTTACAAAATTATAAAAATATATATATCTAGATATTGCTAACCCGCAACAAATAAATAAAATATAAAACATAAATACTTGAGTACATGCTCAAATAAATGTAAAAATTTTGTAACGGGGAGATTTGCTTTTCATTTTTGCCTTATAAAATACTTTTAATGGCAACCAGCGGTTGTCTAATTGTATAGGTGTAGAAAAGTAAACACATTCATAATGGAAAATTATTTTTGTGTGTGTTTGAAAAAATTTTTTATGGGCTATTTTTATGCTTTGTAATTCACAAAAATATATTTCTGAGTTTTTGTATAAATAGATGAGCTTTGGAATTTTTTAAACATAAAGGGTAAAACATCTACTGATGAATTGGTATAGCTACCAACGAAATATACATATATGTATCTAGATATTGCTAACCCGCAACAAATAAATAAAATTTAAAACATAAAATAATAAATTAAAATGTTTTTAATTACATACATTTAATAAATAGAACAACCATCAATATTGTTTCATTAACATTACATGGTGAATTTCATACCAGTAAAATGAATAAAAACCAATAGTAAAAATATAAGTCAGAACTAAATACGTTTTGACCCCTTTTTCCGATGCTATCAAGATGAATGATGATGACTTTGCAACTGCCCTCTGAATCTTTTTATTGATGTCCTTTTTGAAATAACCAACAGCAACAGCGGAGTCAATCAGCGAGACATAGTTTTCTACTTTTGATCAGGAGTCAATTACAACAACATGAAGGTGTAGTAAGTAGTAATGTTACGCATACTCGTATTCGTATTCGACTATTCGCCTGTTTTAAGATATTCGTATTCGCCAAATTCAAGCGAATATTTTTCGAATAATTTTCCCATACACTTTCCAAAAAAAAATCATACAAAAGTTTAAAAAAAGTACATAAAATGTAAAAAAATATATTAATTTTTATTAAAAAAAACCCATTGTATTTCACGCAAAGTAATAACCTTCTTAAAACACAAACAAAAATATATATATATTATAATTTAAGTTGTCTCAAATGTATTAATAAAATTAAAAATGCTTTCGCAGCAGTGAATTGAACAAAGTACATCATCTATCGGCAATAAATTGGAATATACTCGTATAACTTAAATGCATGATATTTAAAGAAACTCGGTGAGATGTTTTGATTCTGTTTATATGTAAATGTATAAGGGTGGGAAGCTACAGGAATCAATCTAAAACTTTTTATACATGAAATTCCACTGACACAGGTGGATGCGCCTTCTGCAAAAATATGTTCGCTAAACAGCACTGAATTATTAATTAAAAACCCAAACAGAGTAAGAAAAACGAAATCTGAAAGTATGTAAGTAAAATAATTAAAAATGTTCTGTAGAGGTTTTCAAATTCGGCATTTTAATGCAATAATAATGTTAAATCACTAAATTTTTTTTTTCATTTATAGCTACTAACGCAAAGGGTTCATTACAACTTATCGTTTTGATATTGGCTCGCCTATAAATGTGATTAATCAAAATATTTCTTAAAAAAAAATTCTTTCTCCTGTAAAATGACTTTTAATAAATTTTATTCATCATTTTAGTATGAATTACTAATGATGGATTATTTAATAGTCGTTTTGATTCAAGTATTTATTTAATAGATAAAAATATTAAAAGAAACCGAAATACTAAAATGTATTGGTGGTTAAACTAAATCAGTACATTTAATTTTGCCCTCTGACCTTAACTTTTATCTTTAACAATATGAAAGTAAGTTTTTTTCACACTTTTTGCTTACACTAAAATTGCTATGTATTTATAATTATTGCATATATGTATGTATATTATATTAGAAATAATGAGACAATTAATATATATTATACTTGAGAGCTCGTAAAATTGGGACTTTGTATATAGAGTAAGGTATATTTCACACTATTTGTTTATTTTTGGATAATACAATATGATTTTTTGTTAAATAAACATTAAAAAAAAATAGAATTTTTTTTAAGAAATATTTTGATTAATCACTGAGAAACTCACGAGTCCCTCCAGTTGATAATATCAAGAATAAATTAAACAAAATTGTCAATAATATATATATATATATATATATATCACTGAGATACTCACGAGTCCCTCCAGTTGATGAATACTACTATATAAGGGTAACCGTTTCGATCAGTAATTGGTTCTGATCGATATATGTCTGATGACCAGTCCTCGGTATACAGAGTATACAGAGTGCTGAAACTTAAGCATACATATGTACCAAAATTTTTTTTGTAACTTATACGAGCCATGACACAAGAAAAGACATATTAATATTCATGCAGTTGTGAAAACTTAAATAAGTAAAACTATTGTAAACTTGATTTTGCCAATGTAAACAACTGTATGAAAGACTAACGCGAACAGTTAAATTGATTTAAAATATTGTTTGATTTATTTTTTCTTGGATTGAATATTGATTTATGATTCTTCGAATTTTAAAATAGTATCATGAAGTAATTTCGTGAAAATGTAAAACTTACTTGATTAGAAGTCTTAATAACAGATTTTTTCTTTTGATTTGAATCAATTCAAATCCTCATAATCCTTTTTGATTGGAAGTCTTAATAACAGATTTTTCTTTTGATTTGAATCAATTCAATTCCTCATAATCCTTTTTCAGACGGTGGAATAATTCAAAGCTGAAGCACATAGGTGTAAAAGCAGAGAATTTTACATTTTGTATCAGAATTTCAGGAAAAATTTTGTTCATTCCTTTATTAATTGCGTAAACTTAATAGTTACTTTTAGATTGATCCATAATACATTGTCCCAATATCTTTCCTTCATAATGGGAGGCAAAGAATCAATGAAGTAATGGTCAAAGTTGAATATCCAGTAGTGTACCTAGCAATAATTATTGCAATACTTTTACTACAATTCCTAACAACTTTATACCAACTTCACAAAAGATCTTTAAAAAACAAATATGTGAAGAACTTCAGTACCATATCCGGAGTCGACAAAGTCTAATGAGACAGATAATGAAACAAATTGGGAATAAATCCTTATAAATGTTTTAGAGTTTTTATAACGCGATCGAATAGGTCATTGTATAAATATATACAATTATTGTCAAAAACTGTTATCCTTTAATGGGCGATCAGAGAATACAATTTTTTCTCCTCTTTATTCATTCGAATGAATCATTGTATAGGTATATACAGTTTTCATTGAAAAACAATTTTATTATCCTTGTTATTATCCTTGTTATGCGTTCAAGGAGAACGTCATACAATTCTTATAATCCTTAATTAATGACAACATATTGTTTTTTAAGTATTTATTACTTGACCTTTTTCGTTTGTTTTTGATATCTATTTTTAATAAAAACGGGGTTTTAAGGTCATATATTTAAAATAAAATTATATCTTTTATTTCTTTTTAAATTCCGACGTTTCGTTGGAAAATCCCAACATCATCAGGGAAAATATTTTTATTTTGATTTACATATGTCAAGTGATAATTTTAAATTTAAAAATTAACACATAACGTACAAAATATCAGCATATTTGCTTCTTAGGTTAAATATCACATTTTGTACGTTATGTGTTAATTTTGATTTTAATTTACTTGGGTAATTTTATATTAAATGCAACAAATTTTTAAATTTAAAATTATCACTTGACATATGTAAATCAAAATAAAAATATTTTCCCTGATGATGTTGGGATTTTCCAACGAAACGTCGGAAGTTAAAAAGAAATAAAAGATATAATTTTATTTTAAATATATGACCTTAAAGGCCCGTTTTTATTAAAAATAAATATCAAAGACAACATATTTGTTCAATTCACAAGCTCGTATTAACGTCATATGTGTTGTCTAATCGTATAATTATACAATATTGTATTTTTGTTGTTGGTAATTTTCATACAAAAGTGTCTTATAATTATACGATTGAATTTTATACATATGTTTTTCAATTGTTATATTGAGGCCGGGTCTGGGAATATTCTATTTGTTAAATTAATTTGTAAAAATATTTTATATATGTGATAAGTAACACCAGAAAATACATTCTTCTTAATGATAAATATATACATGATTCATTTCAACTTAATTTTCAAACTAATTTAATCAAAATTGCTTGTCGCTAAAAAAGTTATTATATTTAGCGTCAAATTATAATTCCCACACCTGGTTTCGCACCTTGATATAAAACTGACATTTAAATTTTTTGATATTAAACTGACATTTAAAATACGACAAAATAACGATACAACAAATTTGTCTGTTCACAAGCACATAAACAAATATCGTCTTTTTTTAAACCATAAGATAGACGACTGAGCTTGTGAATTAAACAATAGTTTTTGGTACTCGGTGATAAAATCTACACTTACTGTACTATCCTGAAGTACAGTAATTCAAATTCAGTTTTGAATTTTAATCATTGTAATCCTCATTTGATCAATTTTATTGTTTCTTGCATTTGTGAAGAAAAATGTTTTGGTTGATTCCTTCATTTACTTCGTTTATAGAATATTTATTAGTTGTGAAACGTTTATTTATTTGTTGAATTCACTTGAAGAATTTTATTCATTTACTTTTATTTATTTTGATCTCTTGTTTCTAGAAATGCATCCTTGTAATGGAATATATTTACCTACTATCAAACTGCCATATCCTTGGTAAAGCTGAATTTGTTTTACTCATTCTTTCATTGCTTTTAAGTAATCCTTAAAATTATCGCTGTTTGGCTTCCCTTCTACTCAATCTGACTATCGCAAATGATTTTGAGATTGATTGTAAATGGAATGGGAGAATATTTTAAGAAAGGTAAGAATACTTAAAGAAGAGTTCTTGAAATCTTACAAATGTCTTAATAAAGATAGAGAGACAAAGCCAGAAATGATAAACAAACACATATGGAATTTACCGAAGCAATTAGAAAACATTAGGATACTTCTTAATGTAAACTATTTTCGTCTAACAACAGGTCATAAGGCAGCAGCGGACGCTTTCTTTGCAGACGTTAGAGAAAAACGTCTGTCAGTGGCAACTAAAAAGGGAATAGATATCGTAATCCCCATTTCCTTACATGAACAGATTTTGATACCTGAATTGAAAAAGAATTCAATGATGCCTCAAACTATAGTAGAATTTTTAGGGACCGCATCCAGGCTACTTCCTGATTATGATGGCACCCCTGAAAACTTACAAAGTTTTATTGACGCGCTGAATTTAGTGGACTCAATAAAAGAGAGTCATGAATCAGTCGCCGTGAATCTAATAAAGACCAAGCTAAAACAGGCTGAAACAACTTTACAAGAGATGGTATTGAAACTTAGATCCTCAGTTAAAGGAGTATCTGTAGACGTTAATACTACTAAAATTATGAACATTAGACAATCTGGTAAGAATGCTAATACCTATGCTAAAGAGGTAGAAGACCTCACAAAGAAATTAGAAACAGCATATATTTCAGATGGTCTGTCTAAAGAAACCGCAAATAAAGAAAGAAAGTAAAGAATGCCTCAAATGATAGAGTAAAACTGATCATGGAATCAGGCACCTTTAGCAATATAAATGATATAATATCAAAGTTTATCACTAGTTGTACGGGTGTATACGGTCAACCAAATTCTATCCTAGCTTACGGCCCACAAAACAGTCGTAATAACAATCCTTCCAGTAGTCGAAATTCTAGAAATTTTAATAATTCCAATTCTAGAAATTTTAACAATTAAAATCCTAGAAACTTTAATAACTCTAATCCTAGAGATTTTAACAATTCAAATAGTAGAAACTATAACAGTTCAAGAAACTATAATCCTAGAAATAATAATTCCAACTCAAGGAACTATAATAATCCTAACTACGAGAATTTTAATAGAAATCCTAACGGGGGAAGAAATTGTTGAAGTTATTTGTTTATGTTATATTTTGTTAACATTATTTTGATAATACATGTACTTGTTAATATATTTTGTATATAATCTAATTAAGATGTTTTATATAATATTCTATTTTTTCAATTTTGATTATAAACTTCAATAAAAACTATAAATCTAAAGGGTTATGGGCCTAGGCAGTTGTCTTTAAAAAAAATCTATCATGGATTTTTCAAAGCATTTAAAGCCATTGCAAAAAAAAAAAAACAGAATGGCCCATGTGGAAGAGGAAAATACGTGATATACTGTATTATCAAGAAGGAGCTTTAGCTGTGATTGACCGGATTTTACTGAAACCAAATGCATTAGAAGAAACTGCAAATTTGGTTGGTAGGCAAGAACATAAAGCAAAGGAAGATCTCTATATGAAGGCTAATAGTTATGCAAAATCTATGCTGATAAGCGCGGTAAGTGATGAAATTTATGAAAAAATTATGGATCAAGAGTCTGCTGCTGATACATGGGATGCGCTGACGTCACTATTTGAAGCAACTTCTAGAGACCAGGATTTCAAAATATGTATTGACTTTTTCCAATTTAATTGGAATAATAATTTCGATGTCACAACGCATATTGCTAAATTGAAAACATTATGGTGTGAATTAAGTAACCAAGAAATGAAAATGTTTTACCAGATCTGCTACTCGTTTGCAAAACTTTGCAAATATTGCCCCATCATTTTGAACCTTTTAAATCAAGTTGGATATTACTTTCAAAGAACGAAGACAAAACTTTTGATGAAATGTCAACACAACTCTGTATGTTTCAACGCAACTTTGGGAACTCTGAAGAAAAGTATACCGACGAAGCCATAGTTTTAAAATACCCGAAGAGCAAGAAGGCACAGGGTTCTCAGAATGCACCTAGTTACCAAAACAAAAAGTCAGACATATGTCATTACTGCAAGAAAAGGGGACATTGGGTGCGAGAGTGTCGTAAATGGTTGAGTAATGGTAAGCCCGTAAAACTAAAAACTGGAGAAGTTAAATTGATCCATGGGACTTTGCAAATATTCTGTGATGAAGTGAATTCAACTCAAGATGAGAATTTAGATGCCTGGTGGATAGACAATGGAGCAACACGTCATGTATGTAATAACTTTAAATATTTTAAAAGTTTTGAGATGTTTAGAAGTCCATGGCATATAAAAGCAGCTGGAACTGAAATTTTAGAAGCAATTGGTACAGGTACAACTGAGATGGAATCAATTGTCGACAATAAGATCATTTTAATGGACTTATCTTACGTTTGGTATGTGCCTAAAATTAATAGAAATTTGCTTTCGGTACTTATGGCTCATGATAGGCGGAAAAATAGTGAATTTAATGCAACAGTAACCAATTGCTCATTTAAAGTAAATAATACACTTTTATTGACTGGTTCCCGTGAAGCTGGAGGTTTGCTTTACAGAGCAAATATTAAAGCAAAGTATAGAACAAATGTTAATGAAATAAATTCTGCAGAAGAAGATTCCTTATTACAGTTGTATCATGAACGTTGGGGACACCAAGATAAACGTCATATCCGAAGATTGTTAAAATCCATGTTAAATATTAATGTAAAAATTAACAGCAATATATATGAGTCCTGTGTGTTTGAAAAGGCACATAGGGCGCCTTTTGGCAAAAGAGTAGAAGCTACAAG
Organism: Lypha dubia; assembly: GCA_947311025.1. Taxonomy (NCBI): domain Eukaryota; kingdom Metazoa; phylum Arthropoda; class Insecta; order Diptera; family Tachinidae; genus Lypha; species Lypha dubia. The sequence continues at coordinate 37,523,426 of OX371263.1, forward strand.
TCCGGGAGAATTAATTTCTGCCGATGTATCTGGACCATTTGTAAAATCTTTTAGCAAAAATAAGTATCTAGTAATATTTAAAGATGCATTTACCAAATATCGTTTCGGTTACTTACTTAAACAGAAGTCTGAAGTAAAAGATGTTCTTCAAATTGTATTGAATTTAGCAAGAGCCCAAGGTCATTCAGTAAAAGAGTTTCTTACTGATAATGGAGGAGAATTTGATAATTATGATATTCGTATGATGTTAAATAAGCATGGAATAAAGCATAGATTTACAGCACCATATACACCTCAACAAAATGGTGGAAGTGAAAGAGAGAATAGAACGGTTATAGAAATTGCTAGGACGCTCAAATATTCTAACAAGGTTGCGGACTTTCCTGATGCTATGTGGGCAGAGTTGGTGAAAACATCAATATATATTTTAAATCGTACTGGAAAATCTTCTATCAATGGTAAAAGTCCTTTTGAACTTTGGCTTGGGAAGAAACCAAGGATAAAATACCTCAGAATTATTGGATGCGAATATTTTGCTCACATTCCATGTCAAAAGAGGAAGAAAATGGACCCGAAAGTTGTGAAGGGCTATCTAATTGGATATAATGAAGATGAAATTTATCGAGTTTATGATAAAGAGGCGAAGAATTTAATAATATGAAGGGATGTTATATTTAATGAAAAAGTTAAAGATTGTGAAATAAAAACATCCACAAATAATGATGATAGAGTACATATCCAAATGAAGCAATATGATCCACATCCTTCCTTGGTAAATTTTGAGCAACGTTTTTTTTATAAATAATAGAAATAATTCTATTCAAGGGCATAATGATGATCAAATTGAAATATTGGATGAAGTTTGCGAAGAACCCCAAGATGACTCTTCACATGAAATTCAAGATTATACTTCTGCAGAATTTCCTGATGAAAAAGTTCCAGATGAAGGAGGTTCAGCTGAACACATTCCTTTTAAAATTTTTGATGATGGCAATAAACTACAAGCACAAAATCCACGAAAGATGGAATGAATTTCATATTCAAGTTGATGGAATAATAGGAATGGACTTCATTAGAAAGTACAGATATGTATTAGATTTTCAAGACAATAAAGATATTATCACTTTGAGAACAAATGATGTTCCATATGATATATCTATTCCACTTATGAGTGCTCCTAACATTAATTCCATATCAGTTCCAGCTAGATCTGTAGTGATCAGACCGATTAGATTTGAACTGAAACACAGATATTGATACCGCAACAAATGCTTCAAGATGGTGTATATATTGCTAACACAATTACATCAAAATCAAAGCCTTTGGTAAGAATTATCAATACAATTGATAATAATTTGATCATTAATAATGTACAAATATTAACAGAAAATCTAAAGGACTATAAAATCGTAAAGCATGACCCACAGAAAAATAACGAAAAACTGGAACGGTTATCAAAAAACTTTCCAGAATTCGTTAATAACGAATTAAAAACACTGTGTCATGATTTTATAGACGTATTTGCATTAGAAACTGAAAAAATAACGGTTAATAATTTTTATAAGCAAAGGCTTAGACTCCACAATAAACAACCGGTTTATATAAAAAAATACAGAATACCTCACTCACATAAAGAGGAAGTAAACAAACATGTTGATAAATTGATCAAAGATGATATAATAGAGCCATCAGTATCTGAATATAATAGTCATATTCTTTTAGTACCTAAAAAACCTCTGCCAGGTACAAATCAGAAAAGATGGAGTCTAGTAGTTGACTATAGGGGAGTAAATAAAAACTTAGTAGCTGATAAGTTTCTGTTACCACGTATAGATGATATACTCGACCAATTGGGTTGAGCTAAATTTTTCTCTTGCCTTGACTTAATGTCAGGTTTTCATCAAATAGAACTAGACAAAGACTCTAGAGATATTACCTCCTTTTCTACAGAAAAAGGATCCTTCCGTTTTAAAAGATTGCCATATAGTATAAAAATCGCCCCAAATTCCTTTCAACGAATGATGTCATTGGCTTTTGCCGGATTATCACCAACACAAGCTTTCGTATATATGGACGATGTAGTTGTAATTGGTTGCTCTACAGAACACATGTTACGTAATCTCAAAGGCGTATTCAGTTTATGTAAAAAATATAATCTTAAATTGCATCCTGATAAATGTTTATTCTTTTGTCGTGAAGTGACGTTCCTTGCTCACAAATGTTTTGACAAAGGCATTTTACCTGACGACAGTAAATTTTCTGTAATTGATAAATATCCTACACCAAAAAATGGTGATGAAGCTAAACGCTTCGTAGCTTTTTGTAACTATTATCGACGGTTCATACCTGGTTTTGCTGAATTATCACGACATATAACTAGGTTGTCGAGAAAAAATTTACAATTTGAATGGACTCAAGAATGTGAACATTCTTTCCAAACCCTCAAATCACAGTTACTGAGTCCTACAATACTTCAATATCCAGATTTTTCTAAGGAATTTTTTATCACTACAGACGCAAGTAAGCACGCTTGTGGAGCTGTTCTCAGTCAGGAAAAACAAGGTATTCAACTACCTGTTTCTTATGCATCCAGATCATTCACTAAGGGTGAAAGTAATAAATCAACAATAGAGCAACTAACAGCAATACATTGGGCTGTAAAATACTATAGGCCATATATCTATGGAAGAAAGTTTGTGATCAAAAGTGACCACTAACGTATCTATTTTCATTAAAAAATCCTTCATCAAAGCTAATGCGGATGAGATTGGATTTAGAAGAGTATGATTTTGTAATCGAGTATGTTAGGGGTGAGGACAATACAGTGGTAGATGCGCTGTCACGAATAGATTTTAAAGATATAAAAAATACAGAGATCAATAAAATACTGAAGGTAACAACAAGACTTCAGTCTAAAAATAGTTGTCACAATGAAGTTAAAACAAACCTTAATTGTAAAACATCGTTTGGTTTAAAAGTGTATGAGGCGATAAATGCCCAAGAGCACCGTAAAATACCAATATTGTATTTTACTAAAGATAAAATAATAATAAGAAAACGAAAGCGAGTACTTTCCGAATTTAAGGTGAACGACATAGTTATAAATAGAAATGTAGACTTAGGTCACCTCTTTCTAAAGCTTTAAAAATTAGCTGATGATATGAGTCTGACAACATTGCGACTTTCACTAGATGATCGTACGCTTTATAACCTAGGAACAAATATAAAAACATTCAAAGAGAAAGGTAATGAAATCTTGCAAGATTCTAATTTAACTATTGTGCTCACACCAAAATTAATTAAAGTCACCACCGATTCGAAGAAATTAAACATCATGCGAAAATTTCATAATAATCCGATAACTGGAGGACATCCAGGCATAACACACATGGTAAAGAAAATACATCTACAATACCATTGGAGAAGTATGACCAGAGACATCGCAAAATATGTCAAGCAATGCAGAGAATGTCAAATAAATAAGACAACGGTTAAAGGCACAGAACCCTTTATTTTAACACCAACTCCTCAAAACGCGTTTGAAACAGTCATAAAAGACACAATTGGACCACTTCCAAGGTCAGATTCACAGAATGAATACGCTGTGACAATGATGTGTGACTTGACTAAATATTTAGTAGCAATTCCCATACCAAATAAATCATCCAGAGAAGTTGCAAAAGCAATTATGGAAGGTTTTATTTTAATATACGGTCCAATGAATAATATAATTAACGATATGGGTACTGATTATATGAACCAAGTTCTGAAAGAATTATGTGAATAAATGAGACACTCGGTACTGTTGAGCGATCTCACTGAACATTCAACGAGTATTTAAGATCTTATGTATCATCAGACAAATCTGATTGGGATAATTGGCTAAAATTTTTCATATATTGTTATAATACAACTCCGTCCACAGCTCACGGATATTGCCCGTTTGAACTAGTTTTCGGAAAAATGCCACCTACTTTAGAATTCACAAGCACGATAGATCCAGTCTATAATATAGAGGGTTACGAAAAGGAAATTAAATTTAGATTGCAAGTAGCTCAACACCGAGCAGCATCTATGATTGAAAATGCAAAGCTTGAAAGACAAAAAATCTCCAGTGAGAAGGCCAAATCAATTAAAACGGCCATAAATGATCTTGTTTTAGTCCGCAATGAAGCTGGACACAAATTATATATAAAGATACATACAAGGTAATAGGCATTGATGAAAACAACAAGGTTGAACTAATGGACGAAAACAAAAAAAGATTTAAAGTTCACAAAAATAGAATCAAAAGATTCAACTAAAATTTTTTTATACATTGGTTAAAATGTGATTTTGTTGTAAAGCATTTTAATACAATTCAATTTATCTTTAATGTAATCAAGAATAATCAAAATATTGAAACATTTTATACAAACTGTGTATATCATAATAATCAGGAATCAAAATTATTAAATAATTTTATAATAACGTAATTAAAAAAATAAAGGGAAGGGAAGAATATAATTTTAATCTTAAATCCCTATAATTTTAATTTTAAATCTCTATAATTTTAATCTTACAATTTTAAATCCCTATAATTTTTATTTTACATTTTTTTTATTACTAACTTACAACTTAGTATTGATTATTCTTTCTGAAAAAGGGAGGTGTAGTGTGTTTGACTAACCACTAATGCTTGCCGTCTGCATGTAGCAAGTGAAACATAACACTTTTGTTATTGTTTAAATATTTGTCCATGCAATAACCGCATGATCAGAATGTACAGAATGTATTATGCTGATCATGCATATTCCCACACATACTTTGTGTATGCGTTAGTTTTAAGATATAGAATGTTTAAACTAGACTAAGAATAGTTGAAAAGAGTATAATTAATATAATAAAGTACAGTAAGGCGAACAGTCGCACAAGCGGCTGTTCAACCAGAATGAAATATAAAATAATAAAGTGTTTCATTTGAATAAAATTAATTTAATCTTATAACAAATGTGTTTGTGAATAATATATATGTGTGTGTATGTGTGTATTAAAACAAAGTGCCCTGGAGACGATCAAAAAAACACGTCAATCAGTGCATATGTGTGAGTGTCGTGTTTTTGTTGTTTAAATGGAGACATACAAATAAAATCGTCAATCATCATTTTTATTGTGACTTCGCCGCGTTCGGTTGTAAACTTGTCGTCATCGGATGAGGAATTATTATTACTTGTGTCTTGTGCAATTTTGTTACAAAAGAAAACATGAAAAGAAGAAAAAAACGATGGATGAAAAGGATGAAACGGACCCAAGTGCGTCACGTCTCAGATGTGGCGGCCCTCGAAACCTACACACGAAAATCTTTTAAGTGAGTTGAGATTAGAGTGCAAGGCTGATTATGGAAATTTTTTGAGAATGTAAGATATTCGATGAACTGTTGTGTATGGTGAAGCCCTTAGTAGAAAAGCAGAACACGGTGATGCGAGAATGTCTCTCAAATTTTATACAGCAAGAAAACAAAAAAATTCATATACATTTTGTTTTATTAATATGTATATATGTATGTGTATATTTATTCAAGTAATTTACATATAAAAGCATTAATTAAATAATAATATAAGTCTGAAAATGTTGAAAAAAAACGTGAAATTGGTGAAGGTACTGGTGAAGAGATTTCATCTCCAATAATTGAAAATTTGCTAGTACTGCTACCATGCACCAACCTTCATCTAAAAGTTTGTGGTGGAGGTGAACAGATGTCATCCTCGTTGAGTGCCGTCTTACTGGTTGGGTAGTGAATTTCTGCATTAATTTTGACGGAGTTTCTGTGCAGCGTTCCCATTTGGCCTTCAAACAAAATGTCCTCCACAAATTTCTCACATAAAATTCTTTGTTGTGGATTCATTCGATCCAATTTAAAAGCCCACGATTCCGTTATTGGATTTTTCTTTTTTTGTTCGTTAAATATCTTAGTGGCTATTTCTATTAAAGCATCAGCTTGATCAGGTTTCCCTTTGGCAGTTTTGGCTACAGTTTCTTTTACGGTGTCTGAATTAAAAAAAGAAATAGAAATATTTTTATATATTTTTTTTTTCATTTGCATATACAGATTCCACAATCAGAATCCGAATGGAAAACAATAGCAGAAGGCTTTAATAAAGTTTGGAATTTTCCTAATTGGATTGGAGCAATTGACGGCAAACATATTGCTATTAAAAAACCTCATGAGAGTGGCTCACTTTACTTTAATTACAAGAAATTTTATAGTATTGTGCTCATGGCAACTATGAATGCCAATTATGAGTTTGTAGTGGCGGATGTTGGTACGAACGGACGTATTTCAGATGGCTGTGTTATACAAAACACAGATTTTGGAAAGGCACTTTAAAACAAATCTTTCGCAATTGCCAAATAGCATCAAAGTATTGCCGTATATTTTTCTTAGAGACAACGCTTTCTAAATGCAGGAAATATTTTAAAACCATATTCCGGCACCACTTTAACAAATAAAGAAAGAATTTTCAACAACAGGATTAGCAGAGCACGCAGAATTGTGGAAAATGTGTTTGGGATATTGCTATCTAGATTTGGCGTTTTACAAACAACCACAAAAAACAATCGTACGCATTTGCAGACTTAATTGACAAAGAAGACACTAGCTCAGGCGATTTATTAGCAGGACCATGGCGCGACAACGTCGAACTCAAGGCGCTGGAATACACTCAATAAGAAACTCATCAAATAAAGCATAAGAAGTACGCCACAGATTTGCGGAATATTTTATGAATGAGGGCGCAGTCGCCTGGCAAACAAAATTTATTGAAAAATAATAAATGCATTTATAGTACACATACATACATATTCAGTTTTAACTCTCGCAGTGTACAGACGCGTTTTTATAATCGTCGCAACTGAATATTAAAAATTATTCAAAGTTAAAATCACAAATAAAAAAAACAATAACAAAACATTGATTAAACAGTTATTATACTGGTTAAATAAAAGTTGCAATCAATCCGTATTATAGAATGCGCAATGAGCTTCAAAATTCTTTCCGGATTACCGAAAATTCGGGATTAGTGGAGTCCGGATTATTGAATTTACAATGTATATGTTTTTGAATTTTTTAAAAGCATAATAATTAAACTAAATTTTTTTTGTCCATTGTATATCTTTTTCACGAAATTTTGTAATTAAAAAATTATTTCAAGTAAGAATTGTCAAATCAAAGCATGTAGATGAGTCGTGTAAACAAAATGATTCATAAACATGCTTCAAAAAGCAAAGCAAGTGTTTCATTTTGTCGTCTGTACAGTGTATTAGTCGATAGTATCGCTATCGAAAATAAAATATCGATAGTGTCTTAAAAATAAAACTATCGATAGTTCCATCGATTGTTTTGCAGCTCTATTGCTTACTTATAATGAGATATGAAGTATATCTTCATATATGTAAGAGCACATGAAGCTAATTTTGTAATAAAATTTTTCCAATATTTTTATTTCAGAATATTGCTTTCACCTTAATATTGGTAGTTTGCTGCATTTTCATATTATATTGTTCGACAGCATCGGCAACATACTGCTCGCTGGATCGAATGAAAAAATTCGCGATGGAAGCGTGTGAACATTTATTTGAGTTTGAAACGGAGGTAAGAGAAAGACGTTCCCTCGACTATGCCTTCCAGAGTCATATAGACAACACACTTTGTAAGTATACATAATAATTCTAACATTAAACAGTTAAATGAAAGCATAACAATAAATTTTATTTTCACAATTTTTGGATGTACATATTAGTGATGTTACTAATATCAATTTTTAGTATTCGCGAATACGAATACGAATATTTAAAACAGTATTCGCCGAATACGAATATTTCTTTTGAGGTTTATATTTCAAATTTAATTGGAAAAAATCCCTGCCTTTGCGTTAGTAACTATAAATGAAAAAAAAAATTTAGTGATTTAACATTATTATTGCATTAAGATGCCGAATTTGAAAACCTCTACAGAACATTTTTTAATTATTTTACCTACATACTTTCAGATTTCGTTTTTCTTACTCTGCGTGAAATACAATGGGTTTTTTTTAATAAAAATTAATATATTTTTTTACATTTTATGTACTTTTTTTAAACTTTTGTATGATTTTTTTTTTGGAAAATGTATGGGAAAATTATTCGAAAAATATTCGCTTGAATTTGGCGAATACGAATACGAATACGAATATCTTAAAACAGGCGAATAGTCCAATACGAATACGAGTATTCGTAACATCACTAGTACATATGTATATCTACAAAATTTTTTATGCTCGAGACCATATCCAGTTTTTTAACATCGTATGTTTAAACGCTAAACACATATATTTACACATACATATGTATTTTTGTACGGCTTTGCTTTTAAATCATTTAATTCACAGTGGTAGCTTGATGCTGTGCTGACTCTGAATAATCTACACACAATAATATCTATCCGATCTACTTACTTCCTGTGTTAGCAGCTTATACTACGTTTACACGGAACATGCTTCGCTCTCTATTTATGCTTCACACCCCAATCATAAGCGAAGCAACATACAAAATTTTTAGAGCGAAGCATGTAGAATCATATTGAATCTACTTGCGAAGCATGAAAAACTGCTGTCTTCTCTAAATTTTATCGGAAGTTTATCTGAACTAGCTGCAAAAAAACAACAAAAACATATATTAAAAGTGAAAAATTGAATTAAAACTATAAAGATATTATAATATCAATGGAAACAAAAAATATGTTTGTGAATTTTTAAAACTGCATAATAGTATTAACTTTTTTTTTTTGTACATTTTAGATTTTATTTGTAAATAAAAAAAGAACTGTCAAATCGAAGCAACTACATGAGTCGTGTAAACAGCTAGATTCAGAAGCATGCTTCAGAAAGCGAAGCAAGTGCTTCATCTCGTCGTGTGAACATAGTTTTATGTTATGTTCACACTGACAGAAATTATAGAGGTTTGCGATCTCATTCTTGGTTCGCTGGCCAACCTTGATTGAACCTACATGTTTTGCCATACAAAATTTTGAGAGCGAACCTATGTACGTGTTTCATTTTGAACCTTGTTGCGAACCCGTATAATTTACTATCATCTCTAATTTTGATAACAAATTATCTCTAGTTTATCTGAACTAGTTATCCAAAATTATTTTAACAAAGAAAAACAATTGATAAGTGCTAAAATTTAATAAAAGCATTGAAAAAATATAAAGCATATATATATATATATATATATATATATATATCAATGTAAATAATTAACTGCCGATTTCACGATGTCGAAAGAATTTTGAATTTTATTTTCATTCGTACAAATACATTTGATACAAAAACAAAATTTTGGAATTTGTTTTTGCTTCAAATGTAATTAAACGAATGAAAACATATGGACATTTTCTTTCCACATAGTGAAATAGGCAGTAAATAAAATGAAAAAGCAATAAATAGTCAACCGTATTTTAAACTTTAAAAACATGTAGAACCTAGAATATGTCGTGTGAAGACACGGGTTCGCCATCGAGGTTCACGGAGCGAACCTAGTGTTTCAGTTGGTCGTGTGAACATAGTATTATAAACTTTATAAGTATATATGTACATAAAATCGTTTATTTTGCGCACAAACCTACCCTGAATTAAACATAAGCCTTAAACACTTGCATATTGGTATACGAGTATTACAGTAAAATGTAGAAAAATAAAAACAAAATATTATTAAATTTAAATAAAATAAATTAAACTGAAACAACATGTGTATAAATATTATTAAATTAAACTTGTTTATCTTCGTTGCGTCCTAAAAGGAAATAAAAGTAATTTCAGATCTTTTGTTAACATAAACAAGCTCAAGCCCCATTAGCTACAATTAATACAATGTCTCACTAATGTACATTAGAGAAATTAATGATGTTGATTGACTTGCTCTCACCAGGGTTTGAACCCAGGCCCCAAGACATTGTTTGCTTAGTAGTCAACGCGCTAACCACTTCAGCCAACACCACCCTCAAATCTAAAAATGTTAAATATATGTTTAACCAATGCTAAACAAAGTTTTTAATTTCAACGGTTAATTTTTGTTGTTTTACATCTCTCTTGTACGGCTGAGAGAAAGAGTATTCCTCCTGCTGGGTGTCGCAACTATAATGTAGAATATTGCAAGTAGCGTTACCGTTGTGCCCCTAAAGGGGCACTGTGCCCCTTTTGTGACTGCTTGGCCCCTTTTTCGGCCCCTTTAATTTAAATCCCCTTTTGAAGATTACCAAAATTTACCAAAAATTGTGTAGGGAAATTTTGTCAAGACTTAATATTAACGATAAAAGACTGTGTGTATTGAAGTATTTAGATCCAGTTTTTATCAAATCTGTTGAGGACATTAACTTCTTTGAAATAGTTTCTGTTTTTAGTGATATAATTAGTGAACCAGACAAATTAGTAAATGAGTTAAAGCTATTAGAAAGCAAAGCGAATGACAAAAGCTATAAAGCATTTTTAAAAATATCTAAGCCTGAAACCTTTTGGCATGAAATAGGAAATTTAAAAACTGTTTGGACGACAATTTATATCCACACTTGTATAAATTTGCGTCATATATATTTACTTTACCACATAGTAGTGCTTCTGCTGAACGTGTTTTTAGCAAGTTAGCATTACTAAAAACTAATTAACAAATAGACTGAAAGTAGAAACTTGTCAGTCCATGCTATCTGCCTTAAATTTGTTTCAAAGTGACTTGGAAGATTGAGTTAATAGTGATGAACTTATTCAAAAATACAGAAGTGCAGTTTCAAAAAAGATGTATTTTAATTTGCTTATATCTTTTAATTTAATAATGAGATGAAAAGAAAATTTACACAATTGTCTTTCTCTTGCAAATTGTATGTTTCATTTGTTATCAACAATAAATGCTTTTCCTCTAAGAAAATAAATGTGTAAATAAGGTCTAGTTCCTATTCAAAATATTTCGGCCGTAAAAAGTACTGAGATCAAAATAAAGCCGAAGTTCTTGATAGGTACAATTCCATCTCATTTCTAGGAAACCTATAAGCTTGGCAATATTTTTCCAAGAATTCTATCACATATTAGAAAGGCAAAAAAATTTTGCCAAGCTTACAGGTTGCCTAGAAATGAGATGGAATTGTACCTATCAAGAACTTGGTCCTTATTTTGATCTCAGTACTTTTTACGGCCAAAATATTTTTGATACGAACTTGGCCTTATTTTCACATTTGTGTTTTTGTATAGATCTCACTTCTTTTTTCCATATTGCTTTTGTATAAATATTTATACGTATTGCTTATCTGCGCCTACCTGTGTACGAAATTGCAGCTTTCTAGCTATACTGGAAGTGCCCTATACAAAGAAGGGGCACCCTGGTCCCCCGGGTGTAAAGTGCCCGTTTTCAGATTTTTCTGGTTAATTTCTCACCAGGACCTATTTTTTTTAGACGAACTTTCATATATAACCTTTGAGTTCACCCCTATGGGGAGTCCTTATATTTCAAGTTTGATTATATGTATGTATTATGATCAAGAGGAGCAAAGTTATGAAGGGGGTAAAAACAGCTCGAATGGTTTCGTGTAAATATACAGACTGTGTGGCCGAACTTGGCCTGGCGCACGGTAGATAAAAAATTTAATTCAATGTTAAAAATTAATTATAGTAAAGGTACGGTCACATTGAGAAAACATTTGCTTTAAATATGTTTCCCCATATCGCAATAAAATGTTTTCAAAATTAAAGATAATTTGTTTTGTGGTCACACATTGCATATTTATTTGACCATTTTTGTTTGGTAAAACATCCATCAAATAGTGTCATGTGCAAACATGGGAAAAAATATTTTCTGTGCGGTCACACTTATGTCAAACAAAATATTTAATACAAAGGTTTAACCAAAGTGTCAAAATTTAAAAATATGATTTCCCAGATAGTTTAGTAAAAATTTGTTACATATACTATATTTGCATTTTCTGCAAATAATTTTTTGTGGAAGTGATTTGAAATCACAAAAAAAGGTTTCTGCGCACAAAACTTTTTGAATTTTATTATTTTAAATTTTATTAAAAATATTAAAATATTATTTTCTTAAAATATTTTGTTTAAAACACTATTTATTTTTCAATCCATAAAAAATGTCGCCACATTAAAACAAAAGTCAGCTGTTTTATTGTTTTTTTTTTTTTTTTTTTTTTTTTGTGATAATTTTATTATTTATTGAATCTTTAATTATTTAAATTGAATTATCAATAAGTTTTTCAAATCTTAAATCTAAAAAAATATTAAATATAAGTTTAGCCAATGCTAAACAAAATTTTTAATTTCAACGGTTAATTTTTGTTGTTTTACATTTCTCGTGAACGGCTGAGAAAAAGAGTATCCCTTCTTTTCAGCCGGGTGTGGCCTCTATAATGAAGAATATTGCGCGCAAGTGGATTTGGGTGCAACTCAAGTTTTTTTTATATATTTTTTCGCGTGTTTTGAAAATACTGTCTTCACCAACGGAACGTCTAGGTCTTTATGAATTCGATGGTTTCTGACATACCAGGGGGCTGCTGTAATTGTACGTAGAATTTTATTTTGTCGCCTTTGAATTTTTTCGACATTTGATGCTGAGGCAGTGCCCCATAACTGGATTCCATAGAACCATATTGGTTTCAGGATCGCGTTGTATAATAGTAGTTTACAGTCTAGGCTTAGTATAGAATTTCTTCCAATAAGCCAATTCATTTGAGCTGCTTTTAATTTCATTTGAGTCAGCTTTGCGTCTATATGCGATTTCCATGTTAAACGACGATCAAGATGAACGCCTAGATATTTGACTACAGTGTGTTGTGGTATAGTCTCGGTGTTAATTTTTATAGGCGGGCATGTTTGCCTGCGCAACGTAAAAGTGACGTGTGCACATTTCTGCTCGTTAACTTTTATACGCCATTGTTTGAGCCATTTTTCCAGTTTGGATATATATTCTTGTAAGTTGCGGGAAGCTTCTACAGGATTTTCGTGAACGCTTAGAAAGGCTTTATCATCCGCAAATGTTGATGTATGAATGTTACTGCTTAACGGTAAGTCAGAGGCATATATTAAATATAGTAAGGGTCCGAAGATACTGCCTTGAGGGACTCCGGCTTCAATCGACTGCGGAGGGCTTAAAAAATTGCCTTCCCTAACTACAAATTTACGTTCCATCAAATAGCTTTTTAAAAGCTTTACGATGTTTGCTGGTAGATTTTGTGTTAATTTATTGAAAAGACCTTCGTGCCATACTTTATCGAAAGCTTGTGAGACATCAATAAAGAGCGCAGAGCAGTATTTCTTTTTTTCAAAAGTGTCTCTAACGACATTCACTAGTCTGTGAGTTTGTTCAATTGTGCTATGTTGACTGCGAAAACCGAATTGATGATCTGGAATACATCCATTACTAGTCACTATAGGCATCAGCTTGCTCATACACAGCTTTTCAAATAGTTTTGAAATGTTAGACAGTAAACTAATAGGCCGATAGGATTCAACCTTTGTATGATCCTTGCCGGGCTTTGGTATCATAGTAATTAGCGAAACCTTCCATTCTTTAGGATAGTGTTCTAGGCGTAGAATACTGTTAAAAATGAATAGTATTATTCTTTTTGCAGTGTAAGGCAATTCTTGAAGCATTTTGTTGCTTATTTTGTCGACACCTGGGGCTTTTCTGGTGTTAAGATTAGTAATAGTATTTTCAATCTCCGTCATGTTAAAACTCATCGGTATTTCTGGTAAAGGGACGACTGGTGGCAGTTCAACAATATCAGCAGAAATATTCGGAGTGAAAACTTTTTCTAAGTGTTTAACAAAAAGTGCACCTTTTTCATCATCAGTTTTTGCCCAGTCACCATTTGGGGCTCGTAATGGGGGTTTGCATATCACCGGCCTTTTTAGTCCTCTGGCTGCACGCCACAGTGAATAATCTGTTTGTGGTGTTGCATCTAGCTCTTGAAGGAATTTTTGAAGGGAAGCTGTTTTTTCAGTTTGCAAAACTTTCCTAAGCTGCTTGGTACACTCCTTAAGCCTTAATTTTAGCTGGGGCGATCTGTAGCGCTGCCAATCTCGTCGAGCTCTCCGTTTTTCAGTCAATAGCCTTTCTATATCTACAGAAAAAATATTGTTAAATCTCACTGGTTGGTTTATTTCATTTGAAGTAGCATTAAAAGCAGCTTGTTTAACATGCGCTTCAAACAACCTGAGAGAATCGTCTATGTCTGAAGGTGTTCTCAGCGGCATTTTTTCCGAGCAATGAGCACTCAGATATTTTCTGTATTTCAGCAAGTTAATGCGTGCAGATGTCGTCGCTAAATCACATGTTGTGTGTGAGTAAATAGTGACAATAGTAGGCGAGTGGTCTGAAGATAAGTCCAAAGATGCTTCAACTTCAACCATCTCGCTGGGCACGCCTTTCACAATTCCAAAGTCGATAACATCAGGAATTTTTTGTCGATCTGTTGGCCAATATGTTGGCTGTCCACTTGAAACTACATTCAAACCCATTTTAGATATTGTGTCGAATAAAATTCGTCCCTTAGGTGTAATTAAACGTGAACCCCAAAATGTGTGTTTAGCATTGTAGTCGCCAGCTGCTAGAAAACGGAGGCCCAGTGATTTATAAAAAGCCGTATATTGACTCTCGGTAATTGAGAATCTGGGGGGCGAATAGACAGATGATATTACAAGTTTTTGATAGTAAGTTTCGATGCAGATGTTCGTTGCTTGAAGATAATCTTCACAAAAATCATTCAACAGGTGGTGTTTTATTCGCGTTTTTATTAGGATTCCCGAACCACCACAAGCTCTGCCACGGGGATCCTTGGTGTCGTAAAAATTATATCCACTAATTCTGAAAAAGCTTCGAGATGTCAAATGAGTTTCTGAGATAAGCATAACATCGATTTGTTTATCCTGAAGAAAATATTCTATTTCGTTTTTATGTTGGCAGATGCCGTTTGCGTTCCAAAAACACATTTTTAAGTTCATGGTTTGCTTAGTACAGCCTGCAACAAGGTAGACTGCATTTTCAACATTTCCTGCATCATACAGGACATGTTGAGAGTAAATGTGTTTACAGTTTGTATTAAGCTCTCAATTGAGGCTTCAATACGACTAAAATTATACCCCGAATCTTCATTTACATTTACGGTTTTTTGCGCCGTACTCTGATTGCTTTTTAAAATACTAGCGTATGAAAATTTGTTGTTAGATTGTTGTTGAGCACTAGTCGCGTTAGACTTGAAAATGTTTGAAAATTGATTTTGGCTGGTGGACGGTTGAGGTAACTGTGGATAGTTAATAGGGGTTTTAGGCTGAGCGGGAGTAGCATTGGTTTTTTTGGTTAATGAATTCTTAAAAAACGAGTAAAGGGGGCAGCCTCTATAGTTGGCAGTGTGATTTCCGCCGCAATTGCCACATTTTTTCGCCTTGGTATCACCTTTTATTTTATCACAGTTAGCAGTACTGTGTAACTCACCACATACAACGCAGTTTGTAGGCAACTTGCAATAAGTCTTCGTGTGCCCAAATTCTTGGCAGTTCAGGCATTGAACAGGCCCAGCTCTTTTATGTGGAAGCTCAACAGTAACTCTTCGATGCAACAAGTACTTTAAGTCATATATTGGATGCGCTTCATTCTTTTTTATTTTTATGCCATCTGGCTGTAACTCGACTCTAAATATTGGTTGGGGGATTTTTTCTCTATTTTTAATGTTTGAGACATTTTTCACCTTGTAGCCACTATTTTCAAGGCCAGACTTGACCTCTTCCGGATCCACGCTAGAGTCTATACCTTTTATTACGACTGTTAGACCTTTAGCACTCTTTAATTGGTACGTGTAGAAGTTTTTATTTTTAGATTCTAAATCTGAAACAATTTTTCGGTAATTATTTTCATGAGCTACCTGAATTTTTGTCTCATTGATGTTTCCGCGCTTAATTGGAGTTACATAAAACTCATTTTCTCCAATTAATGAGATAAGACTTTTAACCAGCAAACTGGAATTCTGCTCTCTTAAATATATGGGTGGGGCTTACTCGAACTTGTTGTAGTTGTGCCTTCATCGCCTTGTTAAGATAACATCGCGAAACGATTTTCGGAATTTATTATATTGTTTTTTCCATCTCTGGGAACTTTCGATGTTGAAGCAATTTGAGCTGATTTTGGACTTCTTCCCCTTTTTAACACGGTTATGTATCTGTCCATTCCTGTTTGAATTTTATTATCATTTATTGTACTCACCGCATCTACCATTTTGTGCACGTTGGTCACCTTGTTACTTATTGTTTGTTTGTTTGTTTGTACAGCTAAGCTGACAAGTTTGCTGATGGGTGCAATTGTTGTTGCTTCTTGATCACTATTTAACATGTTCAGAGATAATGATCGCGCACGAGTATTTGTGTTTACTGTTAAATTCAGGTTTTTGTTAAATTCATTTTTTTTACTGTCGTCATCAGCAACTAAAGTTATATATTGCACATTCCTACTGCTTGTAGGATTATTGTTGTTTTTTTCAGAAGATGAACTCATCAGAGTTCTCTTTTTTATTTTCACTTATATTAGTTTGTGTATGCAAATATTTATGTGTATTGCACACAAGCAAAAAATAAAATAAAACCAGTAAAATAACTGTTCAATAAATGTTTTGTTTTTTTTATATTTTTTGTGACTTGAAAATTTTTTTTTTCTTTTATATTTTTTTTTTATATTCAGTTGCGACGATTATAAAAACGCGTCTGTTCACTATGAGAGTTGAAACACGAAAAAAAGAGCTGTTTTATTGTGTTTTCGAAAATCCAATAACACATCGAAAAGTAAACATTTTTTTGATTTGCAAAACAGCATAAAATTGCAATTGTGATTTTGAAATCACAAATATTGTGAATTGCAGAACAGACGTGATATACTTGCAACTCCAATATTCGGTGGATTTGTAAAGTTGTCTGTTACGTAAATAAAAATATATTTATTTTAATATGAAGAACTGACTTAAATCTAGTTTAGCCATATGTGTTGTAGGAATTATTTGGCCAATGATGCAATTTTGTTGATAATGATATTTTTCTTTAAGCTAATAAAGCCTAACGTAGTTAATGTTAATAAAACAGCTTTATTACGTTTCGTCAATTGTTTGTTGACTTCTTCAGGGGTTTCGTCGATTTAAAATTTAAAAAACATTATATGTATGTATATTTTGAAAAAGTTTTTTCACCGTACCATGGTATAATAAATAAGGTAGTCTTGTCCCTAAAACAAATACAACGTCACAAAAACAACAGGCATTTTGTTAGTGTAGAAACTTGGCTGTTGTCAAAATTTGATGTGTAAACAAAGCAAAAATTAAATTTAAAAAAAATCAATTGCATAAAATAAAGATATAAGTTAAAATTATTTACAATACAGAAAACAAAAAGGTGTTGATAGATGTATGTATAAAATCAGGATGTGTCTTTTATTTGGGTACTTGGAAAAACTTTCTTTCCCCCTTTGCAAATTTTTTTTGCAGACACTACATACACGCATTTTAACCGATATTTTTAATTTTAATTAAATATTAAAAATTGTTCACGCTTGTTTTTTCACTTTTTTTGAATTTTAATTATATAAAAAAAATGTCACAATATTTTTATTAAAACATAACAAAGTTTTGACAACAAAAAATCAATCAGCTGATGTCAATTTTAACTAATGCGACTACCTTATAATTAATATACCTTGCAACGTACATTATTTACTTACAATAATACAAATGTTGAATTAAAAAGAATTGCAATATAAAATTGTTTTTGACATTTTTTAATGCCGAAAAAAATTTTTAAAAAATTAATAAATAAAATTATACTGTAAAAACGCACACAGTTGGTGTTATTATTTGATTGCAACAATATAACTAGCGCCGATATTGTCGGTGTCCTCTTTTATGTTCATCGTTCTCTCTATGTTCTTTTGTATGCGCAAGCTTTCAATTGTGTATCTTTTTCTCTCTATATTTTCTCTGTCTAAAATTCTCACATTATCAAATTCAACTGTATGTTTGTTGTTGATGATATGTTTTGACAAAGCTAGTTTAGCCAAACCGGTTTAAAAGAAATAAAAATTAGCTCATGTTTTAAGTTAGCTGCGACCCATATTTTTCGAGTAATATGCTTCTAGGGCGTTATTATGTATTTCGATTCGAATCGTAAAATTTACGAATGGTATTACATCGATTTTCGAAAATTTATTTCCGAACTTTCTTAATTTATGGAAATTGTTTTAATCCATTTCGGAAAGCAATAAATTCCTTTCGAAAGCATTTTCGATTCGAATCAAAATGCATAATAACCCCCATGAAGTTTTCATATGAAAGTTGAGAAGATAATGAGATAATATTGGTGTCTTTTAAAAGATATGTACAGGGAATCTTTTCTAAATAGCCCTGCGTCGGGAAATACCATGGATGAGAAAATCTTTAAGCGCAAATTTTTTATTTGCATTTTCTTATTATTGTTCAATTTCCTACAACATAAGGAAAACTAGATTTGTTACGAAAAAATTTTTGTATACATATATGCATATACATATACATGTACATATGTATATTGTTTTTCTTGAAATGTATTTTCTTATTGCCATTTTTGGGAAAGAAGTTACATTACAAATTTTGACACGTCATATCTTTGAATAAAGTTAACTACTGGCTAAATGGTTTTGTAAAGAAGCAAAACTTTTCGTAATTTAATATTATGGTTCTACGCTAGAAGTAACATCACTGTTGGCAACAGCTGTCATTTGCCAATGTTTGTTCTTACAAAAATTTTGTAAGATTAAATAAATTTTTGACCAAACAGACGAAAAATGTTTGACATAGGGTGGTCACACTATGTTCACATTAGAGAAATTTTTTTTTGCCGTCAAACAAATTTGCTTTCTGTAAATATTGTTTGCCTTCAAAAATATTTTATGGTCAGATTTACGGCAATCAAAAATTTCATGTTTTTGGTCAAATGTTTTACAAATCTGACCGTACCTTAAGCAATAACATTTTTACTACTTCTTTCTGTGTTTAAACTTTGTGGTATTTAGTGGCTGTACTGTGGCGTGGTTATTTTAAAGTATTTATTTTTTTTTTTTATTTATTGAATCTTCAATTACAAATTGAAACATCAATAAGTTGTTCAAATCTTAAATCTAAAAATGTTTACAACGGTTGATTTTTGTTGTTTTACATCTCTCGTATACGGCTAAGAGAAAGAGTATCCTCCTCAGCCGGTTGTGGCTTCTATACTCTAGAATATTGCGCGCAAGTGGATTTGGGTGCAATTCAAGTTTTTTAATATATTTTTTCGCGTGTTTAGAAAATGCTGTCTTCACCAACGGAACATCAAGATCTTTGGGAATTCGCTTATTTCGGATATAACTGGATTCAATAGGGCCATATTGGTTTTAGGATCGCGTTGTATAATAAAAGTTTACAGTCTAGGCTTAGTATAGAATTTCTTCCAATAAGCTAATTCTTTTTGGCTGCTTTGTTTAGGCGGGCATGTTTCCCTCCGCAACATAAAAGTGACGTGTACACATTTCAGCTCATTAACTGTTATCCGCCATTGTTTTAGCCATGTTTCCAGTTGTTATATGCACCTTTGCAAATTCCGGGAAGCTTCTACAGGATTTTCATGATCGGTTAGAAAAGCTGTATAATCAGCAAGAGTTGACGTGAGAATGTTACTACTTAACGGTAAGTCAGAGGCATATATTAAATAAAGTAAGGGACCGCAGGGACCGGCTTCAATCGACTGCGGAGGGCTTATAAAATTGTCTTCCCTAACTACAAATTTTCGTTCCTTTAAATAGCTTTTTATAAGCCTGACGATGTTTGCGGGTAGACTTTGCGTCAATTTTTGTATAAGAACTTCGTGCAATACTTTATCGAATGCTTGTGCATTATCAATGAAGAGTGCAGAGCAATATTTCTTTTTTTCAAAAGTTTCTCTAACTACATTCACAAGACTGTGAGTTTGTACTATAGTGTTATGCTGTCTGCGAAAACCGAATTGATGATCTGGAATGCATCCATTACTAGTTACTATAGGCATCAGCTTGCCCATATACAGTTTCTCAAATATTTTTGAAATGTTAGGCAATAAACTAATAGGCCGATAGGATTATACCTTTGTATGATCCTTACCGGTCTTTGGTATCATATTAATCAGCGAAACCTTCCATTCTGCCGGATAGTATCGCAGCCGTAAATTACCATTAAAAATAAATAGTATTATTCTTTTTTCAATATATGGTAACTCTTGAAGCGTTTTCTTGCTTATTTTGTCGACTCCTGGGGCTATATTGGTATTAAGACTTTTCAATTTCCACAATGTTAAATCTTAGCGGTATTTCTGCTAAAGAGACGACTGGTGGCAGTTCAACAATTTCAGCAGAACTTGCCCAAAAATCTGTCGCAGCGCTGCATTTTTAGTCCATACTACCATACTTTTTCAGCACACATCTCATATTTTACAGATCGCACGATTGTGTAGGGTAGTGAAGCACGGCCTTAATGGGTGCAGTTGTTGTTGCGTCTTGATCACTATGTAACATATACACAGAACTCAGGT
Organism: Lypha dubia; assembly: GCA_947311025.1. Lineage (NCBI taxonomy): Eukaryota > Metazoa > Arthropoda > Insecta > Diptera > Tachinidae > Lypha > Lypha dubia. The sequence continues at coordinate 37,544,047 of OX371263.1, forward strand.
TTGTGTTTAATTTATTTTTTTTATTGTCGTCATCAGCAACCAAATTTAAATAAACATTCCTTCTGCTTGTAGGTTTATTATTATTGTTAGAAGATGAATTCATAGAGTCCTCTTTTTTTTTTTGTTCTCTTATATTAGTTTTTGTATGCAAATATTTATGTATATTGCACACAAGAAATAAATAAAATAAAATCAGTAAAATGACTGGTTAATAAATGTTGTGTGTTTTGTGATTTTTACTTTAAATAATTTTTAATATTCAGTTGCGACGATTATAAAAACGCGTCTGTACACTACGAGAGTTGAAACTGAATGAAAAAATAACTTTTTGGCTCTCCTGTAAATAAAACTATGTGGACTATATGGATTTTATTGTGCTAATCTCAAATCCTTTTTTTTGATACAATCAATTTCTATAGGACGAAACCCATAATGATTATTTTATTATCGCATGAAATATATTAATGATTGAAGAATGTTTAATGCAACCATATTTGCTTCAATGAATAATTATTTGGTTGTGGAAGATATACTTAGTTGACATGAACAATTTGCAATCAGGACTTTTCCCTGAGTGTACCATACAAAACAAACTTGTCCATTATTTGCATTACCTGCCTGCTAAGATAACGCAATCCTATGGCAATATGTAATATGCACAATATGCACACATCTTCGTTCGAAATTGGGTACCTGCGGTAAATTAAGAATAAAAGCTACATTATCTACATTTATTAATCGATTTTCATGATTTATACCTTATTTTATTCTGGTATTTAGCTCTCAGAAAAATGCGCAAAATATAAAATATTTGCTTTTTCTATTTTTTTATTGCATTTTTAAACTAAAAAAAACGAATTTTGCAAAAAAAAATGTTTCCCTCTTAAATTTTTGAATAATTGCAACACGATAAAATATAGAAAAATACTATTTGGAACTAAATTAAATATGTCTTCGTACCTGACTAATTTAGGGGAGAAAATTGTCACGCCCATTAAAAAAAACCCGACGTGGTGGAGAAAAACCGAAAACGGTTTTGCATTTAGTACATTAAATCACATCACCCATATAGTCCACATAGTTTTGGAGGATTTTCCTGCTGAGCAGGGGAATTGATTAATCTATTATTTTTATGAAATTTCATTATAACTTAAGAAAACACACTTAATTTAAATACATATGTGATTTTTTTACACAGACCAATGAATACTAATATTTTATTTGTATCGGGAATGCCCGTTGCCCTAGTCCTAACACTACAAAATTTCGCTGGAAGTTGTGACTTGTTTTTAACGTAACACAAGCTGTTTTTTTTGGAAACAGAAAGGCTGAAAACTGCCTTAAAATTATCGAAGAACTGATTTCTGCCTACAAAGCTCTAAAATGTACTATCTCTTTAAATTCATTTTTTTGTATCGGATCTAGATTTTTTTCCGGAAAATCTTGGTGCTGTATCAGATAAAAGTGGTGAAAGGTTTCTCCATGATATGTTACATACAGAAAAGCGCTATAATGTCAACCCATCAGAAGGAGTGCTTGCAGATTTTTGTTGGTCGAAACTCCAACTGACAATATCAAAAAAATCTAAAAGAAATGTTATTTATATAAAACTAAGCTACTTTTTATTTTAACAATATTTCTGAAATAAAAATTATAATTTACTAACAAAAAATTAGTTTTATTTTAAACAGATATATTACATTGGCTGTAAAAATTTGAGTTTTGCATTGTAATTTGAAAAATATTTAATTGATGTATAAATCCAATGCAGCTGAAAAAATTTGATAAATTACAAAAAAAAATTTAATTCCAAGAACCATACGAAATACCCTTGTCCTTTATTTGCATTACCTGCCTGCTAACCTAACGCAATCCTATGGCAATATATAAGGTTGACCGCACACATCTTCGTTCAAAATTGGGTACCTGCGGTAAATGAGGAATAAAATCTACATTTGTTAATCGAATTTCATGATTTATACCTTATTTTATTCTTGTGGTATTTAGCTCTCAGAAAAATGTGCAAAATATAAAATATTTGCTTTTTCTATTTTTTATTGCATTTTTAAACTAAAAAAAACGAATTTTGCAAAAAAAAATGGTTCCCTCTTAAATTTTTGAATAATTGCAACACGATAAAATATAGAAAAATACTATTTGGAACTAAATTAAATATGTCTTCGTACCTGACTAATTTAGGAGATAAAATTGTCACGCCCATAAAAAAAACCGACGTGGTGGAGAAAAACCGAAAACGTTTTTGCGTTTAGCACATCAAATCACATCACATCATCCATATAGTCCATATAGTTTTGGAGGATTTTCCTACCGCTCCAAAATTTTGCTGGAAGCTCAACAGTAACTCTTCGATGCAACAAGTACTTTAAGTCATATATTGGATGCGCTTCATTCTTTTTTATTTTTATGCCATCTGGCTGTAACTCGACTCTAAATATTGGTTGGGGGATTTTTTCTCTATTTTTAATGTTTGAGACATTTTTCACCTTGTAGCCACTATTTTCAAGGCCAGACTTGACCTCTTCCGGATCCACGCTAGAGTCTATACCTTTTATTACGACTGTTAGACCTTTAGCACTCTTTAATTGGTACGTGTAGAAGTTTTTATTTTTAGATTCTAAATCTGAAACAATTTTTCGGTAATTATTTTCATGAGCTACCTGAATTTTTGTCTCATTGATGTTTCCGCGCTTAATTGGAGTTACATAAAACTCATTTTCTCCAATTAATGAGATAAGACTTTTAACCAGCAAACTGGAATTCTGCTCTCTTAAATATATGGGTGGGGCTTACTCGAACTTGTTGTAGTTGTGCCTTCATCGCCTTGTTAAGATAACATCGCGAAACGATTTTCGGAATTTATTATATTGTTTTTTCCATCTCTGGGAACTTTCGATGTTGAAGCAATTTGAGCTGATTTTGGACTTCTTCCCCTTTTTAACACGGTTATGTATCTGTCCATTCCTGTTTGAATTTTATTATCATTTATTGTACTCACCGCATCTACCATTTTGTGCACGTTGGTCACCTTGTTACTTATTGTTTGTTTGTTTGTTTGTACAGCTAAGCTGACAAGTTTGCTGATGGGTGCAATTGTTGTTGCTTCTTGATCACTATTTAACATGTTCAGAGATAATGATCGCGCACGAGTATTTGTGTTTACTGTTAAATTCAGGTTTTTGTTAAATTCATTTTTTTTACTGTCGTCATCAGCAACTAAAGTTATATATTGCACATTCCTACTGCTTGTAGGATTATTGTTGTTTTTTTCAGAAGATGAACTCATCAGAGTTCTCTTTTTTATTTTCACTTATATTAGTTTGTGTATGCAAATATTTATGTGTATTGCACACAAGCAAAAAATAAAATAAAACCAGTAAAATAACTGTTCAATAAATGTTTTGTTTTTTTTATATTTTTTGTGACTTGAAAATTTTTTTTTTCTTTTATATTTTTTTTTTATATTCAGTTGCGACGATTATAAAAACGCGTCTGTTCACTATGAGAGTTGAAACACGAAAAAAAGAGCTGTTTTATTGTGTTTTCGAAAATCCAATAACACATCGAAAAGTAAACATTTTTTTGATTTGCAAAACAGCATAAAATTGCAATTGTGATTTTGAAATCACAAATATTGTGAATTGCAGAACAGACGTGATATACTTGCAACTCCAATATTCGGTGGATTTGTAAAGTTGTCTGTTACGTAAATAAAAATATATTTATTTTAATATGAAGAACTGACTTAAATCTAGTTTAGCCATATGTGTTGTAGGAATTATTTGGCCAATGATGCAATTTTGTTGATAATGATATTTTTCTTTAAGCTAATAAAGCCTAACGTAGTTAATGTTAATAAAACAGCTTTATTACGTTTCGTCAATTGTTTGTTGACTTCTTCAGGGGTTTCGTCGATTTAAAATTTAAAAAACATTATATGTATGTATATTTTGAAAAAGTTTTTTCACCGTACCATGGTATAATAAATAAGGTAGTCTTGTCCCTAAAACAAATACAACGTCACAAAAACAACAGGCATTTTGTTAGTGTAGAAACTTGGCTGTTGTCAAAATTTGATGTGTAAACAAAGCAAAAATTAAATTTAAAAAAAATCAATTGCATAAAATAAAGATATAAGTTAAAATTATTTACAATACAGAAAACAAAAAGGTGTTGATAGATGTATGTATAAAATCAGGATGTGTCTTTTATTTGGGTACTTGGAAAAACTTTCTTTCCCCCTTTGCAAATTTTTTTTGCAGACACTACATACACGCATTTTAACCGATATTTTTAATTTTAATTAAATATTAAAAATTGTTCACGCTTGTTTTTTCACTTTTTTTGAATTTTAATTATATAAAAAAAATGTCACAATATTTTTATTAAAACATAACAAAGTTTTGACAACAAAAAATCAATCAGCTGATGTCAATTTTAACTAATGCGACTACCTTATAATTAATATACCTTGCAACGTACATTATTTACTTACAATAATACAAATGTTGAATTAAAAAGAATTGCAATATAAAATTGTTTTTGACATTTTTTAATGCCGAAAAAAATTTTTAAAAAATTAATAAATAAAATTATACTGTAAAAACGCACACAGTTGGTGTTATTATTTGATTGCAACAATATAACTAGCGCCGATATTGTCGGTGTCCTCTTTTATGTTCATCGTTCTCTCTATGTTCTTTTGTATGCGCAAGCTTTCAATTGTGTATCTTTTTCTCTCTATATTTTCTCTGTCTAAAATTCTCACATTATCAAATTCAACTGTATGTTTGTTGTTGATGATATGTGTTGACAAAGCTAGTTTAGCCAAACCGGTTTAAAAGAAATAAAAATTAGCTCATGTTTTAAGTTAGCTGCGACCCATATTTTTCGAGTAATATGCTTCTAGGGCGTTATTATGTATTTCGATTCGAATCGTAAAATTTACGAATGGTATTACATCGATTTTCGAAAATTTATTTCCGAACTTTCTTAATTTATGGAAATTGTTTTAATCCATTTCGGAAAGCAATAAATTCCTTTCGAAAGCATTTTCGATTCGAATCAAAATGCATAATAACCCCCATGAAGTTTTCATATGAAAGTTGAGAAGATAATGAGATAATATTGGTGTCTTTTAAAAGATATGTACAGGGAATCTTTTCTAAATAGCCCTGCGTCGGGAAATACCATGGATGAGAAAATCTTTAAGCGCAAATTTTTTATTTGCATTTTCTTATTATTGTTCAATTTCCTACAACATAAGGAAAACTAGATTTGTTACGAAAAAATTTTTGTATACATATATGCATATACATATACATGTACATATGTATATTGTTTTTCTTGAAATGTATTTTCTTATTGCCATTTTTGGGAAAGAAGTTACATTACAAATTTTGACACGTCATATCTTTGAATAAAGTTAACTACTGGCTAAATGGTTTTGTAAAGAAGCAAAACTTTTCGTAATTTAATATTATGGTTCTACGCTAGAAGTAACATCACTGTTGGCAACAGCTGTCATTTGCCAATGTTTGTTCTTACAAAAATTTTGTAAGATTAAATAAATTTTTGACCAAACAGACGAAAAATGTTTGACATAGGGTGGTCACACTATGTTCACATTAGAGAAATTTTTTTTTGCCGTCAAACAAATTTGCTTTCTGTAAATATTGTTTGCCTTCAAAAATATTTTATGGTCAGATTTACGGCAATCAAAAATTTCATGTTTTTGGTCAAATGTTTTACAAATCTGACCGTACCTTAAGCAATAACATTTTTACTACTTCTTTCTGTGTTTAAACTTTGTGGTATTTAGTGGCTGTACTGTGGCGTGGTTATTTTAAAGTATTTATTTTTTTTTTTTATTTATTGAATCTTCAATTACAAATTGAAACATCAATAAGTTGTTCAAATCTTAAATCTAAAAATGTTTACAACGGTTGATTTTTGTTGTTTTACATCTCTCGTATACGGCTAAGAGAAAGAGTATCCTCCTCAGCCGGTTGTGGCTTCTATACTCTAGAATATTGCGCGCAAGTGGATTTGGGTGCAATTCAAGTTTTTTAATATATTTTTTCGCGTGTTTAGAAAATGCTGTCTTCACCAACGGAACATCAAGATCTTTGGGAATTCGCTTATTTCGGATATAACTGGATTCAATAGGGCCATATTGGTTTTAGGATCGCGTTGTATAATAAAAGTTTACAGTCTAGGATTAGTATAGAATTTCTTCCAATAAGCTAATTCTTTTTGGCTGCTTTGTTTAGGCGGGCATGTTTCCCTCCGCAACATAAAAGTGACGTGTACACATTTCAGCTCATTAACTGTTATCCGCCATTGTTTTAGCCATGTTTCCAGTTTTTATATGCACCTTTGCAAATTCCGGGAAGCTTCTACAGGATTTTCATGATCGGTTAGAAAAGCTGTATAATCAGCAAGAGTTGACGTGAGAATGTTACTACTTAACGGTAAGTCAGAGGCATATATTAAATAAAGTAAGGGACCGCAGGGACCGGCTTCAATCGACTGCGGAGGGCTTATAAAATTGTCTTCCCTAACTACAAATTTTCGTTCCTTTAAATAGCTTTTTATAAGCCTGACGATGTTTGCGGGTAGACTTTGCGTCAATTTTTGTATAAGAACTTCGTGCAATACTTTATCGAAGGCTTGTGCATTATCAATGAAGAGTGCAGAGCAATATTTCTTTTTTTCAAAAGTTTCTCTAACTACATTCACAAGACTGTGAGTTTGTACTATAGTGTTATGCTGTCTGCGAAAACCGAATTGATGATCTGGAATGCATCCATTACTAGTTACTATAGGCATCAGCTTGCCCATATACAGTTTCTCAAATATTTTTGAAATGTTAGGCAATAAACTAATAGGCCGATAGGATTATACCTTTGTATGATCCTTACCGGTCTTTGGTATCATATTAATCAGCGAAACCTTCCATTCTGCCGGATAGTATCGCAGCCGTAAATTACCATTAAAAATAAATAGTATTATTCTTTTTTCAATATATGGTAACTCTTGAAGCGTTTTCTTGCTTATTTTGTCGACTCCTGGGGCTATATTGGTATTAAGACTTTTCAATTTCCACAATGTTAAATCTTAGCGGTATTTCTGCTAAAGAGACGACTGGTGGCAGTTCAACAATTTCAGCAGAACTTGCCCAAAAATCTGTCGCAGCGCTGCATTTTTAGTCCATACTACCATACTTTTTCAGCACACATCTCATATTTTACAGATCGCACGATTGTGTAGGGTAGTGAAGCACGGCCTTAATGGGTGCAGTTGTTGTTGCGTCTTGATCACTATGTAACATATACACAGAACTCAGGTTTGTGTTTAATTTATTTTTTTTATTGTCGTCATCAGCAACCAAATTTAAATAAACATTCCTTCTGCTTGTAGGTTTATTATTATTGTTAGAAGATGAATTCATAGAGTCCTCTTTTTTTTTTGTTCTCTTATATTAGTTTTTGTATGCAAATATTTATGTATATTGCACACAAGAAATAAATAAAATAAAATCAGTAAAATGACTGGTTAATAAATGTTGTGTGTTTTGTGATTTTTACTTTAAATAATTTTTAATATTCAGTTGCGACGATTATAAAAACGCGTCTGTACACTACGAGAGTTGAAACTGAATGAAAAAATAACTTTTTGGCTCTCCTGTAAATAAAACTATGTGGACTATATGGATTTTATTGTGCTAATCTCAAATCCTTTTTTTTGATACAATCAATTTCTATAGGACGAAACCCATAATGATTATTTTATTATCGCATGAAATATATTAATGATTGAAGAATGTTTAATGCAACCATATTTGCTTCAATGAATAATTATTTGGTTGTGGAAGATATACTTAGTTGACATGAACAATTTGCAATCAGGACTTTTCCCTGAGTGTACCATACAAAACAAACTTGTCCATTATTTGCATTACCTGCCTGCTAAGATAACGCAATCCTATGGCAATATGTAATATGCACAATATGCACACATCTTCGTTCGAAATTGGGTACCTGCGGTAAATTAAGAATAAAAGCTACATTATCTACATTTATTAATCGATTTTCATGATTTATACCTTATTTTATTCTGGTATTTAGCTCTCAGAAAAATGCGCAAAATATAAAATATTTGCTTTTTCTATTTTTTTATTGCATTTTTAAACTAAAAAAAACGAATTTTGCAAAAAAAAATGTTTCCCTCTTAAATTTTTGAATAATTGCAACACGATAAAATATAGAAAAATACTATTTGGAACTAAATTAAATATGTCTTCGTACCTGACTAATTTAGGGGAGAAAATTGTCACGCCCATTAAAAAAAACCCGACGTGGTGGAGAAAAACCGAAAACGGTTTTGCATTTAGTACATTAAATCACATCACCCATATAGTCCACATAGTTTTGGAGGATTTTCCTGCTGAGCAGGGGAATTGATTAATCTATTATTTTTATGAAATTTCATTATAACTTAAGAAAACACACTTAATTTAAATACATATGTGATTTTTTTACACAGACCAATGAATACTAATATTTTATTTGTATCGGGAATGCCCGTTGCCCTAGTCCTAACACTACAAAATTTCGCTGGAAGTTGTGACTTGTTTTTAACGTAACACAAGCTGTTTTTTTTGGAAACAGAAAGGCTGAAAACTGCCTTAAAATTATCGAAGAACTGATTTCTGCCTACAAAGCTCTAAAATGTACTATCTCTTTAAATTCATTTTTTTGTATCGGATCTAGATTTTTTTCCGGAAAATCTTGGTGCTGTATCAGATAAAAGTGGTGAAAGGTTTCTCCATGATATGTTACATACAGAAAAGCGCTATAATGTCAACCCATCAGAAGGAGTGCTTGCAGATTTTTGTTGGTCGAAACTCCAACTGACAATATCAAAAAAATCTAAAAGAAATGTTATTTATATAAAACTAAGCTACTTTTTATTTTAACAATATTTCTGAAATAAAAATTATAATTTACTAACAAAAAATTAGTTTTATTTTAAACAGATATATTACATTGGCTGTAAAAATTTGAGTTTTGCATTGTAATTTGAAAAATATTTAATTGATGTATAAATCCAATGCAGCTGAAAAAATTTGATAAATTACAAAAAAAAATTTAATTCCAAGAACCATACGAAATACCCTTGTCCTTTATTTGCATTACCTGCCTGCTAACCTAACGCAATCCTATGGCAATATATAAGGTTGACCGCACACATCTTCGTTCAAAATTGGGTACCTGCGGTAAATGAGGAATAAAATCTACATTTGTTAATCGAATTTCATGATTTATACCTTATTTTATTCTTGTGGTATTTAGCTCTCAGAAAAATGTGCAAAATATAAAATATTTGCTTTTTCTATTTTTTATTGCATTTTTAAACTAAAAAAAACGAATTTTGCAAAAAAAAAATGGTTCCCTCTTAAATTTTTGAATAATTGCAACACGATAAAATATAGAAAAATACTATTTGGAACTAAATTAAATATGTCTTCGTACCTGACTAATTTAGGAGATAAAATTGTCACGCCCATAAAAAAAACCGACGTGGTGGAGAAAAACCGAAAACGTTTTTGCGTTTAGCACATCAAATCACATCACATCATCCATATAGTCCATATAGTTTTGGAGGATTTTCCTACCGCTCCAAAATTTTGCTGGAAGTTCAGTTTTGTTCTTAAAAACACACGCTGAATTTTAAATTTAACAGATTCCGTGCTATAGTTGCGCAGATATATTAATATTTTACTCTTAGGGTTGGTGCTTCTGCCCAATCGAATTAAAAAAAAAAATAGCCTATTTTACTTTCCCTGTCATCAGTAATATGGTTTTGAAATTTCAAGAAGATCGGGCTTACAGTTAGATACATACAAGCAGACAAACAGAAAAACTGACAAACAAACATACATACTAAATTAATTTTTATATATGTATACTCGTATAGATACTGAGTTGTATTTAAATCAAACTACTAATAACAGCTAAAATACTTCAAGCTATCATGGGCAAACTCTTTGTGCTATTCCAAATAAAAAATGAGCATGTATTATTGCTCTTTTTTATCCTTTTTGTATTTTTCTCCACTATTTTTTCTAAAATAAATGCGAAACAACAATTATATAAAAAACTATTTTACTTTAATTTGGCGCCTTCAAAATTACGTTGCTAAAATTTGGGTTTAGAGAATACAAATTTACAACATTTTAGCGATGACAGCAAACGCTAAAATTGCGGCCAACTTAATTTTTATGTATACAAATTTTAAGTAAACGAACCTAATAACAGACATATCGTTGGTGCTTTACACAACAGTAATTTTCCGGCTGAGGAAGGCGGTAATGTAAAATAAATTTTCATTTACCCAAGAATTTTGATTTGTGAAGCATTTTAAAAATTTTATATCTGTAACTGTTTATGATTTAATCTCATAAATTTTTGTATTGCATGTACATATGTATGTACTCGTATGTACGTAGGTGCTCGATTATGCAGAAAATCATTTGCAAAATATACTTGCGGAATACTGTAAGCGGTTTTTGAGGAAACAAAGTCAACAATTTTCTACTTTTTAACTACAGTCTTATTTCCAAAAATGGCTCAAGTAGAGCATTTATTGGCTTGTTGCACCAAAATTCCATTTCAATGATATTAAAACTATCTCGCGAATATTAGCTTCAATCTTAAAAAGATCTTTTTATGCGTATCAGTCTCTCCGATTATAAAATAGGTATTACACTTTCGAAAATTTTTTAAGACTTAACCATTAAAGATGATGAAAAACTGGTATCATTTGATCTTATGTCTCTTTTTCCAATCAATTTAAATATCATAACAAAATATATTTACAAAGGAAAGATCTATCTAGGCCGTTCCTAGTCTATACACTAAAAAAGCCCCAGGTGTCGACAAAATAAGCAACAAAATGCTTCAAGAATTACCATATATTGCAAAAAGAATTATACTATTAATTTTTAATGATGTTTTACGGCTGCAATCGTGAAAGCTTTGAAGGGGCATAATCCAAGCTGGTCAGCAAGTGTAGGCTATCTCTCAACTTGCTTATGGACAAATTTAGCGTTAGGCTATGTTGGATACCAGGACATTGTAATATTGAGGGAAACGAAATTGCTGATGAGCAGGGTCAGAATTAGATGTGTCAGTTAGTCACAGGTCGGTTAAACCTCCAATCGGTCACTTCTATAGGGAACTTAGTAATTGGGTAATTAGCAGAAGTAACCATTCCTGGAGGAATAGTAGGCGCCTTGACTGGCCATTGCTCGGTTAGAGCGAGGACCAGCATGTGGGAAAATGGCACTCCGGATTTCTGTAGGATGAGTGGGGATGATGAGCAGCCAGAAACTATTGAGCATAACATCTGTCATTGCCCAAGGCTGCAACGCCATAGGCAAAGATGGCTGAGCAGACGTTTCCATGAGAGCATTAGTGATATCGCGAAGTGCAAACTTGAGGATATCAGGGGCTTTATCATGGGAATTAAATGGCTAAATGATGGATAATATATATACATATATATATGTACGTTTTTTAACTTCCGTTTAGTCGTTATTACGGTTGTTTAAATTCAGTGGTAAAAAGATTTACACCCAGACTGGGTCCAATGTATGTACAAGACTTTGTTTACTAAATTAAATGCATAAAAATATATTATTATTCATTATCAATACGATTACAGTGCGTGTGTAATTATATATGTACATCTCTATGACTTAAAAATATTTTAGTTTCAATATGTGAATTGTTTCCGGTTTATTAAGCAAACAAATATTAACGACATTTCATATTTAACATTGCGCCACCAAGTTTAGTTCGCAATCCATAAAACAAAATTGCATGACTAAAAAATATTTCGTAAAGTAAATCAATGTGAGTTCATTTAGACCAACCATTAGGTTAGGTTTGGATAGGAAGTAGTGTGAAATACACATCCACAATTGTATCCATTGTGATTCCCTTCACTTATAATTTATTGACTAATTAGTCCCCTTACTGTCCAAGGAGACATATATATACATATATATATATATATATATATCTTTAAATTTGATGTTTATATATATTTTAAATAAATACATATATATTTTAAGTATTGATTAATTTATTTCTTTTTAGCAGCATCGAAATATTCGCTAAATATTAGGCGCAGCATTTATCCAGTGGGTGGCTATTTGAAAGTGGAAGAAGAACATTATAAGAAATTGAGTCTATTGGACGTAAGTCCACGGTACAAGGCCAAAAAAATTGCTCACATTTTGCATGAAAAGAAGATGCGCAATAAGCGCGAAGACAAAAATGTCCCAAATTTTAGCAACAACATTTCTTATTGTTGTTACCACAAGTGCGAGGAAGATTTTTTCTGCTGATCGTTTTCAACAGTGAACGTTTACCTGTTTCCCGTTCTATATAATACACTTAGTTATTAGCTCATTTAAGTATCTATAGGTATCTGCTTAGATTAAAATTGACTTTGAGAATTTATGTATGTATCTATGTATATGATGCCGCCCGAATTCAATTGAATTTGAGTTGTCAGAAAAAAGACTTGTCCAGTATATGCCTCATTAGCATTAAAATAATTAAATGTTTTATGTACAGTTATATTTATGCTCAATAAATAAGATATTAATTGGCAGTATAATAATTATAATCTACAATTTACATTTAAGTATCACTCAACCAGTATTAGTATGCAAATTCCACTAGTCACTCCCACGGTGAGACAACAACCTAACCAACGATCGTTTGATTATTTCTAACTCATTCATCAGTTCATAAAAATCTTTCATTGTTAATATATTATTTAAGTTTAATTTAATTTAAGACTTGCATTATTGTTGTCTTTATTTCGGATTAAATTTTTTAGCAATAAATTTGTGTATAAATTAATTTTAAAACCAACTCAACATTTGATAAATTGTATTGTTTTACTTACTAGTTGTTTGTGCTTTATAAAAATCTGAATTTAAAATAATACTATGTTAACAATTGTGTTCTTAAACATTTTTAAGACAAATGTTTAAATTTATAAGTTTATAAATATAATTATTCACAATCGATTTATGTAAGATTTTTAAGATTGACGTTTTGTCAGTTGAGTTTGAGAAATTAATATTGTATTGATAATGGAATCAGTAAGAAATTATCAGCAGCATGTATCTATTTTGTGCAGATGGAATTGACTACATTAATAAATAGCCTTTTAATAATGTATTTATTTTTTTTTTCATAATTTTAGTATTTGTTGAATCTTCAATTATATATTGAAACATCAAATTGTTTTTCAAATATTAAATATTAGCCACTTCTACACAAAATTTTTAATTTTATCGGTTGATTTTTTTTGTTTTACATCTCTCGTGTACGGCTGAAAAAGAGAGTATCCCTCCTTTTCAGGTAATGGCCTCTATAATGTAGAATATTGCGCGCAAGTAGATTTGATACAATTCAAGTTTTTTAATATATTTTTTGGCGTGTTTTGCAAATACTGATTTCACCAACGGAACATCTTGATATTTATGAATTCGATGATTTCTGACATACCAGGGGCCGCTGTGTTTGTACGTAGAATTTTGTTTTGTCGCCTTTGAATTTTTTTTTACATTCGATGCTGAGGCAGTGCCCCATAACCGGATTCCATAGGACCATATGGGTTGCAGGTTCGCATTGTATAATATAAGTTTCCAGTCTAGGCTTAGTATAGAGTTTTTTCCAATAAGCCAATGCATTTGGTCTGCTTTTAATTTACTTTGGATCAACTTTGCGTCTGTGTGCGATTTCCATGTTAAACGACGATCAAGACGAACGCCTAGATATTTGACTACCTTGTGTTGCGGTATAGTCTCGGTGTTGATTTGTATAGGTGGGTATGTTTCCCTTCGCAACGTAAAAGTGACGTGTACACATTTCTGCTAGGTAACTATGATACGCCATTGTTTGAGTCATTTTTCCAATTTGGATATACATATACCCTTGTAAGTTACTTCTACTGAATTTTCATAGCAAATATTGATGTATGCATGTTATTGCTTAACGGTAAGTCAGAGGCATATATAAAGTACAGTAAGGGGCCAAAGATGCTGCCTTGGGGAACTTCGGCTTCAATCGAATGCGGTGGGCTTAAAAAATTGCCGTCCCTAACTACAAATTTTCGTTCCATTAAATAGCTTTTTAAAACCCTGTCGATGTTTGCGGGTAGATTTTGCGTTAATTTCTGTTTTAGACCTTCGTGCAATACTTTATCGAAAGTTTGCGGAACATCAATAGTACAAATACAATAGCACAACATTCAAAAGTATTTCTTACTATATTCACAAGTTTGTTCAAGAGTCCTAGGTTACTTTTATTCTGTTTGCAATTTTTAAAGCATTTTTTCAAAAAATTTTCGGCATTAAAAAATGTCAAAAATAATTTTATATTGCAATCCTTTTAATTGAACATTTGTATTATTAAAAGTAAATAATGTACAGTGAAATAACTTTTCAAAATATGTATATATGAAAATATAATATAATGTTTTTTAAAAATTTTAAATAGACGAAACCCCTGAAGAAGTCAACAAATAATTGACGAAACGTTGGGTAAAAAATGTAATAAAGCTGTTTTAATTTTCTACCGCCTCTTCATATAAAGCTAGCCCTAATGAAATATTTTGTTAAATCAAAGAACAAGGATGGTGAAGGATCTATTATCTAAGGGCTATTTTTCTAGAATCAGCGACGAAAAAGTAAAAGAAGGCATATGTATTTGTAGGTCCAGAAATGTGGAAGAAAGAGCATGGACGGCTTTCGTGAATGTGTGTCAGAGTTTTTTTTTTTTTTTTTTGGAAACAGAAAGTCTGAAAACTGCCTTAAAATTATCGAAGAACTGATTTCTGCCTACAAATCTGTAAAATGTACTTTCTCTTAAAATTCATTTTTTTGGTATCGGATCTAGATTTTTTCCGGAAAATCTTGGTGCTGTATCAGATAAAAGTGGTGAAAGGTTTCACCATGATATGTTACATACAGAAAAGTGTTATAATATCAACCCATCAGAAGGAGTGCTTGCAGATTTTTGTTGGTCGATTTGGCAAGAAACTTCAACTGACAATATTAAAAAACTCGAAAAGAAATGTTAATTATATAAAACTAAGCTACTTTTTATTTTAACAACATTTCTGAAATAAAAATTATAATTTACTAACAAAAAATTAGTTTTATTTTAAACAGATAAATTACATTCGCTGTAAAAATTTGAGTTTTTCATTGTAATTTGAAAAATATTTAATTGATGCATAAATCCAATGCAGCTGAAAAAATTTGATAAATTACAAAAAAAATTTTATTCCAAGAACTATAGGAAATACCCTTGTCCTTTATTTGCATTACCTGCCTGCTAAGCTAACGCAATCCTATGGCAATATGTAAGGTTGACCGCACACATCTTCGTTCAAAATTGGGTACCTACGGTAAATTAAGAATAAAATCTACATATGTTAATCGATTTTCATGATTTATACCTTATTTTATTCGTTTGCTTGACGACCAGGCAAGGGTTTTGCTTTTGGCAAATTGAGATCATTGTTATTTAATGCTTTTTGAAAGGAACAGTTTCCGAACACACCACCATCTGATACACGGCCATAGCAACCAACATCAACATACAAAAAGTTGTACTCTGCATCCACAAAAGCCATTAGCACAATACAATGCGTACCTTTATAATTAAAAAATGTGCTTCCCGAATTCGGTGGTGCTACCATTTGAATGTGATTACCGTCAACCGCTCCTATACAATTCGGAAAATTCCAAAGCGTATTAAATTTAAACGCTATTTCATCCCACTATTCTGCCGTCGATGGTACCTACAAAGAAGAATGCTCATGCATACACATACATACATTTATTAATATTTAGCACTAACGTACCTTTAGGTATTCATTTTTCAATGATTTGTAAATTGCATCACACACAGTTGGTACAAAAAGCGAAATGGTGCTAGGGGAAATACGAAAGCAGACTGATAGACTTTTATAGAGGCATGAAATCGAAGTGTGACAGCTAAGCGTTCCGAAACAGCCTCACGCATATTTGTGTCTTGTTTTTTAATTAGTGATGACACTAATTGCAACAAGTCCTTAAAGGTTTGATCGTCCATACGTATGAAATTTTTAAATAAAAAGTTTTGATTTTGGATTTCTCTAAACTCCATTAATGTTTTTTTGTATGCACCATCAGTTCTTCTTTTTGTGAGCCACTCTCTGACCCAAATACTTCGTTTTACATACTTTTTTCATTTTTCTTTTTATCCAATTCACACAAAATAATTATAGCAGCTGCAATTTTTTTTTTCTTTTGAGAAGAAATCATTTTCACTGATTTAAATAAATTTTTTCAGTTTATAAGTCCTTATTGTATTCTGTGGTATTTATGTTAGCAAAACAAAAAGTGCATTATAACAAAACAGCTGTTTCTCAATGTTGCCACAGTATGCGGCAATCATGTAACTGGAAGTCGGCAATTATTGCCCATTTATCGTTGTGCGCCAATTTACGGCAACCAAATATGTGAAATTTGAGGCAATCATGTAACTGCAGAAAATTTTTTTGGGACAATCGTTTTTATGTCCTCCAAATTAGCACAATAAAAATTGTTACAAATTCGTGCATTGCGGCAATCGTGTAACCCTAGCTTTATGGAAGAAGTTTGGTTTGCCTATCAACAAGGGAAATTTCTCACCTGTGCATGTAATAGCAGATGTTGTACAATGCATCCAGAAAATAGACGACAACAAAAAACGGAAAAACAAGTTGCTGGAACAATTTAAAAGATATATCAAAAATACTCCTAAAGAAAACGTAATTTTATCTGTTTTTTAAAAAACAAAAATCTTCTTAAAAAGACACAAAAAAATTATTATAACACAATCGGACAAAGGTAATAAATCGGATGTTACATATTTACAAACATGAATACGGTAAAAAGACAAAAGAAGACAAAAACACATATCGTATACTGAGAAATGACCCCACTACCTAATTAATGAAAACTAACAATAAACTCTTCACGGAATTATACAAAAAACAACTAATAGGCAATGATACCAAGCGCATTCTGATGTGTTCCGCATCTACAGTACCTAGAATTTATGGATTGCCGAAAACTCACAAAGGAGGTATGCCTTAACGACCTATTGTTTCATCTATACAAGTTCCGTGCTATCAATTAAGCAAATACCTGGAGAAAAAACTAAAGAGCATTATATCCCCAAAATATAATGTAAAAAATTCCCTTTTCTCGTTGGCCCTGTTAATTGCCTTTCTTTTATTAGTTTCCATTTTGTCTTTTAAATTTAAATCTAATTTATTGAAAAATCAATAAGTTGTTTAAATCTTAAATCTAAAAATATTAAATACTAGCCTATCACGGTGTGCTTCGCTACCTCCCCTCGTTATAAAATAAAATTAAAAGTATTTATATATCCTATTGTGAAAATTTAATGACGATCGGTCCAGTAGTTAAGACTATTGTTGTGATGAAAGTGTGGTGGTAATTATTTATTAAAAATTTATAAATTTGCCAGCGCTTAATAACGCCACTGGCTAAAGGGCTTACGAGGCAGTTTTATATGCCTAAAGTTAAAAATAAAAACAAGCCGATTCAGAGGCTGAAATATAAATAATTTATTTTACTAAAATTACATCCTTAAATACTAACTTAACGGTTTTCTTAAAGCTACAAAATTTAGATAACACTTAACATTAGTTGTTGTCTAAAACTACAATGTTCCAATAAATTCCAAGGAATTTGATATTAGGGTGGTATGTATTTATCAAGAGACGTAAATATATCAGATACACCTCACCCTTCCCCTTAAGAAAATTTTTAAAATTTTTAATTGTTAAAATTTAAAAATTGGTTTTTTTTTTGTATGATAGAGTTTTTGAATGATAGAGTTTTTGAATGACAGAGTTTTTGAATGACAGAGTTTTTGAATGATAGAGTTTTTGAATGACAGAGTTTATTCCTTTTTTATTTAAAGTTTTTCTATCTTTTGAATTTTAAATTTTATTTGACGCGTTTAAATTTTTCTAACGACGAAAATTATTAATTAATTTAATTCTTCTTTAAATGTTTCTTTAAGAACTCGTTTGTAGCATAAAATTTATCAATAGCATTTTTGAGAGTAGTTTCTCCAAATGCATCTGTATGCTAAATGGATTATCACTACATCTAGCTATCTACAAATTTCGCGATACTAGATGTATAATAGAAGTTCATTCCCAAATGAAAGTTGATCAGGCTTCCTCTTAGGAATGAAATTTTCTTTTTCTTAATTTCTTTCTTAATTTCCTTTCTTTAGTTTTCTTTCTTTCTTAATTTTCTCTCCTTCTCTTTCTTAATCTTCCTTCTTTAATTTTCATTCTTTCTTAATTTTCTTTCCTTCTCTATCTTACTCTTCTTCCTTAATTTTCTTTCGTTAATTTTCTCTCTTTCTTAATCTTCTTTCTTTGATTTTCTTCCTTAATTTTCTTTCGTTAATTTTCTTTCTTTAATTTTCTCTCTTTCTTAATCTTCTTTCTTTAATTTTCTTTCTTTAATTTTCTCTCTTGCTTAATCTTCTTTCTTTAATTTTCTCTCTTTCTTAATGTTTTTTCTTTAATTTTCGCGATTATTTTTCGATTTTTAATAGTAAAGGAATAAATTCTGTCTTATCATTTTTTTATATATATTTTTTTTCATTATAATTATTAAAATTACAATTATAATTTATTAATTATAAAACTCTTATGGTATTACTGGGTTTAAAATTTTTCTACCGCCCTCTTTATGTGAGAAATATATACATTGTAGTGGTAGCATTGTTTTTTTTTTGTATTGTTTGCTTACAGTGGCAACTTCAAATTTCTTATGTTTTTGCCTTTTTTGACGTTCTATTTAAGTTATTTTCTTCTTCGCGGTTAGTTTTAATTTGCTTTCATTTTAATTTCAATTAATTGTTCTTTTTAAATTAATTTTTCTTTTTCAATTAAATTAAATTCAAATATATATTAAAAATTTTTTTTTACATTTCATGTAGTGTCCCTTTTTTTATTTAGTGTTTATTTTCATTTAGTGTTTTTTTTTTGTTTTAAAGATTTTATTTATTTATTTTTTTGTTTAAAAATTGGCTTTGGATTGCCTCTAATGCTGCAATCTGCAGCCATAGCTCTGTTGCTATCTCCCACGATGGTGGTGGGTCAGCGTTGACTGACGCCCTTAGTGCAGCCAGCTTTCTGCGGATCTTCACTTACGTACCACCTCTTCTATGCTTGGGCCTGTTTGCTTGTGGTATCACGGTAAGTTTTTCATCTACCCTTTTCAGCTGTCTCCTTTGGTAGTCCTCGATAGTCAATCTTTTGGGGCCTGCTTGTGATGGAGTTGTTTGGTACTCTGGTGCTTCTCGTGTACCGCCAGTCGGTACGTACTCCTCTACCGGTGTCTTATTTTTTAGGTCGTTGGGCAGGATCGCCATGTTGTGATGAAAGTGTGGTGGTAATTATTTATTAAAAATTTATAAATTTGCCGGAGCTTAATAACGCCACTGGCTAAAGGGTTTACGAGGCAGTTTTATATGCCTAAAGTTAAAAATAAAAACAAGCCAATTCAGAGGCTGAAATATAAATAATTTATTTTACTAAAATTACATCCTTAAATACTAACTTAACGGTAATCTTAAAGCTATAAAATTTAGATAATACTTAACATTAGTTGTTGTCTAAAACTACAATGTTCCAATTTATTCCAAGGAATTTATTAAGGAATTTGATATTAGGGTGGTATGTATTTATCAAGAGACATAAATATATCAGATACACTACACTACACTACACTATATTACGATTTTTAAGTTTCTTTAAGAGGCGCGTAGTCCCACCCACTTTTCTGCTGGTACGTATTCCAAATTATGCCAATACCATATGTACCAAATACCATCGACGTAGGTCAAAAAATTCCCAAAATATGGCGATATAAATTTTTGGGTTATATGGGTGGTGCCACGCCTCTTTTTCCAATCAAAACTTCATATAGCCTATTATTCCTTCCAGAGTCACAGTAACATTCTGTGAAAATTTCAGAAATATCGGTGCAAGGGTTTGGTTTTCCTAAAAAAGAGGAGTGGTTCCACCCACTTTTCTCCTGGTACGTATTCCAAATTATGCCAATACCATATGTACCAAATATCATCGACGTAGGTCAAAAAATGCCCAAAATATGGCGAAGTTATTTGATAATCAATTATTGTGGCGGGCCATTTGCAACGCCCTACCGTCCCCCGTTCGATCCAACAAATAATTTCTAATAACAAAAAAATATTCTGGACCTTTTCCATATGCAAAAAGAATTTTGAAAATTTGGCTGAAAAATGGCGAAGTTATTTGTTAAACAATTATTGTGGCGGGCCATTTGCCCTGCCCCTACACACAATTTTCAAAAACAAAAAAATTTAATGCACCTTTTCCATATGCTGAAAGAATTTTGAAAATTGATCCACAAATGGCGAAGTTATGCTCATTTTACATTATAAAATCTGGTTAAAACTTCGTGGTAGGAGTAACATAATTTGAAAAAGTGGGCGTAAAAGTGGGTGTGGTTGAAAAAGTAGCCTATAATTCATCCGAGAGTTCCAGGTAAATACTGTGAAAATTGCAGGAAGATCGGTTCAAGGGCTTGGCCTCCTATAAGGAACAAACAAACAAACACACATTCGGTTTTATATATTAAGATAAGTTTAGCCAATGCTAAAAAAAATTTTTAGATTCAACGGTTGATTTTTGTTGTTTTACATCTCTCGTGTACGGCTGCTAAAAAGAGTATCCCTCCTCCTAAGTCGGGTGTGGCCTCTATACTCTAAAATATTGCGCGCAAGTGGATTTGGGTTTTTTAATGTATTTTTTTGCGTGTTTAGAAAATACTGTCTTACCCAACGCAACATCGAGATCTTTGTGAATACGAAGAATACGGATATGTTTTGTCGCCTTTGATTTTTTTCTACATTCGACGCTGAGGCAGTACCCCAATAACTGGATTCCATAGCCCCATATTGGTTTTAGGATCGCATTGTATAATAGTAGTTTAAAGTCTAGGCTTAGTATAGAGTTTCTTCCAATAAGCCAATTCATTTGGGCTGCTTGGGTGTGCGATTTCCATGTTAAACGACGATCAAGATGAACGCCTAGATATTTGACTATAGTGTGTTGCGGTATAGTCTCGGTGTTGATTTGTATAGGCGGGCATGTTTCCCTGCGTAACGTAAAAGTGACGTGTACACATTTCTGCTCATTAACTCTTATTCGCCATTGTTTTAGCCATGTTTCCAGGTTTGATATGTACCCTTGCAAATTCCGGGAAGCTTCGACAGGATTTTCATGAGCGCTTAGAAAAGCTGTATCATCAGCAAATGTTGACGTGTGAATGTTACTGCTTATCGTTAAGTCAGAGGAATATATTAAATAAAGTAAGGGACCGAAGATGCTGCCTTGGGGAACTCCGGCTTCAATCGACTGCGGAGGGCTTAAAAAATTGCCTTCCCTAACTACAAATTTTCGTTCCATTACGCAGCTTTTTAAAAGCTTGACGATGTTTGCGGGTAGATTTCGTGTTAATTTGTGTATTAAACCTTCGTGCCATACTTTATCGAAAGCTTGAGAAACATCTATAAAGAGCGCAGAGCAATATTTCTTTTTTTCGAAAGTGTCTCTAATAACATTCACGAGTCTGTGAGTTTGTTCAATAGTGCTATGTTGTCTGCGGAAACCAAATTGATGATCTGGAATGCATCCACTTCTAGTCACTATCAGCTTGTTCATATACAGCTTTTCGAATAGTTTAGAAATATTGGGCAATAAATTAATAGGCCGATAGGATTCAACCTTCGTATGATCCTTGCCATAATAATCAACCTTCCATTCTGCCGGATAGTATTGCAGCCGTAAAATACCATTAAAAATGAATAGTGTTATTCTTTTTGCAATATATGCCAATTCTTGAAGCATTTTGTTGCTTATTTTGTCGACACCTAGGGCTTTTTTGGTTTTAGGACTAGTAATGGCCTTTTCAATCTCCACAATATTAAATTTTAGCGGTGTTTCTGGTAAAGAGACGACTGGAGGCAGTTCAGCAATATTGACAGAAATATTTGTAGTAAACACTTTTTCTAAGTGTTTAACGAAAAGAGCACAGCATCAGTTCTTGCCCAGTCACCATTAGAGGCTCGTAATGGCGGTTTGCATATCACTGGCCTTTTAAGTCCTCTGCACGCCAAAGCGAATAATCTGTTGATGGTGTTGCATCGAGTTCTTGCAGAAATTTTTGCAGCGAAGCTGTTTTTTGTGTTTGCAAAACTTTTCTAAGCAGCTTGGTACACTCCTTAAGCCTTAATTTTAGCTGAGGCGATCTGTAACGTTGCCATTCTCGTCGAACTCTCAGTTTTTCAGTCAATATCCTTTCTACATCTACACAAAATATATTGTTAAAACTCGCTTGTTGATTTGGTTGAATTGTAGAAGCATTAAGAGCAGCTTGTTTAGCATATGCTTCAAACAACCTAATATAATTTTCTATGTCAGTAGGTGTTCTCAATAGCAATGAGCACTCAAATATTTTTTGTATTTCAGCCAGTTAATACGTGCAGATGTCAGCGGTAAATCACATGTTGGTGTTGCAGTTGTGTGTGAGTAAATAGTGATAATAATAGGCGAGTGATCTGAGGATAAATCCAATGATGCTTCAACTGCAATCATTTCGCTGGGCGCACCTTTCGAGATTCCAAAGTCGATAACATCAGGAATTTTTCGTCGATCCGTTGGCCAATATAATGGCTGGCCACTTGAAACTACATTCAAACCCATTTTTGAAATTGTGTCAAATAAAACACGACCCTTAGGACTGATTAAACGTGAACCCCAAAAATTGTGTTTAGCATTGTAGTCGCCAGCTGCTAGAAAACGGGACCCCAGTGTTGTATAAAATGCGGTATATTGACTCTCTGAAATTGAAAACCTGGGAGGAGAATAAACAGATGATATCACAAGCTTTTGATAAAAATTTACAATACAGATATTTGTTGCTTGAAGATATTCTTCACGAAGGTCATTTAGCAGGTAGTGTTTTATTCGAGTTTTTTTTTAGATTCCAGAGCCACCACAAGCTCTACCTTGAGGATCCTTAGTATCGTAGAAATTATGTCCACTAATTTTAAAATAGCTTCGAGACGTCAAATGAGTTTCTGAGATAAGCATAACATCGATTTGTTTATCCAGAAGAAAATATTCTATTTAATTTTTATGTTGGCAGATGCCGTTTGCGTTCCAGAAACAGATTCTTAAGTTCATGGATTTTTCAATACAACCTGCAACAAGGTAGACTGCATTTTCAACATTTCCTGCATCCTACAGGACATGTTGAGAGTAAATGTATTTACTGTTTGTATTAGGATCTCTATCGAGGCTTCAATACGACTAAAATTATTCCCTGATTCTTCATTAGCTGGTACAGTTTTTTGCGCCGGAGTCTGGTTACTCTTTAAAATATTAGCGTATGAAAATTGACTATTAGGATTTTGTTGAGTAAGAGTCGTGTTAGACTTAAAAACATTTGAGTATTGATTATGGGTAGACGACGGTTGAGGTAACTGAGTGGAGTTTAAAGGAGTGTTGGGCTGATCGGGAGTAGCATTTGTTTTTCTGTTCGACGAATTTTTAAAAAAAGAGTAAAGAGGGCAGCCTCTATAGTTAGCAGTGTGGTTTCCACTGCAATTGCCGCATTTTTTTGCCTTGGTATCACCTTTTATTTTGTCACAGTTAGCGGTACTGTGCAACTCACCACATACAACGCAAAAGGTAGGCAACTTGCAATAAGTTTTGGTATGGCCAAATTCTTGACAGTTCATGCATTGGATAGGTCCATTTTGTATATGTGCCATCTCAACTGTAACTCTTCTGTGTAACAAGTACTTTAGATTATAGATTGGGTGCGATTCATTTTTTTTAATTTTCAAGTCACCTGGCTGTAGCTCGACTCTAAATATAGGTTGGGGAATTTTTTCTCTATTTTTAATGTTAGAAACATTTTTAACTTTAAAGCCACTATTTTCATGGCCAGACTTTACCTCTTCTGGATCCACACTAGAGTCTATACCTTTTATTACGACGGTTAAACCTTTAGCACTCTTGAATTGGTACTTATAAAAATTTTTGTTTTTTGACTCAAGGTCAGAAACTATTTTTCAGTAATTACTTTCTTGCACTACCTGGATTCTTGTTTCGTTAATATTTCCGCGCTTAATTGAAGTTACATAGAACTCATTTTCTCCAATTAAGGAGATAAGGCTTTTTAGCAAAAAACTAGAGTTCTGCTCTCTTAAATATATCGTTGGAGGTTTACTCGACCTTGTTGTAGTTGTGTCTTCATTGTCTTGTTCAGATAAAATCGCGAAACGATTTTCGGAATTTTTTATTTTGTTTTTTCCATCTCTGGGAACTTTCGATGTTGAAGCTATTTGAGCTGAATTTGGACTTCTTCCCCTTTTTAAGACGGTTATGTATCTGTCCATTCCTGTTTGAATTTTATTATCATTTATTGTACTCACCGCATCTACCATTTTGTGCACGTTGGTCACCTTGTTACTTATTGTTTGTTTGTTTGTTTGTACAGCTAAGCTGACAAGTTTGCTGATGGGTGCAATTGTTGTTGCTTCTTGATCACTATTTAACATGTTCAGAGATAATGATCGCGCACGAGTATTAAGCTAGATTTACACGATTGAAATTTTCTTCAAAATTGCTCTTCAAAATGCTTTAAACTCGTGTAAACAGCAAAATTTCTTCAAAATTTATTGATCAAAATTTATTGAACAAAACTTTTGAAGATTTTATTGATGCCGTGTAAATAAGCATCAAAATCGCATTTGGCAATATTGATAACTATAAATAATTTGACAGCATGTTCATTCTTTTGATTCAAAATTTATTTTTATTTGAATATTTTATATGTGAACAGAATGTGATTTCTTTTTAATATTTTAATTTTATTTTTTATATACATACATACATAGAAACAGAATGTGATTATTTTAAGTTGCCAAATAAATGAATTGAACTTTTTATTTCGATTTATTGGGTTTTTAATTAATTTTTAATAAATATACCTAATATGCCCGTATTGCCATTTCTTGTATGAAATACGCTTTTGTTTGTGTTTGTGAACACCTAGTGTATATTGTATCGGCTTCAATCTTGTATTGATATACAAAAGAAGAACAAGCACCATACAAATACTCTCTGAGAGTATATACATATACTCTCTGAGTATTGTATGAAATATTTTCAATATAAAAAGTTTACCAATAGTGTAAATTAACTTCAACAAATTTTGATCAAATTTTTATCAAAAGATTTTGAAATATATTGAAAGATTATTTTGATCAAATTTTTGAAACGTGTAAATAGAACATCAAAATTAATTTTCAAAATTTTGATAAGACTTCAAAATACCTTCAATCGTGTAAATCTAGCTTTAGTGTTTTCTGTTAAATTCAGGTTTTTATTTAATTCATTTTTTTATTGTCGTCATCAGCAACTAAAGTTATATATTGTTCATTCCTACTGCTTGTAGGATTATTGTTGTTTTTATCAGAATTGTAATCAGTTCTTTATATTATAAACTGAATTTTCTGTTATCTTTTTAAGAATTGTTGTCATATATTTGCTAAGATCATGTGATGGAGAATTTATACTTGAACAAATTGGTCTTAATGGATATGTTTCTTTGTGAATTTTTGGAACTCCATATAATTTTGGTGCTGTAGCTACTGTTGTTTTTAAATTTTTCATTTCAAATGGTGTTAGTATTTCTAATCTAAATAGTTTTTCAATAATATCATTGTTTATCTTTTGTAATCTATTCGTTGGATCTTTTGCCAAAATTTTATATGTGGAGTTATCACTAAGAATGTCATTCATTCTTGAAAAATATTCCTGTTTATTCATAGCAACTGTAGTGTTACCCTTATCCGCGTCTAAAATCAAAATGTTATTATTTCTTTTTAAAAACTTTTTAGTTTCTCTAACTTTATTAAGAATAAATTTATCTTTATCATTTAATCTCATTTTATTCATATGGTCGTCTATAATAGAAGTAAGTCTTGTCATTGCTATTTCCTGATCTTCTTTTTTCCTTAATAGTCTGAACAAAGCTCTCTCCGTCTGCTATTATATTTAAAATAGGAAATTGTTGTTTTGTTATTGAATTTGTTTTTGTAGTTTTCTCCACTATTTTTTCTAAAATAAATGCGAAACAACAATTATATAAAAAAATATTTTACTTTAATTTAGCGCCTTCAAAATTACGTTCCTAAAATTTGGGTTTAGAGAATACAAATTTACAACATCTTAGCGATGACAGCAAACGCTAAAATTGCGGCCAACTTAATTTTTATGTATACAAATTTTAAGTATACAAACGAACCTAATAACAGAAATATCGTTGGTGCTTTACACAACAGTAATTTTCCGGCTGGGGAAGGCGGTAATGTAAAATAAATTTTCATGTTCCCAAGAATTTTGATTTGTGAAGCATTTTAAAAATTTTATATCTGTAACTGTTTATGATTTAATCTCATAAATTTTTGTATTGCATGTACATATGTATGTACTCGTATGTACGTAGGTGCTCGATTATGCAGAAAATCATTTGCAAAATATACTTGCGAAATACTGTAAGCGGTTATTGAGGAAACAAAGTCAACAAATTTTCTACTTTTTAACTACAGTCTTATTTACAAAAATGGCTCAAGTAGAGCATTTATTGGCTTGTTGCACCAAAATTCCATTTCAATGATATTAAAACTATCTCGCGAATATTAGCTTCAATCTTAAAAAGATCTTTTTATGCGTATCAGTCTCTCCGATTATAAAATAGGTATTACACTTTCGAAAATTTTTTAAGACTTAACCATTAAAGATGATGAAAAACTGGTATCATTTGATCTTATGTCTCTTTTTCCAATCAATTTAAATATCATAACAAAATATATTTACAAAGGAAAGATCTATCTAGGCCGTTCCTAGTCTATACACTAAAAAAGCCCCAGGTGTCGACAAAATAAGCAACAAAATGCTTCAAGAATTACCATATATTGCAAAAAGAATTATACTATTAATTTTTAATGATGTTTTACGGCTGCAATCGTGAAAGCTTTGAAGGGGCATAATCGAAGCTGGTCAGCAAGTGTAGGCTATCTCTCAACTTGCTTATGGACAAATTTAGCGTTAGGCTATGTTGGATACCAGGACATTGTAATATTGAGGGAAACGAAATTGCTGATGAGCAGGGTCAGAATTAGATGTGTCAGTTAGTCACAGGTCGGTTAAACCTCCAATCGGTCACTTCTATAGGGAACTTAGTAATTGGGTAATTAGCAGAAGTAACCATTCCTGGAGGAATAGTAGGCGCCTTGACTGGCCATTGCTCGGTTAGAGCGAGGACCAGCATGTGGGAAAATGGCACTCCGGATTTCTGTAGGATGAGTGGGGATGATGAGCAGCCAGAAACTATTGAGCATAACATCTGTCATTGCCCAAGGCTGCAACGCCATAGGCAAAGATGGCTGAGCAGACGTTTCCATGAGAGCATTAGTGATATCGCGAAGTGCAAACTTGAGGATATCAGGGGCTTTATCATGGGAATTAAATGGCTAAATGATGGATAATATATATACATATATATATGTACGTTTTTTAACTTCCGTTTAGTCGTTATTACGGTTGTTTAAATTCAGTGGTAAAAAGATTTACACCCAGACTGGGTCCAATGTATGTACAAGACTTTGTTTACTAAATTAAATGCATAAAAATATATTATTATTCATTATCAATACGATTACAGTGCGTGTGTAATTATATATGTACATCTCTATGACTTAAAAATATTTTAGTTTCAATATGTGAATTGTTTCCGGTTTATTAAGCAAACAAATATTAACGACATTTCATATTTAACATTGCGCCACCAAGTTTAGTTCGCAATCCATAAAACAAAATTGCATGACTAAAAAATATTTCGTAAAGTAAATCAATGTGAGTTCATTTAGACCAACCATTAGGTTAGGTTTGGATAGGAAGTAGTGTGAAATACACATCTACAATTGTATCCATTGTGATTCCCTTCACTTATAATTTATTGACTAATTAGTCCCCTTACTGTCCAAGGAGACATATATATACATATATATATATATATATATATATCTTTAAATTTGATGTTTATATATATTTTAAATAAATACATATATATTTTAAGTATTGATTAATTTATTTCTTTTTAGCAGCATCGAAATATTCGCTAAATATTAGGCGCAGCATTTATCCAGTGGGTGGCTATTTGAAAGTGGAAGAAGAACATTATAAGAAATTGAGTCTATTGGACGTTAGTCCACGGTACAAGGCCAAAAAAATTGCTCACATTTTGCACGAAAAGAAGATGCGCAATAAGCGCGAAGACAAAAATGTCGCAAATTTTAGCAACAACATTTCTTATTGTTGTTACCACAAGTGCGAGGAAGATTTTTTCTGCTGATCGTTTTCAACAGTGAACGGTTACCTGTTTCCCGTTCTATATAATACACTTAGTTATTAGCTCATTTAAGTATCTATAGGTATCTGCTTAGATTAAAATTGACTTTGAGAATTTATGTATGTATCTATATGAGACCGCCCGAATTCAATTGAATTTGAGTTGTCAGAAAAAAGACTTGTCCAGTATATGCCTCATTAGCATTAAAGTAATTAAATGTTTTATGTGCAGTTATATTTATGCTCAATAAATAAGATATTAATTGGCAGTATAATAATTATAATTTACAATTTACATTTAAGTATCACTCAACCAGTATTAGTATGCAAATTCCACTAGTCAATCCCACCAAAAACTCACCGCATAACAACCTAACCAACAATCGTTTGATTATTTCTAACTCATTCATCAGTTCATAAAAATCTTTCATTGTTAATATATTATTTAAGTTTAATTTAATTTAAGATCTGCATGATTGTTGTCTTTATTTCGGATTAAAATTTTTTAGCAATAAAATTGTGTATAAATTAATTTTAAAACCAGGGGGTAGATTCTGGTTCTGTGATTACATGAAATGTAAACATTTTTCTCGTTTACATTTTGTTTCTGATTCCCGTTCTGTGAAGAAATTAAAACAAATTAAAATCTTTTGACAATGAGAGAAACAAATGGAAAGAAACAATTTTTTTCTCAGTTTCATCGCAAAACTGATTCTCGTTTTATGTAACTGCGAAAACAAATAAATGTCAAAACATTTTCATATGACGCGTTTTTTTTTTCACTTAAAATTTGTCAGCGAAAATGGAAAAAGCAGCAAAAGGCATGCGCACGAGCATAAATCAAAAAGAATTTTTATAAATTTTTAGAACATAAATGTCGATATTGCAAACGATAAGTATGTAAGTATGTATGTTCAAACATACATACAAGCTCAAAAATAAAAAAAATCATTTGAATAATTGATTTATGTATACATGCGTATGTACATACATACATACATACATATGTATATGTATTTACAGATATGTTACTACATTTAGGCCCAAATTCACAGTCATTAGTTAGCTAATAGCAATAGTTTAACTAATAATATTTGATTCACAGCTTCTAGTTTAACATTAGTTAAACCATCAAACATCATTGGTTAACTAACAGTTAGACAACAGCTGATTCGTTGGAATTTATTATTAGTATTTTTGTTTTGTGAAAAATTTTAGATATAGCATGTGAAATTGAAAACACGGAGTCCGATATTGAAAGAGACACTGATACTGATAATACGCGGAATATTGTTGCTGAGCGTCGCCAACGTAATGTAAAAAGATTTTATGGATATATTCTGCCTTAGCAAGTAGGTGGCGTGGCAAGTTCTTGAATGTATACGCCATTTTTTAAGAAATAATATATCAAATATAAACAAAAGCCATATGCTCTAACAGAATTGCCAGTACTGAAAGTTAATAGTTTGATAGGGTTACCATTCTTTGTTCATATTAAGAGTGTTGGTTAAATAATACACTGTGAATATGAAGTATTAGTTAAACAATAGTTATCATTTTAGTTTACTAATAGCTAACTAATTACTGTAAATTTGGCCCTTAAAAAAATAATGCATACATTTTCAACTTTTATACATTTATCCCAATGTAAAAGTTAATTAATTTTTGTTGTTTGACAATTGTATAGACCCAAGCAGAGAGAAAGTTGGTGTCGGCTTAAAAAAAAATAAACTAAGAGGCGGCTTAAACTTATTTAGGAGTCGGCTGCTTAAAAAATACATAAGGCGATAGAAAATCGAAAAGTAAGAAAAACTTATTATGCAGTAAATCTCGGAAACGCATGAAATTGAATTTCTAACACATTTGAATAAACTCGGGCCAAAACTAGGAAGCAATTAGCATATGTTATAGAAAATGTATCAATAAATAAAAATAATTAAAAAAAAAATTGTATTCGACTTAGTGCTATTTTATCTGCTATTGATATATCCGATTTTACTATCGATAGAATGTTTACCTAATTATAACTATTCATGCAATTTGTTGTTATTACTTTATTTAAATTACTACCTGCAACCGCGGCGTAGCCCGACCGGCATTAAGTTTTGATTTACTACTTATAAAGTGCCCTGGAGACGATCAAAGAAACTCGTCAATCAGTGCAAATGTGTGAGTATCGTGTTTTTGTCGTTTAAGGGGAGACGTACAAATAAAATCATCAATCATCATTTTTGTTGTGACTTCGCGGCGTCTTGTGCAATTTTGTCAAAAAACAAAAAAAAATACTTGCGTTTGACACTGTTTATACACAAAAATACCAGAGCATAAAATTAACAAGTATGCGTGTGCTGCCATATTTTTACTCATTACACTTCGATACAAAACAACTGACATTTTCTTTGTCAATCACAATTGGAGACTATCAAAATAATATATCACAAGATTATGGTTTTCATCAATCAGAGCTGACAACGTATACGAGTACCCGAAAAAGCACGACTGCACGCACACACTTAGAACGTTGATGTATTTTTTATCGTCTCCAGAGGTACCAAGAGAAAGGTTAAATAAAACATTTTTAAATCATCTAAAATTAATCCCCTTTAAAAATTTGTTGCTCTTCGCAACATGCATACATACGAGTATGTAATTTGAAAACATATCATTTTATTAAAAAAAAAATAAGAAGTAAATAAATAGAATTAAACTAAAGGAACGGTTCAAAACTGTATTTTAAATATTATCGATACCGATATTTATACCTATCTATATTTTCGATATTTTTAAACTATCGACTTAAATTTTCGGAGTTTTGACCATCTAAAATTATAGTATAAAAGTGTGATTATACACTATTTTTCGATTATATTTTTTTATCAATAAGACATTAAATAATATCTCCGATTATATATACAAATATATATATGTATATATATTTATTCAACTTGTAGGATTAACTCAGTATCTGTAATGATAGACTATTAATACAATTGCCTACTTATGTAATTCATACAATTTCTTTACCACCGCTAATTTGTTTATTTAATATCTTATAATTTTTATTCAATTTTCTATAACATAAGCTATGTACATATATTATGTAATATATGTTGAAAAATCAACTTCAAAATTTCAATGTAGAATATATGTATGCATGTTGTAAAAGCCGCAAAAGCAAGTAAAATATATTTGCATGCGGCCTTGCACCGCATCGAAGTAGTTCAACTTCGTTCTCTGTGTATGACATTTCAAGTTGAATAACATGGATATAAAGTTACACTGCAACAGATGGAATGACACACATTTTCATAATATAAACGGGAATCGCATTTTGTGCAACTGCGAAAAGATGTTGTGTAAAGTTGTAATGAAAACGAAAATGAAACATTTTTTTACATTTCACGTTATCGCAGAACCAGAATCTACCCCCTGTATTATTTCTATAGTTATTATTGTCACTATTAATTCTTTTATAGTTGGTTCTAAAAATATTAATATTGCCTCTTGTGTTTCTTTCAAAATTTCTTTGATCACGATGTGGGTTATTCTCTCGACTAATATTGCGAACTGTGTTATCATAATGATTGTTATTTCTGCTAAAATTACGATTAAGCTATGTACAGACGATTGGCAGATCTTACAATATTGTCAGAACAATGTTCAGAAAATGTCTCACAACCGTCTAAACTTACAATTTTTGTTTTGCAACGTTGCAAGAAAAAGCATTGTCAGTTCATTGTAAGACAATAATATTGTCAGACATCTGACAATCGTGAGAACACTCTACTTTGCCATTATCAGATAATTGTCAGACATTGTAAGCTCTTGTTTTATTGGCAGATGTGTTTAAATTAATGCATCTGACAATGGCACCATTGTAAGATAATTTTTCTGTTGGCAATGCTGTCCATAAATACTATTGGATTTGACAGTTCTGACAAAGCTTAACAACGCATCTGGCAATTTTTCCACACAACAAGCTGACAACCGTGTAAACTGACAATTTTTTTTGGCAGATAAATTTATTGTCTGACAATTTTCTGACAATGAAATTGTAAGGTTTTCTTACAATCGTCTGAACTAACAATTTACCTTTTGGTAACAATTTTTCATTGTCAGTACGTTGTCAGCATATTGACATATCTTACAATATTGTAAGATCTGCCAATCGTCTGTACATAGCTTTAGCACTGTTTCTATTATGGTTGTTGACTTGGCTGTTCCTGAAATTTATATTATTTCTTCGAAAGTTGCCACCATTTCTAACATTTCGATCATTTCTATTATTATTATAATTATTTTGATTGACCCTTCTGTCAATCCTAAAAATATTGTTATTACTATCATTTTTTAAGTTTCTTTCTAGTGTTACGCATTTTTCTACTGCCTCATTTAAGGTTTTAGGGCTACTTGCCAACAGTACGTTTTTATATTCATCATTGACTCCCTTAGGGGCTGTGCACATATTACGTAACGCTGTTTTCAGAGAATTTATACCCCCGTTCTCCCCCTGAGCGTTACGTAATATATGCGCAGCCCCTTAGTAAAACATTGAGAGCCATTGTATCGCTTATTTTGTAGATGGCGTCTTTCGCTTCTTGTGTTGGAGCTTCGGTTGATTTTATGTGAAAATCACTGAATTGCTCTGCTAGTACAGTAAGTTTTTCCCTGTACGAAGAAATATTCAAACCTCCTTGTCTTGCTGCTCCTAACGCTGTTAATACTTGTTGCAACGTTCTTGGATTAGGGTATGCCTCAATTAGAAGTTTTCTTAAGCCTGCAAAAGAAGTCCGTCTATTTGCTCGCCTTACCACACTGCGAACATTGGCTGTTAATTTAAAATTGTACACATATTTGACGTAAATCTCTCTATCTTCATTTCTTATTAAATCGTGTAACAATTCTGCCTGAACTAGAAAGTCCTCTTAGTACTCGTATGACCCCTTAAATGTTTGTAAGTTTTTGCCAACTACTGATATATCAAAGTGTGCCATTTTTTCTATTTTATTATTTGTGACTAAAGTTTTCACTGACTTAAATTTTCTATAGAATTTAATATTTTTGGGTATAAATCGTTCAATTTTATCGCAAGAGATTTGCTTTCTTTATCCTCTAAATTTTCTAAAAGCTCATCAACTTCTTCTTTTATTTCTAATAACCGTGATAATTTTTCTTCTTTGTATTCTGCGGAGTAAACTCTATCCTTACTTTTTTTTATATTTTTATCTAACTTCTCTATTTCAATACAATACTTCTCTATTTTATCCATAGAATAATAAGATTTACGATTTTACTCTAACAAATTCTAATATTAGCGCTTTATATTTTTGTTTGTATGTGGCAACGCTATCACATATATTTGTCGCCCTCTACTCGTAATTTTATTCTTTACTTTGTGGCAACCCCATTACCACAAAATACATTCCTGTTTAAGGATAGCTTTTTTTGCATACGTGCAAGGTAGACATCTTTATTGCATTTAGTATATAAAGCAGACATCTTTTATTGTCTAGGAAAAAACTCGATATATATGTGCATAACGACAAGTAAAAAGAACATTCATCAATTCGATCGCTTGCTTACCTACAGTTCATATATTCACAGCACGTCCTAATAAAATAAAAACATCCAACATTGAATATACGTTCCAACTCATTGAAATATAATTCCGCATATGAAATTAATAATAATTTTGTAATAACAAAAGATAGTTTTAAATACAACTTGAAGTACTATTTTATACAATAAAATAAATAAAGTGAATTCTTTGAATTAAATTGTGTTATTTTATTTTATTGGAAACTAAATAATACTCCCAAATTGTTGACCCCGAGAATGGCGAACGCCAACGAAGAAAACGCACCAGTCACGAAGGAGAATACAATACAGCGTGTCTCTGTTAAAGTGCCGCCATTTTGGCCCGAAGGACCCAAAATTTGGTTGGCACAAATTGATGCACAGTTTGATATGGCAAACATTGTGCGCGACGTGTCCAAATTCAACACAGTGGTGGCCGCAGTCGAGTCAAACGTGTTGGCACGATATCGGATGCTGTTCTACAACCACCACCCGAAACCGAAAAATACGCTAACCTCAAAAAGTGCAATATTGAGCGCTTTGGCGACAGCGAACAAAAGAAGACAAAGAAACTATTATCCGACATGGAACTAGGCGATCGTCGCCCAAGCCAATTATTCAACGAGTTACGCGAACTGGGCAAAAACAAAGTCAGCGAGGACTTCTTAAAATCATTATGGCTACAACGACCACCAGCGAACGTGAGGGCTATATGCAGGCCTCAGAAGCCAAATTGGTAGAGTTGTCCAAGCTGGCCGACAAAGTTATGGAGGTTAGCTACTACCGACATGTAAGCAGCGTGCAACAAACGACGTCATCAGACAACATAGTGTCCGAAATTAATCAACGGATGTCCCGACTCAAAAAAAATTTCGAAAAACTACTCAACACCACTCGGACCAGGTCATCTTCTAACCACGTACGCAGCCGAGAGCAATAAAAACCACCCGTCACTACAAGTACAACAGAGATGTGCTGATATCACCAAAAATACGGTAATAATGCCCAAAAATGCCGTCCACGATGTAAGTTTGAAAAAAACCAAAAAAACTAACACACACGTCTGACTTGCTAGCTAGCAGTTCAGATAAGCCCATTAACACGAACACGAGATTTTTAATTGACACCGGCGCCGACGTTTCAGTCATGCCACTCAGGCCGTCCGAAAAACGCAATCGAGCCCACCATACGCAATTGTACGCAGCGAACGGTACGGTGATAAAATCTTACGGCGAAACACGAACGAAAATATCGTTAGGCCTCCAACGCACGTTCGAATGGAATTTCATTATTGCTGACGGCACCGACCCAATAATAGGCACAGATTTTTTAAAAATATTTGACCTCTTGGTCGATGTGAAGCGGAAGTTGCTAGTCGGCAAAACACTTTTGATGGTAAGCGGCGACGAAATTCTTGTTGACAGTAAGTCAGTTTTATCGTGCGTTGATGCTGGAAATTACGCGAGTCTTCTACACGAGTACCAAGACTTCCACATTTGGCCACTGTAAAGGATTACCGTCCGGTAATGTAACGCACCGTATCGTAACGCGGGGTAACCCAGTATTCGCATGTTGGACAACGATATATGCCAGCCCTCAGACAGTTGTTGGGCCAGTCCACTTCACATGGTCCAAAAGTCAAATGGAACCTGGCGCCCCTGCGGCGATTACCGTGCATTAAATGCCATTACCATACCAGATAGGTATCCGATACCTTTCTTTCAAGATGTCCGTACAATATCACACGACAAAACAATATTTTCGGTGATCGATCTGCAACAAGCATACCACCAAATGCCCATCGACCCAATAGACGTTCCAAAAACGGCCATCGTAACCCCGTTCGGGTTATTCGAATTCAAACGAATGACGTTCGGCTTACGAAATGCCACCCAAACATTTCAACGCCGCATGGACGAAATATTTCGCGATATCGACTACGTGTTTATTTACATCGACGATATTTTAATCGCATTACGATTCGAAGGCGAACAGGAAGTGCATTTGCACTTGAAAATAAATAATACTCCCAAAACTTTAATTTTTTTTTTTGATATCATTCATTCGTGCATATTCATTTATGCTTCCTCTCGTTTACTTATATTCGGCTTTATATTAACTTCGTTTTTTAGTGTGTTTCGTTTCTTTTTGTTTAACAAATTCAAATGATTTTTAGCAATTTTTAGATTTTAAGAAATAATATAAGAGAACCAAATTATGAAATAAATGTACACATGTATGTGAATTATGTGTGTGTCTGCCTAGATTTTGGTGCCGGCGCTTAAAAACGCCACTGGCTAAAAATGATGCGAGGCAGATAAGATGCCTCTGAAATTTTCTAAAAATCAAGCTCTTAAATACTAACTTAACGGTAATCTTAAAGCTACAAAATTTACATAATACTTAATAATAGTTGATGTCTTAAACTGCAAATATTCCAATGTAAATTCCAGGGAATGTCTAAGGAATTTACATTAGGGTGATACCAAATAATATAATATATATATAACTAGCCTATCCCGGTTTGCTTCGCTACCCCCGTCGTTATAAAATAAAATTAAAAATATTTATATATCCTATTGTGAAAATTTAATGACGATCGGTCCAGTAGTTAAGACTATATTACGATTTTTAATTTTCCTAAAAAGGGGCGTGGTCCCACCCACTTTTCTCCTGGTACGTATTCCAAATTATGCCAATACCATATGTACCAAATATCATCAACGTAGGTCAAAAAATGCCCAAAATATGGCGATTTAAATTTTTGGGTTATTGGACGGTGCCAAGCGTCTTTGTCCAATCAAAAATTCATATAGCCTATTATTCCTTCCAGAGTCACAGTAACATGCTGTGAAAATTTCAGGAAGACCGGTCCAAGGGTTTGGTTTTCCTAAAAAGGGGCGTGGTCCCACCCACTTTTCTCCTGGTACGTATTCCAAATTATGCCAATACCATATGTACAGAATATCATCAACGTAGGTAAAAAAATGCCCAAAATATGGCGATTTAAATTTTTGGGTTATATGGGTGGTGCCACGCCTCTTTGTCCAATCAAAACTTCATACAGCCTATTATTCCTTCCAGAGTCACAGTAACATGCTGTGAAAATTTCAGGAAGATCGGTCCAAGGGTTTGGTTTTCCTAAAAAAGAGGCGTGGTCCCACCTACTTTTCTCCTGGTACGTATTCCAAATTATGCCAATACCATATGTACCAAATATTATCGACGTAGGTCAAAAAATGCCCAAATATGGCGATTTAAATATTTTGGTTGTATGGGCGGTGCCACGCCTCTTTGTCCAATCAAAACTTCATATAGCCTATAATTCATCCGAGAGTTCCAGTTAAATACTGTGAAAATTTCAGGAAGATCGGTCAAGGGTTTGGCCTCCTATAAGGAACAAACAAAAACACACACAAACAAATAAACAAACACACATTCGGTTTTATATATATAGATAAAAATAATAATATAACATAAAATAATAATATAATATAAATAATAATGTAGAATACACTACAGTATTCACTAAGCACATACTTATGTACAAATAAACAACTTTTTCAAGTTAGAAACGCTAAAATTTAAGCAACATTATTTTGAAAGCGCTAAAAGGTAATTTAAGCAAAATATTTTTTATATGATTTTTGTTTATAATTTTTTTAGGAAAAATAATGTAGGAAACTATAAAAAGGAAAAAGGGCAAAAATACATGCTCATTTAGTATTTGGAATAGCATAAAGAGTTTGCCATGACAGTTTTAAGTCTTTTAGCTCTTATGAGTAGTTTAATTTAAATAAATTTAAAGAAAAAAAAAGATTTTTACAATTTATATAAATATATGTATGTTATATACATATGTATATGTATTATGATCAAAAACTATTTTGTACAAATAAATACTTTTAAAGAACTACGCCACAGTACCGCCAGCAAATACCACAGTTTTAACATAGAAAAAATTGTTTACTGAAATTTTTTCTTAACAGTGATGCCATCTCTTATAAATGTTCCCATAACTTTCGGACGTAATGCTTTCTTGAAAAATTACTACGCAAAACCCATGCACTTTACAATTTTCAAAATGCATGTGCTGAAAAAAAAACAATAAGTTTGGACTAGAACTTTGTGAAATAGCTTTAAAACATAGAAGTTTTAAAACATATTGTTACGGAGTAAGAATTGTAATCTAAGGTAACACTAATATAATTTGCCAATATACACGCATGTCTATTTGTCTCTCTTCAATTATATTATCAAATAAGAAAGAAAGGAATGGTCTAATGATTGCAAATTAGGTACGGCGAAAAACAGTAAATTTTAGCTAAGCGATTAGAGTTACGGAGTACGAGTAGTTGTGTTTTCTGTAAAATTCAGGTTTTTGTTTTAATCATTTTTTTTTTGGTGTCGTCATCAGCAACCAAAGTTAGATAAACATTCCTACTGCTTGTAGGTTCATTGTTGTTGTTAGAAGATGAACTCATTAAGAGTTCTCTGTTTTTGTGTTCACTTATGAGTTGGTGTATGCAAATATTTAGGTATTTACACACAAGCAAAAAATAAAATAAAACAGGTGCAATAACTGTTTAATAAATGTTTTATTTTGGTCTTTTTCTTGTGAATTGTCTTTCAATAATTTTTAATATTCATTTGCGACGATTATAAAACACGTTTTTGTACGTATATCAGCGTAAATTGACTCTTGATTTTGGTGTTGAAAATCTTCATGAAATCGTGCTGCAATTGACCGCGCTATGGCGTGCGTTTTAGGCATTATAATAGGGTGTTTTGTTGCCTAAGTAATGCAACTGGCATTGTTTATACGACCAGAAATACTTATTAAGCCGTCTTTTCCCAGAAATGGTGTCAAAAACGTCAACTCTTTCGAAAACTCATCTTGTCGAGCAACAGAGCACCAATAAATTTCTGCTTCTTTTATTTCTTAAGTTGTTATATACTTTAGATAATCAGTCTTGTTATATGTCCCTTTGAATATATATTTATAGCACGAACAAACCAACATCGAAATCTCAACAATGTGTAATATTTCGATATAGAGTGATAAGATATAAGCAAATCTTCGGATGTTATTGTCGTTACAAATTTGGATTTTATCTCACAATCGCACTTCTCTTTAGCAATTTCTGGCAAAGTTGGCCATTCAGTTTCATAGAGCTTTAAAAATGTTGGCCCATTCAACCATCGAGAAGAAGAATTTCCACAAAACGGTTTGTCAATTGTTGCATCGTCAGCAGCATTTTGTAAGCCTGGAACCCCTCTCCACTGGAACACTGATGAGCCATCGAGAATTTCGGAAATACGATGTGTCACAAACTGCTTATATATACGACAATCGGAATGGATCCATTTTATCATGGTCCTAGAATCGGACCAAAATATTATATTGATGTCGTGACTTGAGACAATAGCCTCTTTAAGTCTTACACCGAGAACGGCTGCCTCAAGCTCTAGTCTAGGGATTGATAATAGTCTTAAGGGAGCACATTTCGATTTCCCGGCGACAAATACCACGTTAGCTTCACCATCGTTATAAATTCTCCAATAGCTTACAGCTGCGAATGCTACCTCACTCGCGTCAACAAAAACATGTAAGTCAATAACTCTGCCAATTTTTCCAAAGATGGGCCCATAACACCTAGGCACCTTTATATACTGGACGTTCTGAAGTTCTTGGTACCACTCATACCATTTTTCATATACTGAAGGTGGAATTTGTGAATTCCAATCGATATCAAACCTCCACAGCTCTTAGTATGATTTATGATCTTATAACCATGTTGGCCAAGAACCCAAATGGGTCAAAAATTTACATCGTCATACTCAAGACTTCACTTCCGTTGGCCATTCAAGACAGAGTGTGAAATTCTATTAAATTTCAAATCGAAACAGAAAGTGTCGTCTACCGGCGACCAGAATAACCCCAGAATTTTCTCCGTCGCAGTTTCACTTGTACACAGGCTGGTTATATTTGTTTCACTTTTTTTGGGCTTATCAGCAGTGATGGCATTGAAAAAGGAGTTTGAATTCGATACGAAGCCCTTCAGTTCGAAATTTCCATGCTCGTGTATATGTATAACTTATTTTGTCACCTATATTGCTTCATCCAAATCGTCAAAGCTATCCACATAATCGTCGACGTAGTGACAGTCGACAATAGCCCTGTATGCTCTGGGATAAAATTCCCTATAACACTTGGCATTTATGTTCTTTATATACTGGGCCGAGCACGGTGAACTTGCGGAGCCAAAAATCATGGCCAGCATAACAAAAACATCTGGCAACTCTGAGGATTCACCATCCCTCCATAAGAATCTCTGAGCGTTTTGATCCTCTTCTCGAGTTTTGACACAGTGAAACATTCCTTTAATATCTTCGCATACTCCCACCTTGAACTGTCTAAATCTAAATAAAATTGATAAAAGCAGCTTTGGTTGACATTTGTCTGGATCCTTCAACAATCAATTCAATTCAACTGCAGCATCAAATACGAGACGACGTTTGTTACCCTTATTAATATTTGTAATGCAAAGTACCAAGTACGCTCATTCCGAACAAGAGCCTCTTCAGGTAAAAGTTTTCTGGCGTAGTCCTTAGTAATATACTCGGAAATCTTTTCAATATACCATCGTGCTAAATTTTCATCCCTTTTTAACTTGCGTTCGATTTCTAAACGTTTGAGTGCCATAGTGAAACTATTCACATAACAAAAACTGTCTCGTGCTCATAAAAGACCACTTTCAAAATGCGATCCAATATTTCTAGTAGTTTTTCCAAGAATTGCTTCAGCCCGTTCATCGTCGTCAGATATAATTGGATTTAACGGCTTCATTCCAAAATTTTCCACTGTAAAGTGTTCCGCGACTTGGTTGTGAACGTCGTGGCTTCATTACATTCCTCATTTCTTATTTCCCAGCTTCTTCTGGTGAATGGAGAAGTTTTTGTCGAGATTTGTAATACCATAAGGGCGAACAAGTCCTATATGAGGAAGCCAAATTAACAGTTGAGGTGAAGCTTCAATATAATCGTCAACGTTAATATCGTCCAATTCAGAAAAAACTTCTTTAAATTTGTTCAGTAGGCGACTCTGAAGCGGTCATTTCAAATTTTTTGATGTTCTTACATTTTTC
The DNA here is from genome assembly GCA_947311025.1 of Lypha dubia. Classification (NCBI taxonomy): domain Eukaryota; kingdom Metazoa; phylum Arthropoda; class Insecta; order Diptera; family Tachinidae; genus Lypha; species Lypha dubia. The sequence continues at coordinate 37,585,434 of OX371263.1, forward strand.
ATAGCAAATTTCACAATTTACTGTTTTCGACATTTCGTAAAAGGTTTTACCTTTAATCCAACCTGGTAATAAACTACTTGAAGGTCCTCTTATGCCCAAGAAGGTGGCAACACTCTTCTCCAATAATGAAATTTTCTAACCGTCGTCAATAAAGGCAATTACTTTAATACTACCCTTAGGACCTTTTAAAATGACCGGCAAATATTTAAATAATGTTTTCTTATTGTACTCACTGTTAACAATTGTCGTGACAAATGTTTGTCTGCTGTCATCACTCATCGTTAAAGTATCACTGGTGGTATCATTTGTTTTCTTAGTTAATACAGAGTTGTCATATTAATTTGTAATTTTTTCTTCATGGAGAAGACGATTGTGGTATTTGCGCACTTCGATAATCAACACCAGTGATGTTAACTGTACGGTAATTACTGTATTGTACGGTAATTTAGACCTTCAAAAGGTAGGCAGGTAATTTCAATATTTGTACGGTAATTTTATAAGGCTTTAATTTTTAATCAAATTATAAAACCCACGGTTTTCCTAAAATATTCTAACTATGCCAATTGTGTATAAATGCTAAAAATTTCTCCAATGGAATATTTATACAGGTACTCGCATTATGTAAGATGTTGTTTTTTGGTTGGGTGACAAACTAGAAACAATGGGCTGGCCTGCGATGTCGAACGATATCGATCGGTGGTTTTCTAGTTGTAAAAAAAGTAACTTGCATTTCTCTAATAACTGATTTTATTAAACTTATTATTTATTAACTGCCACTAAGCTAAATATGTAAATAATAATAAATTGATTATTAGAAGGTCGGAAACCGGTCGTTATAAAATAAAATAAAATTAAAAATATTTATATATCCTATTGTGAAAATTTAATGACGATCGGTCCAGTAGTTAAGACTATATTACGATTTTTAATTTTCCTAAAAAGGGGCGTGGTCCCACCCACTTTTCTCCTGGTACGTATTCCAAATTATGCCAATACCATATGTACCAAATATCATCAACGTAGGTCAAAAAATGCCCAAAATATGGCGATTTAAATTTTTGGGTTATTGGACGGTGCCAAGCGTCTTTGACCAATCAAAAATTCATATAGCCTATTATTCCTTCCAGAGTCACAGTAACATGCTGTGAAAATTTCAGGAAGATCGGTCCAAGGGTTTGGTTTTCCTAAAAAAGAGGCGTGGTCCCACCTACTTTTCTCCTGGTACGTATTCCAAATTACGCCAATACCATATGTACCAAATATTATCGACGTAGGTCAAAAAATGCCTAAATATGGCGATTTAAATATTTTGGTTATATGGGCGGTGCCACGCCTCTTTGTCCAATCAAAACTTCATATAGCCTATAATTCATCCGAGAGTTCCAGTTAAATACTGTGAAAATTTCAGGAAGATCGGTCAAGGGTTTGGCCTCCTATAAGGAACAAACAAAAACACACACAAACAAATAAACAAACACACATTCGGTTTTATATATATAGATTAAAATAATAATATAACATAAAATAATAATATAATATAAATAATAATGTAGAATACACTACAGTATTCACTAAGCACATACTTATGTACAAATAAACAACTTTTTCAAGTTAGAAACGCTAAAATTTAAGCAACATTATTTTGAAAGCGCTAAAAGGTAATTTAAGCAAAATATTTTTTATATGATTTTTGTTTATCATTTTTTTAGTCTAAAATAATGTAGGAAACTATAAAAAGGAAAAAGGGCAAAAATACATGCTCATTTAGTATTTGGAATAGCATAAAGAGTTTGCCATGACAGTTTTAAGTCTTTTAGCTCTTATGAGTAGTTTAATTTAAATAAATTTAAAGAAAAAAAAAAGATTTTTACAATTATATAAATATATGTATGTTATATACATATGTATATGTATTATGATCAAAAACTATTTTGTACAAATAAATACTTTTAAATAACTACGCCACAGTACCGCCAGCAAATACCACAGTTTTAACATAGAAAAAAATTGTTTACTGAAATTTTTTCTTAACAGTGATGCCATCTCTTATAAATGTTCCCATAACTTTCGGACGTAATGCTTTCTTGAGAAATTACTACGCAAAACCCATGCACTTTACAATTTTCAAAATGCATGTGCTGAAAAAAAAACAATAAGTTTGGACTAGAACTTTGTGAAATAGCTTTAAAACATAGAAGTTTTAAAACATATTGTTACGGAGTAAGAATTATAATCTAAGGTAACACTAATATAATTTGCCAATATACACGCATGTCTATTTGTCTCTCTTCAATATTATATTATCAAATAAGAAAGAAAGGAATGGTCTAATGATAGCAAATTAGGTACGGCGAAAAACAGTAAATTTTAGCTAAGCGATTAGAGTTACGGAGTACGAGTAGTTGTGTTTTCTGTAAAATTCAGGTTTTTGTTTTAATCATTTTTTTTTGGTGTCGTCATCAGCAACCAAAGTTAGATAAACATTCCTACTGCTTGTAGGTTCATTGTTGTTGTTAGAAGATGAACTCATTAAGAGTTCTCTGTTTTTGTGTTCACTTATGAGTTGGTGTATGCAAATATTTAGGTATTTACACACAAGCAAAAAATAAAATAAAACAGGTGCAATAACTGTTTAATAAATGTTTTATTTTGGTCTTTTTCTTGTGAATTGTCTTTCAATAATTTTTAATATTCATTTGCGACGATTATAAAACACGTTTTTGTACGTATATCAGCGTAAATTGACTCTTGATTTTGGTGTTGAAAATCTTCATGAAATCGTGCTGCAATTGACCGCGCTATGGCGTGCGTTTTAGGCATTATAATAGGGTGTTTTGTTGCCTGAGTAATGCAACTGGCATTGTTTATACGACCAGAAATACTTATTAAGCCGTCTTTTCCCAGAAATGGTGTCAAAAACGTCAACTATTTCGAAAACTCATCTTGTCGAGCAACAGAGCACCAATAAATTTCTGCTTCTTTTATTTCTTAAGTTGTTATATACTTTAGATAATCAGTCTTGTTATATGTCCCTTTGAATATATATTTATAGCACGAACAAACCAACATCGAAATCTCAACAATGTGTAATATTTCGATATAGAGTGATAAGATATAAGCAAATCTTCGGATGTTATTGTCGTTACAAATTTGGATTTTATCTCACAATCGCACTTCTCTTTAGCAATTTCTGGCAAAGTTGGCCATTCAGTTTCATAGAGCTTTAAAAATGTTGGCCCATTCAACCATCGAGAAGAAGAATTTCCACAAAACGGTTTGTCAATTGTTGCATCGTCAGCAGCATTTTGTAAGCCTGGAACCCCTCTCCACTGGAACACTGATGAGCCATCGAGAATTTCGGAAATACGATGTGTCACAAACTGCTTATATATACGACAATCGGAATGGATCCATTTTATCATGGTCCTAGAATCGGACCAAAATATTATATTGATGTCGTGACTTGAGACAATAGCCTCTTTAAGTCTTACACCGAGAACGGCTGCCTCAAGCTCTAGTCTAGGGATTGATAATAGTCTTAAGGGAGCACATTTCGATTTCCCGGCGACAAATACCACGTTAGCTTCACCATCGTTATAAATTCTCCAATAGCTTACAGCTGCGAATGCTACCTCACTCGCGTCAACAAAAACATGTAAGTCAATAACTCTGCCAATTTGCCAAAGATGGGCCCATAACACCTAGGCACCTTTATATACTGGACGTTCTGAAGTTCTTGGTACCACTCGTACCATTTTTCATATACTGAAGGTGGAATTTGTGAATTCCAATCGATATCAAACCTCCACAGCTCTTAGTATGATTTATGATCTTATAACCATGTTGGCCAAGAACCCAAACGGGTCAAAAATTTACATCGTCATACTCAAGACTTCGCTTTTTGTTATTCTCCGTTGGCCATTCAAGACAGAGTGTGAAATTCTATTAAATTTCAAATCGAAACAGAAAGTGTCGTCTACCGGCGACCAGAATAACCCCAGAATTTTCTCCGTCGCAGTTTCACTTGTACACAGGCTGGTTATATTTGTTTCACTTTTTTTGGGCTTATCAGCAGTGATGGCATTGAAAAAGGAGTTTGAATTCGATACGAAGCCCTTCAGTTCGAAATTTCCATGCTCGTGTATATGTATAACTTATTTTGTCACCTATATTGCTTCATCCAAATCGTCAAAGCTATCCACATAATCGTCGACGTAGTGACAGTCGACAATAGCCCTGTATGCTCTGGGATAAAATTCCCTATAACACTTGGCATTTATGTTCTTTATATACTGGGCCGAGCACGGTGAACTTGCGGAGCCAAAAATCATGGCCAGCATAACAAAAACATCTGGCAACTCTGAGGATTCACCATCCCTCCATAAGAATCTCTGAGCGTTTTGATCCTCTTCTCGAGTTTTGACACAGTGAAACATTCCTTTAATATCTTCGCATACTCCCACCTTGAACTGTCTAAATCTAAATAAAATTGATAAAAGCAGCTTTGGTTGACATTTGTCTGGATCCTTCAACAATCAATTCAATTCAACTGCAGCATCAAATACGAGACGACGTTTGTTACCCTTATTAATATTTGTAATGCAAAGTACCAAGTACGCTCATTCCGAACAAGAGCCTCTTCAGGTAAAAGTTTTCTGGCGTAGTCCTTAGTAATATACTCGGAAATCTTTTCAATATACCATCGTGCTAAATTTTCATCCCTTTTTAACTTGCGTTCGATTTCTAAACGTTTGAGTGCCATAGTGAAACTATTCACATAACAAAAACTGTCTCGTGCTCATAAAAGACCACTTTCAAAATGCGATCCAATATTTCTAGTAGTTTTTCCAAGAATTGCTTCAGCCCGTTCATCGTCGTCAGATATAATTGGATTTAACGGCTTCATTCCAAAATTTTCCACTGTAAAGTGTTCCGCGACTTGGTTGTGAACGTCGTGGCTTCATTACATTCCTCATTTCTTATTTCCCAGCTTCTTCTGGTGAATGGAGAAGTTTTTGTCGAGATTTGTAATACCATAAGGGCGAACAAGTCCTATATGAGGAAGCCAAATTAACAGTTGAGGTGAAGCTTCAATATAATCGTCAACGTTAATATCGTCCAATTCAGAAAAAACTTCTTTAAATTTGTTCAGTAGGCGACTCTGAAGCGGTCATTTCAAATTTTTTGATGTTCTTACATTTTTCATAGCAAATTTCACAATTTACTGTTTTCGACATTTCGTAAAAGGTTTTACCTTTAATCCAACCTGGTAATAAACTACTTGAAGGTCCTCTTATGCCCAAGAAGGTGGCAACACTCTTCTCCAATAATGAAATTTTCTAACCGTCGTCAATAAAGGCAATTACTTTAATACTACCCTTAGGACCTTTTAAAATGACCGGCAAATATTTAAATAATGTTTTCTTATTGTACTCACTGTTAACAATTGTCGTGACAAATGTTTGTCTGCTGTCATCACTCATCGTTAAAGTATCACTGGTGGTATCATTTGTTTTCTTAGTTAATACAGAGTTGTCATATTAATTTGTAATTTTTTCTTCATGGAGAAGACGATTGTGGTATTTGCGCACTTCGATAATCAACACCAGTGATGTTAACTGTACGGTAATTACTGTATTGTACGGTAATTTAGACCTTCAAAAGGTAGGCAGGTAATTTCAATATTTGTACGGTAATTTTATAAGGCTTTAATTTTTAATCAAATTATAAAACCCACGGTTTTCCTAAAATATTCTAACTATGCCAATTGTGTATAAATGCTAAAAATTTCTCCAATGGAATATTTATACAGGTACTCGCATTATGTAAGATGTTGTTTTTTGGTTGGGTGACAAACTAGAAACAATGGGCTGGCCTGCGATGTCGAACGATATCGATCGGTGGTTTTCTAGATGTAAAAAAAGTAACTTGCATTTCTCTAATAACTGATTTTATTAAACTTATTATTTATTAACTGCCACTAAGCTAAATATGTATATAATAATAAATTGATTATTAGAAGTCGCAAACCGGTTGTATTTCGTTTACAATTTCAGCACTATCAATCGATCGATATTGCGGGGTAAGTCGAAAATATATAAAATCTTTGATTAATCTATGAATAACACTTTTAATATCAGCTTTAAATATAAAATAATTTATATACTTATATATGTACGCACATATGCCTTTAAGACAGCGGTGATTGAATGCATAAGTTTTAATTCTAATATTTTATTAATACTAATTGTTTCTTAAGTTTTTGTTGTCTTTTAAATGTGTACTTATATTGATTAAGAATATAACCAATTTTAATAGTAAAATATTCGTATTACTGTTTCTATACAACGCCGTACGGGTAATTTTACCCAAAAACGGTAATTTTTTTAAGGCTGTACGGAAATTAGGAAAAATTAGTTAACATCACTGATCCACACTGACGACGATTACTGCATTTCATCGAATTGTGACCACTATGTAAACAACAAAATCAAAGCCTTTTCTGCTTTACAAATTGCCATCGTTCTCCAGAAGAAATTTCCCTAAATTGTAGGACTTATGATCAATAATATATTAAAGTTTTGAACCCCGTAACTGCAGAATCATGATAGAGCGCCGAAAAAATTACTCAAAAATTTTTAGGTAAAAAAGGTGAGTTTTTTTAATCTTTAACAATGTTGGTATTTTTGACTCAAGTCAATATTCTATATAACAATAAAGCTAATAAAAATTCTTGATGCATATATATTATAACATTTAAATTTTGTAATTTTCTTTTTTATTTTATAATAAAAAATATTTATAATCACTAATTTGCTTTACATACATATTTTGTTAATTTGTCAATACTGTTTTGGTTTTGTAGCCACCAGAAATAGCAATTAGTTTAATTTGACTACACGACAAAAGTAGGATGGACAAAAACCTTTTGCCGAGTTGCGTTGCTGTCGTCTATATAATCATTCCCATATGCACACATGTATTCTAATTTTGACAGATGGGAGTCGGTGTGTCTTTCCAGAGGAGGAAAGATAAATACTTCGGTTAGGTTTGTAATGTTTCTTAGTTATTTGTCAATAAATAATCATACCAAAGAAAAAACAGCCATACAAGAACTCACTCATAAATTTTTAGGACACGAAGCGGGGAATGGTGTTGTTATTGCTACGTTTGTGAATGTTCTCTCACCATATTATTTCCTTAGCAACCACTCTCTCATGATATCGGTCGTGTGGTATTACATTTAGAACAGTAAATTATAAGTTGATATATGTAGCAACTAAATGTTGTTTTTGTGAATTTTTAATAACTAAAACGGTACGTTTTATAACGATTTCTAATACGGGTGCTTAATTTATTCTCTGGGTCTCATAAATCAAATAAATTTATGTGACGAACGCTGGACACGACCCCACGATACCCCAGCCGTAAGAAACGTCGTTACAAGGAAGAAGATTAAAAATATAAAAAATAAAAGAAATTTTTGTTCAAAAATATACTCTGGCATATGTACATATGTATGTATGTATGTATTTTAAAGAAAAATAAAAAAAGAAAAGCTAAATATTCAGTGTTGGAGTGATAGTTTAGTTGCAGCACCTTCTTTTTGGAAAGCCAACAAAACGAAATAATTCCAACAAATTAAAGCTTCTCAAATCCGCAGGCAATGAACCTGTTGTTTTGCATATTGTTGAGCAATACATCAGCTTGTACATTATTATCGGACATTTTTCTTAAAATAAACTTTGTAAGCTTTAATATTCAACTACATAGTACATGTTCTTTTCTGTTTCCCATCAAAAGTAAAGTGAATAAATTTAATGGACAAGAGAAAAAACTCGTGGGAAAAAATTATTCACGATAAGGGGAATTTTTTGAAGTGAACATTTTTTCACGTTATTATTCTGCAGTTATATTTTGTAATTCTCGTAGCTAACATAGCGTTTACACATGAAAGTAATTTCATGAAAGTCGCAATACACTCACAATTCCTCACAAACACATTCATATATTTGTCACTTTCAGTCAACTTTCAGCTCTGCTTTCAACGAAAATTTCTTGAAAGTAATTTTTTGACACTTTCAATATACTTTCTGAAAGAAATGATAATAACCAAAGGTGTGTTGCCAGGTAAAAATAATCATGAAAAATTTCAGGATTGTTTTAAAAAGCAGGTACAAAAGCTACTTGTTTTAAGCGTTTAAACAAATAATTCTAACAGTTTCATTTTAAGCATATATAACAAACAATTTTTCTAATTATAATTTAAAAATATTAAAAGAATTATAAAAATAAATTTTAGTTTTAATGCGTTTCCTAAAACTCGGCTTGGTTAATTATACTGGCAACTCTGAAAAATAATAATAACAAAAAACAGCAATGGAAGAAATATATTAAGCTTTCCCTTTGACGACATTTTAAAACTAAAATTTCAGTTTCATAAAAACTTTCAAGAAATTTTCATGAAATTCTGTTGTTTTTTATTTCTCTTTCATTGATAATACGTATAGGGAACTTTCATGAAATTACTTTCATGTGTAAACGCAGCGTAAAGCTAAATCTCGATAAAATTTTCGCCCTAAAAATTGTAGCGATATTGCCAAAAAGGTATTCTGTAACTCCAATCGCTTTGCTAAAATTTACTTTTTTCGGCGTAGCTAATATGCTATCAAATGACCATCCCTTTCTTTATTATTTAAAAATATTATATTGAAAATATACAAATATGTATATATGCATGAATATTTAACATTTTATATTATTGTTACCTTTCATTATAATTTATACTCCGTAATAATGATTGTATTTTTGTTAAAAATATTTTTAAAATCTGTTTTAAAACGTTTATTTTTTAAAGCTATTTTACAAAGTTCGAGTCCAAAGTTATTGTTTATTTTGCAGCACATGCATTTTAAAAATTGTACAGCGCATGATTTTTGCGTAGTATTTTCTCATGAAAGCATTATATCCGTAAGTTATGGGAACATTTATCACATTAATTTCAGTAAACAATTGAAATTGTTTCTATGTTAAAAGTGTGGTATTTGCTGGCGGTACTGTGGCGTAGTTATTTGAAAGTATTTATTTGTACAAAAAATGTTTTTTATCATAATAAATTTAAAATTTTTGTACAGAGTTTTCCTTAATGCTGGGAACACAACTGGAACGAACGCCGAATTTCGTCTAGCACGACGAATTCGTTGGAAAAAGTTCGTTGCGTAAATTCGTCGTGTGGCGCACAACTAGGACGAACAAACAACTGCTGTCATAATAATCCAAAAAATTGTGTGTATTTTTTATTACAAATTTGTTTTTATATACATACAAACATCACAACGATAGTGTTACCGTATAAAGAAAATAATTCCTTTATAAAATTAAACATTACAAAAAACTATTAAAAACAAATTTCATCATTAATAATTATGTATATTTAACTAAAATGCTCTATATCATAAAAAGAAGAACTTATTAAAGTAAAAATTAACATTATTTACTAATATATTTTAAAACTAAAAAAAAACATGGTAACGCTGTACTGATTTCTTCGTCGTTCGTCGGCGTATGAAATAGAAATAAATCTATCAGAGAATTCGTCACGTACGACGAATTTCGTCGACGTCGGTGCTGTGTTCACTTTCATATGAATGCATGTGTTCTATTTTTGACGACGAATATTCGCAACGAAAAATTCGTCGTTCGTCCCAATTATGTTCCCAGCATAATTTTGTAATATTTTTTCACTGCTTGACAAATATATAATTGTCAAAATGTTTTTTTTTTTCTTATTAAATAAATTTTTTATATAAAATTTAGTATTTGAGTTTTATTTAAATTAAACTACTCATAACAGCTAAAAGGCTTCAACCTGTCATGGCAAACTCTTTATGCTATTCCAAAGACTAAATGAGCATGTATTTTTGTACTTTTTTTCCTTTTTGTAACATGTAACAAGTGTCCTAAAGTATACAAAATTGTTGGAGCAAAAAAAAAAAAATTAATAATTATTTTGCAACAGATTTACTAGAACGCATTAAAATAAGAATAAATAAGAGACGTATAAAACTGTAAATTACGTTAATAATATTTTTTAAATTCTGGAAATTTTCCGTGCAATGAAAGTTTTTCAAATATTCTTTAAAAATTTAAACTAAAGAATGTGCTAATTAATTATACTCTAGATTATTTTATGTTGAAAGTAACCACAATAATATAATAATAAAGTAATAATATAGAAGATGGTATTATTAATGAAAATAACAATCTTTTATGCGAATTAAATAATTCTATTCAAAGTATTAAAATTCAGATAATAAAAAAGAATTCAGCGATATATTAGACGATATACATTTTTAAACTGTTTTATGCTTTTCTCACTATATCACCTACCTCGAAAATTAGCGAGAGTTTTTTCAAAATCTAATTTAATAAAAACAAAAACCAAAAATCGTTTGAAAGCAAAAAAAAAATGTTTTTAAATGATTATTTCTTAAGAACATCCTAAATTGTCTAACTTAACAAAAAAAAAAAATCATTTGAGATATTTTGACTGAATAAAATATTTGTGTTTGAAATATAAAAATCGAAGTAATCTCAGTTATTACATTTTTAAGTTTTTTATGTATTATTAATTTTATGTATGTATATTATTTTTGTTGATATACATAAATAAAATTTTAAATTTATTTGAGCATGTACTCAAGTATTTATGTTGTAAATTTTATTTATTTGTTGCGGGCTAGCAATATCTAAATATATATTTCGTTGGTAGCCATACCAACTCATCAGTAGACGTTTTACCCTTTATATTTAAAAAATTTTTAAAGCTCATCTTTGTGAAAAGCTTATTTTGTGAATTACGAAGTATAATATATATATATATATATATATATATATATATACACCTATATATAATATAGGTGTAGAAAAGTAAACACATTCATAATGGAAAATTATTTATTATGTGTGTTTGAAAAATTTTGGAAGCTGTTTTTATACTTTGTAATTCACAAAAATATATTTGTGAGTTTTTGTATAAATAGATGAGCTTTAAAAATTTTTTAAATATAAAGGGTAAAACGTCTACTGATGAGTTGGTATGGATACCAACGAAATATATATTTTAATATTGCTAGCCCGCAACAAATAAATAAAATTTAAAACATAAATACTTGAGTACATATTCAAATAAATGTAAAATTTTGTAAAGGAGAGATTTACTTTTAATTTTTTGCCTTATAAATACTCTTAATGGCAACCAGCGGTTGTCTAATTGTATAGGTGAAGAAAAATAAACACATTCATAATGGACAATTATATATTATGTGTGTTTGAAAAATTTTGGAAGCTGTTTTTATACTTTGTAATTCACAAAAATATATTTGTGAGTTTTTGTATAAATAGATGAGCTTTAAAAATTTTTGAAATATAAAGGGTAAAACGTCTACTGATGAGTTGGTATGGCTACCAACGAAATATATATTTAGATATTGCTAGCCCGACACAAATAAATAAAATTTAAAACATAAATACTTGAGTACATGCTCAAATAAAAGTAAAATTTTATTTTATGTTATAATATTATTTGTATTATATTTATATTATATTATTTGGTATCACCCTAATGTAAATTCCTTAAGCTAAGTACAGACGATTGGCAGATCTTACAATATTGTAAGATATGTCAATATGCTGACAACGTACTTACAATGAAAAATTGTTACCAAAAGGTAAATTGTTAGTTCAGACGAATGTAAGGAAACCTTACAATTTCATTGTCAGACAATTGTCAGACAATAAATTTATCTGCCAACAAAAATTGTCAGTTTACACGGTTGTCAGCTTGTTGTGTGGAAAAATTGCCAGATGCATTGTTAAGCTTTGTCAGAACTGTCAAATCCAATAGTATTTATGGACAGCATTGCCAATAGAAAAATTATCTGACAATGGTGCCATTGTCAGATGTATTAATTTAAAAACATCAGCCAATAAAACAAGAGCTTACAATGTCTGACAATTATCTGACAATGGCAAAGTAGAGTGTTCTCACGATTGTCAGATGTCTGACAATATTATTGTCTTACAATGAACTGACAATGCTTTTTCTTGAAACGTTGCAAGACAAAAATTGTAAGTTTAGACGGTTGTGAGACATTTTCTGAACATTTTTCTGATAATATTGTAAGATCTGCCAATCGTCTGTACATAGCTTTAGACATTTCTTGCAATTTACATTGGAATATTTGTAGTCTAAGACAACAACTATTATTAAGTATTATGTAAATTTTGTAGCTTTAAGATTACCGTTAAGTTAGCCTAAAATCGGCAGTGTCAATTAATTACATAGGCATCTTATCTGCCTCGCATCATTTTTATCCAGTGGCGTTTTTAAGCGCCGCACCAAAATCTAGGCAGGGCTTTCTATTCAAAAGTAAATTCATTTCTGCATGAACACCACAATACAAATGTTTAACATTTTAGCAATGATTGCAAACGCCAAAATTGCGGCGAATTCAATTTTTAATTTAGCAATACGCATATTTTTCATTATAGCGTATTACATTTGCATTGATATGTGGTATAACTCTTAGCTGGATGTCCATACCACGCGTTTACGCATCGTACGCGGCTGCCAAAAAAAGGAGAATCAGTGTAAATGTATGTGAAAAGTTACACAGGACAACGCGTAGAACGCTTAAACGCGTACGACGCGTAAACTTTAGTATTCGTCGCTCGCGCCATGATAAAATGACAGCTGTTTTGCCAAGGATGACAAACTTTATTGTACTTTCAATGTTATCAATAAATATGTTTGTTTCGTGGATTAATTTCTTCTATTTTTTGTACTAATAATAATTTTTTTTATGAAAATATTTACACCACAGCTGATCAAAACAAAACAATTAGCGTGTAAAAAGCGTTGCATGTAACTTGAATTCAAATACGCGTATGAAGCGTGAAATGCGAAACGCGTAAAACTACCACTCGACCTAGACCTCCAGCTTTTATTCAATATCCTACTCCTACTAATGTTATAAAGGAAAAAGTTTGATGGTTCATGAGCTTAGATGTTTGGATGTGTCTTCCCCTGTAATGTAAAAACCGTCTTAATTAATTTGTATTAAATATAGTACCAGATTAGTTAAAACATAGGGATCAAACAACGGGACAAAAGTCGTACATTTTATTTTTCTGTACACACTAAGTGTGTTCATTTACTTTACTAGTAAAAATTAGTAACGAGAGAGTAACAAAAATTTTTCCAAAATTACTCTCAAAAATGTGAAAAAGTAAAGCCTACAGTACACGGCATGTCAAAAGCCACATTCGCATGTGGCTCTGACGTCACGAGAATTTGCAGCATTTTGTTTATATTTAATAAACATGCAGAAGTGCCTACATGCTTCAAAATTTTGGTAGTACATGAAATGTTGTTTTGTCCCAAAATTTATATGTGACAAATGTAGCCGAAGCGTACAAATTTGCAATGGCAGCATATGTGTGAACTTTTGATTGGCTACATATGTATTGTCAGTACATCGCATGTAACATATGTTCACATTTTTCATATTAACATGTACAACAGTCATATGTTTATGGCGCTTGTTTAATTTTTAAAATTTTGTGTGAAGTCAAATTTATAAAATGTCGAAGAGAAAGAAGAAATAAAACAACATCTGATAAAAAGTAAAATAAATTCACTTTTATCGTGAAATAATTCCCATGAACAATAAAATGGTGAAAAAATTAATAATACTGCACTGACACAAAAACAACGCAACAATTGGCGATCACAGTTGTTTTATTAATTATTGAATAAATTTACTATTTATACTACATGAATTTTTTCATCTTAGCTATGAAAGTATCTTTTGCATGGTTTAGAACAAAAACGAGAAATAATAACAAAAACCCAAACTAATTAAGCTGTTAATTAAGATATTAATTAATAAAACAAAAACCCCAAAGCAAAGAGAAATACAAATAAATGCATGGAAAAGAGAAAATATGATAATTTTTCTACCCTTCTTTCATCTCTACTCCGCTCGCAAACCAAAAAAATTATCATGAATCTCAGTCATCGTGTGAGTAATAATAATAAAAAAATTGTTTCGTCATTAAATTCCTACCACATTTTGTTGGAGAAAATCAACATTGGCATGAGTGCCATTGGCTACATACTATTGAAAAATGTTGTGTCAAAAATGTTTGCTGCCACATGTTTGGGACTGCTACATGCACATGTAAAAATATTACAAATGTCAAAATTCAAATGTACCAAGCTAGTACACGACATGTCTAAAATACGCATGTTTGCATGTCTCTACAAAGGAACATGTGGCACACATTTCAATGTGAGCTGCATGTGAGTGTCACAAAAAGTGGAAGTACACGACATGTTGCCAATTTAGCTTCATGGTGACGTCAAAATTACGTCAGAGCCACATGCGAATGTGGCTTTTGACATGCCGTGTACTGTAAGCATAGAATACATAGAAGTGACTCGAGACGGAAGATTTTGCATACTAGTTTGTATACACTCATACAGTCTCAAGTTTTCGTTTTTTTCTTTGTGCTTTATTTCTATCCAAATTAAAATTATAAATCGCAAAACTAATTAAATATCCATATATTTCTCTAATTCACATTAAAAATATTATTAATTAATTAATTTAAGTTGGTTTTCACTGATCGTTTGTATTTTATCACTATAATATCTGCAAAATATCAGAATTTATCAAGTATGTATGTATGCATGTGTGTATGTAAGTTAAAAACCACCACCATTTGGCAAATTTCCAGCATATATGTACGTATGTATATTTTGCTTTTCGTTTTGTTTATCTTCATAACAAACACACTAATGTTGTCTCTTTTTCACGGTGTCTCGTTATGACAAATAAAATATGATCCAAGTCCAATTTTTTTTGTTTTCTTCATATCTGGTTACCTGTGACTGTAAGCTTAAATGAACACTTTACTAGTAAAAATTTGCAAGTTAAAGTAGTGTTGTAATGTATAGGTATATATGAGTACTTAATAACTACCTCTATATTTTTTGGACAAATTATACATATGTATATGTATATTATTATAAAAATAATGTGATAATGGTCATTTATATTCAGCATTTTCGTGACTGGCGTTTTTCGAGTACTGCTTGTAATAGAATGGTGAAAAGTTTTGCAATTTTATTTAATCTAGTACTAGGCGTAGTCGAAATATACTAAACACGATAAAGGTAATTAGCTACTTCTGAATAAAATGAATGAATAAAATATCTATTTTTAATTAGTTTATACGCTATAACATATTACCTGGCATATTTAAGAAATATATTTTTGTAATGGATGATTTTCGTGATTTACTTTTGCAAATTATTATAAATTTTTTGTCCGATTTCGTTATTTCTTAGAAAAAAACGCTATTCGTAAGATTATTGTAGCTTTTTCGATTAATTTCTAAATTTCTACCTGAGGTACTCTAATAAAAAGCTTTATCCAAAATTAAATATCATGTTGCTGCCAGCATTAAACCCCAAAAGCAGTAAAAAAGTAATTTAATAAATTATGTGTTAATTTTCGCTTATAAATAATAATTTATAACTGTTAATAAGGCAAAAAATAAATTAGGTAATTTGAAGATTGGAAGTACATTTAAATTTTTTTATAAATTAGACTATTTTTCAAATTTTAATTTCAAGTTTCTTTTATTTATGTAATTAAGGTAAATAAAAATAACTGCAAAAGAAAAAGCAACCAATTAATTTGTTAAACATAAGTTCGAACAATCATTTCGCAATATAAGTGAAAATAAATCTCTCTGCGGTCCACACACATATGGTGGTAGAAATAGAATTTGATAGTTAAAAACATTACTATTTCAAAGTTAGTTTTAAAAATAATTTAATTTATTTGCAAATATATATCTGAACTAATTGAATTATTTGCCTGCTTAGTGTAAAGTACCCAGTACCTAGGTACTCACAATATTTACAATATTAGAAATAACAGCTGGTCTGTGAAAATTAAAGAAAAAAGAAAACAAAAACATTTCAATTCCATTAGACATCTTATTTTGCTTCTGTTGTTCCTAAGATACATCTTTTTAATACTTTTTATCGTTTTAAAAGTTCACATTTACTTACAATTTCTTAAATTTTCCAAAATATTTTTATTTGCAACTTAATTTAGAAATATTGTTTTGTAAACACAAACGCAAAACAGCTGTTTGAATAATTATTACAAGTAAAAATTTTACTTGTAAAAACTTGCAAGAATTTTTCTGTCTCTCAATTTTTTACGCTCTTTCGACGCTCTCTCGTTGCAAATTTTTTGGGTTAATGAACGCTTTCTAGTAACAATTGTTACAAATTTGTAAAAATTTTTAGTAAATGAACACAGCTACTATTTAAAACTTACTATGCTCTTACATGTCAAACTGCGAAAAAGTTAGTTTTTAGAGTAGTTTTATACGTTTGGTACTTTTTCTCTTTTCGATATACGGTTTATTATCTATGTACATTAACATATGGTATGAATGTAATCACGAGTAAAAGCTATACATACTTATATGTATGTATATATGTAGGTCACATTTTGTGAAAAAACCGTTTGAAGTCTTCATTGTTTTGGAAAAGAAGGGAAGAAAATAAATTCAAATATTTTGTTAATAAAAAATTCTCAAAATTATAAAACAATGTGAATGCCCCATAGCAGTTTAACAAGAAACAAAATTATAATAATAATGAATAAATAAATTAATCAACAAAAATAAATCAAATTTTCTAAAACGTGAGTAGTGAATGAATGCCATAATAACAACAGCACCAAATCAAGTTATCCGAAATTATAATAATGAATAATTTATCAAAGAAACAAATCTACATAGTTCATCTCAATTATAAAAGGGAGAAACAGAACAACCAACAGCACAGTTAATATTCTACTTTTGAAGATAGGTAATAGTGATTTAAAAATTAATAAGATATAATATTATTACATACATACATATGTATATAAAATGTGTGGAATATTTGCAATACTATCGAAGAAGGGACAGCCAATATTACCGAAAGTATGTAGTGGGTGCATGTATACACTCCGTGAATTTGCTTATCAGCAAAGTGGAAAACAAAGGCACCGAGGTCCTGATGCAACAGGTGTGTCAATAATTTCAGAACAGGAAGTGGTCCTTGTACATGAACGTCTTGCTGTTATTGGTATACGGACGGGTCGTCAACCATTATTTTCTGAAGATGGAAATATTGCTTTGATCGCCAATGCAGAAATTTATAATTATTTAGAATTGACGGAGTCCATTTTAAAAAAACGTCCTAACTATCGCCCAAGAAGTGATTGTAACGTGATTATTGAATTGTACGAGGATTTTGGAGAGGGACTGTTTGAGTTCGTTACTGGAATGTTCGCGTTTGTTTTGTATGACAAAAGTAATAAAACTGTACTTATTGCTCGTGATCCATATGGCATTATGCCACTATATATTGGAGAGGATGACGAAGGCAATATGTGGGTCTCATCAGAAATGAAGTGTATGGTAGAGTTTTGTCCAAAATTAAAAAATTTTCCTCCAGGACACTATATAATGGGTCAGTTGGGAGAACATTTAAATCCACACAGATTTTATAGCCGTACATGGCAACATGAAATCCCTCATGAGCCAGCAACCTTGGATGTTCTACAAGAACGTCTTACATCTGCAGTCCGTTCACATTTACAGTGTGATGTTCCTTTTGGAGCGCTTCTTTCGGGTGGAGTTGACTCAAGCCTAATTGCATCGGTTGCAACAAAAATAATGCGCGAGCGGAATCCCAACTATCGATTGCCTACTTTTTCAGTCGGCATGAAAGGATCGCCAGATTTTAAATATGCTCGCATGGTAGCCGAATATATTTCCAGTGATCATACCGAAGTTTGTTTTACTGTTGAGGATTCCCTTGATGCTGTTCGTGACTTGATTTACCATTTGGAATCATATGACGTTGCAACCGTACGCTGCAGTTTACCCATGTTTTATTTAGCTCGGTACGTAAAGAGTACTGGTATTAAAATGATCTTATCAGGAGAAGGAGCAGATGAAATATTTGGCGGTTATTTGTACTTTTTTAAGGCTCCAAATTACGAAGAGTTTCATAAGGAGATGGTAACACGAGTAGACAAGCTCCATGTTTCTGACATTCTTCGCGCTAATAAGGTAACAATGTCGCAGGGCTTAGAACTAAGAGTTCCTTTCCTCGATACTAGCTTCGTGGACCTCGCTATGTCAATAAGACCGGATGACAAAATACCCGGACCACTTAACTGTTACGAAGGCGTAGCCGGTGATCGAATGGAAAAATTTATTTTACGCAAAGCTTTTGATAGCAATTATCTACCATCCGAAGTACTTTGGCGTCAAAAAGAACAATTTTCTGATGGGGTTGGGTATGATTTAATAGAGTCTTTGCCTCATTTTGCTTCTAAACACGTCAGTGACGTAGATTTTTCTAAAGCGTCAGTACGATTTCCAATTAATACTCCACAAACGAAAGAAGCCTTCTACTACAGATGTGTATTTGAAGAACAGTTTCCTGGAAAATCAGCAGCTTTAACAGTTGAAAAGTGGGCTCCTCGATTGGATTGGGGTTGTCCGGAAGATCCTTCGGGAAGAGCTCAAGAAGCTCATACAAACCGGTTGAAGCAAAATCTTAATTAAAATGTACTACAATGTATGTTAATATGCATATATATGAAGATATGCGCATACATATTTACATAAGTGAATTTCGTGTTATAAACATTATACGATAGGTCAAAGTATATTTATACAAGTACATGCAAGAGCACAGCTGATCGTGTTTTTTTATACATATTTTCATTGACTATTGTCAAAACTTTTTCATTTTTCTTTCTATACAATTTTCTTTAAATTCTGCTGAGCAGAGCTGCAAAAGAATAATTAACATTTGGTTTGTAATTAAAAATGATTTTCACAAAATTTAATTGATTAATTTTAATCAAAATGTGAATTTAATTAAGACGCGAATGTATTCCTCATGAATTAAAAATTCTCGCATGCATTCACATCACTAAAAAGATTAATTGAATTAAATTTTGAGTGAATTTATTGGTGATTTAAAGAAAAGCAATTTTTAATTCATTGTTTTTACTAGGATTAGGATCATTATTAAAAAACTCTTGAATGTTTTAAAAAAATTTCAAAAGGGTTTATGATTCGTAGATTCTTTCAAAAAGGAATCATTTCTTTACAGCTCTGGTATTGAGCTATTTTTGACAATTATAAATTTATTTCACACAAATAAAAAAAAATTCTGTTGTTTTTTTATATTTTATGTTGTTGCCGAGATGCATATACATACATATGTACATGATATTGATATACTTTGCGATAAAGGGCTATTAGACACGCATACTTGTCTGCAGATTTGTACGATGGCATACTTTTCGTTTTGCTATTAGACTATCGAACGCTGACTGCATACTTCAGTACCATACATGGGACTTTGTTATTGGCATTGAATTTTCATTGCCATTATTTTAAACATTTACAATGAAAAAAAAAATCAGTACCTATAAATGCAATTGCTTTTTTTTTAAATATAATTTTGCTACTATTTATAATGAAAAAACAATGAAAGCTTTGAAATACTAATTCCAATTGATAAAAAAAAATAATTAATACTAGCTGTATAAAAAAATATGGTCACATAAGCTTTTGAAAAAATATAAAATTATAAATTAAAATACAAACCAAGCTATGTACATATATTTAATACATACACATACACACATATACATATATGTAAATAAATATGTGAAATAATATTGACGTTTAATACTGATAATGCTTTTGAAAAACTTTAGCATTGATTATTTGTAATGCTTTTACTTTTAAAATAACTAATAATGAAATTATTTCATTGAAAAACATTTGCATTGTTCAAAAAATTTATAATGCTAAAAATTTAATTGGCATTGTTTATAAGTCAATGCCAATGAAGTCGACAATTAAATAGTCAATTTATTTAATTACTCCCATGTATGTTCAGTACACATAAATATTTTGGTGTGCGACAGACATCAGAAAATCAAAAATTTTTGAAAACCAACATATGTACATGTCTGACGTACGCGACATAAGGTCCGTTTGTTTACTTTTACAGTAAAATGCAGTAAATGAGTAAACAGAAGAATTTACTCTCCAAAAAAATGTTTGTCCAAAAAAGTACGCGAACGGAAAAATTGTAAAAATTCGTAAGATTTAGGCAACAGCTGATGGAAAATAATTGTAGTGTTGAAAAATTTTTATATTTTTGGATACTTGAAAAATTTATTTATCGGTACTCGATTAAATACTCTTTAAAACACAAATATTTTTATAAAATGTAAACAATTTAATATATGTAATCTTTCCCATTTTTTCTTTTTTCATTTTATTTGATTTTACACATCTGTGTGTGGTTAAATTTATTCAAAGTACATGAATATTTGCTTTTGCTACTGACTATCGTAAAAAGAAATGCAGTACTAAGTACTCAAGTACTTTAGAATTTCACAACTCCAAAGAATTAAAATAACAAATCCACAAACTAAAATAACTCTTATTTTCCATTAAAAGGCATGTACATAGGTAATTGTTTCACAAACAAGTTCAATTTAATGTTAATTTACTTTAAGTTTTGTTTAATTTTTACTTGAATTTTTATTTTGTTAAAAATTTTAGTCACAAATTGCACACTTTTTGTTTGTTTACCTTTTGAATCATATGTTTTCTTGTTTTACTAAACTTTACTGCGAAAATTTTCTGCAGTAAAAAAAAAGTTCTCAATTAAGAACTGTCACTTTACGCTCTCAATTTGTGTTGTCATTTACTGTATTTTGTGTAAACGAACGCAATTTAGTAAAATGCAGTAAAGTTCAGTAAAAAATAGTAAAAACTTTTGCGTACTCGAACACACTTATACATGCTATTAGACAGTGAGTTTTGGAATGCCATCGTACATGTCTGTAGACAAGTATGCGTTTCTAATAGCCCTTATAGGTTAAGATCCATTTCATCATTCTCTTATCAAAATTTTTAGAGTTATTATATTATACAGTGTTACATCTGGCTCTGTTAAAAATATATGTACTACATATGTATACAAATAATAAGATTGAAAAAACAACGCTGTAGGAAGACAAACAAATTTTTAAGTAATTTCAAATTGGTTTTTGCATAACCACATCTATTTCATTAGGTGACTTTTTCCTTGTCGCCGAGTCATTATTTTAACATAGGCATGTCATAGAAAGTATTGAATTGGCCATCTCTGCATGACTTTAATTGACTACTACTTACTTATTTTTCAACCAATTTGTACTTAATTAAAATAATTGGTAATTATTAATCGGTTTATACTTAATTATTTTAAAAACACTTTTTATATACATGTATATATTTATATATTGAAATAATTATTATTATAAAAAAAAATATATAAAAATAAGGCATCTCTTTATAACGACATTAAATGGAAATTTAGGTACATTTCATGACTTAAAATAAAATTTGTAATGAAAACAAATAAGATGAAAAATATATATACATACGAAAGTTTGTACTGCTCATAGCATATATTATATTAATGGCCAATAAATGAGTGGATATTTAATTATAGTTTTAATTAATTTTCATAAAAATTTAAAATTCGTTTAAACACACTTTAATTTTTTCAGTCAAACTTAAAATTCTTATTTAATTACGATGAAAATATGGTAGCACTACGTAATATAAAAAATTGAAGAGTGCCAAGTTAGCGTCGACGAATTAGTTTTAATTTAGGTATAAAAAAACGGGAAAAAAATAAGGAGATTTTGGGGGGATTTTCCAAGCAAAGTCATAGAAATAGCGTCGATTTTGGGAATTAAAAGCGGGGAAGTATATACTTCATCCATAGGACATTTCCTGGCCAATACAGGCTTTCGCACGCATACAGACCCAATACATTTTAAAATATAGACCTTAAAGAACATTTTGAGCAAATCGTGCTAAAAATCAATCGGGCCGTTCCCGATTAATCCCGTCTTCTCCAAATTGGCCAAAAAAAAGCGTTGCTGATTTATCCTGTCCAATACAGGCTTTCGCACGCATACAGACCCTGTACATTTTATAATATAGACCTTAAAGAACATTTTGCGCGAATCGTGCAAAAAATCAATCGGGCCGTTCCCGAGTAATCCCATCTTCTCCAAATTGGCCAAAAAAAAGTGTTGCTGATTTATCCTGTCCAATACAGGCTTTCGCACGCATACAGACCCTATACATTTTATAATATAGACCTTAAAGAGCATTTTGCGCGAATCGTGCTAAAAATCAATTGGGCCGTTCCCGAGTAATCCCATCTTCTCCAAATTGGCCAAAAAAAAGCGTTGCTGATTTATCCTGTCCAATACAGGCTTTCGCACGCATACAGACCCAATACATTTTATAACATAGACCTTAAAGAACATTTTGAACGAATCGTGCTAAAAATCAATCGGGCCATTCCCGAGTAATCCCATCTTCTCCAAATTGGCCAAAAAAAAGCGTTACTGATTTATACTGTCCAATACAGGCTTTCGCAAGCATACAGACCCTGAACATTTTATAATATAGACCTTAAAGAACATTTTGAACGAATCGTGCTAAAAATCAATCGGGCCGTTCCCGAGTAATCCCATCTTCTCCAAATTGGCCAAAAAAAAGCGTTGCTGATTTATCCTGTCCACTACAGGCTTTCGCACGCATACAGACCCAATACATTTTATAACATAGACATTAAAGAACATTTTGAACGAATCGTGCTAAAAATCAATCGGGCCATTCCCGAGTAATCCCATCTTCTCCAAATTGGCCAAAAAAAAGCGTTACTGATTTATACTGTCCAATACAGGCTTTCGCACGTATACAGACCCAATACATTTTATAATATAGACCTTAAAGAACATTTTGAACGAATCGTGCTAAAAATCAATCGGGCCGTTCCCGAGTAATCCCATCTTCTCCAAATTGGCAAAAAAAAACGTTGCTGATTTATCCTGCCCAATACAGGCTTTCGCAAGCATACAGACCCCATACATTTTATAATATAGACCTTAAAGAACATTTTGCGCGAATCGTGCTAAAAATCAATCGCGCCGTTCCCGAGTAATCCCATCTTCTCCAAATTGGCCAAAAAAAACGTTGCTGATTTATTCTGGCCAATACAGGCTTTCGCACGCATACAGACCCAATACATTTTAAAATATAGACCTTAAAGAACATTTTGAGCAAATCGTGCTAAAAATCAATCGGGCCGTTCCCGAGTAATCCCGTCTTCTCCAAATTGGCCAAAAAAAGCGTTGCTGATTTATCCTGTCCAATAAAGGCTTTCGCACGCATACAGACCCTGTACATTTTATAAAATAGACCTTAAAGAACATTTTGCGCGAATCGTGCTAAAAATCAATCGGGCCGTTCCCGAGTAATCCCATCTTCTCCAAATTGGCAAAAAAAAAAAAACGTTGCTGATTTATCCTGCCCAATACAGGCTTTCGCAAGCATACAGACCCTGTACATTTTATAATATAGACCTTAAAGAACATTTTGCGCGAATCGTGCTAAAAATCAATCGGGCCGTTCCCGAGTAATCCCATTTTCTCCAAATTGTCCAAAAAAAAGTGTTGCTGATTTATCCTGTCCAATACAGGCTTTCGCACGCATACAGACCCTATACATTTTATAATATAGACCTTAAAGAGCATTTTGCGCGAATCGTGCTAAAAATCAATTGTGCCGTTCCCGAGTAATCCCATCTTCTCCAAATTGGCCAAAAAAAAGCGTTGCTGATTTATCCTGTCCAATACAAGTGCGCCAAGTTAGCGTCGACGAATTAGCGTCGATTTTAGGAATAAAAAAACGGGGAAAAAAATAAGGAGATTTTGGGGGGATTTTCCAAGTAAAATCATAGAAATAACGTCGATTTTGGGAATTAAAAGCTGGGAAGTATATACTTCATCCTTAGGACATTTCCTGGCCAATACAGGCTTTCGCACGCATACAGACCCAATACATTTTGAAATATAGACCTTAAAGAACATTTTGCGCGAATCGTGCTAAAAATCAATCGGGCCGTTCTCGTGGCTGATTTATCCTGCCCAATACAGGCTTTCGCAAGCATACAGACCCAATACATTTTAAAATATAGACCTTAAAGAACATTTTGAACGAATCGTGCTAAAAATCAATCGGGCCGTTTCCGAGTAATCCCATCTTCTCCAAATTGGCCAACAAAAAGCGTTGCTGATTTATCCTGTCCAATACAGGCTTTCGCACGCATACAGACCCAATACATTTTATAATATAGACCTTAAAGAACATTTTGAACGAATCGTGCTAAAAATCAATCGGGCCGTTCCCGAGTAATCCCATCTTCTCCAAATTGGCCAAAAAAAGCGTTACTGATTTATCCTGTCCAATACAGGCTTTCGCACGTATACAGACCCAATACATTTTATAATATAGACCTTAAAGAACATTTTGAACGAATCGTGCTAAAAATCAATTATGCCGTTCCCGAGTAATCCCATCTTCTCCAAATTGGCCAACAAAAAGCGTTGCTGATTTATCCTGTCCAATACAGGCTTTCGCACGCATACAGACCCTATACATTTTATAATATAGACCTTAAAGAACATTTTGCGCGAATTGTGCCAAAAATCAATCGAACCGTTCCCGAGTAATCCCATCTTCTCCAAATTGGCCAAAAAAAAAGCGTTGCTGATTTATCCTGCCCAATACAGGCTTTCGCACGCATAGAGACCCAGTACATTTTATAATAGAGACCTTAAAGAACATTTTGAACGAATCGTGCTAAAAATCAATCGGGCCGTTCCCGAGTAATCCCATCTTCTCCAAATTGGCAAAAAAAAAAACGTTGCTGATTTATCCTGCCCAATAGAGGCTTTCGCACGCATACAGACCAAATACATTTTAAAATATAGACCTTTAAGAACATTTTGAACGAATCTTGCTAAAAATCATTCGGGCCGTTCCCGAGTAATCCCATCTTCTCCAAATTGGCCAAAAAAATCTTTGCTGAATTATCCTGTCTAATACAGGCTTTCGCACGCATACAGACCCAATACATTTTAAAATATAGACCTTTAAGAACATTTTGAACGAATCGTGCTAAAAATCATTCAGGCCGTTCCCGAGTAATCCCATCTTCTCCAAATTGGCCAAAAAAAAAAGCGTTGCTGATTTATCCTGTCCAATACAGGCTTTCGCACGCATACAGACCCAATACATTTAAAAATTAAGACAGGATATATCAGCAACGCTTTTTTTTGCCAATTTGGAGAAGATGGGATTACTCGGGAACGGCCCGATTGATTTTTAGCACGATTCGTTCAAAATGTTCTTTAAGGTCTATATTTTAAAATTTATTGGGTCTGTAAGCGTGCGAAAGCCTGTATTGGACAGGATAAATCAGCAACGCTTTTTTTTTGGCCAATTTGGAGAAGATGGGATTACTCGGGAACTTCCCGATTGATTTTTAGCACGATTCGCTCAAAATGTTCTTTAAGGTCTATATTTTAAAATGTATTGGGTCTGTATGCGTGCGAAAGCCTCTATTGGGCAGGATAAATCAGCAACGTTTTTTTTTTTTTGCCAATTTGGAGAAGATGGGATTACTCGGGAACGGCCCGATTGATTTTTAGCACGATTCGCGCAAAATGTTCTTTAAGGTCTATATATTAAAATGTTTTGGGTCTGTATGCGTGCGACAGCCTGTATTGGCCAGGAAAAGTCCTAAGGATGAAGTATATACTTCCCCGCTTTTAATACCCAAAATCGACGCTATTTCTATGACTTTACTTGAAAAATCCCCCCAAAATCTCCTTATTTTTTTCCCGTTTTTGTTATTTCTAAAATCGACTTTAATTCGTCGACGCTAACTTGGCTCACGTGCCGATGTCATGTGTAATTATACATACAAGTTGGTGACCAAATATTAAAAAACCTTATGTAAATTAATCAAGTTTGACAGACACAAAAAAGAACATGTGAATAGTAGACTTGAAAAAACACAAGCAAAAACATGTAGTGTATTGGTACCTTAAATAAACACATTAAAAAAATGTATGCAGCCAGGAGGGCCATACATGAGAACACCACGGGGAGGGACAATACCTAAAATATTAAACTTGCTTCATTATTGAATTTATTTGCCAATAAATTTTCAACTTACCGATTTGTTTATAGAATTCAAAATGTGTGAGGGGCAATTCAACAGCTTTTCTTATTTCCTGTTTTTGCATAACCATTCCTTCAATATCGGCATACATACATAGCTACAGCAGGTATTTCATCAGGCTGAAACATTGAAATAGAACTGTCGGCTTCTGGAGGTAAAACGTCAACTAAAGCGTTGCTGTGCTTATGCAGTGCAACAGATGCCGATGGTTTTAACAATTCACGATCAAAAATACGCACATAATTATTAGAACCAGTAGTAGAACCAACGATGCCGGTATTGATCCACAGCTTCTAAAAATCTACCAATTGCAAGAGGGGCTGACTGAATACGTTTTACTTCCTCTTGGGCGTGAATATATTCTTTTTTAAGATTTCGTTGTTCATATTTATTATACTCCTCTTGAACTTCCGGAAATTCAATGGTTTTTTGCTGTTTCTGAGATATGGAAGATCGATCGTTAGTTCTAATGCAAATTTTCAACAAAGACCAAATTACCTTGTATCGCACGTATCATCTACATACATCCAGTGAACTGTGAGCATCCTTCAATTTGAAGTTGAACGTTTGCTCCTTTTTCATAGAAAACAAGAATGATTTCTTCACATTGATTAATTCAAGGCAAATTCAGAACAGGTAAAGTTAATACTACAAGTACAACATTACAATAACATTTGACATATGAGCCCCTATGCTTGCATGTACAAATTTTGACATGCTAGCCTACATTATGCAAGAAAAAAGTAGATCAGCTGTGTTTTCAGCTTTACCTGTTATGAATTTGCCTTGGATTAATTTTTTATGTATTTTGGTCTTCCTCACACGAGTCTAATTATGCTAGCAGAATTTGGTTGTTTTTGCAGTGTGGGGTGAAGAGAGCGGTTTTTCGTTGGCACAATTTTTCATCCAGCCTCATACCCGCACAAGCATCACAAAACTAATACATACACACTTACGAATACACAGGTTCTGTCAGTTATGGATTTTGAGTTTTTTTGTTTTGGGCCAAATTGTACTGAACGCTTTCAGTACATTTTAAACCGTTCGAACGATTTAAAGCAGTTAGTTAATTTTGAGCTGAAAGTCCTAAATAGATTAGAAAGTACCACAGTGCCATCAAACATTCAAAAGTGCCACAAATGGCCCAATTATGCCACATATTCTATCAGTGGGTTCTGTGTTTTCTTTTTTTACAGACCGTATTCAGCCGTTAGTTAGCAATCGTCGAGTTATCATGAATTACAAAGAAGAAGGGAGTTGGTCGCTCTAACAAACTTTATGCATTTATTTTTTAATAATAGTATGAAACATTCTCAATTCATTTTTAATTTTTTTTTATAAGTATTTTATATGTTTTTAAATTTTATTTTCTTGAGTGCATTCTCAAATAAATGTAAAATTTTATATTTTGATGTTTTATATGTTTTTATTTTATTTATAAGCAGAAAATATTTTTTGTAAATAAGGCGGTTTATGTTTATTAATTGTTAATTGATTAAATTTGTCAATAAATCTTTTAAAAAACATAATTTTTTTTAACGATTTATTATAAAAATTGTCAGAATTTACTTAAAAAATTACAAAAGTTCTAAGAGAATTAATAAGTTACATACACAATTATATTTAAAACTTTGACAAATGTTGGCTAAAGTTGTTTTATTAGTATAGAAGTTGTGAAGCAATATAAAAATTTTTAATATTGATGTTTAAAATTTTCCCTCATGCAAATATATTTAGTAAATTCGCTTCTTAACCCTGCATTTACACATGTAAGTAATTACTTGGAAGTAGTGTATACGTATTATCAACGAAAATGTCGAAATTATAGCCAAAATCTTGCAAGTTGATCGAGAGTTTACACAGTCAGTTGTAAGTTCATTTTCAAAGTGTTCTCGAGGCGTAAGCATGCTATGAAAAATATGTGAATCCAGTATTGCCGTGTTGTCGATATCATAAAATTACTGAAAAGAATATTTGGTTTAACAATTTTTTTTTCAAAATGCATGAAATTAATGCTTGAAAATACTATTAAGATGCTTTGTTGTATAGATGTGTTCTTTTTTGTTTTTTATTTTTTATAAATACACAGAAAATCAGCTATAAACATTACTTTTATTTTACTAAATACTGGTTAATTGATATAAAACTCATCCTCGGTAGCACTGCTTCTTTACTTGTCATTTTACTTGCCGTAAGTGTCAAAAATTTACATACAAGCAAATTCTCTTGTAAGTAGACCTGCAAGTACGAAAATTATGCTTGTGTTAGTGAAAAAGTGTGAGTGTATGGAATTTTTCGCACTTGCACTTGCATGTGTAAACGGCAGGTAAGCCTGGGGGCTAATTCTCGCAGTCGTGATCGAAATTGAATTCGAATCGAAATTTATTTCGATACGAAGTTATTTTCTGATGATAACACTCGAAACGAAACGAATCGAGTTATTGCTTCAGTGTTGTAAAAAACGTGCCGAAATACGTTTGACAACACTGAATGAATTGTAATAAAATATAACCAAAAAACATACATATTTTTGTGGAAAGATCTTTTTCCTCATACGGTCCACCACCAATTTTTTTTTTTTTTTTGGATAATTTATTGAAAGAATATTTACTTTTCACGTTTTGCTTTTGATCAGCGTATACTTATATATGTATACATATATGTATGTACATATGTATGTAAATAAAAATAAATTATAAAAAATGTATCTCTTTTTCTGTTATGTACAAACAATAGTACCTTGCTCTACGACTTGACATCTTTTGCTGGTGGGACGGAGAAATTTAGTTTTTTTTTTTTGAAGTTATACTTCTTATGCGACGCCCAACCATACGTGTGAAATTTAACGATAACGCTGTGTGACTTGAGTGTGTATTTGTACCTACATATGTGTTAGAGTTCTCATCAATTGAAGCCAAAGTGTTCTCTGCATAAAATTTGGCTCGTGGCAAGCAAGAAAAGCAAAAAAAAAAAAATGAAAGAGAAAGAGAAAAAAGAGAAACAAAATAAGTAAACAAATTTCGGTTATTTATGTGCGTTTGCTTTTGTCAACGTTGACTATTGTTGTTGTATTTCACAGCAAGAAAAGCAAAAAAATAGAGATAACACTGATTTAAAAATGCTTTTAACGAACAGCATTCATTACATGAGTCAAAAAGGGTTAGATCAATAATAAATCAAATTAAAAAATATTTACAGTGTTATTCACAAACGTTTTATTAGAGGCTAATAAGCAAAATGCGCTAAAGTAGTATTCACAAACGTTTAATAGCACTATGACGCGGTTATTACACGCTAATAAACTCGAAAATTTTATTGTAGGCATCATGCTACTTTAGCCGTTTAATAAGTTGACATTTGCATTTTTTAAAGTAAAAAAAATCACTATTTACTTCAAAAAGTATGAAAAATAAAAAAAAAGATTCGAATAAAGTAATGATTGTAATAAATATAATTTCGATATTCGTTAGTATTATACAAAATATATACATATACATAAAACTATAATTTTTTTATTAAATTAAATATTTTGCAGATAATGTATTTCAACTCTCCCGATTCTTCCAGTCCTTCTGCAATGTTTACATACATATGTATGTATGTGCGTAAAATAAGAAAATTCAAGAAGAAATACATAAATGTGAATATATGTATGTAAATATGTACATACATATGTACATACATATGCATGATTGTTTACGTATGCAAGTATGTACACAAATGTGTCTGTATGTACTTATATGCATGTACATTGTACATGCATATTTGTTCACATACGTACATAACTTAAATTCTACCTGCTCTTTGAAATATTAATATTATTTCATCTTTTTTTCATGATTTTGTGCATAATTTGTCACTTTTCAACCACAACAAGATTAAAAACATTTCCAAATAAATAAAGCAAACATATTAGTGGTGTGTAATCAATTGCAACGAACTCGGTACTTGAATACTTTTGTAATAACTTATGAAAACACATTGCTAGCAACATCAATACCACACATATTAAAAACTTTTAATATTTTTTGAAATATTATAAGCAATACTCTATTACTCTAACATGTTTAAATAAAATTTATATGACATTATTTTCACATTTTCAAACCATTAGAGACTACTTGCTTATCGAGTATGTTATTGTACACAACACTAATTATAACTTGACAAATAAAATGAAACAATGTTGCTAACACAGAATCACAAAACTGAAAAAATCACACAATAGTTAATTTGGCTTTATTAAACGTTTGTGAATAATGTTTATTATTACCGGGTAATAACACAAAAACTGATTATTAACTAATGTGTACTTTATCTCTACAATAAGAATTTTTTATGAATAACACTGTTAATATATATACTACATATATGTATGTACATATATTGACATCTCCCTTCTTCAAAGTACACAGCATTTTCGTGAAGCATACGTTCTTGTACTTTAGTTAAAGTTAAATTTAAAGTAGAGTAAAGTGGGCCTTTAAGCTAATGTCAAAATTGAACGAAAAGTCTGTCAAATGCTTAAGGAAATTTGCAGAGACTTTTAGGTGGCTATAATGTACTTATGCGACTTAAAATTTAAGTAGTCATAGTTGCACACATACATACATATGTAGCATAAATAATTTTTCGAAAAATGTGTATCTTCCTATTTATCCTAAACAAATTGAGTCTTGTACTCAAATGTATATAAAACGATTGTAATTAAAAAAAATATATGCTAAAATATACGTATGTACATATATTATTATTTTTACTAATAATAAGAAAAGATACAACCGAAATTATGTACTTTGTAGTATTTATTTTATTTAAGGGCAAAAGTACTAAAATATACATTAGTGGAAATAAAATATGTTAAATAAAATATATGAAATGTCACTTTCGTGTACAGACACTTCTTTTCTTCCACATTTTCTATTAAATTTTATATGTAAACTATTTCGTCTTCTTTTTCCATTTTCAAAATTAATTTATTTTTACGTACAAACATACATATGAATGTATGTATTAGTAGAAAAGCTGATTCCGTACGGAATGTGCGTTCAGTTTCGCACTTTGCTTAAGCAAATGACGTTTCATAAAACTTAACGAAAATTTTGCTTAAGTTCATTATAGTTGCCACATACGATTTACATGTATTCGCACAGTTGCTTAAGCTGACTTAAGCTTGCTTATGCATATTATAGTTGGGCCTTTATTGTAGAAGCAGAAAGAAAGCGCAGAAAAGCGGCAGAGAACCAGCGCGCATACCGGCAGCGAAGAAAGCAGTTAAGACTGCAACAAGAACAAAATGTTTTAGTGGACATTTCAAATGCAAATAATACACAAAATTCGAGTATGTTTTTGTTTAAATTTGCATATGAACATAAGTTTTATTCATTTCCATTTTAAAACAGATGATATTATAACGGGCATTGCTAACGCTTCCACCAACAACACTATGCCTACTGCAACCACTTCTAATAATGCAGGTGATTTAATATAAAATCAACAATTAAAAAATATTTTTAACTTATATTATGATTTTTATTTTCTTATAATATTATTACGGCGTAAGAAGTATAACTTCTACAGATTGTGATCTACACACACCGGTTTCTTTTTTTTTTAATTAGGACCAACACTCAGGGGATGACCCCTACGATAAAGGGAGCAGTGTTTGTGGACATTCGATTTGAACCCTAGCACATTGAAGGTGGCTGGAAAGACCTCTGCGGGGAGTTTATTCCACATGCGAACAGTACGTCTAAAGTTTGGCCATGAGCTGTTCGCAAAGGTGGTTAGCCTTTACAGTCTCCCTTGCAAAGTATTTGGCAATATGCCCTTTGCCAATTCTGTGTGCTGAGTCATAAAATTTCCAAGAATTTCCTTCTGATTAATCTGATGATTAATTGTTGACATATTTGACCTAAAATGCTAAAGTTACAATTTTATTCTTAATTTAAAAAAAAAAATTACTTACATTTTCTTTTTAAGCTATTGCATAGATTCTATCGCGGGCTTTGAGGCGACCGAATCAAGAAATTTTTAAAAGTTTGTTTCTTAAGTCTTTTGTTTATGAAACGAAAAAAACCTGGAAAAATCTGTCATTTGTTTTTGAAACGAAAAAACCTGGAACTAAGTTTGTTCCTTAAGTCTTTTGTGTTTTGAAGTGAAAACTTCTTATACGCACTTCTTATTTGCAAATAAGAGTGGAAAGCGTTGCCGTACTACTTTTTTATTGTAACTTAAATTGTTGCGAAAACTATTTGCAAATAACAAGCTATTTGCAAATAAGATGTGTGATGTTACCATATGACTATATATTTACGGCGTGTCATTAAAATATATATAACAATATTTCTGAATGCTATTTGCGTATAAACAGTGTGTTAAGATGACTGACAATATTATTGTCTTACAATGAACTGACAATGCTTTTTCTGGCATCGTTGTACGACAAAAATTGTAAGTTCAGACGGTTGTCAGACATTTTCAAACATTTTTCTGGCAATATTGTAAGATCTGCCAATCGTCTGTACGTAGCTTATGTATGATGACTATACAGTGTTGCCGCTTTTAAAATTTTTTTAAATTTCCAGTGTTGCAACTTTTCCCGGAAAATTTTCCGGGATTTTTGAAGCGATTTTTGTCCAAGTTTTTTGGAATTACCGTCTAGTGTTGCCACCTTTTTCTGGGA
Organism: Lypha dubia; assembly: GCA_947311025.1. NCBI lineage: Eukaryota > Metazoa > Arthropoda > Insecta > Diptera > Tachinidae > Lypha > Lypha dubia. The sequence continues at coordinate 37,618,397 of OX371263.1, forward strand.
AATTTTCCGGAATTTCTGTGTTTTTGAGTGGACTTTTATATATATATATATATTTTATATATATATATAAAAGGAAGTCGTGTTAGTTACACTATTTATAACTCAAGAACAGCTGAACAGATTTGGCTGAAAATTGGTGGGCAGGTAGCTTAAAACCAGGAGAAGGACATAGGATACTAACGTAAGGCACTTTTTACCTGGGGGGACTAAGGTGCCCTTCTTTGTATGCAATAGCTTTACCGCGGCAGTCCGAGAGTGCCACAAGCCTTTTTATTCTTGTTGCAAAACGTTACTGATTTTTTGTTTACGAATGGTTTTTTGCTTACGAACAAGAACTCGCACGCTTGCGTTCGAACGATTACTCGCTATCGAGTGTCATCATTAGAAATTTCGCTACGAGTTACTTGATAGCGTGTCAGAGAATCGCAAAAATTTAAAAACACGAACGTTCGAGTAGGATTTCGCTCGTATACAAGTGCGAGAATTAGCCCCCTGTACTACTTTTGCAACATAATTTCACAAATATTTCATACAAAATACTTTTATATGCAGTTTGACAGCATTTCGCACGAAATTATGAACATAATACCAGCTTTTATACTTGTAATTCCTCATAAAATAAATGCCAATTCATCATCACTTATTCTCGCCATATTTCTGCCAACTATGTACATATGTTCCGTAATGTGTATAATAATAATCATTGTACACATCAAAAACTTCAGAGGCCAATAACTCAAAAACTATGCGTTTCCGGGAAGTTACCACATAAAATTTTCGTCTTATTTTTCGATTTGCTATCGCCCTATGTAAGCTTGGAGCTGCGTCGCTAAACTACATACGTACATAGATTTTTTCAGACCTACCTTTTTGTTTAAGATGTCCTGATCTGTTTGTAAGTCCGATTATATTCCATCTTTTTCCAATGGGTCATTCGAATTAGAATTATTTGAGAGAGAGTTAATGCAATAATTCGTAATCCGTTGATTTTCGTTCATTTTTAACACGTACTTATTTAACTCTACACTTATGTGGATTGGTGTTCAGCTTTTAAATAAATGCTAGAAACTTCCGCAAAATAACGGCACAAAAACTGAACGTACGCTAATGCCATGGATAATTAGTAATGACTTTCATATTGTACTTTTTGAATAAAAAACAGTACTTTGCCAACTCCAATTGTCCTAAAATCCACCGCGGTATACATATTTTATAAATAATTGTAAATTTAAAAGTTATTTGGAGAATCGGCTAAATATCATCAAGCACGTAGTTAAAAAATTGAATATACATAGGTACATATATATATGTACAGGGTGGCTGATGAAAGCCGCTACCAAAAAAAAATTGAATAACTTTTTTTCTATTTAATGAATCTGGTTAATTTTTTTTTTTTTATTTTGCAGATTGACTTTTACATTTAACAAAAATGGATAACTGGGACACTGAAACAAGAATTTGGATTGTCCGCCGCTATCACGCACTGGAGTCCGTAGTTTCGGTTCAAAGAGAGTATAGGCGCACGTTTGGCGGCAATCCTCCGAGCAGATGGACCATAATGAGACTTGTAAACAATTTTGCCGAGCATGGGACAGTCAACAGAAGACCTTACCATCGAAACCCTTCAGTTCGAACGGAGGAAACAATCGCTGCTGTAGCTGCTGCCATACAAAACAATCCACGTGTTTTGACAAGAAGCTTATCTGCTCAAATGGGTATAAGCAGATAGTCATTACAGTCAATTATGCACAAAGATTTGGACTTATTCTCATATAAAATTCAAATGGCCAACAAACTGAACGCTGCAGACTTGCCGATTCGCTTGGAATTTTGCCAGAAGATGCTTCAAATGGTGGAAGAGGATGGAAACATGTTGAACTGTCTTTTCATGTCTGACGAGGCCCATTTCGATTTAAACGGCAACATAAACAAACAAAATTGTCGAATATGGAGTGCTTCCAACCCACAGATACTCCATGAGACGGAATTGCATCCACTTCGTGTCACAGTGTGGTGTGCAGTTTCATCACGCTGCATTGTCAGGCCCTACTTCTTCGAAGAAAACGGTCACACCGTTACGGTTACTGGAGACCGTTACTTGAGCATGTTGAGAGAGTTTAAATAATATGTGTCAGTTTCGTGTGTCATGTGTTTCGTTGATAAAAGTAGAACTAATAGATTGAATTAAGTTGGTGGGAATAAAATTGCGGACCAAGGCAATTGAAAAGTTGCAAAAATAAAAAAAAACAATTAATATGTCGGATATATAATTTAAGTAAAAAAATTGTATGGAAATCATAAAAAGCAGTGCTTTTCATAAAAATTTTGCTCTTTTTGTTGTTTGAACATGTAAAATTATATTAATAACATTAAAATTGTACTAAATATTTTATTGGGTTAGAGAGCTATTAGACCCGCATACTTGTCTGCAGACATGTACGATGGCATACTTTGCGTTTTGCTATTACACTACCCTCAAGAACAGTACGGGTTAAATAACGCCTTACATAAAAGGTACTCATAACCAAAGTACAAGTTAGAAATTCTAAAACTTTCAGTTATTTTGCACAGGCCTTTGGGAAAAAACTAACCTATTCTCTTCTATACGTGTGAGCTGATATCTCTTTCTTTCACATTATTACTTAGAACAGAAAACACTATAGTGCTCTCGCTCGCACACATCAGTGCTAACGAGTATATAACTGCATAGTTATCGGTAGCGATACTTGTAGTATTATGTTATAAATAACTTCTTAGTTAACCGATAAACATATCCGTTATTACTATTTAAGAAGTAACTTGTTAGTTAACCGCTTTATATATCGATTAGTTAACCGTTTTAGTAGCTTGTGCTTTATTCAATCGCAAAAAACAATGTGAGCGGAAATAGCTCGACTTAAAGTTAGGTTAGTTTACATAGTTGTTTATATTTGTATGAATGCATCAGAGTTGGAGTTTCTAGAGTTGCCCGACTAACTATATATTACTATAATCTCGGCCGACCTGACAATACAATCGACCCCGATTGCTATATATTCTCTAGAAATTCCCCCTCTAAATACTCATAATCTTCGTACTCTGAAGTGTTGCCTTCAGGGTCACCCAAAACATTGTACTCTTTATGTTCCAACCATTTTTTCAAACGAGTTGAATCTACTATGCCTTTATATGGCATTTGTGTTATTTGGCAATTTTCAACGTCGGAAATTTCGTACCGATCATACCCAATTGTTTTCTAACTATATATGGCCCGCGGTATTTTGGCATTACTTTTTTATTCATACCTGGAGTATTGCCTCTTATTTCAAATGTCAAAGCTGGTACATGGTGTTGATTAAAATACTTCAAGTTATTTTCTTGTGCCCTTTGTATGTTTTTTGCAGCTTGCTGCCTAATTTCGTTTATATTACTTTCTTCGTTTGAATATTTTTCTATTATGTGTTCTGTAAACTCGTCAATTATATCGCCCCAAACAACATTTCACTTGGTGAGTGTCCTGTAGACCGTTGAATTGTATTATTTATTGCAAATTCTATCCTAGTTAATTTTTCTACCCAGTCTGCGTGTTCAATTGGTTCTGTTATCTTTGCTAACATAGCCCTCAAGTCTCTGTTCATTCTTTCGACTTGCCCGTTCGACTGAGGAGATGCTACTGATATTTTCACATGTAAAATGTTCCTTTCAGCAAGAAATGAACTAAATTCATTAGACGTAAAGCATGTTCCCCGATCACTTATTATTCACCGCGGCCTACTATAATACTCAAAATATTTCTTTAATGCACAACATGCCTCTTTTGTTCCCGGTGTGTTTACTGCGTATAGTTTAGTAAATTTAGTAAAGGCGTCCACTACTACTAGAATGTGTTTTCTTTTTGATTTTACCGAAGGCAAAGGTCCGAAGTGGTCGATGTGTAATGTATCGAAAGGCACTGGTTTTTTATTTATATTAAATAAATTTCTTTCATTTTTTCTTTGTGGTCCAAATCCCCGATTTCGAGTTTATCTCTAATACTCCGTATATTTGTATCCCTAGACTGTGTTGCTTGTATGTTCAGATCGATATCAATATCGTCGATCTTAGCTGCGACAGGTGCGCGGCTTAAAGCGTCCACGTGAGACATTAACTCGCCCTTCTGATGTCTAATATTGTAATCATAGTTTTCTAACTCCAAAGCCCACCTGGCTATTCTCGGATTTATTAAGTTTTTTCTCAGTGTTAACGTCAGGGAGTTGCAATCGGTCACGATGGTAAAGGGAATTCCCTCCAAGTACACTCTAAAACGTTTCAACGCATAAATACTAGCAAGCGTTTCTAATTCAAAACTATGATACTTCGATTCGGGCGATGACGTACATTTTGAGTAGTACGCTATCGGATGAAATTTGTTATCTTTCTGTTTTTGCAAAAGTACTGATCCATATCCTTTCGTACTCGCGTCAGTATGTAACTCCGTCTCGTATTGTGGATTATATACCGCTAAGACTGAACCGCTTATCAATTCATTCCTCAATGTTAAAAAAGCTTCTTCACATTCATTTGTCCATACAAAATCTTTACTCTTCTTTAATTCTGTCAACGGCTTTTCAATTCTTGAAAAATCATACACAAATCTTCGGAAAAACGCGAAAAGACCTAAACAACGTTCTAGGCTACCATGATCTAACTGAACTGGATATTCTCTGATAGTTTTAATATGACCGTCATTCGGTCTATATCCTAAATAATCAATTTCCCTATATGCAAATTTGGACTTTTCAAAATTCAATTTTAATCCGTTGCTTCTTAACACCCTTAATACATTTGCCATAATATCGAAGTGTTCTTCGATTGTTTCAGTTGCTATGCTTATATCGCCCATATATACCACTATTTTGCCTGTGTCAACAAACTCTCACAGGACTTTATTAATAAATCGTTGAAACACTGCTCCTGCATTTTTAAGCCCAAATGGCATGTAAAAATATTCAAATTGGCCTAACGGAGTCACAAATGCTGTATATTTAATTGAGTCCTTGTGCATTTGGATTTGGTGAAAACTATTTCTTAGATCTAATGTCGAAAAATACTTCTTGTTCCCTAAATAGTCTAAACAATCCTCAACAATTGGCAAAGTACTTCTGTTTAGTGACCTATAGTCGACGCACATTCTTAAGTCGCCGTTTTTCTTTTTTACTACCACTATCGGGGAAGCATACAGTGACTCGCTCGGCCGAATTATTCCGGCCTCTAAGAGTTCATCTAGTTTTGTTTTAACCTCATTTCGTTCTCGGAATGAGAGGCGTCTGGGTCCACTGTATATTGGCACATCACTCAACAGTCTAATTTTCATGCAGTAGTCTGTCATTATTGGGCTGTCACCTGTGCTTTCTAAATAATTATCCTTTATAATTGACTTAAGGCTAAGAATGTCTCTATTCTCCATTCTAGAGTATATGTTAAGATTGTTCACATCATCAACTGCATATATAACACTTCGTAGTTCACTACACTCTTTTATTTCCTGTAGAATTTCTAATTCTTGATACTCGGCCCTAGAATCAAAAACAATTGTTTTACTATTTATCATACCAGCGTTTATTCTCGTGTATTCACGTTTACTAATATTGCAACCATTTTCTTCCCCGGTGGAATTATTTTCCGTATTTTGGGCAACCCTGTCGTTTTGTTTAGGGGCTGTGCACATATTACGTAACGCTCCAGGGGGTAGGGGGGTTAAAGATTAGTTACGGATTGGAAATTTTGCACTGAAAAATTAGTAAAAAGCGTAACGAGGGGGGGGGGGGGGGGGGTGAAAATTCTCTGAAAACAGTGTTACGTAATATGTATGTGCACAGCCCCTTATTAACATTTTTATTTTTATTTAAATTCAGTCTCAGTAATTCATCTTTTTTGTATTCATATTTTACTCTACATAAATGTAAATTAAGCTTAGATAAAACATCGCGCCCAATTAGTATCGGCACTAGTGCCTCGTTATCCAGTAGTATAAAAAATTTGTGATTTATTTTCATATTTTTAAAAATAAGTTCACATCGGACTTGCCCGCACATATTAATATTATTATTTCCTACTCCTCTATAGGTTGCAGCAGTTTTGCTGTCCTCAACGCGAACGGGCACTAGCGACTTCTTAAGGCAACTAATGGGGCTACTGGTATCGAAAAGGGAAACAATATCATTTACCTCAATGCGCTTATCTTGATCATTGAAGGCAACACTTACCTTTTGATGCGCGTCTACTGTGTCGTATACGCCAACGTTTACTGCAGCAATTCCTCTCTTCTTCGGACAATCCTTGTGGTAGTGGCCAACTTCGGCGCAGTTAAAACAGCTATTCAGCGGTCGTCTTGGTTTTGGGCACTTACTTTGGAAGTGTTCAAACTGTGAACAATTATAACATCTAAATTCGTCCAGTGCCTTTACTGCATTTTGGCCGCTTGTAGCCACCGCTTTTGTCCTGTTAACACCACTTAACTTGTCTTGACGTTTCTGCTCATACCCATCAAAGCGCTCGATTAACTCCCCAATTGCCTTAGCCCCGTATAGGCGGCTAATGTTGTTTGTTGAGTCTGGTGTTATGAGTCATTTTCCCCTAACCAACAGAAGTATCAGCGACAGCAGAACATACGGTGCACACACATACTGACGTTGAGTTATTTTCCCTCAACCAACAAAAATACCAACGGCAGCAAAATACCGCTGCATGCATTACTGACGTTATTACCAGTAATTTTCCTACAGATATATGCTGACGATGCAATACCGCTGCATACATGTATATGCCAGTAACTTTCCTACAGAATATGCTGAATTTGCATACTAGCACACTTAACAATGACCACGCCGGCGGCAGCGAACGTCAGCAGCATCGTTCAATCAGACAGCGAAATTGGGTATAAAAGCGGAGGGTGATTTGGTATGGACCTGTAGTCAGTGGAGTCAGCTCTAGTCTAGTGAAGTCGAGTCAGTCGAGTCAATTCTTAACACATAACACACATAACAAAAACCTGATCAAACACCAGCCTTAAAAAGCGGGTCCTTGTGAAGGCTTAATATATTTTTATAAACAAAAACCTGATCAAACACAAGCCTTAAAAAGCGGGTCCCTGTGAAGGCTAAGTAACATTTTAAACATAACATGTGGTTAATAAAAATAAAAAATAAAAATAAATAATAAAAATAAATCTTTTAATTTAAACTTAACATTTTGGCGCAGCCGGTAGCCGCGTAAATAATAACATCAAAGAAATATAATTATCCTTGTGTTGATCTTGCTCAAGAAAAACCTGTTAGGTGTAGCAAAACCAACAATACATAAAAGTCTAAATCCTAGCTACCTTGTATTGTTGCATCCTACATACGACGGTGTAGAACTGCACAGACAAATTGAATAAAGTCTAAATCCTAGCTACCCTCATATTGTCTATTGCTCTAGTCTAGTGAAGTCGAGTCAGTCGAGTCAATTCTTAACACATAACACACATAACAAAAACCTGATCAAACACCAGCCTTAAAAAGCGGGTCCCTGTGAAGGCTTAATATATTTTTATAGACAAAAACCTGATCAAACACCAGCCTTAAAAAGCGGGTCCCTGTGAAGGCTAAGTAACATTTTAAACATAACATGTGGTTAATAAAAATAAATAATAAAAATAAATCTTTTAATTTAAACTTAACACTGGGATTCCGTCGATTACAAATTCGACTAACTCTTTTTCGTCGATGTCCACCTTTACCGCTATAGTCTGCATTGATATCAAGTAACTTAGGCACGTTTCCGTTGGTTTTAACGTGCGAGCCTGTAATTGCCTATACACCTCTTGCCGCGTTACAGCGCGTTTGAAAGTCGCAATCAATCTTGCTTTCCAATCTTGAAAATTTTTTAACCCTAAGTTGTTGATATGCTGTTTGGCGGTACCGACTAGGCGGCGACGAATGGCTTCGCGTTTTTCTTTGTCAGTGTAGCCGCAAATATGGGTGTACTCTTCGAATTGCAATATCCACTTGTGGATATCATACTGCTCGTCCCCACTAAACGTCGGTACTGCAGCATCCAACTCCGTCAAGTCAACACGACGTACATAGGCAACGGGGCTTAGGGAGTCCTCTAGTGTTCGTATTTGTTACTGGAGTTTGAGCATTTCTAGTCGCATCTGTAACTTTTGTATTTCTTCGGCTTCTGCGGTGTTTTTAGAGGGTAAATCGGCACTTCTCTCCATGTGAGCACTAGACAAATTAATTGCAGCGACATTTGAAGCGAGAAAATTTTGTATTTCAGCAGTTTAAGATTCCATCATTATATCATTCTCATTCATCAGTTCAGCAGCTGCCTCAATAGCAGCGGTCACTCTAATACCAGATGTACTGTCATTGTCAGCAAGCGTATGGGCGGCGGGAGTCAGTACGGCAGGCGTTTGGACCGCGGGCATCTGGACCGCAGGCATCTGAATGGCGCGCATTTAGACGGCGGGCCCCTGGACAGAAGACGTCTCGTACGCACGCATCTCATCGGCCGGCGTCTGACCTGCAGGCATCTCGTCCATAGTTGCCAGATGAAATGGGTCCGAATTCGTCAAATTTTTAGGGTAAAATTGTCAAAATCGTCAAAACAGTTTTCCGAAGTCGTCAATAAATCGTCGAATATAAAATCACAATTTTTTCAAACATTTTATTTAACAAAACATAACAAATAAAATTCAAGGGTTTTTATATAAAATAAAGTAAATTCTTATCAATAAAGAGATCAGCTGTTGAAACAAAGTATAAACTTTGTGCATTTTTTAATACAATAGCTACATACCATATCCACAAAATATTAGCAAGTTTAAATTTTTAGAGAAATTAGTGATAAAATTTGCGTTTAAATTAAAAATGATGATACATAGTATTATTCATGTTACAACACATTTGTAAAAATTAAAAAAAAAAATAAACATACATATATATTGGAGTTGAACCGTTTTATTAATGGCTCGATTATGGATAGCAACCGAACTTCAGTTGCGTTGCCAGCTGGCAACTGAAAATTTGTGGTTGCCAGAAAAGCACTAAATAGCAACTGAAACTGGCAGCTCACAGTTGCCAGTTGCCATCCGTAATACAATTCTCAGCAACTGGCAAGCAACTGCGGTTCGGTTGCCATCCATAATCGACCCATAAATCAGGTACTACTTTCATGTCAAAACAATTACACTTGTTTAATTTTAAATGATTCTTAGTATATAAAATTGCCTCCAAAGAAGCTTTCTGTAACCGATTTCTAACTTTTGTCTTATTAAATTATCTTTGCTAAGCACTATTTCTGCATTTGCCGAAGAATGTGGTAAAACCAATTTTTTTTAAATAAAATTAGTTAACGTGGGAAATAAAAGACTAGAGTTTTTTTTCATCACTGAAATATTTTTCCAAAAATCTAAAAGTTTTATGTCCGTATCCGGGAAGAATTATTCTAAATTTAGTAATTTAATTTGTCTGAACTCAGATTCAATTTCCTGTCTTTCACATTCTTTAACAAATTGTGAAAATACTTTAAGAATATCATTAAATGAATTGTTATTATCTTTTATAAGAATGTAGGGATTAATTTAGCTTAATGCTTTGAATTTGTCTTCAAAGTCAAATCTCAATAAAACTTGGTCACACAGTTCTACGTACAACTTTCTACAATTTTTAATGATCTCACACTTTCCATTTTTATAAATTTTGTGTAACAATTTTAATATACATACGTATGTACATAGGATCAATCTCATTCAAGTTCAAGTTTTTGGCGTGCTTTAAAATATTGACACAAATATATGTATGTTAATAACAGTTGATAAATTATGAACATCAAGAGATTTAAGGCCTATTTAGCCGACCGTTGAAATTGTAGATGTAAGCTATATGTTGTTGTAATGTAAGAGCCAACGTTTTTGTAGTTATAGAATGCTCAAAAATATAACCAGAAAAACAGCTCTTTGACATTTGCAGCGACCTAATAAGTAGAGCAAAAAATATTCAGCTTTCGTAGCGCTGCCACCTTGTTTATTACATCATGGTAGTGTCAATGTTCTGTAGAACGCTGCCAACTTATAATTGTTTAAAAATCGTCAAATTTATGACCAAAATCGTCACGTCGTCAAACTGCATTTTTTGGCATCTGAAATTGTCAAAATGACGATAGATCGTCAAATCTGGCAACCGTGATCTCGTCGGCCAGCTTTATACTATGTTCACACTTATGTGTTTAATGTCTTATTCGTGTTTAAGAGCTTAAACACTTCGATTTTGATATGTTTTACCATACATTGACTTGTTTTGTTAAACATCTCAAACGACAAGTTTTAGAATTAAACATCTCGCTAAACACGCAAAAGGCAGGGTTACAAATATATTTGGAGTATGTTCAGTGTGTTTTTTGACAACTCTGTAATGTTTGTGTTTGCTATTATATGGCGCCACGTCAAAAATTTTTCATCAACTCTGTCATTTTGCAATGCTATTAGATGACGTCACATAAAAAAAAAATTCTATATGCATATAAGCATAAATTTCACCTTTAAATAAGCTAGCAATTTTACTAATTCCATTAGGAAGAAAATAATAATATAAATAATAGTTTTTTACTGATATTTCTTTCCAGTTGTAACATAATATTAGTTTCTCAAACTCGCAATATTACAAAAACACAATAATCAGCTGACGAAACGTCAATCTTAAACATCTCAAATGTAATGTGAACGGTTGTGTTTAGATTCTAAAACATTTGCCCTAAACACGTTTAAAAACACAAGTGTGAACTTAGTATTATACTCATGTGTTCATAGACCTCATTTGCTTCGGTCGCATCCACGGTGGTCATACAGTACAATACGCATATAAGAAACTCGTTTATAAGAAAAACTCGGGTAAAAGAAACACTTTTCCAGACACCATGTACATTTCCATATAACTACGTGCTAAATAATCCTTATATAAGAAACTCGCTTATAAGAAAAACTCTGCTATAAGAAACAAATTTTTATGAAAAATTATATTCCTTCCATAGAAAATTGTACGTGTATAAGAAAGTATTCTCACAATGAAACTTTTTTCAATTTGGGGAAAAATATAAATTTTTTGATTATATTTTACAATTTACATCTGTGAACACTGGTCCAAATGTCAAATGAAGTCGTTGATTTTTGTGAAATCAGCCGGCTTCGCTGTTTTTTTGTACAAAATAATGTGTATTAATTTTATTTCAAATATATATCTGCATACTCCATAGGAAATTTTGTTTCTGCCGCATATAAGAAATTATCTTTCTTATATGCGTGTTCTCTTTATAAGAAAGCTCGCATATAAGAAACAAAATCTGTACATTTTCAGACTTTCTTATATGCGTATTGTACTGTATTACCAGCTGGTAAATTATCATCACCGGTATTTGTGGCCATTTCTTCGTGACGCTTTTGACTGGCCATATATAAAATTTTTAACTGACTGAGAGTTGCCGATTCTGGGAAATCTATCCCGGCGGTTGTTAAATATTCGACGAGTGTTTGGCTGGACGTAAGTCCATTCTAAATTGTTATTTGAGTAACTTCTTTTTATAAAAATAAGTGTTACCCCACACCTGATGTTTAGTAGCTTGTGCTTTATTCAATCGCAAAAAACAATGTGAGCGGAAACAGCTCGACTTAAAGTTAGGTTAGTTTACATAGTTGTATATATTTGTATGAATGCATCAGAGTTGGACTTTCTAGAGCTGCCGGACTAACTATATATTACTATACCGTTAATAATATAGGTTAATGCTACAGAATAGTACCAGTTATTGTATTCCTAAAAATTGGTTATTGCTACTGTATTAATAAAAGCCCTTTTTAATGTTACATAAAATAAAATTAAAATAGAAATATAATAAAAACAATTAATTCACTTAAAGTTTAAACTTTTGAAGGTCACTTTGAGATCGTAATTCTTTAAAATTTAATTTTAAAGATAAAATCATATAAAAAAATTTTAAATAAGTAAAAAGTACAGTGAACTCGCAGAAACGTGAACTAATATTTACCGAGGGTGTTCACGTTTTCGATTTTGTTCACGTTTTAGATTGCATTTTTTATTACTTATTGCAGTCTCTTTTGTCGTTTGTTTTATATTAATATAAAGTTCGTGGTGTTTTAGCTATGAAACATTTTTCGATTCTTCTTTTTGTAAGAAACATAAATAATTTTTTAAAATCAAAAGGGTCTGTTGAAATTATTTCATTCATAGCCTTTATATAACATATTAAAAATGATTTTAGTGGATGGATATTCACTTCAAAAATTCTTTAGCGGAGAAACACAAAATTTTTAAGTAGGCTTACAATATAAATGTTAAACGTTTGGAAAACAAGTTCACGTTTCAGATCCTTTAATTAACCTTTGTTCACGTTTTAGAATAGTCAATGAAAAAAATATGTTCATGTTTTTGGGTAGTTCACGTTACTGGATGTTCACGTTTCTGAGAGTTCACTGTATAATGAAAAACAAAAAACACTTTGGACAACTTTTTTACCATTATGTGACTGCACACTTGTTACAAAAGCCCTAGCTGGCGAGTCACAAATGAAAAAACGAATGTTAAATTTTTTAATTATTTCACCTGGTCCAATTTTAGCCCAACTTCCCTCAGTAAAGTAGCTTCATCACAAAAGTCTTTCATAAAGTCATTTATATTCCAAGGTTTTTCTTTTCCAGAGAAGCATGCTATAACAAAGGGATTTTCTTGAGGATGCCCACACATTGCTCCTAAGATTGGCCACAAAACTCGACTGAAACTCTTAAACAATTTTAAACCATCTATTCTTACGTCGATTTGAACTTCATCCCTGTCTTTTAGATATTCAAAAGTGCCTGCACAAAAATAAGTTTGGATTCCTAAATATTAGTGTAGTAGACAGAAAGAGTAAGGTAAAACACGCTTTTTTAAACGAAAAGGTTATTTCTTTCTGACTTAGGGTGTTTATGGAATACAAGTGTACGTATGTATATGTTGAAATTTAAAAATCTTTAAATGTATTGGTGTATCGGTTAGGCAGATTTTGCAGGGTATCGAACGCTGACGGCATACTTCAGTACCCATATATGTTGTGTGTATATTGGTGTGCGACAGACATCAGAAAATCAAAAATTTTTGAAAACCAACATACATACATGTCTGACGTACTCGACATACATGCTATTAGACAGTGAGTTTTGGTATGCCATCGTACATGGCTGCAGACAAGTATGCGTGTCTAATATGGCGTTCACACCTATGTGTTTTAGAGCTCATTTGTGTTTTAGAGCCAAAACACGTCGCTTTCGAAATGTTTTACCATACATTTACTTGTTTTGTAAAACACTTCAAAATGACATGTTTTAGATGAAAACACTTTACAAAACGCGTAAATGACAAGGTTGCATTTAATTTTGAGATGTGTTTAGTATTTTTTTGACGTTTCAATGTTGGCAGCACAGGCTGTGGTTGGCAGCAAGTGAAACAAATTACACATTAACAAAAAATAAAGAAGAATTTTAATAGCAAATAAAATATTTAAAATAGTGGTGCAACAAATAAAATAATGAGTGCTAACATGCTTAAACGCCCAGTGGAAATGAGGAAGAGAAAAAGGCTATGGACACCTCAGGAGGAAGAATTGCTAGTGGAAATCTGGGCTGACAGAATTTGTGAGTTAAGAGGTGCGCGGAAAAATGGCCATGTATTTGAGGACATGAGAAGTGACCTCAACAAACATGGATGCAATGTATCCGTAGTGGAGATTAAAGGCAAACTACACAATCTAACAAGCAAATATAGGTGAGTAATATACATATGTATAATATTCAAAATAATATATAATCAGCAAAATTGGTCCATACGTGGCTGAGATATGACCAAAAAACGAAAAATGCCTTTAATTTTTCATACATTTATTATGTTAATGTTTTTTATTTTGTTTGAAATGTATGTCCCTCTGTCCCTCTTGGTTTATCCTAAAAATTCAATTCATATGTCCGTCGAAAAATTTATATACATACATATCGATATATAAAAAAATAAATAAAAATTTCACCTGTGTATGTATATAATTTAATATTTTCTTAAAATTAAATTGCTTTTAATTCTAATTTAATTCGAATATTTATAATATTTCTTTCAGAAAGGAAAAATCATTAATTGGCCCATCTGGAGGTTCACCTTCCACTTGGAACCTTTATTACAAAATCCATAACTTCTTGGGAACTTTTAAAATCAATAATGTGGAGAATTTAGTGGAAGAAAGTGTACAAGGTATATAGCAAATTTTAAAGTAATTTATTGGAAAAGTAATTTTAAATTAAATATACATATATATGTTTGCATTTTATTGTTTTTTTTTTTAATTGAAGATGAGAGCAGCATGGTTGAGATTGAGTTTTTAGATTACAATGACTCCAGCGTATCATCTCCGGCTTCAAAGTCATCACAATCCATTCCGGTTTCACTTCCAAGAACACCATCTGCCCCAAGTCCAGTTGCTGAAAAGAAAAATAAAACAAATAATTTTCAAACCGAGCTATTGAAAAGATTTGACAATCTTGATGATAAAATTAATCAACAAAGAGAAGAGTTGAAAGAAATGGACCAAAAAATGTACCTCATAGAAGTGAAGAGAACTGAACTAATGGAAAGGTTTGTGAAAAGTTCAGAGGAAAAATGCTTTTATAAATTTCTTAAATAAATAATTTTTCAATTTATACTTAAAAAACCAATCAAAATGAATTAATAAGAAATTTTTTGTTTTTGATCTCAATTTTTATGTTTTTTTATCTCAATTTTTATGTTTTTGATATCAATTTTTATATTTTGGATCTCTGTTTTTGTTATATAGTATGTATGTACATTTATGTAAAACGTTATAAATAGATAAATAAATAAATAATTAAAAATGAATTTATAATAAATGAAAAACTTACCAATATATGAAGCAATTGCGTTTCTTATTTCGTCTCCATTACCGCTTCCATTCATAAATGTTGTATGTTGAGGTTTCTGTATACTTTGGACTTCCTGCAGCCATTGTTGATTAATATGATCATTACTTTCGTTTAGATAGTTGTGTAGCACACAACCTGCCTTTACAATATCGTTTACATATTTTAAATTGTTGTCCACTCCTTTACCAATCCTTCGAAAGCGAGCTTTTAATTGGCCAAAAGCGTTTTCTACAACTCTTCTGCTCTTTGACAATACGTAATTATATTGTTTCTTGACATCATTATTATCAGCATTGAAAGGATATGGTTTCATTACCGTGTTTGATAATCGAAAAGCAGAATCTTCTACGATTATCACTGGAACTTCTACCCCACATAAACTTTTGGACATTTCTTTCAACAATTGATTTTCTTCAAGATGTTTTTTAAGCAATGACTTTTCAAAAATCTGGGAATCGTTGCACCGACCTGGACTGCCAATATTGATGTATAAAAAACGGTATCTGTAATTGATTTCAATATACATATACAAGAATATATACAAGAATAAAATTTTTATATACACACCTGTAGTCAACCAAGGCAAAAAGTATCGTAGAATACCATCCTTTATAATTAAAGTAATCAGTAGCATCGGAGTTATTGGGATGAACTTCAATATGACATCCATCTAAATATAAACAATATGATGAATGCGTGTACAATCTGTATGTATATCCGTATTTAAATCAATATATACATACATACATATATATGTATGTACTTACCAATTGCTCCCAAACATTGAGGAAATCCCAAAGTTTCAAACCCATTTACGCATTCTTCTATCCTATCTCTGCATAATGGAATATGATTTAAATATTGGGGTCGTAATATGGCCCAAACAGCTTTGCAAAATTGCAACAAAATTACGCAAACGGTAGACTTCCCAATACCAAACAAGTTGGCTATGCTTCTGTATTCAGCGGAGGATCCTAACGCATAAACTGCAATAGCAACTCTTTTCTCCAACGGTATTGATGGTCTGAAACTGGTTTGCTCCTTTTGTAAACATCTCAACTTGCTGCAAAGTACTTCAAACGTATGGCGATTCATCCGAAAGTTGTTTTTGAAACCTTCATCATTAAGCATTTGATAATCGGCTTCCCAAAATGAGTTTGTGCGATCCTAGGCATAAGATTAATCATATTTATAATAGTAATTAACATCTGAATAGGCTGGCACAGTTCCTTCTCCCAACCCTCCACGTGGGTGCCGGCTGGTAACAAGCACCACAGTTTTGTCCTAGTTATAACACAGGACGGTGCTTGGCTAAGGTCTAGACACTCATCTGACTATCTGTACTGTCCTAGTGGTGTCCCCCCGGGGGGTAGATAGTTCATCTTGTTGATTCTCAACAACAAGATGCAATACTCCCCGGGGTATAGGGTAACTGATTTTTGTAGACATAACGTTTTGTCAGTTACCCATAAAACTTATATGCTCGGACCAATCTCTGAATTAACAGAGCAACGGAATGTGCATATATTTTGTAATGAACGTAGTGGCTTGCCACGTAAGTCTACATAGAAGGTGTAAGGGTACCTAAGGTCTAGCCCATGACCAAAACCACTAGAAAGTTAATCCCTTTTGGGATTTCCTTTCGAAACTTTACCAGTAGTTTGAACTGGCACTACGGGGCCGGCAGCCCACATGGGGGAATGTTTAAACCGGGAAGTAGAGTCCTCTACTATACCGGTTACAGGATCCCATGGGCCGGTTGTTGGTTGAGGTCTCTTTCGAGAGTTCACGTAGTGGTTGTGGTTGTTACCAAAAGCTGGGAGAGGTGTCGGTTAAAGACTGATGCTCGCTTAGCGGACTTCGTGTCTACCGATGCGAAGCCTCTATGTGCTGTTGTGAACCAACAGGATTCCAGAGTTTAGGTAGCTCGCTCACTTTAGCAAGGTGTTTGGACATGACGGGCCTTGGTCATGTCTGAGAAGTTGCTACCTGTTGTCATCCCCTCGGGGATGCCTTCGGGTTTCTTGAGTGGGGTGGCTCAGGGGCGATGGTGAACGCTTAATCTACACTAAGTGTTTAAGTACACCGTCAGATAAACCGTAATGGTAGGCGCTGACGTATACTCATTCACAATCTGTCCTAGTGGTGCAATAGGTGGAGGGGTGTCTGGATCATGGGAATAAGGTCTGATCCGATCTGCCAGAAGTCATGTTGGGGGATCCACGCTCCTTAGGGAGTGCCGTATCTTCATGTACTGATGGTAGTGTACCTACATCCTCTATCCGGGTGGATAGGGGAAGGTCGGGCACAGGAGCTCAGTTAGGTCATGTCTCTGCTGTAGTTCCTGGTAAATTGTAGGTAGGCGGAGATCTGGTATCCACTCTTAAAATAGGTACCTCTAATCCACGGTGGAACAGCATATGCCAAGGGATGCATGGCCAATAGGGAATTGGTCCCAAATATGCGAACTCTGGATCTGGGAAGTCCAGTTTTACTTAATGCCCACCCTAGCAAGGGGCTCTGCTAGACGTGTTTTGTTCAATGCCTTATATTTACAAAACTTTTTATGGAAGAACTATTAAATTTAACAAAAAACAAAAACCCTTTAGCATCAACCGACGGAAAAGCTGCTGTGCTATCCGAAGGAACAACTCCAAACTCTGCAGATGTGCAGAAAAATGAAGGTATGGAGCTTTCTGGTAATGCTGCTGGGCAGCCAGTTAGGACTCTTGACTCTACCATAACCCCCCTAGGGCAACAAAGGTCCGAAACAGGGGCCCCGTGCGCGGGTAACATCGATTCAGACAATCTAAGCGTTTGCTCTGACAGATCCGGTGCTACAACAATAGGCATAGGTCTGGACAAAATGAATATCCGTACGGAATCCTCGTTTGTCAAGTTTGCACCAGCGGAGAAACGACGATTTAAGAAAGCTTTGGCGGCTGGCTCCAGTCGAGAAAATGCAATCCAAATCGCTAAAGGAGCTACTAAACGTGAGCTATCGGATGAGAAGCAGGTTCCAGAGGGCAAGAGGTCCAAGACTGCGAGTAGCCACGTTCCAAACCACATTGTGCAGTCAAAAACAAAACCGGCCTATAACCATATTGTTGGATTGGTTAGAGTAGGCTTTCTGTCCAATGACATAGTTAAAAATCCTCTGACGGTCGAGCAAATGGCAAGACTGAAAGAGGCCATTATCGACACGGGAGGAGATGTTCGCCCTGAATTCGATGGTTGTGCTCCCAGAACAGGCTGGCTTATGGTCACCTGTACAAACAGAAAAACTGCTGACTGGCTCAAGGTCAATATCAGCACAATTGCCAAAAAAAGCAACCTGGTGTTAAGGATAGTGGAAGAATCTGAGTTTCCCAGATCTCACTTTGTGCGTGGTTATTTCCCGCAAAGCCAGGATTTAACAAATGACAAGATTCTGGCAATCATCGCGGCTCAAAATAACCTGAGTGCGAACCTTTGGAAGGTGACCATGAGGAAGAACGATGGTCAACTTCTTCACCTTATAATGGCTGTGGATGACGGCTCCTGGGCCAAACTTGTTGAGTTAAATGGCCGTATTGCTTATCGCTTCACCCACCTGAAGCTAATGTTTAAGGACACGCAGAAGGAGGGGGCAATCGAGGGCATTAAAAAGGTACCCATCCAAGACCAGGCGCCAGAGGCTAAGCAGGCCAAAGATAGTGGAAAGGAACTTGTGGTTCCTGAGGATGTTGGTCCATCCACTAGTAAGGCCGCCACGGCAAGAGTAGAGAGCAAAGCCAAGCCAGTTAGTGCGTTCTGGCAAAGTGGCCTGGCATCGAAGCGGGCCAAACCCGACGTTAGGAAACACAAGGTTTCTGCGGGCATTGGTCCAAATGTCGGTAAGGTTGCAGCTACGATAGCCACTAACACCGCGGGCAAGTCAATTGGACTTTCCAAGAAGAGCGGCAGCGACCTGGTCCGACCAAATAAGGGTCCAAGAAGAGCACAGTTACAGAGGGTAGCTGCGCAATCTTCTAATGACAGTAAAGAGGTGTGAGCACTATGCAGGTGCTACAGGCGAACCTGCACCATGCCAAAGGGGCTTCGGCCGCCTTGTGCAAGGTTTTCGCCGAAAAAGGGATAGACATGGTTCTTGTGCAGGAACCATGGGCTATCGAAGGTAAAATCTTTGGCCTTCAGCAAGAACCAGGTAGGTTAATATTTTATAAAGGAAATTGTGTTCCTAGAACGGCAATGATGATAAGTAAGCATATTGATTACATTCTCATTCCAGAATTTACTCAAAGGGACCTGGTGGCGGCCTTAATTAAGGTCCCGACGGATCAGGGGACCAGGCAAGTGGTCTGTGCCTCAGCATATTTTGCAGGTGATCTGTCTATTCCACCTAGGGAAATCAAAGAACTGGTAAGTTATTGCCGCGACCATAACTATCAGTTTATAATAGGATGTGACGCTAATGCTCATCACACCGTGTGGGGTAGTAGTGACATTAATGTAAGAGGCGAAGCTCTGTTGGAGTTTCTAGGCTGTGAGGGCATAGAGATTTTGAATAGGGGCTCAGAGCCAACTTTTATTAATGCCATTAGGGAGGAGGTATTAGATCTCACTCTTTCTAGCTCATTCATTTCAAATTATATATCTAACTGGAGAGTCTCTGATGAGGTATCCCTTTCCGATCATCGTTACATAAGGTTCGATTTTCCGGGAGCCCAGTCGGTTACTCAACAACTACCGTGTCGTAAACACACTAACTGGTCTACGTTTATGGAGGTAACGGCTTCAAAGGCTTATCTGCTAACTTCCGATATTAACTCTGTGGAGGAACTAGAGGCAGCAGCAGATCAGCTGAACTATGTCGTCATTTCCTCATATCATGAAAGTAGTAATTTACAAAGCCGTAGAACGGCACGTAAGGTGCCGTGGTGGAGTGATCTTCTTGATGATATGCGCAGGAAAGTTAGAAAACTTTTTAATCGCGCCAAGCGCTCTGGTAATTGGGCAGAGTACAAAAGGTATCTGACCGACTACAACAAAGAAATAAGGAGATCCAAAAGGGAATCCTGGAGGAAATTCTGTGAGGATATCGAGAATACCCCTACAGCAGCGAGATTGCATAAGGCACTCTCTCGCTCTCATGTGAGCGAAATAGGTCTGATGAAGAAGGCTGATGGTTCATATACCAAGAACCGAAGAGAGACCTTGGAACTGTTACTTAGTGTTCACTTCCCAGACTCAATTCTCAAGGTTCAAAATGAAGTTGACTTGACAGTTTGCTCTCCCATTTTGTACAGAAGAGCTTTCAAATTGTCAAAGGTTATTTTTAATCCGGATAGGATAAGATGGGCTATTGCCTCATTCCAGCCTTTTAAGGCTCCCGGCGGGGACGGTATCTTTCCAGCACTTATACAAAAGTGCATTGATACTTTGCTTTGTGCCCTCGCCGCCCTATTTAGAGCCAGTTTTGTCTTCGGACACATTCCTCAACTGTGGAGGAAAGTTAACGTGGTTTTTATACCTAAAGTGGGCAACAGGCCAAGTGAGTTGGCCAAATCTTACAGACCAATTAGCTTAACATCATTTCTACTGAAAACGATGGAGAGACTAATTGATCTACACATTAGACTGACGATTTTGAAAAACGTCCCCTTGCATGTGAACCAATATGCCTATGGTAAGGGAAAATCGACTGAAAATGCTTTGCATCATCTTGCTACTAAGATTGAGAAGACTCATAGGTCAGGGGAAATCGCGTTATGCGCCTTCTTGGACATCAATGGCGCTTTCGATAACACCAATTATGATTCGATAGAATGCGCTCTTAGGCAAAAGGATCTTGACGTCACTTCTGTGAGATGGATTAGGTCAATGCCCGAGAGCAGGGACATAACTGCTTCTATGGGTAACGATATGGTTACTATTAATGCAGTCAAAGGGTGTCCCCAAGGTGGTGTTTTATCACCACTCCTCTGGTCAGTAGTGATGGATGAACTTCTCCTCATTCTTAGTGAACAAGGGCATGAAGTTATCGGCTATGTTGATGATCTGGTTGTGATGGCAACCGGAAAATTTGGCAACGTTCTCTCAGACATCATGAATGATGCATTGAGCACTGTTATGGTATGGTGTGGGAGACACGGCCTTACTATCAACTCTGACAAGACTGTTCTAGTACCTTTCTCTCTTAAGAGGAAACTTGGTCTAGGGCCAATATTGCTGAATGGGCGTATTATCCCTTTTTCGACCGAAGTCAAATACCTGGGGGTTATTTTTGATAGCAAGTTAACTTGGAACCGTCATGTTGAATGCGTTACACAGAAAGCCACTAGGGCGATCTGGGCGGTGAAGAGTTGTGCTGGATGCACCTGGGGCTTGAGCCCAAAAATGATCATGTGGATCTATACAATGATCGTCAGACCAATCATTACGTACGGCGCAATCGTATGGTGGCAGAAGACTCTGCAGACCACGGCGATGAACAAACTCTGCAAGGTCCAGAGACTGGCGTGTCTTCTTGCTACAGGTGCATTGAGATCATGTCCAACTTTAGCCATTGAGGCCTTGATTGGGTTAACACCCATACAAATCTTTATAAGATCCTCTGCGGCAATGGCCGCTTATCGGATGGGTATCGGTAACTCTGCTCGCTGTGTTGGCAACGGGCATTCATCGATCCTGAATATATTGTCCTGCAGAGGGCTATTAGGGATGCCTAGCGACAGGATAATCTGTGAACTTAGATTCAACAGAAGATTCAATGTGACAATTCCGTCTAGGGCCACGTGGGAGGGCAAAGGTCCCTTTGTGGATTCCAGAAGTTTATGTTGGTATACGGATGGATCCAAAACTCTAGATGGAGTAGGCGCTGGAGTCTGTGGACCCAACGTGAAAATCTCACTGGCCATGTGTAAATGGCCCACGGTGTTTCAGGCGGAAATACAGGCAATCACCAAATGTGTTGACATTAATTTAAGCAGAGGCATTAAAGGCGCGCATGTAGCTATCTTTTCTGATAGTCAGGCTGCCCTTAAGTCCTTAGTTTCATGGGAATTCCGTTCTAAGCTTGTTTTATAGTGCTTTGACTCACTACAGAAGCTATCGGTACGGAACAAGGTTTCCATCTTCTGGATACCTGGCCATAGAGGTCACCCGGGTAACGAGGTAGCGGATGAATTGGCCAAGAGGGCCTCTGCCGATCCTCTCTTAGGCCCAGAACCCTTTTGTGGCGTAAATTGGTCGACTATAACTACTCTTATCAGAGAGAACGACATGTCGACCGCTAAGGTAATTTGGGAGGCTGCTCCCGGTCTTAGGCAGGCCAAATCTTTGTTACAGCCATTTTCATACAGTGGCATCCTGAATTTCAGCAGGAATGACTTACGGCTAGTTATTGGTTTCCTCTCCGGTCATTTTGGACTGAACTATCATCTCTGGAAAAGTAAACTAGTTCGCTCACCCTTGTGCCGTTTATGCATGGAAGAGGATGAGACAACGGCACACATTCTTTGTGAATGTATAGTCTTATGTAATAATAGAAGGCGTGTTTTTCTTTCTGAATTTGTGCGTTCGGAGGATATTAGGCGGGCTTCTCCAAGCTCTGTGCTGACTTTCATAAGGAGAGTCATTCAGAGCTTGGTTTAATTTTTTAGAGATCCATGGCACAAAAGATCCAACAGGTGTCGCAGTGCCGGTCCTTGGACCAGATCTATCTACTTATCTATCTATCTATCTAACATCTGAATACAAATCTTACCAATTTCCATAATCTTTTTTCATAATTTAGTTCATTGGAATGCGTGACCAGTACCAATATAGTTTGCAACTGCTCCTTTCTCAAAATAATTAAGTTTTCCTCTATGGCGCGACGTCGTCTGTTGTATTCTCTCTTTTCTTGCTTAAACAACTCGTCAATGTTTATAACTGCATCATTAATATAATTTAAATAACTTTCCGATAATTTTACAATATAATTTTTATCCATTATAATATTTTCTTTATTCTTTAATATAAACTTCTTGTCAAACCAGCTGATAAAACGTCAAACAAAAACACTATAATTAAAGTGTGAACACTTGTGTTTAATTTCGTAAACCACTTGTTTTTGAACGCTAAGACACATAGGTGTGAACGCCATATAATAGCCCTTTTACGGTTCACTTTTGATACGGCAATTGTACTTAAAAGTGTACAATTGTACTCACTTCACCCCTGTTACATACACTAATACAACACAGCCTAACCACGCCAAAAATTTCAAGTGTTGTCAATGTAAATTCGTCACATATGTATGCAACAGATACACTTAAGATGGAGTTACATACCACGCGTTCTACGCGTCAACGCATTCTACGCGGCTGTCAAAAAAGTTGAATTAGTGTAATTGTATGTGACAAGTTACACAGCACAACGCGTAGAACGCGTGAACGCATAGAACGCGTTGAAGTAGATCTACTTTTGTAAGCATCCTATGCGTCACTCAAAGCGATCAGCTGTTTCTGAAAGCCGTTTTGATGCAGTGATGGGAAACTTGGTACGATCGTACTGTTTTTACACTATTTGATAACGTGGTACTTCCCCTATACATTTGATACTCTAATACACATATTTTTAATTTTTATATATAAAAATTACCCTCATTTACCTCTCAGCAAATGTAAAAATATTTTTATGTAACCAAAATTTCATAACAACTAATCAAAGGAACAGGGTTTATGTTCCGATAGTTTCAAGACTTATTTACTGCCTGTTTTTAGAAAATGAAAACAAAATTGTGAGTGAGAATTTATATTGAAAACAACAATAAAATACGAAAATTTGTTTTTTTTTCAATATAAATTCTCACTCACTATTTTGTTTTTATTTTTTAAAAACAGGCAATTAGTACAAAGATTTATTGACAATATTATATTATTGCTGCTCGAAAAACAATTGTAATGGTGTTATTTGCCAGGAGTGCGGGACCGTAACCAGCGGAACTGCCGCATGACTTTAAATCCCGAAGTAAACCGAGGTCCTCAACTCTACCTAATCCATATTGATTCTTCTACGAATCTCTTCCAATATACGAAGTTGCAATAGAGCTAATTTAAGAAACTGCACACACACGTCCTTCAACTTGAATTGTCAAATCATGGACAGATAAAAAACGTATGTTCGACATCTTCCACAAAATTATCACCACATCTTGAACAAAACGGGACAATGGCATGTCGGAAACGATTTAAATTAGACCTAAAACATCCACTTCTACTCAAAAACTGTTATACACACAAGGCAATAATTTACTAATGCAACGTCATAACTCAAAAAACATCCATTTCGAGATAATTGCAGTTGAAGTTTTTGATTTGTTCTCACCATCTAGAAAAATTTCTGACTTATTCTCTTAAAACGTTGAAAGTACAAAATACATAAAGAAAAAACTTATACATACATATGTACACAATCACCCCTATCGTGAATAAGAAGTGAAATTTTTGTTCACGTGAAATTTTAATTCCACTCGAAGGGAAAAATGGTATCCTGAATCTCCCGTGAAAAATTATTCCCGCTATCAGTTGTTAGTGAATGTAAAAAAAGGAAGAAGATTAAAAAAATAAAAAATCATACAACTTTTTGTTAAAAAATATACACGGACATATTTATTTTAAAGAAAACTTCAAAAATCAAAGTTAAATATTCAGTTTTGGAGCTTTAGTTTGGTTGCTCCGTTTGTTTATTGCATTCCATGGTGGAATAATAAGGTGCGCGTAAGAATACAACAATAAAAAACGACATGCATTTTGTTTGTGTAAAATTAATTCAAAATTGTCAAAACAAAGCTGTATACAAAACAAAACAAAAGTTGTTTTGTATGTATTTATTGGTTATGCAAAAACAAAAAGCAAAAGTAAACAAAAATATTTATGATGGCGGCCAAAAATGTAAACAACTTTTGACAAGAAAAGCATACTTTTCCATTTTTTTAACGGTCAAAACACAACCCTACAAAAAACCATATTCCTTCTTGCGCACACCTGATTATTCAACCATGTTACATTCTAACTTTTATGTGGTAAAATAATTCGGCTACTTTTTGGAAAGCCAACAAAACGAAAAAATGCCAACAAATTAAAGTTTCACAAATCTGCAGGCAATCAACCTGTTTTTTTCCATTTTGTTGAGGAATACATCAGTTTGTGCCTTATTATCAGAACTTTTCATTAAAATGAACTTTTTAAGCTTTAATATTCGAATTATAAGAAGAAATACATATAACTTCTGCTCTATTCCCCATCAAAAATAAAGTGAAAATATCAATGTGAGAAGTGAAAAAATTCCGAGGGAAATATATATTCACGATAAGGGGAATTTTTTTCAGGGAACATTTTTCACGTTGTTATTCTGGACTGAATAAAATTTGTTCATGCGAGTTGTTCACGATTGCAAATACGTGTGCGCTTTGTATTCTGTATATAAGTACATACATATGTATATATTTTTTGTTCTTCGATTGTTTCAGTTGCTATGCTTATATCGTCCATATATACCACTATTTTGCCTGTGTCAACAAACTCTCTCAGGACTGTATTTATAAATCGTTGAAACACTGCTCCTGCATTTTTAATCCCAAATGGCATGTAAAAATATTCAAATTGGCCTAACGGAGTCACAAATGCTGTATATTTAATTGAGTCCTTGTGCATTTGGATTTGGTGAAAACTATTTCTTAGATCTAATGTCGAAAAATACTTCTTGTTCCCTAAATAGTCTAAACAATCCTCAACAATTGGCAAAGTACTTCTGTTTAGTGACCTATAGTCGACGCACATTCTTAGGTCGCCGTTTTTCTTTTTTACTAACACTATCGGGGAAGCATACGGTGACTCGCTCGGCCGAATTATTCCGGCCTCTAAAAGGGCTAATAGACACTCGTACTTTTCTGCAGAAATGTACGATGGCATACTTTGCGTTTAGCTATTACCCTATCGAACGCTGACGACAATCAATCAAAATCAAAAATTTTTAAAACCGACATACACGTCTGACGTACTCGACATACATGCTATTAGACAGTGAGCTTTGCTATGCTATCGTACATGTCTGCAGACAATTATGCGTGTCTAATAGCCCTTTAAGAGTTCATCTAGTTTTGTTTTAACCTCATTTCGTTCTCGGAATGAGAGGCGTCTGGGTCCACTGTATATTGGCACATCACTGTATATTGCATAGAATACTTGAAACGCGTAGAATGCGTGACGCTTACAGCCATACCTGAACAAGAGCGGCAAGCGTTTTTTAGCTGTCAAGAGTTCTCATGCCCATATAATTTGTACGGAACATCCCGAAATAACGCGGCGGTAACGCCGCGGCAACATTTTGCAATTGGAAAATCCGATTTTGACAACGCGTTTAATAGTGAAGTTATCTGCAAAAGACAAGCACACATGATACAATGGGCCGCGTGAATAAAAAGGTAGCTAAAGCTAATACTAGGAAATTTTAAGTTTATACTAGATTTGAGGTGAATAAAAATTTAAGTTAAAGCTAGTACTTTTTGCAGTCTAGCACAAGCTAGTTTTTCCAGCGTTTGCTGAAAATATGTGTGATTAAAAACTAGTAAGTACTTAAAATTACTAGTTTTAACTTGAATTTTTGTAAGCATGTCATTGAGGTGCTGGAAATAAGTTTATTGTTGGTTTATTCGTCATAAAGTGCATTGTCGTTTGTTTTTATTTAAATATGATGACTGCATTAATGAATTATGATCATTCCTCATGTTTTAATTTGTTTTTTCAATTGACCAATTGTAATTTCCTGGCCAAATTTCTAAATACAAAAAAAAAGAGCATTATTTTTTGCTACTCTCACTGACAGCACTTGAGAATTTTTAAATATAATTTTATGCTTTTGGAGCATATCAAAAAATTTCGAGCTATTTTTGTCGCCCATCGTGATAATAAATAATCAAAACATACTTCTAGTGTTGCCAAAATGTTTTACCACAAGTTTTGCTTAGAACTTATAAGAAAAATGTTTTTTTTTTTTTAATAGAGGCAACTCTTTTTTTCAGCCGCATATGTTTATTTTTCCAGCATATGCTACCGCTTTTCAGCACTAGCTATGTAGCACTAGCAAAGACTTATTCACACTTTTTCTGGCTTTCACTAGTAGCTTTAGCTCTTGCTGAAAAAAAAAGCTAGTGCTACTACTTGGAGCTTGGTAGCATACACTACATTTTAATTCACTCCGCCCAATGACTATAAGGTAGTCTTACAAGCCCAGCTGACAATTGTTGTAAATCACTTGTTTTTTATTTCAGGTGTTAAATTTTGATTTGTATTTATTTATTAAATTTACATATAATTTAAATTTTAAATTTACATATACTTATTTATTTACACATAAACGTACACATATACATATTGATACTTTTGACTTCCGAGGAATTTTTTTTTTGGGTTTGTTGTAGAGATGATCTGGAATACATGCACTGCTAGTTACTATAAGAGTCAGCTTGCTCATGTACAGTTTTTCAAAAAGTTTCGACATATTGGACAATAGACTGATAGGCCGATAGGATTCAACCTTTGTATGATCCTTACCGGGCTTTGGTATCATAGTAATCATCGAAACCTTCCATTCTGCCGGATAGTATTGCAGTCGTAAAATACTATTAAAGATGAATAGTATTATTCGTTTTGCAATGAGAGGCAATTCTTGCAGCATTTTGTTGCTTATTCTATCAATACCTGGGGCTTTTTTTGAGTTTAGACTTGTAATAGCCTTTTGAATATCCACAATATTAAATCTTAGCGGAATTTCTGGTAAAGCGACGACTGGTGGCAGTTCAATAATATCAGCAGAAATATTTGGAGTAAATACTTTTTCTAAGTGTTTAACAAAAAGAGCACCTTTTTCAGCATCAGTTCTTGCCCAGTCACCATTTGAAGCTCGTAATGGAGGTTTACATATCACCGGCCTTTTAAGTCCTCTGGCTGCACGCCACAGCGAATAATCTGTTGATGGTGTTGCATCGAGTTCTTGCAGAAACTTTTGCAGCGAAGCTGTTTTTTGTGTTTGCAAAACTTTTCTAAGCTGCTTGGTACACTCCTTAAGCCTTAATTTTAGCTGAGGCGATCTGTATCGTTTCCATTCTCGTCGAGCTCTCCGTTTTTCAGTCAATAGCCTTTCTATATCTACAGAAAAAATATTGTTAAATCTCACTGGTTGGTTTATTTCATTTGAAGTAGCATTAAAAGCAGCTTGTTTAACATGCGCTTCAAACAAACTGAGAGAATCGTCTATGTCTGAAGGTGTTCTCAGCGGCATTTTCTGTATTTCAGCCAGTTAATACGTGCAGATGTCATCGGTAAATCACATGTTATGTGTGAGTAAATAGTGACAATTGTAGGCGAATGGTCTGAAGATAAGTCCAAAGATGCTTCAACTTCAACCATCTCGCTGGGCACGCCTTTCACAATTCCAAAGTCGATAACATCAGGAATTTTTTGTCGATCTGTTGGCCAATATGTTGGCTGTCCTTTAGAAACTACATTCAAACCCATTTTAGATATTGTGTCGAACAAAATTCGTCCCTTAGGAGTGATTAAACGTGAACCCCAGAATGTGTGTTTAGCATTGTAGTCCCCAGCTGCTAGAAAACGGAGGCCCAGTGATTTATAAAAAGCCGTATATTGACTCTCGGTAATTTAAAATCTGGGGGGCGAATAGACAGATGATATTACAAGTTTTTGATAGTAAGTTTCGATGCAGATGTTCGTTGCTTGAAGATAATCTTCACAAAAATCATTCAACAGGTGGTGTTTTATTCGCGTTTTTATTAGGATTCCCGAACCACCACAAGCTCTGCCACGGGGATCCTTGGTGTCGTAAAAATTATATCCACTAATTCTGAAGCAGCTTCGAGATGTCAAATAAGTTTCTGAGATAAGCATAACATCGATATGTTTATCCAGAAGAAAATATTCTATTTCATTTTTATGTTGGCAGATGCCGTTTGCGTTCCAATAACAGATTCTTAAGTTCATGGTTTTTTCAATACAGCCTGCAACAAGGTAGACTGCATTTTCAACATTTCCTGCATCATACAGGACATGTTGAGAGTAAATGTATTTACTGTTTGTATTAGGATCTCTATCGAGGCTTCAATACGACTAAGATTATACCCTGATTCTTCATTTACTGGTACAGTTTTTTGCACCGGAATCTGGTTACTCTTTAAAATATTAGCGTATGAAAATTGATTATTAGGTTTTTGTTGAGTAAGAGTCGTGTAGTGTGTTTGACTAACCACTACTGCATGAATGTATTATGCTGATCATGCATATTCCCACACATACTTTGTGTATGTGTTAGTTTTAAGACATAGAATATTTTAGCATTATTAAGATTGAATAAGAAATTATAATTAAGTTCCTAATTGCGTCACAAACTGGACAGTCGCACAAGCGGCTGTCCAGAACTCAAACTAATCATTCAATAAAACTACTTTGTGTAAATGTTAAATAAATAAACAAACGACAATATATTTTCCTTTTAAGGTCGTGTTAGACTTTAAAACATTTGAGTATTGAATATGGCTAGACGACGGTTGAGGTAACTGAGGGTAGTTTAAAGGGGTGTTGGGCTGATCGGGAGTAGCATTTGTTTTTCTGTTAAACGAATTTTTAAAAAAAGAGTAAAGAGGGCAGCCTCTATAGTTAGCAGTGTGGTTTCCACTGCAATTGCCGCACTTTTTTGTCTTGGTATCACCTTTTATTTACCTGGCTGTAGCTCGACTCTAAAAATAGGTTGGGGGATTTTTTCCCTATTTTTGATGTTAGAAACATTTTTAACCTTGAAGCCATTATTTTCAAGGCCAGACTTAACCTCTTCTGGATCCACACTAGAGTCTATACCTTTTATTACGACGGTTAGACCTTTAGCACTCTTTAATTGGTACGTATAAAAATTTTTGTTTTTTGACTCAAGGTCAGAAACTATTTTTCGGTAATTACTTTCTTGCACTACCTGGATTTTTGTTTCGTTAATATTTCCGCGCTTAATTGGAGTTTCATAGAACTCATTTTCTCCAATTAAGGAGATAAGGCTTTTTACCAACAAACTAGAGTTCTGCTATCTTAAATATATCGGTGGAGGTTTACTCGACCTTGTTGTAGTTGTGTCTTCAT
This sequence comes from Lypha dubia, assembly GCA_947311025.1. Taxonomy (NCBI): domain Eukaryota; kingdom Metazoa; phylum Arthropoda; class Insecta; order Diptera; family Tachinidae; genus Lypha; species Lypha dubia. The sequence goes on from OX371263.1 coordinate 37,648,538, forward strand.
TGTATTGTTGAGATAAAATCGCAAACCGATTTTCGGAATTTTTTATTTTGTTTTTTCCATCTCTGGGAACTTTCGCTGTTGATGCTATTTGAGCTGATTTTGGACTTCTTCCCCTTTTTAACACGGTTATGTATCTGTCCATTCCTGTTTGAATTTTATTATCATTTATTGTACTCACCGCATCTACCATTTTGTGCACGTTGGTCACCTTGTTACTTATTGTTTGTTTGTTTGTACAGCTAAGCTGACAAGTTTGCTGATGGGTGCAATTGTTGTTGTTTCTTGATCACTATTTAACATGTTCAGAGATAATGATCGCACACGAGTATTTGTGTTTTCAGTTAAATTCAGGTTTTTGTTTAATTCATTTTTTTTATTGTCGTCATCAGCAACTAAAGTTATATATTGTACATTCCTACTACTTGTAGGATTATTGTTGTTTTTATCAGAAGATGAACTCATCAGAGTTCTCTTTTTTATATTTTCACTTATATTAGTTTGTGTATGCAAATATTTATGTATATTGCACACAAGCAAAAAATAAAATAAAACCAGTAAAATAACTGTTCAATAAATGTTTTGTTTTTTTTTATATTTTTTGTGACTTGAAAAATTATTTTTTTTATATTCAGTTGCGACGATTATAAAAACGCGTCTGTTCACTACGAAAGTTGAAACTGAAAACATGACAAAGCGTATAGCAAGGTCGTAATCTACGGGAAATTCTAAGAACTTTTCCCAAAGAAACCATGGTTCCAAAATCAAAATCGAGCTTCCGGTTTTTTTAAGAGAAAATTTGGTGCTCAGGACATCCGAAAATAATGCTATTTTTTTTGGAAGTATTCATTGCAATTGGTGAATGGTTGACCTGTATCGTTGGAAGAGGGAAATTTTCTCAGCTTTCTATATCTGTGCTCATTAATAGAAAATTATGTACCTAAATAATGGTTTTGGAGGTTTATGTCAAAATAATAATAGTCCTGAGCACCAAATTTTCTCTTAAAAACCGGAAGCTCGATTTTGATTTTAGAACCATGGTTTCTTTGGGAAAAGTTCTTAGAATTTCCCGTAGATTACGATTTTGCTATACGCTTACAGCCATACCTAAACAAGAGCGGCAAGCGTTTTTTAACTGTCAAAAGTTCTCATGCCCATACAATTTGTATGGAGCATCCCGAAATAACGCGGCAGTAACGCGGCGGCAAAATTTTGCAATTGGAAAATCCGATTTTGACAGCGCGTTTAATAGTGAAGTTAGCTGCAAAAGAGAAACACTCATGATGCAATGACTATAAGGTAGTCTTACAAGCCCAGCTGACAATTCTTGTAAATTACTTGTTTTTTATTTCAAGTGTTAAATTTTGATTTGTATTTATTTTTTCGTATTTGAATGAATAATTTTTATTTATATTTTTGTCACAGGTTGAAACATACACACATACACATTTATACTTTTGACTTCTGAGGAATTTTTTTGTTGTGTTTGTTGTAGAGATGCATGTATTCTTAGGTTATGAGTATACTATTATAATCAGGGTTGTTATATGTTTTGTAATAACCCTGTTTTTATGACAAAGCGTTGTCGCTCTTGTTTAGGTATGGTATTTCAGCGCTAACGCTAGGCGGTAGAAATCGTTCCGCTTTCCGCTCTTGTATAGGTATGGCTGTTAGAACGCGTGGTATATAACTCCACCCATGGTGGAATAATCAGGTGTGCGCAAGAAGGAATATGGTTTTTTGTAGGGTTGTGTTTTGACCGTTAAATAATCTGCAAAAATTTGGTAAGTTAATTCGGTCTTGTCAAAAGTTGTTTACATTTTTGGCCGCCATCATGAATATTTTTGTTTACGTAATGCTTTGTGTTTTTGCATAACCAATAAATACATACAAAACAAGGAACAAATCTAGTTTAGTGACGGAGCTCCAAATGAAAAAAAAATTACATAGGGCGATAGAAAATCGAAAAATAAGACGAAAATTTTATGTGGTAACTTTCTCGGAAACGCATAGTTTTCGAGTTATTGGCCTCTGAAGTTTGTATATATATGTGCGATTTCCCTTTGCATTTCTCAACGTATAAGGACAATTTTGGTATCATTTGAAAGCTTTTGACTAGATCTATATGAATTTGCAAATTTTCTATTTAAATTTAAAAATCTTTAGGTGTCAAAGCAGGTTTTTACATTGTCTGCATCGCCGGCCTTCGGCCGGGCTTAATGATTTTCTCCACCATGGTATATCCCGACACGGCGGTATATAGAACAGTTTTTCTGCATAGCCGGCCTTTGGCCGGGCTTAGTGATTTTCTTCACCATGGTATATCCCGACACGGCGGTATATAGAATAGATTTCCAGCATAGCCGCCCTTCGGCCGGGATTAGTGATTTTCTCCACCATGGTATATCCCGACACGGCGGTATATAGAATAGATTTTCTGCATAGCCGGCCTTCGGCCGGGATTAGTGATTTTCTCCACCATGGTATATCCCGACACGGCGGTATATAGAATAGATTTTCTGCATAGCCGGCCTTCGGCCGGGCTTAGTGATTTTCTCCACCATGGTATATGCCGACACGGCGGTATATAGAATAGTTTTTCTGCATAGCCGGCCTTTGGCCGGGCTTAGTGATTTTTTCCACCATGGTATATCCCGACACGGCGGTATATAGAATAGATTTTCAGCATAGCCGGCCTTCGGCCGGGCCGGCTTAAATGCAGTTTAGTGAAGCTTCACCAAATTAAATAAAAATTAGCCTATGTGATAGAAAATTAAAAAATAAGAAGAAAAAATTAAATAAAAAAGTTGGCGGCAACGCATAGTTTACGAGTTATTGGCTTTTGAAGTTTTCATATATATGTGCGATTTCCCTTTGCATTTCTCAACGTACTTTAGTGAAGTTACACCAAATAAAATAAAAATTAGCCTATGTGATAGAAAATCAAAAAATAAGAAGAAAATATTAAATAAAAAAGTTGGCGGCAACGCATAGTTTTCGAGTTATTGGCCTCTGAAGTTTTCATATAAAGCTATGAAGAAAATCTAGTCTATATACCGCCGTGTCGGGATATACCATGGTGGAGAAAATCATTAAGCCCGGCCGAAGGCCGGCTATGCAAAAATTCTATTCTATATACCGCCGTGTCGGGATATACCATGGTGGAGAAAATCATTGAGCCCGGCCGAAGGCCGGCTATGTGGGCAAACTTTACAATTAAAAATAAACTTCTTCTTAATTATTAATACGTTTTATTAAATAAATTTATTTACGTAATGCATAATTTAATTTTGAATTCAAATATTATTCGCTTTCTATCACATAGGCTAATTTTTATTTTATTTGGTGTAACTTCACTAAAGTACGTTGAGAAATGCAAAGGGAAATCGCACATACATATATATGAAAACTTCAGAGGCCAATAACTCGAAAACTATGCGTTGCCGCCAACTTTTTAATTTAATATTTTCTTCTTATATTTTGATTTTCTATCACATAGGCTAATTTTTATTTTATTTGGTGTAACTTCACTAAAGTACGTTGAGAAATGCAAAGGGAAATCGCACATATATATGAAAACTTCAAAAGCCAATAACTCGTAAACTATGCGTTGCCGCCAACTTTTTTATTTAAGTTTTTCTTCTTATTTTTTGATTTTCTATCACATAGGCTAATTTTTATTTTATTTGGTGTAACTTCACTAAAGTACGTTGAGAAATGCAAAGGGAAATCGCACATATATATGAAAACTTCAAAAGCCAATAACTCGTAAACTATGCGTTGCCGCCAACTTTTTTATTTAAGTTTTTCTTCTTATTTTTTGATTTTCTATCACATAGGCTAATTTTTATTTTATTTGGTGTAACTTCACTAAAGTACGTTGAGAAATGCAAAGGGAAATCGCACATATATATGAAAACTTCAAAAGCCAATAACTCGTAAACTATGCGTTGCCGCCAACTTTTTTATTTAATTTTTTCTTCTTATTTTTTAATTTTCTATCACATAGGCTAATTTTTATTTTGTTTAGAGTAGCTTCACTAAAGTGCATTTGTTCCGCCGGGCCTAATGATTTTCTCCACCTTGTACACCAACACAATGATATAGAAAATATAATATTTATGACATCAGATTGTACGCTGGAGGAAGTGTTTGACAGATATTATCCACACTAATTACTTTTAATATAGGTTAGCAGGTTGCTGGAAATTAGATTCTAGCCCACTTAGGTCCAAAAACAATATTTTTTTTTAAATATCACTAAAATCTTCTGTATTTTAACAAATTCATATAGATCTAGTCAAAAACTTTCAAATGATACCAAAATTGTCCTTATACGTTGAGAAATGCAAAGGGAAATCGCACATATATATACAAACTTCAGAGGCCAATAACTCGAAAACTATGCGTTTCCGAGAAAGTTACCACATAAAATGTTCGTCTTATTTTTCGATTTTCTATCGCCCTATGTAATTTTTTTTCATTTGGAGCTGCGTCACTAAACTAGATTTAAGCCCAAAACAACTTTTGTTTTGTTTTGTATACAGCTTTGTTTTGACAATTTTGAATTAATTTTACACAAACAAAATGCATGTCGTTTTTTGCTGTTGCGTTGATACGCGCACCTTATTATTCCACCATGACTCCTGTATTTACATAGAAATATAAAAAATTTATCGGCGGCTAATATATAGCCGACATATAGCCAAAAATCCTCGGCGGCGGCTGCTTTCAAAAATTGTCGGCGGCTGGCTAAGCCGGCTAATAGCCGATACGGCGCAATTTTCAGAGGGCCACGCATCTAGGCGTTTGCAATTTTTTTTGGACGATATAATAATTTTTCAGGTAAAGTTCGAGGTGCTTCCAAATACATTAGTGACATATAATATAGCAAGTCACGTATGTATTTATAACATAAATGTGATAAGAAATATGCGAACAATATTGTATATTATAGTTGAGGTTATAATCAATGTGTGCGTGTCAATGCTCAGAAATTAAGTTGTTGCAGAGGTGGCTGTTAATTATAATATCTACATACCTTGATATAAAATATTAACAATTCATAGAACATATAAACAATTTTCAATTGCATAGGATGGCTACCCGAAGGGACAATGAGGAGACCGATAAACAAACACGTATTGCAATTGTTAGCGATGACAAATGTAAGCCAAAACGTTGTCGGCAAGAATGCAAAAAATCTTGTCCTGTCGTGCGAATGGGTAAATTATGCATTGAAGTAGGACCTACATCAAAAATTGCATCATTGTCTGAAGAACTATGTATAGGTTGTGGTATATGTGTTAAGGTATGATTTTTTTGACTTAAATGTGTATACATGAGTATCAATATATTTTTATATCTTTAGAAATGTCCCTTTGAGGCCATTACCATTATTAATATTCCAAGCAATCTGGAGAAGCATACTACTCATCGGTATGGCAAGAATTCTTTTAAGTTGCATCGTTTGCCAATACCTCGCCCTGGAGAAGTGCTAGGATTAGTGGGTCAAAATGGCATTGGCAAGTCTACCGCTCTAAAGATTTTAGCCGGGAAACAAAAACCTAACTTGGGACGTTATACTGATCCACCAGATTGGACTGAAATTTTGGCGTATTTTCGAGGATCTGAATTGCAGAACTATTTTACTAAAATACTCGAAGACAATTTAAGAGCATTGGTGAAACCGCAATATGTGGATCAAATTCCAAAGGCAGTTCGTGGTGCAGTCTCAGAGTTACTGGATAAAAAAAATGAGCGCGGAAATCAAACTGAAATTTGTAGTATGTTAGATCTTACACATATTCGTGATCGAAATGTAGGAGAATTGTCTGGTGGGGAATTGCAACGTTTTGCCATAGCTATGGTTTGTATTCAAAACGGAGACATATTTATGTTTGATGAGCCTTCATCATATCTAGATGTCAAGCAACGTTTAAATGCTGCTTTAACAATAAGAAGTTTGTTGCATGCTACCAAGTAAGTTTATATGTATATTTTAATTTCGATTTTATAATTCGATTTTTCGACTAGCCTATTTCATATTTTTCGTATTAGTGATGTTACGAAGACTCGTATTCGCCTATTTAAAGATATTCGTATTCGCGAAATTCAAACCAATATTTCTCGAATAATTTACACATAATTAAAAAAAAAAATTAAACGAGTTTAAAAAATTACATAAAATGTACAAAAATATGTTCTTTTTTAATTGTTTATATATTTTAAAATTTTTTTATTTGTTGCGGGATAGCAATATCTAAATATACATATAGGTATTTCGTCGGTTGCCATATCAATTCATCAGTAGATGTTTATCATTTATATTTGAAAAGTTTCAAAGCTCAAATATGTAAATAGTTATACATAAACTCACAAAAAGATTTGCGAATTACGGAGCATAAAAATAGACTTTCGAAAAACTTTACAAACACAACAAAAAATTTTTCATTATGAATGTTTTTACTTTTCTACACCTATACAATTAGACAACCGTTGGCCATAGCAACTCATCAGTAGATGTTTACAATTTATGTTTGAAAAGTTCCAAAGCTCATCTATTTATACATAAACTCACAAAAAGATTTGCGAATTACAAAGTATAAAAATTGCCTTTCAAAAAACTTTACAAACATACACAACAAATAATTTTTCATTTTACTTTTTTACACCTATACAATTAGACAACCGTTGGTTGCCATTAAAGGCCTATTTAGCCGACGGTTGAAATCGTAGATGTAAGCTTAATGTTGATGTAATGTAAGAGCCAACATTTTTGTAGTTATAGAATGCTTAAAAACGTGTCACGTGACATGAATGTGCACACATGCATATGTATGTACATACATACATAAAAAGAACAAAAATTCTTATTAAACATATTAAATCATATTTTTCTGTTCTTCTTCGAAATCTTGTGCCCCGGAGAATTGTTATTGTTCATTTTCCTTCACCAGTAGTATTAATTTCTTGTCGTCCATTGCAACTTTTTATCACTTTAAAAATTATAAATAAAATACAAAACAGCTGTTCCAAACGTTGATGGAAGTTCCAAATGTTTACAATATTTGTGATTGTTCGCAAATAGTACGATATTATTTAAAAGGCACCGAATCATATTATTACACATTTTATTGTAATGAATTTGATAATTGGTTAAATTATAGTTTAACATTCATATCTATATATGTATGTACATCATTGTTTTGATTATTAGTGTTACTTATTATTTAAAGGATTTTTTTTTTGTATACTTGAATGTATGTATGTATGTATATATGTATGTACATAAGTACAGTATACATGAAATTACAAAGTAAGCATATCAATTTATGTATGTAGATACATACAATTTTAAAAATTTTGTGTTTGTTTTAAATGTAATTTGTACGAAAGAAAAATTCGTTCGACACCATGTGCAAGGCAGTTATTATATAAAAGATTTTTTTTTTGTATACTTGAATGTATGTATTTATGTACATATGTATGTACATAAATTGATATGCTCACTTTGTAATTTCATATATATTGTACCTATGTACATACATATGTGCATACATACATACATTCAAGTATACAAAAAAAAAAAATACATGTACATTGATGTAGAGGATAGAGAGTACATATTAAGTGGGTATGACTATTATGGCGTATTGTCAAACTCAAGTCGAACTGGTGGGGTTATAATGTATTTTAGAAAGCGGTGGAAACTAACACTTATATGTGAAAAATCTGCAGAGTCCAAATACTGGATATGTGCATATATAGCGAAACTTAAACAAATTACGCTAGTAATTATGGCAATTTACAGATCACCTAGCAGCAGTGAAGTTGAATTTTGTAACGCTTTTGAAGAAATTGTTGAGGAAACATGCGAGAGAAATAATGATATTGTTATAGCGGGAGACTTCAATATTGATTGGATGAAAGAGGGAACATATAAAAATAGAATTCAACAAATATTAAACGATAATGGATTGCGGAAAAATTTTAACCGAATATACAAGAATCACGGCGAATACCAGAACATTAATAGATTATGTTATAACAAACAATGATAATATACTGGCGGTAAACAATGATGAAAATAAGATAGCTGACCATGAAACGATTGAAATATCGTTGGACGTTAATACGCAAGAGCAAACAGCAAAGCGAGAAATTGAAATGTTTAAATACAGAAAGAGGTTATTTAATAATGAAATCTATGGAGCTTTAAACTACAACGATAATATTGATTTAAATAATAATGTACGAATATTCGACACTCTTATGGAAAATACAATAAAAAAATTCACAATCAAGAAAAAAATCATAGAGAAAAATAATGTTATTAAGTGGTTTACACAAGAGCTAAGAGATATGAAACGCGAAAAAATAGTAAAATACCAAATAGCTAAAAGGGATAATACAGTCACAGCTTGGAACAACTACAAAATAATTCGAAACATCTATAAGAATAAAAGCGAATATGAAAAAAATAAATTTATTAACAGCACAATAAGTAACGCTAACGACCAAAAATCCATGTGGAGAGCAATAAAAAATCTAATACTGTAGAAAAACAAATCTGTGATAACTACTGTGATATTTAATCAAGAAGAAATTAAAGATAAATACAGCATAGCTAATAAATTCAACGACTATTTTGTCGATAGTATTAAATTAATTAGAACAGATATAGATCAAGTGCAATATGCGAATCAAATCCCTGTGATAAACTCGACATTTCAATTCCGTGCAGTAAATTTAATAGAGCTGAGACAAATATGTAACAAAATGAATGGAAAACCAGACTACACCAAGCTATCAATCAAAATTATACTCGATAACTGGAACACTATAGGAAATAACCTAATGCATACAATAAATAACTCTTTGGAAACAGGAATTTTTTCTGATAATTGGAAAATAACTGTTATAACCCCTATTGAAAAGGTATCAAAAACGACAAAATGTGAAGGATTTTCGACCGATAAACACTCTTAAAATATGCGAAAAGATCCTGGAAAATGTCGTAAAACATCAATTAGAAACGTATATGGAGCATAACAACATTTTATCAAAATACCAATCTGGATTCAGAAAAAAATTCTCATGTGAAACAGCGGTTAGCTATGTTGTTAACAGATGGAAGAATAGAGTCAAGAGCAATAAGATTATGGCAATTTTCTTGGATTTCAAGACAGCGTTTGAAACTATTGACAGAAAAATTTTGATAAAAAAACTTTACATGTATGGGATCAGAGGAATTGAGTTGATGTGGTTTAAATCGTATCTTACTGACAGAATGCAAATGGTTAAAGTAAATGATATAATATCAAACACAATAAAGAACGAATTTGGTGTTCCGCAAGGTTCAATTCTAGGAGCACTGTTATTTATTATATACATAAATGATTTACCTAATGTACTACAAAAATGTGAAATGGTTCTTTACGCAGATGACACATTGATATACACCGAAGCGGGCTCAGACGAGCAATGTCAAAATAATTTAACACATGATATAAATAATGTGAATATATATCTGAAAATGAATAAACTTAAACTAAATGAAAATAAAACGAAAATAATGCAAATAAATGTGGAAAATGAAATAGTTTTTAGAATTAATAATAAAAATATAGAGAACGTTGATCAAATTAAATATCTCGGATTTATATTAGATAATAATCTAACATTTAAAGAACATATTGAATATATATGTAGAAAAATCGGTAAAAAAATTGGGTTTTTCAAACGTATTAGAAATAAAACTGCGATACTTACAGCAATAAATATATACAATGTGATAATAAAACCTCATTTCGAATTTTTGAATTAGAAACTTTAAAATGGTTTGATATACAAAATCGATTGAAAATGAATACGCTTATCCTCATACAAAAAATGAAAACTGGTAACGCACCCGAGTACCTGACTGAACAGCTGAGATTTGTTGGAGAAACACAACCATATCCATTAAGAAACGCTGAAAACTTTAGGATACAGAGAGCTTTAAATGTAGGGATGCAGAGGTCACTCTTTTATAAAGGACTTCAATTATATAATAGTCTTCCAAACAACATTAAAGTTGAAACTAATTCAAATGTTTTTAAAAATAAAATTGTTAAATTCTTGAAAATTGATAATATTCATCAAAGCGTATAATGTATATATTGAAATATTGTAAAAGTATATTTAATACTACTAAATAAATACTACTACTACTACTACATTTTTTTATTTATATGTTGCGGGTTAGCAATATCTAAATATGTATATATTTCGTTGATTGCCATACCAACTCATCAGTAGATGTTTACCATTTATGTTTGCGTGTGTAATGTTTTAATTCTTATGGAATAAAAACAAGCGTTTGATCATGAATTAATGATCACGTTATTTAAATTTATTTGACTTTTTAAATACTAATTATGAAAATTAATCTTAGCCTTTCTAAGTTATGCTAATTATACAATTATTGCTTCTTTCTCTTTCAATACCATGAAGAATCGTATTCACATTTCCATTTGACCAATCATAATAATTTGTATTTTGAATTGAACTCAAATGAAAATGTGTCACTCAAATAGTTGTTAGTAAAGCTTACAGTACACGGCATGTCAAAAGCCACATTCGCATGTGGCTCTGACGTAATTTTGACGTCACCATGAAGCTAAATTGGCAACATGTCGTGTACTTCCACGTTTTGTGACACTCACATGCAGCACACATTGATATGTGTGCCACATGTTCCTTTGTAGAGACATGCAAACATGCGTATTTTAGCCATGTCGTGTACTAGCTTGGTACATATGAATTTTGACATTTGTAATATTTTTACATGCGCATGTAGCATTCCCAAACATGTGGCAGCAAACATTTTTGACACAACATTTTTCAATAGTAAGTAGCCAATGGCACTCTTGCCAATGTTGATTTTCTCCAACAAAAAGTGGTAGGAATTTAATGACGAAAAAATTTTTTTATTATTATTAATCACACGATGACTGAGATTCATGATAATTTTTTTGGTTTGCGAGCGGGGTAGAGATAAAAGAAGGGTAGAAAAATTATCATATTTTCTCTTTTCCATGCAATTATTTGTATTTATCTTTGATTTGGGGTTTTTCTTTTATTAATTAATATCTTTATTAACAGCTTAATTATTTTGGGTTTTTGTTATTATTTCTCGTTCTTGTTCTAAACCATGCAAAAGATACTTTCAAAGCTAAGATGAAAAAATTCATGTATAAATAGTAAATTTATTCAATAATTAATAAAACAACTGTGATCGCCAATTGTTGCGTTGTTTTTGTGTCAGTGCAGTATTATTTAATTTTTTTCACCATATTATTGTTCATGGGAATTATTTTACGATAAAAGTGAATTTTTTTTTGTTTTTATCAGATGTTGTTTTATTTCTTCTTTCTCTTCGACATTTTATAAATTTGAATTCACACAAAATTTTAAAAATTAAACAAGCGCCATAAATATATGACTGTTGTACATATTAATATGAAAAATGTGTACATATGTTACATGCTGTGTACTGACAATACATATGTCGCCAATCGAATGTTCACACATATGCTGCCATTGCAAATGTGTACGCTTCGGCTACATTTGTCACATATAAATTTTGGGACAAAACAACATTTCATGTACTACCAAAATTTTGAAGCATGTAGACACTTCTGCATGTTTAGTAAATGTAAACAAAATGCAAATTCTCGTGACGTCAGAGCCACATGCAAATGTGGCTTTTTACATGCCGTGTACTGTAGGCTTAAGCAATTTAGCATTGCACTATGCATACAGCGAAAGAACTGTTATTGATAGTTTATTAATGGTTCTGCTGCATTGATAATACAAGCAATATGAGTTAGTGAGATACACTACACCATCACCCTTAAGAGAAAAATTAGGGGAGGAATTTTTCTAATCTCTTCATAGTATTGTTACAAAATTTTCTTATTATTTATTTGTTTAACATGTTTATATATATCTTATTTTTACTTGCGTATATGTATGTATAAATATATTAATATTTTATTTTATAATGTTTTAATTGGTTTTAAATTATTATTATGGTATGTTTTTTCTATTCCGTTGCAGTCTATTGTGGTGTTTACACTATCCCTACTTGTTATTATAAATGGTCCTTTGTATGGACTTCGGATTTTTTTTTTTCATTTTTAACTAATACTAAATCTCCTACATTAAGATTAAGTTTATTATTATATTTATTATTAATTGTTCTTTTTCTTTTGACATTATTATTAATTCTTTTGCTTTGTTTAATGAAAATTGTAGTCTGATTCGTAATTCCTGTACATAGTCATAATAGTTGTAGATTTTTATTTTATTATTTACAGTGTCAGATGGTATACTTGGTAATTTCCCATAAATTAATTCAAAAGGCGTGTAGCCTGTATCTATATGTGGTGCCATGTTATAGGCAAAAGTGAAGTATGGAATCCATTTATCCCATTCATAATCGTTTGCAGTTGTTAACAAGAACTCATTGAGAACCCTATGGTTTCTTTCTATTGAACCTAATGTTTCATGGTGGTATGGTGTTGAAAATATTTGTTTGATTTGTAATAATGAGCATATGTTTTTCATAAGTTCATTTGTAAATTCTGCCTCTGTCGGATTTAAGTACCTTGAATTGACCATATTTCAAAATAAATTGTTCGATTAATGTTTTTGCTGTTGCAAGTGCATCTTTTGTCGGTATAGGATGTGCAACGACAAATTTTGTCAATTCGCATTGCATTGTCAAAATGTAGCGGAAGTCGTTTGATATATGAAGAGGACCTACAGTGTCTATTGAAATTACTTCAAAGGTATTGCTTTTATTCTTTTATGTGTTTTGTTTGTTTATTTTTGTTACAACCGTCGCAATATGATATAAATTTCTTAACGATCTTGTTCATGTTTTTTCAAATGTATCGCAGTTTTAGTTTGATAATTGTTTTTCTTATTCCTAAGTGGCGTGTGTGGAATTATGGAATTCGTCAATTAGTTTATATTTTAAAATCTCATCCGTTATTCTTTTTGGCGCATTGTATATTAATATATTTAGTTGAGGACTTATATTATTTATTTTTATCTTCTTGTATGCTTCTTTTAGTTCTTCTTTTGTATATATTTTAAAAATTTTATATTCATTTGATAGCGCTAATTCTTTTATTTTTTCTTTATTCATTTTAGATATCAGTTTCCTCAGTATCGAATCTAGTTTCGCTGAGTTTTATCGCTGAATCTTGCATGCTTATTATATTTAATTTCTTCATATGAATTTTTGAAGCGCGATTTCTTTATAGTTGAAACTGGTTTCGCAGAATTGTCATCACGTCCTATGTGCACAATATTATTTTCTAATGGGTGTTTTTTATTGAGGTTTAGAACTTTAAGTTGGCATCACTTTTTTAACTGGCGGCCATTTTGTCAACTGTCAAGTGATTAATATTTAGTTTGGTTTGCCATTTCATCATGAACAGGTTGACAAAAGAACAACGCTTGCAAATCGTGCAAATTTATTTCGAAAATAATGGTTCAGTTCGCGAAGTTTACCGCAAGCATTTTGTTCAGTGATGAGGCTCATTTTTGGTTGAATGGCTACGTCAACAAGCAAAATTGCCGCATTTGGAGTGAAGAGAATCCACATGAGACCCTTGAGATGCCATTACATCCACAAAAACTGACTGTTTGGTGTGCTCTATGGGCTGGTGGAGTCATTGGGCCATACTTCTTCCGAAATAATGCTGGAGAGTCAGTTACCGTTAATGGAGACCGGTATAGAGCCATGATAACCGACTATTTTGTTCCCGAATTGGATGGCATGAATGTGGATGAGTTGTGGTTCCAACAAGACGGCGCTACATGCCACACAGCGCACGTCACAATCGATTTATTGAAGGAAACATTCGATGAGCGCATAATTTCGCGGAATGGACCTGTCAATTGGCCACCAAGATCGTGTGATTTGACACCATTGGATTATTTTCTTTGGGGATATGTGAAGTCGCTCGTCTACGCCAACAAACCAGAAACGTTAGGGGACTTGGAAGCCAACATTCGTGGCGTTATTGCCAACATACGGCCCCATATGCTCGAAAAAGTGGTTGAAAATTGGACCTGTAGAATTGGCTTTATTCGAGCCAGCCGCGGCGGCCACATGCCCGAAATCATATTTAAACATTAATGGCATAAAATTATCCTTCCAATAAAGCCAAATTGATGGACATTAAAACGATTTTCTTGTGTTTTATTTCAATTCGAAGTTCTATACCTCTAAAAAAAACACCCGATATAATTACATCGGTGTCTTATATTCTCAATTTCATTAAATTTCAATCTCTTCATGTTTTTGATATCATTAGTGGAGGTGCATTCCCATATTTGAAGTTGTTCAGACTTCTGAGAATTACATTTTTCCATGTTATTTCCTTGTACGTACGTTTTATTTTCATGATTATTTTTCTCATTATTCTCTGCCTCATTATTTTGATTTGCCTCTTTGTTCTTATTATGCATGGCCCTTGTTATTAATATTTTCTTTTCTTTTTCATCGTTTTCTTGCGGTATCATTTGTTTTAGTATGCCAGAGTTAATTTCTATCCTAGAAAGTGCGTCAGCGTTAGTATTCATTTTTCCTTTTTTATAAACGATTGTAAAATCATAATCACTTAAATCTAGTCTAATTCTTGTCATTTTAGATGAGGGGTTTTTATGTGAAAATAGCGAAATTAAAGGTCTATGGTCTGTTACTACTATGAGTTTTCTGCCATATAAATACGGTGTGAAGAAGTTAATACTCCAATGAATTGCTAAAAGTTCTTTTTCAATCACCGGTTTGTTTATATCATGTTTTTGTAGTGATTTACTAGCATTTGCTATGGGTAAATCTTGTCCTATTTTTCCTTGGAATAAAATTGCTCCTAATGTGTAATTTGATACATCTGTGGTTAAAATAAAATTAATGCTTTTCATGTGGCAAGGCAGGACATATAACTAAAGTGTGTAAATCAAATACAAGGCAGATATCAGACACGATGGATACTGATGAATGTGATTTGGTACAAACGTCTCAGGTGGCAGCTGTTAAGACAAGTGGGGTATTTGAACGTAAAATGGTGATAATGAACGTTGATGGAAAAAAAGTGGATATGGAATTGGATACGGGTGGTCCATGCAGCATTATTAGCTTGAAAAATCTTCGTAAGGTAAAGGCAACATATTCGTTGAAAAAGTCCGATCGGCAATTCTCGAGCTATACGGGTCACAAGATAACGTGCATAGGACGTACAATAGTGAATGTATCGTTTGGCCGAATTAGTCGCAGGCTTAATTTATATGTGGTAGAAGAGGATTTCGATACATTATGTGGTCGCGAGTGGATCGCACAATTTGCCCGGGAGATAAACTTTACTGAGTTGTTTCAGCCGTCAACAGATGTCACCATGAGTATGGATCTGTCATCAGCTACGAGATTTAACATAAGTACCATATCAATAGAAACGCCTAACCTTTCCGATCAACAACAACACCGTTTACGGCAACTTATATTGAAATATGACGATATATTTGGCAATGTAGCGGGTACTTTCAGAGGACCTCCAGTGAAAGTACATCTAAAATCAGACGCCACACCAAAGTTCGCAAGACCGCGTGAAATCCCATTTGCGTTAAAGGACGCTTACGCCAGGGAGATTGATGCTAAAATCGCAGCAGGTTTTTACGAAAGAGTAGCATATTCCGAATGGGCATCCACAACGCATGTGGTAACGAAAAAAAATGGTGGTATACGTATTACGGGAAATTATAAGCCAACCATAAACCCGCAAATGATAATTGATGAGCATCCCATTCCAAGGGCTGAGGATATTTTTAACAAAATGAAAGGCGCAACAGTGTTTGCTCATTTGGACATTACGGACGCTTATTCCCACTTGGTTCTCGATGAGGAATTTGCTCATGTGTTGACCCTGAACACTCCAACACACGGACTGGTACGTCCAACACGTGCGGTTTTATGGCCGGAATGTTAGCGGCCCCATAAGGCAAAGGACAATGGAAATGGCGCTACAGGGTATGCCCAATATTCTTAACTTTTTTGACGATATTCTTATTTTTGCGAAAGATGTAGATGAACTTTTCAGAGTTCTAGAGGTGGCCTTAGAAAAGTTGAAGGAATTTGGATTTAAATTGAATAAGACAAAATGCGTATTTGTTGCGTCCTCTATAGAATTTTTGGGTCATAAAATAGACGCCAAGGGGATTCATAACTCCAATAAACATATTGAGGCAATATTACATGCGGCAAGACCAAACACAATAGAGGGCCTACAATTATTTTTAGGCAAGGCGTCGTATTACTCGTATTTTATACCGAATCTGTCAACTCTGGAGAGACCTCTTCGAGATATTCTTAAAAACGGAAATTTTAATTGGACCAAGGAAGCAGATATGGCATATGTCAAAATAAAGCAAATTTTGATATCGCCGCAAGTTCTTATTCCATACAACCCGGCATTACCTCTTCTTCTTGCAACCGACGCCAGTAAAACGGGGCTAGGAGCTGTCCTGTCACATCGTTTGCCTAATGGACTGGAACGTCCCATTGCCTACGCTAGCCGCACCATGAACGCGACGGAACAGCGATACTCACAAATTGATAAGGAAGCGTTGGCTATAGTATGGGCGGTCCAAAAGTTCTTCAAGTATTTATATGCGCGTCGTTGTTGTTTATATATTTGTAATTTAATATGTCATAGTTTTCCAGTGGTTCACTTTGAAGTTTAATGCTCTGTAAAGTAATTTCTTCGTTCGTTGTGTTTAAAAAAAGTTTTAAATGTGTCATGCCTTTTTTGAAGCTATTGAATTACTTAGAAATACACCTTTTTTTATTTTATTATTAAGAATTACACTGTCTTCTGTTAAATTTAGTTTTATTGCTTGTATGATTTCTGTTCTTGGAGGTATTTTTATTTGTAACTAGCCTATCCCGGTGTGCTTCGCTTCCACCCTCGTTATAAATTAAAAGTATATATATCCTATTGTGAAAATTTAATGACGATCGGTCCAGTAGTTAAGACTATATTACGATTTTTAATTTTCCTAAAAAGGGGCGTGGTCCCACCCACTTTTCTCCTGGTACGTATTCCAAATTATGCCAATACCATATGTACCAAATAACATCGACGTAGGTCAAAAAATTCCCAAAATATGGCGATTTAAATTTTTGGGTTATATGGGCGGTGCCGCGCCTCTTTGTCCAAATTTTTTTTGTCTACAAACCATTCGGGGTTAACAGTGAACAAAATTAAAAACGAATCAGCCAAATCCGCCACTCCGTTCTTTAGTTATGCTGTCACAAACACACGCCAACTCATTTTTATATATATTAGATGACGTACATGATTTTGTATGCATTGGAATTGTTATGGTAGTATTATTTATGAATAAAGATATTGTGAATGTTTCATAATCTATTTTACAGAGATATTTCTTTAAAAAGTCTCTACCTAATATGACGTCTGTTTCTATTGGAAAATTTGATTTTACTAACTGAAAAGAATGTTTGCATTTTTCGTCTGTTAAAATTAGATCTAAGTCGATTATGCCTAAAGAATCGATTTCTTCTGTAGTTATTCCTGTGAGTTTACATTTTTCTTCTGGATTATATTGTTCACCTTTGAACACATGCGACATAGTGATATGTCTGCACCTGTGTCGACAAGAAATGTTTGTTGTTTATTTTTGTATGTTGTGATTATGAAGTTTGTGTTATTGTCAGATACTTTGTATATTTCTAATCTTGGCCGTCCGGAGTAGTTATGTATTCCGAGCCTGTTGCGTTTTCCGAATCTTTGATAGTTTGTATACATATATGTATATGTTGTTATTTCTGTTGCTGTTATTGTGACTGTTGAAGTTTCTTGTGTTATTGGGTCTGTTATTTTGGTGGTTGTTGTTGAAATTATTATTAAATCTGTTAGAGTTGAAGTTTTCATTTCTGTGATTGTTATTTGTAGAGAAATTAAGGTTTCTTCGTGAATTGTTATTGTTATAGTTGTTTTGTCTATTGTAGTTTTTCATGTTATTGTTCGGGCTGTTGTGTGGCCTGTTATTGGTGTAGTTAGAGAATGAGCTATTATTTCTAGTGTAATTCTGTGATAGATGCCGTTCTTTCTCTCTTCTGATATGTAAAATTTCATTATCGTTCGCTTTCTTTTCATTTTCAACTTCAATTGCAAGATCTGATGCTTCTTGTAAAGTACTTGGTCGAGCAGCATATATGGTCGATTTAAAGTATTCATTTAAACCTTTCTTGAAAGTGTTCAACGCTAGTTTATTGTTTAATCTAATTATTACGTTCTTTTCTGCTACTGACGCAGTGTTTCCTAATTCTTCTGTTCCTAATTTGTTTAGGCTATCTATTATATATAATATTTTCTCTTTAAACGCATTAACTGACATCTTTCCTTGGTACAATGTGTTTAACTTATTTTGTAGTTCTGGTATTGTTTTATTGCGTTTATATCTTTGTTCTTACAAATTTTTTAGAGTCTCAAAATTTGCTGGTTTGCTATAACTCTTTTTGCTGTGTCTGATAGGGGTTTGTTCATTATTTCTGCTGTTATTAGGAAACTTTCTAATTCTATATAAATACCAGTGAATAGTGGTAGTGCTTTTGAAGCTGTTTCAAGATTAAATGCTGTCATTATATTGTCTTCTTTTTGGTTTTCAGTTAAATATTCTTTAATAGTGTTATATAATTTCTTAAATTATAAATTTAATGCTACTACATTTTCTTTGTCTATTTCTTCGGTTTCGGCAGTAATAAAATTTTCTTTTATTTCTTGAATATAATCAAGTTTGTTTCTAATTGTCTTTTCAGTGTATACTCTTCCTGGAGTTTTCTTTAAATTTTTCAATACTTCTTTTAATTCAATAATGTTTTCTTCCATTAGAATATACACCCATGTTCTGGAAAACGCAATTGAGCGTGTTCTGAAAACCACGCGATTTGCTAGGGTTTTGCTATTTTTCGAAGATTTGTTCGAACATTGAAAACATATGTTTTATCATAACAAAACATACGGGTCTGTTCTAGAATCCGAATTCACTCGAAAGTGGATTACTGTAGCATTTTTGGTGTTCTGCAATTCAGATCCACATATTTTTATTAATAAAAACATGTGGATGTGAATTGCAGAACACCAAAAATGCTAAAGTAATTCACTCGAAAGTGAATTCGGATTCTAGAACAGACCCGATAAACAAACAAATAAATTTAAAATTAAAATGCCGACAGTATTCTTACTTTCTATATTAGCTTTAAAAAAGCTACAATCAAAAGAAGTGTTAATGAAAAAAAAAGTACTAAGGGCTTCTTCCAATCCTTTTGACATTCCAGATCAAGCGTAAGTACATACATACATATATAATTGCATATATAAAAAGTTCAGCTTCATTACATATTTTTGCGCTTTTAGTTTCATAGCTCTCTACAGATTAAATAAAACTGCATTTTTGATGATTCTGGAAGGAACTTCTCGGCAAATGAGCAAAAGTTCAATTCCAGAAATAGTGCGTTTGGCTAGCGTTTTAAGATTTTTGGCAGTAGGGTCCTTCCAAGGTGTGATCGCCAATGACATTAATGTAAGTATGGGCCGTAGCACTTTCTGTAAAGTGTTATGGAACATACTTAATATTCTTGAGGAGAGGCTCTGTCCACTTTGGATTCAGTTGAAGATGACCGAATCAGAAGCAATAGAATCGAAAATACACTTTTTTGAAAAATTTAAAATACCCGGCGTCATTGGATCTGTAGATGGCACCCATGTGCGAATTATAAAGCCTGCGCAGGATTCTGAAATCAACACAAACTCATAGTCCGTTATCATCAAAGTATTCTACTTTGTATTCTAACGTTTTTGTTATTTTTACTCTATATTAGGGAAATTCACATATTACTGTGACCCTTGTTATTAGGGTATTTATAGCTCGTGCCCAAGCGGAATTAATATTTTTATATTATTATTATTACGAATAAACGTAATTATTATTTGAACTTAAATTGATGTATGTATATATGAAAAGTAATATTTTCAGGCTCAAGTTCAGTTTTATTGAATTAATGAAAATTCAAAATTACTAAGAGTTTTTTATGTTGGAAAATATTATTATTTATATCCAATCAGTTTTAGCAGACCGTATCAGTACTGATTTCAAGGCCGCTACACCTCTCATCAGCGTTCAATTGTCCATTTTTACAATTTTCGTAAAGTGGATACTAATTGAGAAGAATATCAACTATTTAACCAGTTTTCAAGAGAAATAGAATATGAGAATTAATTTTTAATTCATTTTTTATTCTACCTTGAAACAGTGCTGGTTAGTACGAAATTCCCTCATTACTGTTTGGAAAGTACTAATAATCAACACAAACTCATAGTCCGTTATCATCAAAGTATTCTACTTTGTATTCTAACGTTTTTGTTATTTTTACTCTATATTAGGGAAATTCACATATTACTGTGACCCTTGTTATTAGGGTATTTATAGCTCGTGCCCAAGCGGAATTAATATTTTTATATTATTATTATTACGAATAAACGTAATTATTATTTGAACTTAAATTGATGTATATATGAAAAGTAATATTTTCAGGCTCAAGTTCAGTTTTATTGAATTAATGAAAATTCAAAATTACTAAGAGTTTTTTTATGTTGGAAAATATTATTATTTATATCCAATCAGTTTTAGCAGAACGTATCAGTACTGATTTCAAGGCCGCTACACCTCTCATCAGCGTTCAATTGTCCATTTTTACAATTTTCGTAAAGTGGATACTAATTGAGAAGAATATCAACTATTTAACCAGTTTTCAAGAGAAATAGAATATGAGAATTAATTTTTAATTCATTTTTATTCTACCTTGAAACAGTGCTGGTTAGTACGAAATTCCCTCATTACTGTTTGGAAAGTACTAATAATCAACACAAACTCATAGTCCGTTATCATCAAAGTATTCTACTTTGTATTCTAACGTTTTTGTTATTTTTACTCTATATTAGGGAAATTCACATATTACTGTGACCCTTGTTATTAGGGTATTTATAGCTCGTGCCCAAGCGGAATTAATATTTTTATATTATTATTATTACGAATAAACGTATTTATTATTTGAACTTATATTGATGTATATATGAAAAGTAATATTTTCAGGCTCAAGTTCAGTTTTATTGAATTAATTTGAATTTGCTTTTTTCATTCTTGTGTTATTTAAAAGTAGCGGCGGCTTGTAAATATTATCGCCGGCTCGATTAAGGAGTTACAGCTGCCCGACTAAGATTTCTACTGTTATTTTATGACAAACCATAAACATACCTCAAAATGTCATTATTATATGACTGTTTGCATGATGCACAACAACAATTTTTTTAAACTATTGTAAAACAATATGACATTATGACTGACATGACAACAGTGTGAACACCCCAATTATATATATACAGTGAACTCGTGGTGATGTGAACTTCCACAATAGTGAACTATCCTCTATTGTGAACACTCATTTTCTTATATGAACTCTCTAAATTGTGAATAAAGTGTGATGGCTCTAAATAGTGAACGACAATTTTAGGCAGAAAACCAACTCGCAACAGTTAAATAAGCTCTTGTAACACATGCCAGGCGTTTAACACCGAAAATTTTTGTTGCTATGTGTTACTCTCAAATGTTTTATAAACTCTTCACGTTATTCTTTTCTACTTTTTTTATGATCTCCCATTATAGTTTCGATATTTAGATTTAAACTAAAAGCGAATTATGAAAATTTGTAAGTTTAAAATAAATTTTATGTTATTTTACCAACCTGGCATTTCTTTTCTTTGTGGCCTTTTGTATTATACTAAATAAAATAGTTATTGTGGTACAAATTATTGCAATCGAAAATGTGAACAAATTCAATAAACTGAACAACCTTTGTTTTTTATTAGTTCACATTGCTATGCTATGTTTTTGACATTTTTAATGCCGAAAATTTTGTAAAAAATTAATAAATAAAAATATATCTAATAAAACACAGTTGATGCTGTTATTTAATTGCAACAATATAACTAGCGCTGATATTGCTGGTGTTCTCTTTAATGTTCATCGTTCTCTCTATGTTGTTTTGTATGCGCAAACGTTCGTGTCTTTTCCTCTATATTTTCCCTGTCTAAAATTCTCACATTATCAAAATCAACCGTATGTTTGTTGTTGATGATATCGCTCCTTTATTGCAACATAGTCATATCTCATATCTCTTGAGATATGACTACGTTGCAATAAAGGAGCGATATGTGTTAAAAAAAGCTGTTGATGTTTTTTGTTTTTCAATATCACTTCTGTGTTCTGCCATTCTGTTCTCTATATTTCTTTTGGTTGTGCCAATATACAAATATAAGGTTGCATTGTTCTTCGTTATTTTCCTTCCATTGCACTTCGTAAACTACGTTTCATTGTTGTTGTTTGTCAGTTTGCGCTTTTACTCTTGTAAAAAGTTTGTTTATTGTTGTGTTTGACTTGTATGCAAATGTTATGTTATTTGTTTCAACAGCTGTTTTTATTTCTTTTTTGTCCGTCAAACCAGGAATATATGATACACTTGTTCAATTCACAAGCTCAGTCGTCTGTCATGGTTTAAACAAAAAGACGATATTTGTTTATTTTTAGCGACAAGCAATTTTGATTAAATTAGTTTGAAAATTAAGTTGAAATGAATCATGTATATATTTATCATTAAGAAGAATGTATTTTCTGGTGTTACTTATCACATATATAAAATATTTTTACAAATTAATTTAACAAATAGAATATTCCCAGACCCGGCCTCAATATAACAATTGAAAAACATATAAAATTCAATCGTATAATTATAACACACTTTTGTATGAAAATTACCAACAACAAAAATACAATATTGTATAATTATACGATTAGACAACACATATGACGTTAATACGAGCTTGTGAATTGAACAACTATAAAATTTTGTTGTGCTATTATTTCCTTCGATATATGTACTTATGTTAGTGTTATTTTTTAATTTTATTTTTACTTCATTAATTAAGGAATTTACTAATTTGGTAGGAAAGCTGTTGTTTTTAAGTATTGTTATAATTTTTTGTATGTTTTTAATGTGAAATTGTGTATCACTTATGATGAGAACTCTGAAAATAAGACTTTTTGCTGTATTTATAATTTGAATTTTAGGCTGTGTTGCATTGAAATTAATTATTCTGCCATATGAAATTTCTTTTGAATACCAATCTAGTAATATATTGCCTTTTTCCCTGTGTAAGGTTGTGTCTAGATAGCTTGTACATCTATTATTTTCCACTTCAGTGGTAAATTGAATTTTTGGGTGATATTTGTTGAAAACGTTGAGAATTGTATTATTGTCATTATGGTTTATAACTGCCAAGATATCATCAACATATTTGACTATGTATTTTATGTTAATATTTTTTTCATCTAAAACAATATCAGCTATGGTGGGCCAAAGGTGACTACCAATTGGCATGCCAAACATTTTTTCTTAAAATAAAGTAATTGTTGTCAATAAGGCAGAATCTTAATATCTTGAGAAACATTGTTTTAGGTATTTTTGTGTAATGATGTCCCATTTACCCATTATCGTTCTGATGGCAACGTGTAATGGTATATAAGTGAAGAGGGAAACTACATCAAATGATATAAATATTTCATTTTCATTGATTTTTAGATATTTTAATTAATTTTTCAAAAATGTGGAATTTTTAATTTGTATTTACAGATATTATGTGCTTAAGAACTTGTCCTATATGTTTCGCCAGTTGGGTAGCAAGGTACTGTTACGGACGAAACAATGGGTCTCAGAGGCGTTCCAACTTTGTGGATTTTGGGTAATCCATATATCCTTGGCGTTATAGCAGCGCAACATTGTAACCGACGTTTTTGATAAATATCAATATGTTCTTTTTGTGTAGTTTTTGCCACATTCGTATGTGGCTCTGACGTAATTTTGACGTCACCATGAAGCTAAAATGGCAACATGTCGTGTACTTCCACTTTTTGTGACACTTACATGCAGCACACATTGATATGTGTGCCACATGTTGCTTTGTGGAGACATACAAACATGCGTATTTTAGACATGTCGTGTACTAGCTTGGTACATTTGAATTTTGAGATTTGTAATATTTTTACATGCGCATGTAGCAGTCCCAAACATGTGGCAGCAAACATTTTTGACACAACATTTGTATGTATGTAGCCAATGGCACTGTTATTATTATTTTATTATTATTTTTTATTTAGTAGTATTTAAATACTTTATAATATCACATTTTATCATACAAAATACATTTGGGAGCTCTGGTTATTATTAATATTTCTAATAAAATTTACAATATTTCTTTTAAAAAAATTAACATTTCTTTCATTTTTCAAAACATTTGTCATTAAGTTGTATAAATTCAGTCCTTTGTAGAATAATGATTTTTGCATGGCGTTTGTGTTTGCTCTTTGAGTCCTAAAATCTGATGCATTCCTTAGTCCATATGGTTGAACCTCACCCACATATCTTAATTGTTCAGTCAAATACTCTGGTGCGTGTCCAGTTTTCAATTTTTGTATAAAAACTAATGTGTTATACCCAACAAACACGAAGGCTTGATTTCAAATTGAGAATGATTTGAAATAAAACCTTTTTTCAAACGACAAACGTTTGAAAATGATTTGAAAATAACTTGAAAAACATAGCATTCTCAACAAAAAGGGGAAATTATTCTCAAATTGAGAAATTTTTTTTATTCTCAACTTACTTTCAAACGTTATTCTCAAATGTGGATTGCAATATAGGCTGACTTCCAAAACGTCAATTGCTTTGTGTTTGAACAAAGCATCACATTTCATAACGCCGCAGTACAATAATTATACAATGTATACCATTTCAAAACGCCGCCACCAAGTATTTTTAACGCTGTAAGAAAGCAAACAAGGCATCGGTTTTATAGTTGTTGCATTGTTTCGGAACTTTGCATATGTATGTGATTTAAATACAGTAGCAATACTGTATACAAACTTTGTATACGAACGTTTTGGAAGTCAGCCATAATGTGGAAGATAAATAAAATACAATTTTTGCTTTGTAAGTTCATGTTTAATATATAAATTCATGGAATTCATTATTGACTGACATATTAATTTTTTTTTTTTTTTTTTATTTATTTATTTATTTATTTAATCGAGCCCAAAGGCCATATATGATTAATATAGATTAACAAATGTAATGAAAGATATACAGTAGTTTTGACTTAACTGCCACTCTTTTAGCTGCCAATTTGAGATAGCTGCCAAATACCACAAAATTTCACTCATTTCTTCAATTTCGTATGAAATGTACTTGTTTAAGTGCCAATTTCATACGTGCCAATTTAAGTTAGCTGCCACAAATATTTGGAATTATTATGCCATATTCATTGATAATTTTTCATTTAACAGCCACAAAATTTTTTTTGCAACTGTTGCTAACAATGTTTGTATGTACTTTGTTTTTGTTAGAATGCTCGCAGCCTTTCTATAATTCTCTCATTCTCTAACTCTCTCTTGGCTTAAAAATAGGGAATTGTGTGTATCGCTCTTATGGGCCACTTATGTGGCAGGTAAACGAATCAGATAACTGCCAATTTTTGGCAGTTAAAATATTTAACATAAGTGCCATTTTGACTTACCTGCCACAAAATGCGTGCAAAACACGGTGTGACAGTTAAGTCAAAACTACTGTAATAAAAAAAAGCTTAATATGTAAACACATACGCACGTACATACACTTATATACATATATACATATCCATGCATATACATATACATACACATTTACATTTACATATATATAAAACTATATGTAATTTAAGTAATACTTATAATTAAGATAACAAAAAAAATATATATATTTCCTTTTAAGAGTTAGATACGCGTCTTGGTCAGGTAGGAAAAAAAATAAAAAAAACAAAGATTCGAATATAAATTCAATTAAAAACATTTCGAGTATATAGTGTACGTTTAAATCTGTTAGGGGAGCAGTCAAATCTTCAGAGGTCAGTAGGTAAATAAAATATTTATGTACTTGTATGTGAAAAGTTATAAGAAAATAGTATTGCATATACATAAATAAAATAACAATATCTTAAATAATTGAAGTTTTTCATCATTTCGATGTAATTTCTTATTTATGTATTCCACTTTCTTTTGATGGCGCGTCATAGCATGTTGGAAGAAACTAGTTGAAATTTTTTGGAAATAAGGCATCCGTTGCAGAAGGAAATTTAGAGGAAAATGAACCTAGAGGTGTTAAAAATTATTAAGTTATTTTTTTAAATAAGCTAAATTATAATACTTTTTATAGTAGTTGTAACGCTCAAAGCTCTAACCGTCATTTTTGTCGTTGTACCTTTCCAGCATACGTTTTGAGCAACTTCGTCGGTAAAAATTTTACGCCAAGCAAATTTTAAAATTGTTTCTGGGGACTGTGATATGATTAAAGATACTTCTTCTACCTGGAAACCATATACATATGAATTTATGCTTTTTATTAACTAAATATATTGCCTATTTAAGTCCTCACCTCTTCATTTTCAAGATTGTCCATGCTTTCAGTAGCACCTCGATCATATAACAAACATATTATTTCTTCACTTTCCGTTCTTACTCATAATTAATTTTTTACTCACAAGCAATATATGTATATACTTTTTTCTTCACTCTTAACACACTTTGATCGTCATATTTTTAAAATGTTTAAAATTTATTTTGTGCTTTAAGTAGTGTTGTCACAAGGCGAATTCATTAATATGCCTCGATTGCCACGTGTATTTATAATTTGAAAATCCACTTGACCTCAACTTGATAACAAATTGATAAAACACTGATTGTCAAATGTTTATACTGAAATCATTATCAACTTGAATTCCAGTGTTAAACACAAACCTTTGAAAAACATTTGAGAATTGTGCTTGATATCAAATGATAAAGCCATCTTATTTCAAAGGTTTAACTTCGTGTTTGCTGGGATATTGTAGTCTCTCATATACATTAAGCCACTTCAATGCATCGAGCATAAATTATATCGACTTGAATAGGTTGCATCTCAATATTGTTCGCATGGCTTTATTCTGCAATTTTTGAATTCTCCATATCTGTTGACCTGTGCAGCACGTGTATAATATAGTTGATCCATATTCAAAATGGGGTTTTATGATGGTGTTATATACATACATATGTTGATTGATGTTATAATTGACACCTTGTTTCTTATACGCTTGAAAAATCCTATTTTCTTTCCAATTTTTTTACATACATACATATATATTCAATATGTTCTTTTATTTTATTTAATAAATTTAACTTTTTCTATTACTACATTATTTATTAGGTGTATCAGTGTTCATGTTTATTTCCATTATTTTTGCCTTGCTTTCATTTAATTTAAGTTTGTTAATTATTAACCATTTGTTTATATTGAGCATATACGTTCTCATATTTTCGTAACACTCTTCACTGGATTCTTCTTCTGAATAAATTAGTGTGTCATCTGCATATAGTATGATTTTACATTTTTGTAATGTTTTTTCCAAGTCATTTATATATATAATAAATAAAAGGGCACCTAAAATTGAGACCTGTGGTACTCCGTAATCATTTTTTATTTCACTCGATTCCATATTATTAACTTAAGTTTTTTGTGTTCGGTTTGTTAAATATGACTGAAGCCATTTGAGTTCTATACCTTGTATACCATAGATATTTGTAAAGTTTTTGTATCAGAATATTTCTTTCAATTGTCTCAAAAGCTCTTTTGAAATCAAGAAAAAATTTTTTTTTTTTTGATAGTTTTATTATTTATTGAATCTTTAATTATGTTAATTAAATTATCAATAAGTTTTTCAAATCTTAAATCTAAAAAATATTAAATGTAAGTTTAGCCAATGCTAAACAAAATTTTTAATTTCAACGGTTAATTTTTGTTGTTTTACATCTCTCGTGAACGGCTGAGAAAAAGAGTATCCCTTCTTTACAGCCGGGTGTGGCCTCTATAATAAAGAATATTGCGCGCAAGTGGATTTGGGTGCAACTCAAGTTTTTTATATATTTTTTCGCGTGTGTTGAAAATACTGTCTTCACCAACGGAACGTCTAGATCTTTATGAATTCGATGGTTTCTGACATAGCAGGGGGCTGCTGTTATTGTACGTAGGATTTTATTCTGTCGCCTTTGTATTCTTTCGACATTCGATGCTGAGGCAGTGCCCCATAGCTGGATTCCATAGGACCATATTGGTTTCAGGATCGCGTTGTATAAGAGAAGTTTACAGTCAAGGCTTAGTATAGAGTTTCTTCCAAGCCAATTCATTTGGGCTGCTTTTAGTTTCATTTATGTTAACTTTGCGTCTATATGCCATTTCCATGTTAAACGACGATCAAGATGAACACCTAAATATTTGACTACAGTGTGTTGTGGTATAGTCTCGGTGTTAATTTTTATAGGCGGGCATGTTTCCCTGCGCAACGTAAAAGTGACGTGTGCACATTTCTGCTCGTTAACTTTTATACGCCATTGTTTGAGCCATTTTTCCAGTTTGGATATATATTCTTGTAAGTTGCGGGAAGCTTCTACAGGATTTTCGTGAACGCTTAGAAAGGCAGTATCATCCGCAAATGTTGATGTATGAATGTTACAGCTTAACGGTAAGTCAGAGGCATATATTAAATAAAGTAAGGGACCGAAGATACTGCCGTGAGGGACTCCGGCTTCAATCGACTGCGGAGGGCTTAAAAAATTGCCTTCCCTAACTACAAATTTACGTTCCATTAAATAGCTTTTTAAAACCTTTACGATGTTTGCTGGTAGATTTTGTGTTAATTTGTTGAAAAGACCTTCGTGCCATACTTTATCGAAAGCTTGTGAGACATCAATAAAGAGCGCAGAGCAGTATTTCTTTTTTTTCAAAAGTGTCTCTAACGACATTCACAAGTCTGTGAGTTTGTTCAATTGTGTTATGTTGTTTGCGAAAACCGAATTGATGATCTGGAATACATCCATTACTAGTCACTATAGGCATCAGCTTGCTCATATACAGCTTTTCAAATAGTTTTGAAATGTTAGACAGTAAACTCAATTCAGTTTCAACTCTCGTAGTGAACAGACGCGTTTTTATAATCGTCGCAACTGAATATAAAAAAAAATAAAAAAAAAAAATATTTTCAAGTCACAAAAAATATCAAAAAACAAAACATTTATTGAACAGTTATTTTACTGGTTTTATTTTATTTTTTGCTTGTGTGCAATATACATAAATATTTGCATACACAAACTAATATAAGTGAAAATAAAAAAAGAGAACTCTGATGAGTTCATCTTCTGACAAAAACAACAATAATCCTGCAAGCAGTAGGAATGTACAATATATAACTTTAGTTGCTGATGACGACAATAAAAAAAATGAATTAAACAAAAACCTGAATTTAACAGAAAACACAAATACTCGTGCGCGATCATTATCTCTGAACATGTTAAATAGTGATCAAGAAGCAACAACAATTGCACCCTTCAGCAAACTTGTCAGCTTAGCTGTACAAACAAACAAACAAACAATAAGTAACAAGGTGGCCAACGTGTACAAAATGGTAGATGAGGTGAGTACAATAAATGATAATAAAATTCAAACAGGAATGGACAGATACATAACCGTGTTAAAAAGGGAAAGAAGTCCAAAATCAGCTCAAATTGCTTCAACATCGAAAGTTCCCAGAGATGGAAAAAACAATATAATAAATTCCGAAAATCGTTTCGCGATTTTATCTGAACAAGGCGATGAAGACACAACTACAACAAGTTTGAGTAAGCCCCCACCCATATATTTAAGAGAGCAGAATTCCAGTTTGCTGGTTAAAATTCTTGTCTCATTAATTGGAGAAAATGAGTTTTATGTAAGCGCGGAAACATCAATGAAACAAAAATTCAGGTAGCTCATGAAAATAATTACCGAAAAATTGTTTCAGATTTAGAATCTAAAAATAAAAACTTCTACACTTACCAATTAAAGAGTGCTAAAGGTCTAACAGTCGTAATAAAAGGTATAGACTCTAGCGTGGATCCAGAAGAGGTCAAGTCTGGCCTTGAAAATAGTGTCTACAAGGTGAAAAATGTCTCAAACATTAAAAATAGAGAAAAAATCCCCCAACCAATATTTAGAGTCGAGTTACAGCCAGATGGCATAAAAATAAAAAAGAATGAAGCACATCCAATATATGACTTAAAGTACTTGTTGCATCGAAGAGTTACTGTTGAGCTTCCACATAAAAGAGCTGGACCTGTTCAATGCCTAAACTGCCAAGAATTTGGGCACACGAAGACTTATTGCAAGTTGCCTACAGTCTGCGTTGTATGTGGTGAGTTACACAGTACTGCTAACTGTGATAAAATAAAAGGTGATACCAAGGCGAAAAAATGTGGCAATTGCGGCGGAAATCACACTGCCAACTATAGAGGCTGCCCCCTTTACTCGTTTTTTAAGAATTCATCAACCAAAAAAACCAATGCTACTCCCGCTCAGCCTAAAACCCCTATTAACTATCCACAGTCACCTCAACCGTCCACCAGCCAAAATCAATTTTCAAACATTTTCAAGTCTAACGCGACTAGTGCTCAACAACAATCTAAACACAAATTTTCATACGCTAGTATTTTAAAAAGCAATCAGAGTACGGCGTAAAAAACCGTAAATGTAAATGAAGATTCGGGGTATAATTTTAGTCGTATTGAAGCCTCAATTGAGAGCTTAATACAAACTGTAAATACATTTACTCTCAACATGTCCTGTATGATGCAGGAAATGTTGAAAATGCAGTCTACCTTGTTGCAGGCTGTACTAAGCAAACCATGAACTTAAAAATCTGTTTTTGGAACGCAAACGGCATCTGCCAACATAAAAACGAAATAGAATATTTTCTTCAGGATAAACAAATCGATGTTATGCTTATCTCAGAAACTCATTTGACATCTCGAAGCTGCTTCAGAATTAGTGGATATAATTTTTACGACAACAAGGATCCCCGTGGCAGAGCTTGTGGTGGTTCGGGAATCCTAATAAAAACGCGAATAAAACACCACCTGTTGAATGATTTTTGTGAAGATTATCTTCAAGCAACGAACATCTGCATCGAAACTTACTATCAAAAACTTGTAATATCATCTGTCTATTCGCCCCCCAGATTTTAAATTACCGAGAGTCAATATACGGCTTTTTATAAATCACTGGGCCTCCGTTTTCTAGCAGCTGGGGACTACAATGCTAAACACACATTCTGGTGTTCACGTTTAATCACTCCTAAGGGACGAATTTTGTTCGACACAATATCTAAAATAGGTTTGAATGTAGTTTCAAAAGGACAGCCAACATATTGGCCAACAGATCGACAAAAAATTCCTGATGTTATCGACTTTGGAATTGTGAAAGGCGTGCCCAGCGAGATGGTTGAAGTTGAAGCATCTTTGGACTTATCTTCAGACCACTCGCCTACAATTGTCACTATTTACTCACACACAACATG
Source organism: Lypha dubia (assembly GCA_947311025.1). Lineage (NCBI taxonomy): Eukaryota > Metazoa > Arthropoda > Insecta > Diptera > Tachinidae > Lypha > Lypha dubia. Next base: position 37,680,175 of record OX371263.1, read on the forward strand.
TGATTTACCGATGACATCTGCACGTATTAACTGGCTGAAATACAAAAATATCTGAGTGCTCATTGCTCGGAAAAAATGCCGCTGAGAGCACCTTCAGGCATAGACGATTCTCTCAGTTTGTTTGAAGCGCATGTTAAACAAGCTGCTTTTAATGCTACTTCAAATGAAATAAACCAACCAGTGAGATTTAACAATATTTTTTCTGTAGATATAGAAAGGCTATTGACTGAAAAACGGAGAGCTTGACGAGAATGGCAGCGCTACAGATCGCCCCAGCTAAAATTAAGGCTTAAGGAGTGTACCAAGCAGCTTAGGAAAGTTTTGCAAACTCAAAAAACAGCTTCCCTTCAAAAATTCCTTCAAGAGCTAGACGCAACACCACAAACAGATTATTCACTGTGGCGTGCAGCCAGAGGACTAAAAAGGCCGGTGATATGCAAACCCCCATTACGAGCCCCTAATGGTGACTGGGAAAAAACTGATGCTGAAAAAGGTGCACTTTTTGTTAAACAATTAGAAAAAGTATTCACTCCGAATATTTCTGCTGATATTGTTGAACTTCCACCAGTCGTCTCTTTACCAGAAATATCGCTAAAATTCAACATTGTGGAGATTGAAGAGGCTATTACTAGTCTTAACAACAGAAAAGCCCCAGGTGTCGACAAAATAAGCAACAAAATGATTCAAGAATTGCCTTACACTGCAAAAAGAATAATACTATTGATTTTCAATGGTATTCTACGCCTGGAACACTAGAATGGAAGGTTTCGCTAATTACCATGATACCAAAGACCGGCAAGGATCATACAAAGGTTGAATCCTATCGGCCTATTAGTTTACTGTCTAACATTTCAAAACTATTTGAAAAGCTGTATATGAGCAAGCTGATGCCTATAGTGACTAGTAATGGATGTATTCCAGATCATCAATTCGGTTTTCGCAGACAACCTAACACAATTGAACAAACTCACAGACTTGTGAATGTCGTTAGAGACACTTTTGAAAAAAAGAAATACTGCTCTGCGCTCTTTATTGATGTATCACAAGCTTTCGATAAAGTATGGCACGAAGGTCTTTTCAACAAATTAACACAAAATCTACCAGCAAACATCGTAAAGCTTTTAAAAAGCTATTTAATAGAACGTAAATATGTAGTTAGGGAAGGCAATTTTTTAAGCCCTCCGCAGTCGATTGAAGCCAGAGTCCTTCAAGGCAGTATCTTCGGACCCTTACTTTATTTAATATATGCCTCTGACTTACCGTTAAGCAGTAACATTCATACATCCATATTTGCGAATGATACAGCCTTTCTAAGCGTTCACGAAAATCCTGTAGAAGCTTCCCGCAACTTACAAGAATATATATCCAAACTGGAAAAATGGCTCAAACAATGGCGTATAAAAGTTAACGAGCAGAAATGTGCACACGTCACTTTTACGTTGCGCAGGGAAACATGCCCGCCTATAAAAATTAATACCGAGACTATACCACAACACACTGTAGTCAAATATCTAGGCGTTCATCTTGATCGTCGTTTAACATGGAAATGGCATATAGACGCAAAGTTAACACAAATGAAACTAAAAGCAGCCCAAATGAATTGGCTTATTGGAAGAAACTCTATACTAAGCCTTGACTGTAAACTTCTATTATACAACGCGATCCTGAAACCAATATGGTCCTATGTAATCCAGTTATGGGGCACTGCCTCAGCATCGAATGTCGAAAGAATGCAAAGGCGACAGAATAAAATATTACGTACAATAACAGCAGCCCCCTGGTATGTCAGAAACCATCGAATTCATAAAGACCTAGACGTTCCGTTGGTGAAGACAGTATTTTCAAAACACGCGAAAAAATATATAAAAAACTTGAGTTGCACCCAAATCCACTTGCGCGCAATATTCTTCATTATAGAGGCCACACCCGGCTGAAAAGAAGGGCTACTCTTTTTCTCAGCCGTTCACGAGAGATGTAAAACAACAAAAATTAACCGTTGAAATTAAAAATTTTGTTTAGCATTGGCTAAACTTACATTTATTGATAATTTAATTTACATAAGTAAAGATTCAATAAATAATAAAATTATCAAAAAAAAAAAAAAAAAAAAAAAAAGATACAATATAAACTGATTAATAAACAAAAATTTCAAGCACTATGCTAATTTAATTGATCGATGCAAATACAGTGTAAGACTTTAATTTAATTTCTTTAGGCAATTTTTAGCTTAAATAAACAGCACAAAAATAATATAATATTTTGCTTAATTTTTAAGTATCAAGATGGCGATAAAATACACGTCTACAACATCATAGTGTTGCCACTTTTGTGTCGCAAATCTTTTTGTGAGTTTATTTATAAATCATGAGCTTTGGAACTTTTCAATCATAAATGGTAAACATCTACTGATGAGTTGGTATGACAACCAACGAAATATATATTTAGATTTTGCTAACCCGCAGCAAATAAATAAAATTTGTTTAAAAAACATAAATTCTTGAGTAGATGCTCAAATAAAATGTCAAATATTTTTAATTTTTTATGTATAAAGAAAACCCTTTATGTTTGACGCAAGATAATAACCTTCTTTAAACACAGACACAAAAACATATTTTGCAACTAGCATTTAAAAGTTAGTCTTATATAAACATTCAGTAGTAGTAATCAATTTTTATTAGAGGAATGTTGAACTTCAAAAATTGAAAAACTCAAATTTAATATGTGAAAGTCCATTGACACAGGTGATTGTGCCATCTGCGAAAATGTGTTCTCCCAAACAGCACTACATTACTAATTAAATACGCAAACACAGTCAGAAAAACCAAATCTGAAGGTATGTAAGTAAAATAATTCATAAAATATTCATTAGTGGTCTTCAAATTTGGTTCGCAATGTCTTTCAAATTTATTGTTACTGACACAAAGGGAGGGATTTTCCCAATTAAATTTTAAATATTAAGTGGCACTAAATTTCCAAATAAATATTCGTGTTTACGAATATTGTTACAGCTAATCGTATTCGCGAAAAATTAATATTCGTAACATCACTAGTAGATACTAAATAATATTTATTTTTGCAGATTCATTATTGTCGTTGAACACGATTTGTCTGTTTTGGATTATTTGTCTGATTTTATATGTTGCTTGTATGGTGTTCCTGGCTGTTACGGAGTTGTTACTATGCCTTTCTCAGTACGTGAAGGCATCAACATATTCTTAGATGGTTTTGTTCCTACCGAAAACATGCGCTTCCGCACAGAATCGTTAACATTCAAGGTAAATTACAGAAATACAGTAAATAGCAACTGTGTTGAAAATGAATTTGTTAATTTATATACTTAGTGTATTTATATACTTAGTTATTTTCAATTAAATATGTTTTGAGTTTTTAATTATGTTTTTTTATATATACTGAAAATTTTTTATAATTAAAATATTCTTACTTCTGTATAAATCATTGAAATAAACACACATACGTTTTTCTTAATAAAACTAAACTTTCAATAGGTTATGGGCCTCTTGTTTCGCGTTTAAGATTCGTATGTTATTAAAATAATATTTGTGAAATTGCGCAGAATATTACTAAGCTGAAATGGCATCAAGCTCAATAAGTTTTCCGTTCGAAAAATTACGTGGTCGTGAAAATTTCGATGTTTGGCGGAGACATGCGAAGTCATGTTTAGTCATTAAAAATTGCTGGAAAGTCATTGCAAATGGTATTTTGGTTGATGCAGATGCAGAAGTCAATGAGCGAGCTCTTGCTGAAATAACGCTCATGATAGAACCGAGAAATTTTGCGCACATCGCTACAGCAGAAACAGCTAAGGAAGCCTGGGACTCCCTCGTTGGTGCATAGGAAGATAAAGGATTAACGAGAAAAGTGGAGCTCTTAAAACAGCTTGTACAGCTGTAGATTTTGAATCAATGCAAGATTACGTAAATGCTATTGTGATGACATCTTTAAAAGTTAAAAGCGCTGGTCTTAAAATTGATGATGAACTAACCGCATCCCTTATGCTTGCTGGTCTTCCGGATGAATTTCGTGCTTTGGTGATGGCTGTAGAAAACTCAAAAGAAAAGTTAACAGTAGATGCAATCAAGAATTTATTACTTCAAGATGCAAAATTCGACCATAAATGTAGTGACAATGCATTAGTTTCAAAAAATAAATTCAAAAACAGAAAATTTAAATGTCATTCGTGCAATCAAGTTGGTCATTTTAGTAAAAATTGTCCTAATAAGAATTATAATGCAACGGTACAATGCTATTTGCTTCATTATTCTCAAATGGTAAAAATTCAGAGGAATGGTATGTAGATTCAGGAGCAACTACACATATGACTAACAACGAAAACATACTTTCAAATAAAAAAAAGTGAATAATAAAGAAATTTTGGTGCCAAATAATAGTAAAATGTCTGTATCGTGTGTTGGTAATATAAAAATGTTGCTAAAAACTGAAAAAGGAAAACGTGATGCTATTGTTAATAACGTGGAATATATACCAAATTTACTTTCAGTCAATTAACAAAAAAAATGGAAAAAAGGTTGTATTTGAAAAGAACGTTTGCAACATTTTTGATAATAATAATCAGCTTATTGGAAAAGCGTCAATTGAAAATGATTTGTATCGATTAAACTGTTCCAATGAAAAAGTTTTTATTGCTAAAAAGAATACAGATTTGTTGCATCGCCGGTTGGGTCATATTTGTAACGAAAATCTAGAAAAGGTTAGACAATCATGCTACGGTATTAACTGCGATGTAAAAATCAACCACCAATGTACAACGTGTATAAATGGCAAACAAACAAGGAAACCATTCAAAGAATTTGGTAATCGTGCTACAGTTTTGCTTGAACTTATTCATTCTGACGTAGTTGGTCCTTTTACCCAAAAATCATTTTCGGGGAACAGGTATTTATTAACATTTGTTGATGACTATTCTCGTAAGATGTTTGCAGTGCCAATCAAAAGGAAATCTGATGTTTTTAATGAATTTGTAAAATTTAAAAATTTAGTAGAAAACCAGTGGTCTAAAAAAATTAAAATTTTACGTACAGATAATGGCACTGAATATGTCAATATCAGTTTTATAAAATTTCTTCAACAAAATGGCATTATTCATCAAAAAACTTGTCCTTACACTCCCGAACAAAACGGAGTTGCGGAACGTATGAACAGGACGTTAGTTGAGAGAATGAGGTGTATGTTGTTTGATGCTGGATTAAATGAAAAATTTTGGGCTGAAACTTCAGTCACTGCATCTTATTTAATTAATCGTGTTCCATGCAGAGGAAATGAAATTTCACTGGAAGAAATTTGGTCAAAAAAGAAACCTACACTAAAACATTTAAAAGTATTTGGATGTAAAGCTATGGTTCACATTCCTAAAGAAAAACGAAAAAAAAATTGGAAAAGAAACCGGTTGATTGTATTATGGTGGGATATAGTCCAGATTCGAAAGCTTATCGAGTTTTTGATCCTTATAGAAAAGTAATCATTACAAGCAGAGATGTAGTGTTCTTGGAAAATGAAAATTTTAAAATATGTAAAAAAGCTAATTTTTATTTTTCAACACTAATTGGAGAAAATCCTAGTGTGCAAAAGAATTCTGAAGAAAACTTAATGTTACCTACTACTTCTGAATTTGAAACCGAAACTTTAACAAATGAAGAAGAGTTATTGGAGTTTTCTGAAGAAAAAATCAAGAATAAACAAAAAGAAACTTGTAAAAGACCACGAGAAGAAGAGGATTGTGAAATTCGTCGTTCTGAGAGAATTGCTAAAAGATTAAGATGTTGTTATAATTTCTGTGCTACAGAATTTGTTTCTCATGACCCCTCTACTTTAAAAGAAGTAATGTCATCAGATGTTCCAGATTGGTCAAAAGCTATGGAAGATGAATATAACTCTTTGATGGAAAATAATACTTGGTGTTTGACAAATTTACCTCACAATAAGAAAGCCATATCATGTAAATGGGTATTTAAAAATAAATCTAATTCTGATGGTGAAATTATTAAAAGAAAAGCAAGATTGGTGGCTAAAGGTTATAGTCAAAAAGAAGGAATCGACTACAATGAAACTTTTGCTCCAGTAGTAAGGTATGAATCTATTAGATTTTTAATTGCGTTAGCGGTTAAACATGACTTGCATATTCATCAAATGGATGCTGTTACTGCATTTCTAAACGGTACACTTAAAGAAGAAATTTATATGCGACAACCAGAAGGTATGGATGACGGTTCTGGAAAAGTATGTAAGCTTGAAAAATATGGACTCAAGCAGGCATGTCGGGTATGGAATGAAACTCTTAACAAAGTATTGCTAGATTTGGACGTCAAGCGAAGTGAAGTTGATCAATGCATATATTACCACGTAACTCCCCAAAAGATACTATTTATTGCATTATATGTAGATGACGTTTTAATATTTTCAAACGATAGAAAAATAATTAACGACACTAAAAAGAAGTTGATGAAGAATTTCAAAATGAAGGACATGGGTGAAGCTTCGTCGATTTTGGGAATTCAAATATATCGCGCGAATAATTCAATAAAGTTGGATCAATCTAAATATATCTCTAATGTAGTGAACGTTTTAATATGGATGGTTGTAACCCCGTCAATACTCCCGTTGATTGTAATCAGAAAATATCTGCTGAAATGTGTCCAAAAAGTGATGAAGATAAGAAACAAATGGCAAATATTCCATACATGCAGGCAATTGGATGCTTATTGTTTGCTGCTCAAATAACACGTCCTGATATTTGCTACATTGTTAATGTTTTAAGAAGATACAGTGGAAATCCAGGGAAGGGACATTGGGAAGCAATCAAGCGAGTAATGCGATATCTCAAGGGGACTTAATAAAGGTCTAGTATATTCTAAGGGAACTGATAATTTAAGTGGATATTGCGATGCAGATTGGGCTAGTGATATCGATGAAAGACGTTCAACAACAGGCTACTTGTTTACTTTTCAATCCGGTGCATTATCATGGTGTACAAAACGGCAAAAAACAATTGCCCTGTCAACTACCGAAGCGGAGTTTATGTCCATGGTTGCAGCTATACAAGAAGCAATCTGGTTAAGGAGATTAGAAAAATAAATTTCTCCAGATAAAAATGAAGCTATGATTATGCATTGTGATAACAAAAATGCCATACATGTTGCACTTAACAATGCATATTCATCACGTACAAAACATATTGATGTAAAGGTGAAGTTTGTTCCTGAATGTTTTGAAAATAACTTAATCAATTTAAAATATCTGCCTACAAATAATATGTTGGCTGATTTATTAACAAAGGGTGTTCCTTTCCTAAAATTTAAAACACTCATGGACAAGTTTGGCCTACAATAATTATGCTTAGTATTTTATAACATAATTTGTTTTGTTAACTAACAATTATGTAAATAACATGTTCAGGGAAGATGTTGAAAATGAATTTGTTAATTTATATACTTAGTGTATTTATATACTTAGTTATTTTCAATTAAATATGTTTTGAGTTTTTAATTATGTTTTTTTATATATACTGAAAATTTTTTATAATTAAAATATTCTTACTTCTGTATAAATCATTCAAATAAACACACATACGTTTTTCTTAATAAATCTAAACTTTCAATAAACTGAAACAGCGGTTGTATCTTGGCACCCGTAAATCTTAGCCTACACGATATGTGGAATCAGGAAATGACTATCAACATACTTATGCAATAAAATTTTTTTATGCGTCTGATGCAAATGGTTGTACAATAAATCAGTTGGTCGTTCGCTGCACAGGCTAAAATCTTTTCACCAACTTTTCATTCTTCTTTAAGAAGTAATTTTTATAGAATCAACATGAGATACATATGTTTGTTATTATTTTTAAGTCGTCTATGGTTGGATCATTTTTGATTTTTTTGTACTCAATTAATAACTTTTCATAACTTCTTCGAATATATTTTGTATTTTTCGCTTTTATATGCTGCAATAAAATTGTACATGTATGTATGAGCCAGGAGCTTTTTCTTGGCACAAAGCAAAAATATGAACAGCAAAATTTTTTAACCGATGTCGAAATATTCCAAGGATTATTTCTTTTGCTAAATTCAATTTATTAATCTTCACCTTTCGAATGTAACAATATAAGTCGGTTATTAAACCATTTATCAAAAAATATAATGTACAAGCAAATTTTCAAACATACAAATTAACAATTATCGGTACGCAAAACTACATTTTTTTTATATAGATTTTAAATGCGTGTAGTAACAAGCTGTAAAATAAGTCATAAACTGCTTTATTTTCTTATTTTGTTTTAAAATGTTGGTTCTTGTGTTTGTTGTTCACAATATACCCGGGGGTATATTTGTTGTCTTGTAAATAAAAGATCGTCTATTCACGTTGAGCTTCACACAAGAATAAAATAATTTTATTCGTTAATCTTATATTATCACATGTATACTAATACATGTAAACTAATACATTCTACTCAAATTACTGGTCACACTTTCTTAGTGTTCTAACCGCGAATGGTTATTCAAACTACAACACCTTTCCCGAATAAAGGCTGACTTCCAAAACGTCAATTGCTTTGTGTTTGAACAAAGCATCACATTTCATAACGCCGCAGTACAATATTTATACAATGTATACCATTTCAAGACGCCGCCGCAAAGTATTTTTAACGCAGTGAGAGAGCAAACAAGGCATCGGTTTTATAGTTGTTGCATTGTTTCCGAACTTTGCATATGTATGTGATTTAAATACATTAGCAATACTGTATACAAACATTGTATACGAACGTTTTGGAAGTCAGCCAAACATTCCATCCAATAAAATGTAAATAAATTAACTAACTCAATGCAATAAAATAAATACATAAAAAAATAAACTTAAGTTAAGTTATTTTAATCCAAATTTTTTTGTTAAAGTTTTATATTTATTCGCTGGAACGCCCTTCGTAAAGATGGCAGCTAACATATTATTGGTCTCCAAATAGTTGAGTATTATCTCTCCACTTTCCAGTTTCTCACTTATAAACTTGATACGTGAGTAGCCAACGTTTATTTTGTAAAATCATAAATAATGCAGACGTTTTGTTGTTTGAAAATTTGAAGTTGAGAAACTGAAATGTATTGAAAATTTTTATGATTTGAATGGCTCATTAATAAAACTTGAGTTTTGTTAATTTTTACTTGAGCTCAATTTCAATATGCGTATCGGTATCGGAATCGGTATTGGCGATATTTATTTTTTATTATCGGTATCGGATCGGCGAAATGGCGTATTGTAGCATGTGGCCAACAGTGTGGTATGCATTGCGATTCAATAGTACCGCAACATGCAAGCATTGACAAACTGCAAGCAAGATATTTTGTGTGTGTCGGTAATTTGACACTTGTACAGTTAATCAAGTGCAGCAGCACAATGCACTTAAATGAATCACATTTATTAACTGTAGTTGTTTGATTGTAGATATAAGCTACACAAAGTATCTGTTGCTTTTAAGTATGCACTCGTTGAACTTTAAAACTGTTGAACACATGCCATACATAAATAGTTGGAAGCTTAATATGCTTACCCAACAATAATATATTTCTATTCTTTTACTCTTATGTTAAGGTACCCCTAAGAATTATTCTCATAATTAGTATATAAGCCAATGTCATTTAGTTTATAATTCAATTAATAAATCAACAGTCTTAGGAGCTCCAAATATAAAAGCTCTTAAACAAAAATAAAATAAATAAAAACTATTTTATTACATGGCGATCCTGCCAGTCTTCTTCAGCGAGTGCTACTAAACTGCACCCTGAAGAAGCAATAGCAGCCTGCCAGTTTTCTTAGAGTGCTACTAGATTTGCACTCAGAAACAAGAGCAGAAGAAGGAGGGGGTCCGCCTGGCCAAAAGGCACCCCAGCATTAAAGAAGAAAATAAAGGTCCGCCTGGCCAAAAGGTAGCCAAAGAAGGACGACATCTTCAATACAAATATCACCTCCATCAGCCAGCCAAAATGATCTGAAGAGAACCAAGAAGACCACAAAATCACCAAAAAATATATATTTTTCTTCATATGTATTTTACAATTAATTAATTAATAACTTTTATTTTAAAAGTGGTGCGCTAAAATCGCACACTAGGGCCAGTAAGCGTTAACCGCTCGTGGCAAACATTTTTTTAAATTGCATTTACAAAATAGCTCGTAGCTATAATATTTTAAAGAACCTCATATTTACAAAAACACAAAAAAGGGGATTAAGAAAATTAGCAATGTTACTTAACCCATTAGAAGTCACCGTACTCAACTGAGTACAGCTGAACTTTCGGTAGTTGCCAAGCAACAGCAAAGATTTTACAATCGTTAAACCGTTATTTAGACTCACAACAACAATAATAAGAGTAGCAGAAAAAGAATTTGTGTGTAGTTTCTGTTGTTTATGGTAAAATATAAGTCTGAATTGTGACGCGAGTACACTGTGTGGTTTAGCAAACTATTTTGTAAATATTTGAAATACTACTGAAATTCCTTTAGTTATTTTGCAATATTTTTATTAAAATAGTAACAACGAAAGATACAGGCATCAAAGAATACTTAAAAGTAAGAAAATAAAAAAAATAGAAAGGTATAAAGTTGGCTGTACTCGTTTGAGTACAATGACAGCATCCATAATAAAAATATTTTATTTATTTGTTAGATTTAAATATGAGTGGAACACGTTTTAAGGGCCAGCAGAGTTTCAAAGGGCTTCAAGAGGCCGTTGATAGCATATTAGCCGATAGTGAAGATATTGATATGACAATCATTCCACCTAATCCGAGTGAACTAATTGACGAAGAGGAAGGTGTTGAGGATGATATGATTCCATCAGCCCTACCGCAAGATATTCCTGGAACAATAGAATTTTTTGTAAACCGCAAAAATATCGACAAAGATGTCAGTGACGATAGTGATGATGAACCATTAGAGTCAAAGCGCTGTCGGCCAAAGAAAACCTATCTGGCAGAAATTTCATCCACCACAGAGTCAAGCTACTTAGCAAAACTCTGAAGTTTATGACAGAGCAAATCAAATTCATGAGGGTCTAAGGAATCTTAACCCAGTGCAAATATTTGAAAAGTTGTTTGATGAGAAAGTCATAGACTTGATTATATCCAATTCGATAACTTACGCAAAACAGAACAATAGGCACGAGTTTCACTTGAAAAAGTTCCTAGGAGTTTTGGACACTACCCCGCCAAAGTAGAAAAGCAGTTACGGTGCGTAATTTGTCATTCCAGAGTTCGTTGGTAGTGCAAAAAATGCATTAAAACACTTTGTGTTGAAAAACAGTGTTTCGAAAAATATTACACTTAAGATGTCAGTGTACTCATTTGAGTACACCCCTAAAGCTCGTTTCCAAACAAAAAATTTATAATTTTTCTTTTAGTTTGTGCTTCTTTATTCTTGTTTCAATTAATAAATAAATCTTAAATCAAAAACTTAAAGCCGGTTTTCATTTGACCTCTAATGGGTTAAATAAAAATTAAAAAAATAACACTTAAAGAATAATTTTTCCAAAATTTTGTTGGAATAAAATTAAAATTAAACCTAAATAAGACAAACGTTTTAAAAAATTGTTTTTATCCTTAAGATGGATACAAGTAAAATAAATTAATTAAAAATATCATAATTTTAATAGAAATAAGAATAAATTAAATTAAAAGAAAAATTTATAAAATTATTATACATAAATTTTTACATGGTCTTTTATAATGAATAGAAAACTGAAAAAGAGGGCAGGAAAATAAAAATAGAAAAACTAATTAAAGACTTTAAATAAAATTATACTTATGGAATGGCAAGAAATACTTAACAAAGCCAGATTAATAAAGGAAGATTTTGACCGTTCTTATAAATGCCTAAACATTGACAGACCTACAAAAGAAGAAACAATAAAAATACATTTCGATAAACTTTTAGGTTGCTTAGAAAGGATAAGAACTTTATTTAATGTGCACTACAATAGACTTACAATTTCACACAAAACAGCAGCAGATGCATTCTTTGCAGATTTAAAAGAAAAAATTTTCAAATTGGCAGCTAAGAAAGGGGTAGAACTTGACCTACCAGCATCCATCCACGAAAATTCAACTCATAAATTCAGAACTAAACCAATAAATACTACAATGAGCCAAACAATAGTAGAATTTTTAAATACAGCCTCAAAGCTAATTCCAGACTTTGACGGCAGAGCAGAAAATTTACGCTCTTTCATAGATTCATTATCGTTACTAAATTCAATAAAAGGAGAACACGAATCCACAGCAGTATCCCTCATAAAAACAAAATTAAAGGGTACTGCAAGAAATCTTATCAACGATGAAGCAACAATAATAAACATTATAAATAAGTTGCAACAAACCGTTAAAGGTGAATCAGTAGAAGTAATATCTGCGAAAATAATGAACATTAAGCAAAGCAGTAAAACGGCGAATGCCTACTGCAATGAAATTGAAAGCTTAGCAAAATCATTAGAAAGTGCATATATAACAGATAGATTACCATCAGAATTAGCAACCAAATATTCAACACAAGTCGCTGTAAAAGCACTTACAAAACTGCAACATTGATAAAGTAAAGCTTATCATGGAGGCAGGCCAATTCAATAGCATGAATGATGCTATAAGTAAATTTGTCAATATCTGTACCGAAGCCACAGGCCAACAGAATGCCATACTATATTATGGGCAAAAATATAGACCCAATAACAAGTATCGTGGCAATAATACACGGTTGCGTGGAAGAAATAATTTCCCACGTAACAATAATAGCAATAAGAGCTATAACAACAATAATGACAATTATAACAGAAACCGACAAAGATATAACAATAACTACAATAGTGACAATTACCGCCAAAGATACACCAATAACCGTAGGAACAACAACTACGTAAGAGAAAACTCCGAAAATCACCTAAGACCAATTCAATAAATATCTATCTATCAAAGAGGCAAAATTTAGGTTAAAAATAAAATAAAACAAAAATTAAATTATGATAGGAATATTTTAGAACATAATTTTAAAATAGGAGATTTAGTTCTACTTAGGAATAATTCAGGCCATAAGTTGAAAAACCAGTATAAAGGTCCGTATAAAATTAAGAAAATAGATTTAAGAAATAATGTTACCATAGTTGATATGAAAACTAATAAACAACAAGTAGTTCATAAAAATAGACTTAAGATATATAATAATAACTAACATTTAATATTATTGGACGTCCAAACTACTATAAAATTAGAATATAAGTACATCTAAATATTATAATTTTTTTTTTCTTTTCTTTAAAAACAAAATAAATATTATATTACACTTATACTTAGACTAATTAAAAACTAATTGTAAAAGAATGTCCATAAAACTAACGTTATATGAACATTCTTGTAAAGGGTGAAGGTGTAGCATGTGGCCAACAGTGTGTGGTATGCATTGCGGTTCAATAGTACCGCAACATGCAAGCATTGACAAACTGCAAGCAAGATATTTTGTGTGTGTCGGTAATTTGACACTTGTACAGTTAATCAAGTGCAGCAGCACAATGCACTTAAATGAATCACATTTATTAGCTGTCGTTGTTTGATTGTAGATATAAGCTACACAAAGTATCTGTTGCTTTTAAGTATGCACTCGTTGAACTTTAAAACTGTTGAACACATGCCATACATACATAAATAGTTGGAAGTTAAATATAATATATAATATAATAATATATACATATTTCTATTCTTTTACTCTTATGTTAAGGTACCCCTAAGAATTATTCTCATAATTAGTATATAAGCCAATGTCATTTAGTTTATAATTCAATTAATAAATCAACAGTCTTAGGAGCTCCAAATATGCAAGCTCTAAGACAAAAATAAAATAAATAAAAACTATTTTATTACAGTATCGTTACATCCCTAATTTTAACAATTGACATATCATACTGAATAAATACATGCGCCATATGCCTTTTAACTTGCATCTACAAACAGATTATGTTAGTGTTAGTATTAACCCTTTATTGCATGAACATGTTTCAAATAAAGAAATAAAATAAAAGACCGTATATATATGTATGTTTATTAACGACTAATGCCGCGGTACCCACAAGTTCTTTATGGAAGAGCAAACACCAATACATTTAAAGAAAAACAAATCCCTACAAGAAGACTACCAGCTATATAACTAGTTATTTAACTGGTAGTGCTGACGGATATGTCGGTTATAGTTTCCACTATTTTATTAAGAGCAATATGCAAAAACTAACCGAAGCTCTTGTATACGTGTGATTTTGCATCTTTCTCGAACTGATTAATTTCCTCGACTAAATAACATATATCTGTACTGCTTACTCTGCTGCTTTTTATTAGTCAATGATAACTTAAATATTGGTTCTCACTAACTTGTCAAACCTAACCAAAATATTGGTTAGCACTAACTAGTCAAACCTAACCAAAATATTGGTTAGCACGAACTAGTCAAACCTAACCAAAATATTGGTTAGCACTAACTAGTCAAACCTAACTAAAATATTGGTTAGCACTAACTAGTCAAACCTAACCAAAATATTGGTTAGCACTAACTAGTCAAACCTAACCAAAATATTGGTTAGCACTAACTAGTCAAACCTAACCAAAATATTGGTTAGCAGTAACTAGTCAAACCTAACCCAAATATTGGTTAGCAGTAACTAGTCAAACCTAACCAAAATATTGGTTAGCAGTAACTAGTCAAACCTAACGAATATATCCGTCAATTTTAACCATTAAAAAATTTTTTTACAAAATGAATTTATTTCATATTTTATATTAATTATACATATATTAATATACAGAATAACTTTTTATTTATTAGAATGTTTGTTTAAGCAATAGGTCTCTTGATTTAATATATATATATATATATTGTTGTTTTATTTATATTAATTTTCGATATTTCGCTAACAATTTGTTAGCATCTTCAGGAAAATTTTTTTTTTTTTTTTTTTTAAATTATTTGAAATTTTAATATTGATTTGTGTATTGGGTGTCATAAAATTTTTTTCAATAATGACACCCAATACACAAATCAATATTAAAATTTCAAATAATTTAAAAAAAAAAAAAAAAATTTTCCTGAAGATGCTAACAAATTAAATTGTTAGCGAAATATCGAAAATTAATATAAATAAAACAACAATATATATATATATATTAAATCAAGAGACCTATTGCTTAAACAAACATTCTAATAAATATAAAGAAAAGGTCAAATAAAATAGAATATAAATATACAGAATAACAAATAATAAAGGTGTAATTCATAAACGATTCATAAAGTTATTGTGGCGTTATTGTACAAACTTTGTTTGGGTAAACAGGCTCTTATCTGCACTTTAACTTTATGAATCGTTTATGAAGTACATCTTAAATATATATACATATATATAATATATTTATTAGAATGTTTATTTAAGCAATAGGTCTTTTGATTTAATATATATATATATATTGTTGTTTATATTTATATTTATATTTATTTTCGATATTTCGCTAACAACTTGTTAACATCCTCAGGAAAATTTTATAAATTATTTGATAATAATAAATAAATAATAATAAATAAATAATTTATAAAATTTTCCTGAGGATGCTAACAAGTTGTTAGCGAAATATCGAAAATAAATATAAATATAAATATAAACAACAATATATATATATATATATATATATATATATATATATATATATATATATATATATATATATATATATACTTACTTACTTAAAGAGTCAAATACTTACATTTTCTTCCATTTGCTCAAGTTTTTTGGCTATCGCCTCTTGATTCGTGACAATTGTGGCCTGCCCATTACTTAAAACTTGCTGATTGCTCTCAATATTTTCCAGTCTTTTGCATATATCTGCCAACGTTTTAAGAATTTCTTAAACGAGAAATAAATAACGGTCGTTTATATCATAATGTTTAAAATAATTTATTTGTATTTACCTTGATTTGCATCACTTTTTTCAGCATCACTTTTTTCCTTCGTCGAGTGTCTTTCAAGCAGACTATACGTCTGTCTTTTAATTTAAATAGAGCAAAAAAATATATCAAATGAATATATTTTCAAAATATATGTATCAATTTTTTGCTTACCTTGCCTTCAGCAACACTCTCTTGGGTAGCCTCGTCAAATATATTTTGTGAAAAATTCATGTAATTATATGAAAAGAGTTTTATTATTATAATAACTGTTTATTATTATTATTGTTATTATTATCATTTATTATTATTATTATTATCATTATTATTATTTTTTAAGTAATTTATTTATTCTTAACTTTTTTTTAACAATTGGATTAGCAGAACGGATCAGTACTACTGAGTTCGACAGCGTTCATCATTATTATCATTTTTATAACTATTATTATTACTATTATTATCATTTTTATTATTATATTAAAAGAATTTTATTATTATAGTAACTTTTATTATTATTATTGTTATTATTATTATTGTTATTATTATCATTTATCATTATTATCATTTTTATTATTATATTAAAAGAATTTTATTATTATAATAACTTTTGTTATTATTATCATTTATTATGATTATCATTATTATCATTTTTATTACTATTATTATCATTTATTAGTATTATATTAAAAGAATTTTATTATTATAATAACTTTTTATTATTATTATTGTTATTATTATCATTTATTATTATTATCATTTTTATTGCTGTTATTATCATTTTTATTATTATTATTACTATTATTATTATTATTATTATTATTATTATTATTATTATTATTATTATTATTATTATTATTATTATTATTTAAAAAAGGGACATATGAGTCGAATGTAAAAAAAACAGAAGAAAGTAAAAGGAGTTGATACACTCCAATAAGAAAATGCACTTAAAAGATGTGCAAAGTGAACATATTGAAAGTGTGGTTCAGTGGTTAGTGTAGTGATAAGTCGTCCTTAGGTTTTGCAGAAAACCATCCTGTAAATGTGGATGTTAAAAAAAAATGTGAGGAGATACGATCATGGGCTGTTAGGAATAAAGTTTCTCATACAGCTTTGGATGATTTGCTCCATACATTAAAAAGGGTAGATGTTAGATGTTAATGATTTGCCATTATCATCAAAAACTCTTTTAAAAACAAACCAAGAAGAAGTTTTGAATTCTTGGAGTAATTGTAGGTTTTGCTAATGTTAAACCATTTATGATAGGCTGTTTTCAGGTTTTAAGAAACCGAAAAGTTTAGATAGTTTCCAATAATAGTAAGAATGGATGCCCCAAATATTGCCAGGAAGGGTTATATAAGGAGAAAAGAGTATGTTTTTTGTCATACTTCTCACCACATAGATGCATTTAAAGAGAAAAGAAGTATTTTAGAGGAATCTGGTTTTGAAATGGTTTCCCAATTCCCTTTAGATAGTATGCATTTAGTTGATTTAGGAGTCACTAAAAAATTGCTTAAACTTTTAATTTGTAAAAGTAATATAGCAAAAATTTATGAAAAAATTAATTTCGTTGCTAATTATGTTTCATCTGAATTTTGTCGTGCACACAGAAAATTAGATGAAATTAGCAACTGGAAGTCTACAGAATTTAGGCAGTTTTTGTTGTATACAGGAATTTTTATTCTCTTCTTTATTCTTTCATAAATGGTTTAACATTAGAAAAACCTATAATTGCTCCAAGAATAGGCCACAAAATTGGAGCTTTTAAGACCATCAATACCCACATCGATTGAAACCTCTTCCTTTCCATCTAAAAAATCGAATACATAAACTCCCCTTCGGGAATGGTCGAAACTTTCAAAACTTCTTCTTGGTTTGTTTTAAAAAGAGTTTTTGACAGAGTACGAAAAAACGCAGCGCAGCGCCGCTCTTTTTGCTCTTTTTCGCTCTTTACGCAAAGAGCGGCGCCAATTTATTATTGCGCTTGCTCCGCGCATTTATTTTTGCGCTGCGCATAAAAAGAGCAAGCGCAAAAAAGAGCAATTTTATTTGCGCTTTTTTTGCGCTGCGCATTTTTTTTGCGCAAAGCGCAAAAAGAGCCAAAAGAGCAAGAAATGCGCATAGCGCATTTACAGTGGTAAAAAATGTTAGTAAAGGAAATAATAAATTTTTACATCAAGAATAATCATCTTTAAAAAATACAACACCACATTATCAAGGACAATATATACATTGTTAATTCTTTATGATTTTTTTTGTTTGTTAACAAATTAAAAAAGAATCATCATTCGAATTAATCCTCAAATATTTATATTTCTTGTTTTACTTAACACGCGCGAACTTATTGTCTACGTTTTATTCAAAGCATGAGATTCAATAAGTCAGCAGAATTTTTTGATTTTAAATTTAGTTTCTTTTACATTTTTTTTTGTTTTGTTACCGTTTAGTTCCAGACAGAATGAAATTGGATATTTGTCTTTTATTCTGCTAGAGCTGAACGTGTGAGAAAAATTTATTACAACGGCAGCATATGAATGAACGATTTCCGGCTACCAGCAAATATTTCTTTCTTTTATTTTTTGTTTGTTTTATTTTGTCTACATTGCACTTTATTTATTTATTTGATAATTTGCAATTTAATTTTATTATATTTTTTGTTTATGTTTTTCTTTAGTTTTAGTATAAATAATTTTGAATTTTAATAAAAATCATCATAACTGATCAATCAATCAACCTGCGTTTTGCATTAATTCACTACAAGTTATTCTGGTGTACCACTCGGATAACTTTCATTTCTACAAAGTTACTATATAATAGTTTGGTGAACTACCAACCTATTAGTCCTTTTTTGTTATTCACTTATTTATTCCGTTAAGCAAGGCAAACGAGCCTAAGCATTAACATACATGTTTATAAATACCTTGATAATTGGTTTTTACTTATAGGCAGATTTTGTAAAAAAAATCGTTTCTAAACGTTTTAAATTTGTATGAAAAATAACAAAAATTCATTTCAAAACAAAATTTTTCCATACAATTTCAAAACGAAAAAAACGTTTTAGCTTACAAAATCTGCCCCTTATACAATTATACATACTCACATTGTATGTCTCTCAAAGTTATTTAAAAAAAATCTTTTCTTGGATTTCAAAAAATCTTGTTAATGATGGGTTTTATACACATTTCGTTACTTGTAAGAAACATACACATAAAATGTTGGAAAAACCCAAACTGTTCAAAAATTGAAAAAAGTCATAAAAATAATTGCTTCGAAACCACAGAAAATGTAAGCAGGCCAAATATTTTTTGTGAATGTAAGTACATTCATTCATACCTACAGATGATGTAAATGTCATCATCAGGTTCACTACAGTATTTTCGGACTTGTCTTCTAGGAACATACATATGTACATACAACAAAATATTAAAAAAATTACTCAGGAAAATATTCAAGTGCGTCTATTTTTAGAATTTTCGTCGCCTTCTTGTTATAAACGTACATGAGAAGAGTTACATACAAAACATACCTAAATGTATTTGTTGTGGATATTTCTTATTTAAACTGAAATTTCTAAAAAAAATTTGCCATTACTTTTACTTTTAAAAGAAAATACATAATTGATTTTTTGGAATTTATTCATCAATTGAATTTGAAAAATAGCTTAGATCTATAGACGAAGGTGTAATTTCTTGATAATTTAGTTTTGTCAACAGTAAATCGTTAATAGTTGCACTATTTAACTTTGATCGCCATTCGGTTAAAATTAGTGAGAGCGCACTAAATGCTCTTTCAACTGAAACTTGGGTGGCTGGTACTGCGAGTACAACTTGCGCAAGATTTTTTAGCTCTTCGTCAAAATTTGAATTTTTCCAATATTTTAAAACTTCTGTGTCGAACGGAACTCTTTTGTTATTTCCAAAGTCTATTAATTTTTGCTTCATTGATACGGTTTCTTGCGGTGGTAAGCAATCCATTTCAGTAACACGTTGCTCCAACTTCGAATATGACGAGCTTGTATTGGGTGATACCAAATTTACTGAGTCTGAAGAGTTATTTAGAATTTCTGCTGGCTGAGCTCATCTGCACCTTTAAGTTTTTTTGTAAGCTCGTAAGTTTTCATTAATTGCATCTGTATCACAAAAATAAATAAATATATGTACATAAATATGGTATGTATGTATGTATAAAATTATTGAAATCGGAAAAATTTTAGTTTTTATAATAAACTTTTCTTACCATTGCTCTTGATTTTTGTTCCTCTGATAAAAGAATGGAGTTCTGATAATTAAATCGTGGATCAAGGTATAATCCTGCAACCACTGCATCATTGTTTAAAAGCAATATTTTTCGAGTTCCCATGGCTGTTAGCAAGTCTCTGGCGAATTGATTCACTTCACAAATATCTTCAAGCTCAATTTCACAATTGAACCAGTCCCTATAAAATCTCCGAGAATATACTGTTCTGTCTGCAGTTGTAAAGTGCATTTAGCTAAGGGATTGAATGCATTGACAAATTCTTCAACAAAATTCCAATTTATATTATTATTGCTGTCTTTTGAAGTTGAAGGTAGAACTTGTAAAAACCCTGATTCTATTTGATGTCTAAGATTCAACAATGATTGCATCATTTGGAATGTTGAATTCCATCGTGTAGCGTTGTCAAGAACAGGCATTCTGCGATCAGTTTCACTACTTCGTACAAGTCTTCTAAGTGTCTTTACTACTTCTCTGCATTCGGCTATTTCTTTCAAGTTTTTAATTACATCATTGGCGGCCAGCTGTATGGTGTGAGCAGCACATCTAACCACTGAAAATACAGATGCAATGGATGTATGTATTTGCTCATCACATTGGTCTGTAGTTTCGTTTTGTTGCTCGAATAGTTCTTCAGCCTGTTCCTCCTGCAACATCTTACTGGCTTTAATTACATTCGCCCCATTATCAGTAGTGTTGGAATATATTTGACTTATATCAATATCATATTTTTTTAAGCATTTCACTACTTCATCCTTAATATAAACCGCCGTGTGTTGTTTATACAATTGGATCATACCTTTATGAAGGGTAAGGGTAAGGGTAAGAAAGTAAAGCTACGTTCACATTTATCAAATATTTGCCCAAAAAAACGTAACCAATAGTTTTGCTTAGGGATAGTGTCATTTAACACGATTGTTATATTACAAAATAAAATTAATTCTTCTCCAAAAGAGTATTTTTATACAGTTTTTATAAAATTCGAACCCAAAATTAAAAAAATATTGGAATTAAAGGAAATAAATTATTAGTTTTTTCCTTGGTTACGTTTTTTTCGACAAATATTTGATAAATGTGAACGTAGCTTAAGTATATTTTTTAAACATATAAAAATAACAAAAATATTATTTTTCCTTAAAACAATACACGATTCACTTACCAATTTTGTTAATGAATAATTTTAAAATCCTGTATATATTGAATATTAATTCCTAGTACACTTTTATCCATTCTAGTGGCAATATCTAACTTCATTGATATAAATTTATTTTTTACTCGATTCTTTATTATATTTTGAATTATCGTACTGGAACTTGCCACTAATGAGACTATACTTTTTGAATTTATGCATGTTTCAAATTTGTTTTCGCATGGCGAAATTATAACTTTAAAAAATTCATTGTCGTCAAACAAGCGGAAAGGTAAATTTTTCACCGTTACTAAACCAACACAACTTTTTAAAAACTTATTTTTATCAACGTATCGAAATGGATTTTTGTTACATAACTTTTTGGACGGCGGTTCTTCACATTGTTCTCCATTGTCACTTATTAATAACTCTTTTGTGTGTAACATTCTTTTATGTATGTTCAAGTAATGACGTTTTATGTTATAAGTGTTTGTACCAGATATGAACTTTTTACATTCCAAACACTGAATTTTGTTCAAATTTTTAAAAGTTATGTGAAAGGAATTTTCCATAGTGACTTGTGCTTCTTAACTGATGCATTGACAACTGTTTTATGGCGAGTTATATTATTACCACGCGCACTTTATTTAATTTATCTTTGATACTCTCGTTTTTCTCTTGCTCGCCAAAAAATGTAGGACAATTTGTTTTTGGTTTCTTTCATCTGAGAATCAGTGAACTGCAACAAG
The DNA here is from genome assembly GCA_947311025.1 of Lypha dubia. Lineage (NCBI taxonomy): Eukaryota > Metazoa > Arthropoda > Insecta > Diptera > Tachinidae > Lypha > Lypha dubia. The sequence continues at coordinate 37,702,296 of OX371263.1, forward strand.
CATTTATACTCCTTCGCTTTTTATGCACAAGCAGAAAATTCTTCAACAAGTGTAAATCATTTCGATAATTTGATGCGAATATACATGATTTGATTGCATGATACAATGAACATAAGTTATATGCAGAAACACAAACATCACCAACTCTATGTATTTTGTTGGTAGAATATTTGATTTCGGAAGTCAAAAGTATAAATACATACATATGTATGTATGTATGTATGTATATACATATGTATGTGTGTATGTTTCAAACTGTGAAAAAAATATAAATAAAAATTTCTTATTCAAATACGAGAAAAAAAAAACATTTGCATATATGACAGCGCATAGAGAAAGGGACCTAAGGGTAAAAAATCAATTTTCACTTTTTGTGGACAACATCTGAGCATCGAATGAGACCGATCGCATGCCCCAAAAGTGTTTCCTCCCAGAGATATGCGCGTTTTATGAAAGTGAAGTCACGTATTAAATACACGTATTTAAATCTTAAAAATGGCTCTCCTGAACTAAACCGGTTTTTACCCTTAGGTCCCTTTCTATTTTGCGCTTCACATATGAAATTTTTTGTGAAGACTTCTTTCCACGATTTTAGTTTGATTTCATCTTTCGGAGCTTTAAAAAAGGTTCATTTCCAATAGCTCTAATCTTTTGTACATACCACATCTATTTTGCTCAAATACAATCTCATATTTATTTCGTATTCATTTTAAGAAATTTTATAATTTTCTTCTTAAATAAAAATTTTTTAATTTAAATTTAATAAATAAATACAAATAAAAATTCGACACCTGAAATTAAAAACAAGTGGTTTGCAAGAATTGTCAGCTGGGCTTCTAAGACTACCTTATAGTCATTGAATCATGCAATCAGATCATTTTTATACATATAATATACGGATTAAGAATAAATCCTTAAAGGCCAAATATGATTGATATTTTACTCAAAAATAAAACACACCATTTTAATAAACATTAAAAAAAATATTCTGGTTACTTTTATTCTTATTTAGTTAAATTTTTTAAAGATTTTGGCTGCAAAGACTTTTTTTCGTGGCAGCAATGAATAAACTCAAACGAACCACTGTTATCATAAAAAAGAGCATGCGCAATGCGCCGCTCAATATGCGCAATGCGCAGCGCAAAGCGCTAGACAAAAAATTTAAGTGCGCATTGCGCAAAGAGCGGCGCTAAAAAATCGAATGCGCTTGCGCTGCGCATACCTATTGCTCCTTTTTTTTCGCTCCGCTCTTTGCGCTTGTGCGCATTTTTAATACGCTTTTAAGAAATGCGCAAAGCGTAAAGAGCAAAAGGAGTGCGCAAATCCGAACTCTGGTTTTTGATGATAATGGCAAATCATTAACACCTACCCTTTTTAATGTATGGAGCAAATCATCCAAAGCTGTATGAGAAACTTTATTCCTAACAGCCCATGATCGTATCTCCTCACATTTTTTTTTACCATCCACATATACAGTGTAGTGAATCTTACTTTGATTATTACATTTGTAATTTTAGAACTGCCCTCGTAACCTTAGTTTTAAGTAAATTCCTTTAATAACAATACACAACAACAATGCTATGCTAAAATTAAGCAAATTCCTGTAATGTAAAAATACAACAACTAGTATACCTTATTTTAATTGTTATTTTACACAACAACTTTTGCTACTTTTATTATACATTACATTGTTAGTGTATACCACAAATTATGTTATTGAATAAGGAATTTTTGTAGTTTTAAGGTACTGTTATTTTAGTATATAAGGAACAAATTTTTATAAAATAAATCAATCATTACTTAGCCTTAAAATCGGCATTATCTCTTGGAGCATTAAACTGCTTCTTTTTAAAACCTAAACAGGCATCCAACTGCCTTAAATATATTTAGGCCAGTGGCGTTCTTAAGCGCCGGCACCTTAATAGGCAGGTCCATTTTAAATCCCTGAAAAACCTAATAAATATCCACACACACATTACAGCAGGATGGTTTTCTACAAAACCTAGGAACGACTTATCACTACACTCACCTGTATTTGTTGGAAGCACCTCACATGTAGATGTGGATGCGACTGGGTCATCAACCACACTTTCAAAATCTTGACATACACTTTGCACTTTTTCTAAGTGCGTTTTCACATTGGAGTGTAACAACTTCTTAAATTTTTCCACATTGGACTTCTGTATATGTCCTTTTTTCATTAAAAAATAAATTCTGCATGTGCCTTTTACTCATGATACTTATCTTTATCTTTTAGAATAAAATATTAAAAGTTTATGTATAAAAAGCACAGAAAAAACAGCGTTTCAACACAGATATTTTGTGGTTTGAGAATGCAGCGTCTACTCAGAATGACAGAATAAAAATTCTTACTAGATTTTTTGCATATGTACATTAAATATCCCACTCTAGCACACATGTTAGAGTGGGACAACTAATGCAATATTTGCCTGCAATTGCCACTAGCAACAATTTTTTCCCAATACGTATTCTTTCAAAATACCCCCAAATTTTCCCAAATCCATTTTGTATACAAATTACATTTTTTTTACAATAAATAAGTAAATTATTAAAATGTATGAACGCATAATTAATAAATTTTGATTGAACTTTTATTCAAATGAAAATAAATAAATATGTACATAAATTGCTAAACCAAAATAAACAATACACATTATAAAAACAATCCTTAAAATTTTATTTCATAAACGAAACAGTGGCAGCACCAATAGCAAAAATTCAATATAAAATTGTTGCAAGTGTGTTAGTAAAAAAATGTTGCTTGTGTTGGTTTCGGTTATCCATTTCTTGTAGGGATGTTTATACAAAATTTTTTGTTGTAAAAAAAAATACATGCAAAGAAAACACAAAAAATATATTTCATATATATATTTCATATCATACGTTAAACAAAAACAAAATGTACATTGATGATCGCTGTCCTCAATGTTTACCAGCAAAATATACGAAAGTGTTGTTGCTTTTCTCTTGCGTGTATACAGTGAAGAACGACAAAAAAAAACTAATAAGACAAAGTTGTTTGTGTATTTCGCATTGAGGTTGCTGAGTGCTGAGTGCTGTATGCAGCCTATAGCTAAGAGTATTACAAAAACAAATGAGCATGAAGAGCATAGGGCCTGGGCACCAATGGACTAATGTATACTTACATACATACATATGTAACAAAAATTAAAAAATTCATTGGGTATTTTAGAAGAAAAAAAAAATTAAGGCATATATGGTCTTATATGCGTTTAGAGTTGTATTTAGAAAAAAAATATTCTGTGTGGAAACTTGTAAAACAGTTAAATTTGAAAAATTTTTTTTAATGCTAAATTTTTGGGGTACTTTAAAAAAAATACTTAATAAATGCGAAATTAACCCTAAGCTCTCTTTTCTTGTGTCTTATTTCTGACCTGGTTGAATTTACTGTTTTGATGTGTTCAGGGACTTATAGTAAAATTTCATGGCGAATATTTTTGCGGAACATTTTAACCCCTTAAATGCCTGTTTTAATGGTGTTTTTTGCTATTTTTTAAAATAAGGACAAAAAAGACCCTTACGTTGACGAGTTAGATGGTTAATATATTCTACAAAAATGTTCCTCGTAAGATTTTACATAAATTTGCTAAACACACCATATACTTTAAACGTAAGCTTTACTCGATTTTCTCTGCCGATTTACAATACAATATTTGCATTTGGGGGGACCTTTACCTCCCCCTAAAATGAAACTTAGATGTAAACTTCAAAACGCCGATACACGTGCCTTTTTTTTTTGTGTCTTCTATCAAAATTTTTTGGTCGGATCTTGTAATTTTGGAAAAAATTTGATTTTGTTGTTCAGTGTAATTAGAAATAACAAAGGTTAGATGAGGGAAGACCATAGAAGAGCAAGAGAAGAGTAGAAAGCAGAAACAGGTGGGAAAAACCAAAGCAAGGAGTTGTCTTGCAGAACATCCAGGATGTCGAGCCCCCTATTGGGCGAACCATCCACTGCTCCTGATGAAGGAGCTAATACAACCGAGTTCCGTATTTGAGAGCTCGGAGAGGGTACTGAAGGATCTGCTGCCTAGAAAGCGGAGGCGGTGATCCTCCATAGCTGGGCAGAGGCATAGAAGGTGTGCGATGCTTTCTTCTTCTTCCTCGTCATTGCAGCTGGAGCAATACTCATTGTATGGTAGACCCATGCGTCTGGCATGGGTTCCGAAGGTGCAGTGTTCCGTGACCGTGGCCACAAGATTGCGCAATTGCGGTTTTGGAAAGTTCAGCAGATTTTTGGTTCTGTTGATATCAATGCAAGGCCATAGGGTCCTTGCTGTGGTACAGGATGGTTCATTAAACCATCTTGTTTGTGCCTCTTGCATAAGGGCTTTCTCGATTCGCCTCCAGCAGGCCAAGAGCGGAAGACCACAGAAGTTGTCAATTTCAGCGGCCTCTAACTCTGTACCTCTCCTGGCCAGATTGTCAGCGATGAGATTGCCTGTGTTTTCTCCGTGTCCCCGTACCCAAATAAGGGTAACACTAGAACAATTAGCTACTGTATTAAGTGATTTCCTGCATTCCAGGGTAAGGAGGGATGTTGTGTACACACCCGAAATTGCTATTATTGCAGGTTTGCTGTCGGTTATAATATGAATAACTCTATTTGTTATCCTATAGTACCGTAGCCAGTTTGTTGCCTTTTTGATGGCGGATATTTCAGCTTGTAAGATACTACATTCGTCCGGGAGTCTGAAGGAAATCCTGATCCCGAATTCTCAATGTAGACACCCCCGCCAACCCTGGAGCCATCCGTGAACAATCGTAGGGCCCCGTGCGGTGTAGGGGGGAGGTCCTCCGATAGAGAGTAGTTAAATGCTCTATAAAAGGAAGGTCTTGGAATGCAATAGTCGATGAGATCAGGGATAGTTCCCATGGTCTCTACAATGCTAGCGTGACCCCATGGTCGATATTTCCATGCGTCAGTTGTACTAAGTCGCACCGCAGTGCGTAGAGCTAGCTTCCTAGCCAACAGATCGACTGGAAGCCAGCCCAGCATAGCAAAAAGGGCCTTTGTGGGCGTAGTTCTAAGGGCACCAGTTGTCATGATTGCCATTAAGCGGAGAGTTCTCTCAATTCGCTGTCGGTTTGTTGCCAAGTCCAGTGCTTTCCACCAGATTGTTACACCATAGAAAATAGTTGGTTTGATGACCGTTTCAAATATCCAATTAATCCCCTTGGGACTTATGCCCCAGGTAGGACCAATAGCTTTCTTGCAAACATATAATGCCGCTACGGCTTTTGTTGCACGAGCATGAAGATTGTCTCTCCATGTTAATTTATTATCAAGGATAATGCCTAAGAATTTGGCTTTATCCGATAGGGCTAGTGTATTTAGGCTAGTGCCATTTATTTTGGGTAGAGTGAAGGTGGGAATTTTGTATCTTCTAGTGAAGAGCACTAGTTCCGTTTTGGTTGGGTTGACGCTGAGGCCGTTCTGTGAGCACCATTTACAGACCTCGCTGAGTGCATCTTCCAGCCTGTACCTAATTGTGTCAAGATGGAAGCCCGAGATAGTCACTGCCACATCATCTGCATATGCAACAGTATTGACGCACATGGACTCCAGTTTACTAAGCAGGACGTTTAATGCCACATTCCATAGCAGAGGGGATAGGACACCACCTTGTGGCGTACCCTTGCGGGCGTACCTGGTAATGCGTGCTTCCCCCATGGTAGATGTGATGGCTCTGCGTTCAAGCAAATTCTTGATGAATTGACATGGTGACTGCTCTATTCCTAGCTCTGTGAGAGCTTGGGTAATAGCATCCGAGTTGATATTTTTAAAGGCGCCCTCAATGTCCATGAAGGCCGCTAGAGTATAATTCTTATGCTCAAGCGACCCTTCAATGTGACCTACGAGCGAATGTAACGCCGCCTCAACCGATTTGCCTTTGGTGTAGGGTGTTGATTGGCTGATAAAAGATTTCTGTCGATTGTTATAGTTCTAATATGAACGTCGATCAGTCTTTCTAAAGGCTTTAAAAGAAAAGATGTAAGGCTGATAGGTCTAAAGTCCTTTGCCTTCGAGTGCGATGCTTTTCCCCCTTTTGGGATGAAAATTACATCGCATTTGGTCCATTGTTGCGGAATACGGGACCAGTCAAGACATGCTCTGTATATTATGAGCAGCCAGGGTGTAACAAGGTCTAAATTGTGTTGTAGATCTGCGGGAATGATTCCGTCCGGACCAGGTGATTTGTACGGATGGAAACTTTTAATAGCCCAGTGAAGTCTGTCAGTAGTTATTGCTACGTTCGTCATACTCCGGGCAGGAGGGGAAGCGTTTTGTACCTCCATAAAAGGGGAGCAGCCCGGAAAGTGAGTTTCCATTAGGGCTTCTAGGGACTCCAAGGAGTTAGTAGTCCATTTGCCGTCTAGTTTCTGGATGAATCCAGGTACGGACGGTTGTTTGGCCAGAATTTTGCGCAGTCTGTTAGTGTCGGAGAGGGATTCCACATTTCCGCAGAAATCTTTCCAAGACTTACGTTTAGCGTTTCTAACCTGATTTTTGAATTTATTCCATGAGGCTTTGTAAAGAGCCCAGTTACCTGTTCTTTTTGCCCCATTAAAGAGTCTGCGGCAGCTCCTGCGAGACTCTTCTAGGCTGACAGACCACCAAGGTGGTTTGCTATTTTTGCGTTGTGTGGAAGATTTGCAAGAGATTCTTGTTGCTTCCTTAAAGGCATTAGTTAGATTGTTGACTGCTGTTTCTATATCGGCTACTTCCTCTATGTTTGGAGGATGTGCAATTGAGTTGGTGAGGATATTCTTATGTTCCTCCCAGTTCGTTTTACGCCTATTAACGAAAAGCTTGGTGCTTCCGGTTTTTAAGCTGATATTGAATTCAATATAGCGGTGATCAGAAAAGGAGCAGTCAGCTGAGACCCTCCAGTCCCTAATTATATGAGCGTGTCTCGCACTAGCAAGTGTAATGTCTAGTACCTCTTGTCTGTTTGAGACTACAAAAGTTCGTTCTGAACCTTGATTTAGCACTACTAAGTTTTTATCAATAATGAAGTCGAATATACACTCACCCCTTTCGTTGGTATTTGAGCTACCCCAGATGGTGATGTGCATTAGCGTCCGCACCCAACAGGATTGGTATGCCTTTCAAGTTGGCGTTGTGTGCCATTTTGTGGACCATATTGTGTGGTGGTTGGTCCGCATGATCATGCGCCATGTAGCAGGATAGGATCCATATGGTGGATCCTCCTGTCTCCCATGCTGCAGTTACAGTGTCTTCATCACTAAAATCGGATAGAATGAAGATATTGAGATTTGTTTTTGCTAAGATACAGGATCGAATGTTTTTAGCGTTGTTACCTGTTTTTGTTGCATACAGCAGTTTGTAGCCAGTGGTGCTAAGTCCAAGTATTCTGCCGTTTTTGGTCCACGGCTCTTGGACTAGCACAATGTCCTCCCTTTTTTCTGAAAGGCGGAGGGTTAATGCAGCTGATGCTGCCTTAGAGTGCTGCAGATTAACCTGTAGCACTTTCGCCATTGTCCGCGTCGGGGTCATAGACGGCATTTGCCTCGGCATCACCCTGACTCGGGTTCAGGAGTGCGAAATAACAAAACTGATAATAAAATTTCTCCACATACATTCTCTTATTTATGACTCCATCGTTGTATGAAGGCCTCCAACATTCGATGAGTAACTGGTTTAATTATTTACGCATTTGATAAAATTTTAAGAAATTATTTCTTCTCTGTAAGGGTATTTTTACAATACTAAAGTTAATGGGTATAATTGGAATGTTAATGAATATTAGGAATTTTTTTTTGGTATTTCTTCCTTTGACTTATGTTTTTTTTTGTTGTTGTATTTTAGGAATTAATATAGGAATATTAGTTATTTTAGGATATGAGTAAGAGTTTTACGGAAATGAAATGTTAAGGGAATTTTTACGAATTCATATTATTTTATATAGTTGGATTAATTATATAATTATAAGGGTTTGTACTAGTTGTTCGATATATATGTATGTAGGTGATATTTTAATATTCATGTTCTTTTATTCTCCATGAGCTAAGGGTATTTTAGAAATCTTTAAGTTGATGAGAATTTTGGAGTTTTATTCATTTATATGGTGCTGTGGATGAGAAACGAAAACAAAAGCATTGACACGGTTCTATGGAGTCATTATTTAGGGATTCAGGTTTCTGCGGATGTTAAAAGGTGATACTTTTAATTGCAGGTAATGATGCCTTTATACATGCGGTGTTGACTGGCAGTGTATTCAAATCAATAGACAACTGTTGTTATAACGGGGCAATCCCTATATTTCGTTAGGTGATAAGCAAATCAATATGGGTTAGAATTGCTGGTGAAGGTTTTATACAGATTTTACTGTTAATAGAAATGTAAGGAACCAAAACTCCGGACCCGGCCGGATTCCTTCATAAAAATAATGAAAGGTTTATCTCTTGCAATAAAAAAAAATTATAATAATTTTTCTTTGTTAGCTTCTTGTGTCCAAATTTAAGAAAAATTATTATTATCGCTGCCTTAGCGAAGTAATAAAATAAGGAATGCTGTACTGTCTCGCCAAAAATGGTCTAATTGGTCACTAAATTTTTATTTTCGTATACAATATTATTTATTTAATTTATTTTATCTGAAGTTTTTCTCTTAGTTATTTAATTAGATATTTAAGTTACCCGCTTTTGATGCTAATGGTATGAACTTTAACTTGAGAAAGAATGCATATATGAATTTTGTAAAACATGTCGACTCTCATTGTTACAAGTTGCATTTTTTTATTTAATTCGAGTTTTTTCGAATTCAATATTAAAAGCTTTAAAACCAGTTAATCGATATGTGCATCTCACTCATCAAGTATATTGATCACTTACATTAAGTGTAAAATACATGTTATGTCGAAATTGAGAAAAGAAATAATTCAAAATATGATTGCCATTATACGCACTTTTAGATATTGGTGGACGTAAGAAAATGAAAGGGACGAACCTAGGGGACTTTATTTGTTAAATGTACACAAATTAATAAAAGTACTTTGAATTTAAGGGTGTACAAAAAAAAAATATTTGCTATGTGTGTTTTTGTGACATTATTTAATAATTATTGAAATAAGTAATGTTTGCAAAATTCTGATATTACAAAACAGATGTTGATGAGGTTTTATTTTAAATACTGAAGCAACAACTGAAGTCACAGGCGAATGTCTTTGGCATGAAATTTGCCAATATTTTTACCTGACATGTCTTCCAACTCGTAATAACTTGAGCCATGTTTTGCTATAATTTTAGATTTTCAAATTGATTAGCCAATTTTTTATTAAAATGGTCAACAGCCTTAGATTGTGCAAAGATTCTACGAAATACGATTTGACCAGGTTCATAGTTAATCGGACGCGAGCGAAGGTTGTACGTCTTGACATTTCTCTCATATGCCTGTCTAATATTTTGCTGAGCTCTTTGTCGTACCAATTCTAACTTTTCATCTACCTTCAAAGCTACATTCGTTTCTTCCAGTAAACTTAATGATCGCAAAAGTTTATATGAATTTCCGTTTTGCATTATGTTTTGTCCAAACACCAAGAAATAAGGGGAATATCCTGTGCTAACATGTACTGAGCTCCTAAAGGCGCAACTTATTGCCGAAAGATTTTCGTCCCAGTTTTTTTTGTGAAGGTTGGATATATGCTCGTATGGCAGCTAAAACAGAACGGTTAACTCGCTCGCTGGCATTAGTTTGCGGCGAATAAATAGCCGTAAGGTTATGAAAAACACCGTACGAATTTAGAAAATCTTTAAACATAGTGGATTTAAATTGTACTCCGTTATCGGTAGTGATTGATTCGGGCGTTCCGAAAATATGAAAAACTCGCTTCTCTAAAAATTCTACTATAATTTTAGCAGTAATAAGGTCTTTCCCACACCGCCATGCGCACACAGTTTATGATCATGGGCTCTTTTAATTACGTCCTGAGTCAAACCAGATGGGACCCATATTTTCCACGACATTTGCTCCTGGACTTCATCACCTGATGCGTGATCACTTCTTTTATATATAAAGCCATTTTCAATTTTAATGTCCGGTAAATAGGAAATTTTATTATGAAGTTTCGCGATTAAAGACACGTATTCGGTGAACTTGAATTCAGCTGATTCTAAATCATAATCTATAGAGTTCTCGATTTCATTACCAAAAATAGAGTCAATACTCAAATGCTGAATGCTCTCAGTATTTTCAGCATACATACGCGATAATGAATCAGGAACTATATTTTTACTACCTTTTCTGTGTATGATCGTAAAATTGAAGCCTTGCAGTTTTAAAGCCCATCTGGCTAATCGCCCATGCAGGTCACTTTGACTCATTAGCCATTTGAGTGAGGCGTGATCAGTTATAACCTCAAATGCGTGCCCCTCAACGTAAGCTCGGAATTTCTTTATTGCCATCACTGCAGCTAAGCATTCTTGTTCTGATACAGAATAGTTTCTTTGGGCCGAGGTAAGTTTTTGACTCATATAAGCTATCGGGACTTCCTCTTCGTCATCGGTTCTCTGAGCCAGTACTGCCCCAATACCATATTGACTTGCGTCACATTGGATAGAAAACGGCCGTGTAAAATCAGGGTTGTGCAACACCGGTGTAGACGATAAGGAATTCTTAAGTGCTTCGAACAAAGATTTTGCAACATCAGTCCAGATAAATTTCTTATTTTTCTGTAACATATCTGTTAATGGTGTTGTTACTGATGCGAAATCACGCACAAACCGCCTGTACCAACCACATATCCCTAAGACACGCCTTACCTGACGAACCTACTTAGGTAGCGGATACTCTGCAATGGCCTGTACCTTTTCAGGGTCAGTCTTTATAGTACCATGCCCGATAATATGCCCTAAATACTTAACTTCTTTCAGAACAAATTTACTTTTTTCAATATTTATGGTAAGGTCTTAAATGAAACGACACTTTATGTAGTACCAAAATATGATCATTAAAAGTCTCTGTAATGAGCAACAGATCATCTAAATATACAAAGACTTTGCTTCGTAAATGTGCTGGTATGACTTTATCCATTAGTCTGGACATCGTCTGTGGCGCGTTGCACAAGCCAAAAGGCATGGTAATGAATTGATATAAGGGACGTCCAGGCACAGTGAAAGCTGTTTTCTCCCTTGACTCTTTACTCAATGGAATTTGCCAGAAGGCATCCTTCAGGTCAAGACTCGTAATAAATCTTGCCTTCGGGAGCCTGCTAAAAATGCCATCAATCAAAGGCAATGGATAGGCATCTCTCACCGTAACACTGTTAAGCTTTCGGGCATCCAAACACAATCTTACCTTCCCAGGCTTGCGCACCAATGTCACAGGCGATGACCAAGGACTTTGGGATTCCTCGATAACACCCAATTTAAACATCCTATCTTCTTCTTCAAATAACAATTTTTCAATAGCAGGCGAGACTGCAAAGGGCCTTTGCTTTATTGGTTTATTATCAGCAGTATCTATTACATGCGTTACCTCTTCTGTTCTACCAAGACCGATTTTAGAATACGAGGGAAATGTCCTTATTGCTTCCTCTAACATACTCTTCTCATTCGAGCATAATTCATGAACATTAGAATCAAGTGCTCTGGATATTAAATTTGTGGTTCCTATTTCGGAAATCCTTTCAGCAAACAAATCACTTGCAAGGCCAAATTTTTTTAAAAAATCAACCCCTAAATATAAATTTTGGCTAAGATTTAGTATTATTATAAATTTCATGGTTTCGCACTTTCCCTTGAAACGTATTACCGTGCTGACACTACCAACTGTAGAATGTTGTCTACCATCAGCCGTTTTGAGAAAAATCTTAAACTTCTGATAAGGGTACTTGTTTTCATATAAAAACTTTTTTGCATAATTGGATGAAATACATGATACTGTTGCTCCCGTATCTATCATCCCTACTACATCATCATCAAATATTCTTATTGTTGCAAATGGTCTTAAATCAAATTCATTTTTGTCTGATATTATAGCCGAAAAGACAATCTTTCGATTGCGTTTAATTTTTTTCCAAAATTCCCTCAATCTCTGTGTAGATCTTTTTTATTTTTCTCAATTTACTAGGCAATCTAATTTCTTCATTAAATATTCTTGCTTTTGCTTCCCTATATTCTTGTAATTTTATGTGATATGGTTTTAAGTAAGTTGGTGTGAAACTAACATTAATTGCAGTTTTATCTTGTAGAGTATCTTCTACTAACGGATCAGTTTGGCACCCCAAAGAAATCACATTTGGGTTCCTCTGGTGTGAAATTTTTCTTTCGGGTGGGGTTTGGGGTAGTCTTTTGAAAACTTGTTGCATCTGGCACAATTAGGTTTAAAGGTATTAGGGGTACCACAACCATAACAAAATATTATTCTTTCTAAACAGTCTTCGAATTTGTGGCCAGATTTGGAACAATTCCAACAAACAGACTCTTTCATATCTTGAATTTCAAATATCTCCTCATTATCAGAGTTAGCATTCTCTACTTCAGATACAATTTTATGTGGTATAAAAGTTCTATTGGATCTATATTTACTTAGTTCTTCTTCTAAGATTTCGTGTTTTCTTACAAAATCCCTGAGTTCAGAAATAGAATTAATATTAAAGTGTAAAATTTCTTTTCGAACTTCTGAGCGCAAATTCCGTTTTATAATTTCTATTAAATCATACTCATTCAATGGAGTCTGCAACCGACCAACGATCTGCAGTATAGCATCATAATAACAATCGAATTTTTCACCATGTCGTTGCTTTCTACCTCTTATCTGTTCCCTTAAATCGAACTCAGTCCTGCGGTCTTTGAACTGATTTCTTAATTCTCTACATAGTATATCCCAATCTACTCTATGCACTGTGGCATGAAATCGCCAATACCAGTCAATAGCTTTATCACTAAACAACAGATGTATGTGCTAACATAGTGTATTAAAATCACCTCGTAAGCTTTGGACTGTCAAAGCGTGAACACGGTATATGAAATTGTCCACGGACAAACTAGCTTCATCCATTCCACTAAATTTCAAATGCCATCCTGATATAATGGACGAAATTCTATCTGGAGTCCAATTTACGGCAAAATTTTGATTCATATTGTTAGGTAGCTGTCTAATATTTTGTCTATTTAGGGAATTTCTAGAACCATTTTCAAAACTACGACCTCCAAGGCTGTTACGATTTCCAAAATTGTTTCGAGGTACGAATGAATTGGTAGAAACAATATTTGTATTTATACGCATACAAGCTAACTGGTTTCGCACTGCTTCATTAATTAATGCTTGCAGTGAATTATCACTTATATTATTAATATTATTATTATTTTGTCTTTGCGGAGCTGGTGATATATTTAATATATCATCTAAAGATGTCATATTCTGAAATCCTGGAGTTTGTTGCCTTTCACTTTCCAAAATATTGCGTTTAGGTGGTCTGCCTCTCTGATTTATAGCTTTGGGAATCGCGCCCTTGCTGAGACTAGCTGCCGCACCATTATTATTTTCTAAAATATTATGACATTTAAGTCTTGTTTGTCTACATGCTGTAGCACAGATGTGACAACTTTGTGTATCTTTAATAATTTTTAGTATGCAGTCCTTGTGAAAAACATGACTGCAGGGAGTCGAAACTACGATGTCATCGATCTCATACTCCTTTTCACAAATAGAGCAAGATAAAACGCTATTATTAATAATCCCAGCAATATTTTCAGTGGTTTGGTTGTTCGCCATAAAAACAATTCTAATGCTTTTAATTTCGGTAAAACTTCTTACTTGGTCTTCGGAACAGGTTGTGTATAATTAAAATAATGTAAATTAAAGGTAGGTCTTTCAGGAAATAAAAAAAAGCAGCTTTCGTGCAGAAACGAATATAATGAAGACAGGCATCATAACAATTATCTGTAAAATATGGTCAATTAGAGCAAATTTCTAATGCTTCATAACTGCTATTCCAAATATTTAACAGACAACGGAAAATGGTGTCACCATATAATTAATATCTATCCCAAAAAATATTCTTTATGTTATATTTCACAACAAAAAGGAATGAATAATCACTCGACCCAACAAACAGCAAAAAACTACAAAAACTCGTTTAACTACCAATATGACTGAATGACATAACATTCTTGGATCAAAATCCAATAAAAATAGACAACTCACAATTGAAAAATAACTGAACCAAAATCTAATTTATAACTTTCATCCTTTTTTAAATAAATAATAGATGTTGCAAAATAAGAGGTCCCAAAAACTACAGATACTAAGAAAAGATATTATAACAATGATGTTTATTTTGTAATTTTGCAAAAGCAAATATGAAATAAGTATCTTGCAGCCTTTCGTCGGGGACCCCACGTTGGGCGCCATTTTATTGTAATGTGGTAATTTAAACGAAAGGATTTTTAAACTCGCTTGGTTGTTAAAGGTGGAAATTATTAATGATTGTCCGTAAGACAAACATTAATCAATGGTTAAGATATTTACCATTTAAACTCTTACGTCACTTGAAAAACTTCGCACACGCGCTTGCTAAGCTAGCTAGTTCGGGAAATGGGCAGGGTTCTTGTTTTACACGTTGACGTTACGCGTTACACTAAAAAAAAAAAATTCACGTGTGCTTTTCTATGCCCTTAAATAAAGATAAGAGAAACTACTCTAATTTTATTTCTCTAAGACCTTTCAGAACGAGATGGTGACGTTCTTGACCTCTATACCCACCCAACCTATGGTTTTCCATACGGCCTACTTATTGTTGGAAAACCCCACTTACACAACACCTGATTCCTTAGACCTAGAAGATTTACATTTTTAATAAATTACTCCATTTTCAAATTTATTTCTATTTATTAACAAAAAAAAAATACAAATTTATCGAAACTAAATATTTATACATCCGTATCAACTATTTTGATCTAGCCTTACTAGGGTTAAGGTAATAGGGATAATAAAGTTTATTAGAGTTGTCAATTATTCGCCTTTCAACTTTGTTCGAATAATTCAAATAATAGTTTTTGTTCGTTCGATCAAACGATTAAAGCTAAAAATTTAATCGATTAATCGATGAGAACAACGAATAAAAAAATGCTTAAAAATAATTTATTGAAAAAAAATAAATGTTTGTCATTAACACAAAAATGCATAAGTATATAATCAAAATAAATTAAAATTTAAATAGTTAATATTTTTATCAACATTTATTTATTTGTTGCGGGTTAGCAATATCTAAATATATATTTCGTTGGTAGCCATACCAACTCAGCAGTAGATGTTTTACCCTTTATGTTTATGTTATTTTAAAGCTCATCCATTTATACGAAAACTCACAAATAAATTTGTGCATTACAAAGCTTTAAATTTTTTTTAAAATAAGGGTAAAACATCCACTGATGAGTTGGTATGGCTACCAACAAAATATATATTTAGATATTGCTAACCCGCAACAAATAAATAAAATTTAAAACATAAATACATGAGTACATGCTCAAATAAATGTAAAATTTTATTTTGATAAAAAAAAAAAAAATATACATAAAATTAATAATACATAAAAAAAAACTTAAAATTGTAATAACTGAGATTACTTCGATTTTAATACTTCAAACACACAAGTTTTATTTAGTCAAAATATCTCAAATGATTTTTTTTTTTTTTTTTTTTTTTAATTAGACAATGTTCTTAAGAAATAATCTTTTTAAAACAATTTTTTTGCTTTCAATCGATTTTTGGTTTTTGTTTTTATTAAATTAGATTTTGAAAAAACTCTCGCTAATTGTCGAGGTAGGTGATATAGTGAGAAAAGCATAAAATAGTTTAAATATCTAATTTTTCTGCTCTTTTTTAGATTTTTTCAAATACAATATATCGCTGAATTCTTTTTTATTAACTGAATTTTTAATACTTTGAATAGAATTATTTAATTCGCATAAAAGATTGTTATTTTCATTAATAATACCATCTTCTATATTATTACTTTATTATTATATTATTGTGGTTTCTTTCAACATAAAATAATCTAGAGTATAATTCATTAGCATATTCGTTAGTTTAATTTTTGAAGAATATTTGAAAAACTTTCATTGCACGGAAAATTTCCAGAATTTAAAAAATATTATTAACGTATTTTAAAGTTTTATACGCCACTTATTTATTCTTATCTTAATGCGTTTTAGTAAATCTGTTGAATAATAATTATTAATTTATTTTTTTTGTTGATCCAACAATTTTGTATACCTTAGGACACTTGTTACATGTGACTTTGTTTTTTTTTTTTCATTTTTGTTCTTGGTAAAATACTTCCAAACCCAGCTCATTCTGAAAGATAATTATATAATTTTAAAAAACTAGAATACAATACCAACATTTTCTACTTATATGATAAGATTTATATAAAGCAATTGTTTCTTTTTTGGCTTTTGGTGTATTTCTAACTTATTCACCTGACAGTAAAAAAACCCCATTCTTGAAAATTGAAGAGCAAACACCAATACATTTACTGCCTATTTCACTATGTCGAAAGAAAATTTCCATATGTTTTCATTCGCATAATTACATTTGAAGCAAAAACAAATTCTAAAATTTTGTTATTGTATCAAATGTATTGGTACGAATGAAAATAAAATTCAAAATTCTTTCGACATCGTGAAATCGGCAGTTAAAGAAAAACAAATTTTTTGTTGTAAAAACAAATACATGCAAACAAAACACAAAAAATATATTTCATATATTTATTTCATATCATACGTTAAACAAAAACAAAATGTACATTGATGATCGCTGTCGTCAATGTTTACCAGCAAAGCATACGAAAGTGTTGTTGCTGTGCTCTTGCGAGTATACAGTGAAGAACGACAAAAAAAACTAACAAGACAAAGTTGTTTGTGTATTTCTCATTTAGGTTGGTAAAAGATGTATGAGTATATTAAAACACAGAGCATATAGCTAAGAGTATTACATACCCCGTTTATACGCATTTCTTATTTGCAAATAAGACTATTTGCAAAAACTTAACTCACTGTTTATACGCAAATAGCATTCAGAAATATTGTTATATATTTTGTAATGACACGCCGTAAGTATATAGTCATCTGGTAACATCACACATCTTATTTGCAAATAGCTTGTTATTTGCAAATAGTTTTCGCAACAATTTAAGTTACAATAAAAAAGTAATACGGCAACGCTTTCCACTCTTATTTGCAAATAAGAAGTGCGTATAAACGGGGTTACAAAAACAAATGAGCATGAAGAGCATAGGGCACCAATGATTTAAAACATAGCACGACTACTATGTAGGTATGCGCAGTTCGACAACAAACATTGCTATGTGTGTTTTTGTGACATTATTTAATAATTATTGAAATAAATAATGTTTGCAAAATTCTGATATTACAATTCCTACTGCTTGTAGGTTTATTGTTGTTGTTGTTGTCAGAAGATGAACTCATTTAGAGTTCTCTTTTTATTTGTGTTCACTATATGAGTTTGTGTTTGCAAATATTTATGTATATTATACGCAAGCAAAAAATAAAGTAAAACCAGTATAATAACTGTTTGATCAATGTTTTGTTTTTGTTGTAATGTAAAATTACGAAAATATTGAATGAAAAATTTAATGTTCACATTTAAAAACAGTAAAAATTTAATTTTTGTAGGTATGCTATATATTTTTCTATTTTGGTTTCCGTCAAAATTTTGATTTAGTTCATAAAAAAAGAAGAAAAAAATTATTCATCAAAAAAGTTGATTTGATAAATAAATTTACATACATAAATTTTTGACATTAAATTTCTATGAAAATTTTTCAATATGTTGAAAATTGTTGTCAATAAAAGCACTAATTTCAATTAAATTGCAGTCCATTACAGGAACCATACTTCGTAGAATCTCCTAAGTCGACACAAGATACATATATTAAATATGACAATTTTTTTTTCGAGTCGGAAAGAACAATTAAAAACTCATTGAAAGAATTTACCGTATGTACATACATACTATGTATATATCAGAGCTGTAGAAGAATGACCCAAATCTGATTTTTATTTCACAATGATTAAAGGAAAATATAATTAATGTATATTGCTCAAAATGTGAATTGAATTGAAACACGAAAGCATACATGATGAATTAAAAATTCTTGCAAGCATTGAAATCACAAATTATTTGTTTCAACATGAAACAAAGTCTTAAGGTACGGTCACATCTGTCAAACATTTGCCCAAAAAAGCGTAACCACTAAATACGAATGAAAAACTTTTTAATATATGCATTTATTTATTAAGTTGAACAGCATCTAATAAGATAAGATTCTATTAAATTTTCTATAAATTATGTAGGAAACTGTTTAACGTAATAAACAGGTATCTAAATCAAAAGTGTTTTCATTCGTATTTAGTGGTTACGCTTTTTTGGGCAAATGTTTGACAGATGTGACCGTACCTTTAACTTCATTTAATTTATTCACAAAAAAAGATTGAATTAACATTTGAATGCATTATCGATGATTTTGGTTGAGCGAAAAAGCCATTTAGCAGCAAAAAATAAGGACGTTGATGACATAAACTTAAAAATCCGCGAATGCCCCCGCATGGGTTGCAGCTTAAGGTTGGTTGCAGCTCAAGGTCATCATTAAAAGTGTGTGGGTTAAACCTAGAGTCCCCATGTTTTTACCGCGGTCAACTGTATGTTGCTTGTTCGAGAGTCGGCAATCCGTCAGCACTATTTATCTTCTCCGCCGTTAGAAAAACGATAAATATTGTTTGTCATCAAGTTTTAAAATGAATTATGTATATATTTTTTGTTATGAATAATTGTATCAATTTTTAAAACAGTAGTAATTCAGATTATACTACTGAATTCAGAAAAAATTTAAGCAATAAATCGATAAAAAATCGTGATATATTTTCCATGTTCTGAAATTTTTGTGTTGTTTTAACATTTCGATATTAACTAATAATACTAACTAATATATAAAAAATTTTACACGGGAAGGAAAAGCCATTCTAAAAAGAAAACTATTATAGGTCGTATTTTCACATAAATTTTACAAAATACGTAAGTATGTAAGTACATATAACGTATTATAATAGTTTAATTTTATATATCAACAGTATCACAATTGTATGCATAAGCAATAGTTAGCTCTTCTTACTGATGTAGTATGAATTTTGTCAATAAAGTCGCTATTTTTTTTCGTGAAAGTCGTGATGTGCTTTGATTAGGTAAATCGAAATTTATAAAAGTATATAGCTTCCGTGCGAAGCTGGCGCGTTCAACTAGTTGTATATACACAAAATGTACCAAATGAATATACCGCGAATGTTGTTGTTACAAGCTGCTCGCAACACCAAACTGGTGTTAGTTGAATACAAAGAAGTTACATAGTATGAAAAATACACGAAACTGTGCTCTGAGAGGTTGTGATATTGTAGTTACTTTTTTCTACGCTCTTACTTCGTTCTGTTCACCACATGTACAAATTAAAAGGTTATTGTGTATATTTTCATGCATAAGGCTAGCTGCATTTGTAGAACGAGCCAAAAATATAATAATTCAGCAAAAGCGAGTGCTTAAAAGTATTCGAGACTTTTTAAAATTTTAAAATTCTGCAATCGGTTAAAAATTGCAAAAAATACAGGCTACTGAATATGGAATTTTTAGTGCCTTTAAATAAGTGAACCGGAGTGTGGTAAACAGCGAGTGCGCTCGCGAGTATTATATATTGTTGCAGATCACTGATACAGAATAGAAAATATTTATTTTTTAAAATCAGTGTTGAATAGGTAAGGCGCTAAACTAACAATAGAAAAACTAAATCATTCACATCAAATAGTTTAAACCAATAATTATGCATCAAAAGATGGTGTTGCGAAAACGCAGCGGAATTACAAAACGAGTTAAGCAAAGCTTACCACTCCAAAATTAGCATCCCAAGCAAGAAAAGGGAAGATATTGGCGATTTAGGTGAAAAGTATTTGATGCCATGTTTATAACAATAATTCTGTAATAATTTGGTTAATTTTTTAAGGTGTACATATTACTTTAAGAAAGATAGTTTCAAAGTGTTATGAGTCATTTTCCCCTAACCAACAGAAGTATCAGCGACAGCGGAACATACGCTGCATACACATACTGACGTTGAGTTATTTTCCCTCAACCAACAAAAAATACCTACAGCAGCAAAACATACGCTGCATACATACACAGACATATGCTGACGTTGCAATAACGCTGCATACAATACTGACGTTATTACCAGTAATTTTCCTACGGATATATGCTGACATTGCATTATCGTGAGAACCGCAATCGGCTGGAAGTTCCACGGGTATGGATATGCTGAAGTTGCAATAATCGCACACTCAGCAGTATCGCGGGAACAACCACGCCAGCGGTAGCGAACGTCAGCAGCACCGTTCATCGAGCAGCACAAAAGTGGGTATAAAAGCGGAGGGTGATTTGGTATGGAGGTCTATTATTCAGTCTATCCAGTCAACGCTAGTCAACTGTAGTCAGTGAAGTCAGCTCTAGTCGAGTCAGTTCTTAACACATAACACACATAACAAAAACCTGATCAAACACCAGCCTTAAAAAGCGGGTCCCTGTGAAGGCTTAATATATTTCCCAAACAAAAACCTGATCAAACACCAGCCTTAAAAAGCGGGTCCCTGTGAAGGTTTATTATAATAAAATTAGACTAAGAAATAAAAATAAAAAGTAAATAAAAGTAATAACTAAAATCCTAATAGTCTCTTGTGTTTTTAATTCTAAAAAATAAGTTACAAAATAAATTATAACATTTTGGCGCAGCCGGTAGCCGCGTAAATAATAATTACATCAAATAAAATAATTCTTGCGTTGATCTTGCTAAAGAAAAAACTGTCCGGTGTAGCAAAACCAACAATACCATAACGTCTAAATTCTAGCAACCTTGTATTGTTGCATCCTACATTAGACAGTGTAGAACTGTACAAGAGCCGACAAATTGATTAACGTCTAAATTCTAGCAACAGTCATATTGTCATGGCTTTGTGCAGGACTAAGAGCTAAAGAAGATCAGAATAAAGGAAAATTACTTTGATTGTAAGAATTCTGCGCGGTTGCGAACAAACTTATATAATAAAATAATAATAATAATAATAGTATAAAGTGAAAATAAACCTAAACCACAGACCACTATGAGGATAATAAACAGCGGAATATGGGTAAGTAGAATACAGCTTTAATGGACAATCCACAGACACAGACAGACGACTTAATAAAACGAATAGATAAGTATAATTATTCAGTGGACAGTCTACAAGTTCTTGCGTGGACAGAACTTAAGGGTTTAGAAGCAGACAAAACATTCCTGGACAACCATAGGGAAACAATAAGAATACAAAGACTGACAAAGTTAGAAGAAGTTAGTTATGTGTTACAATTAATAAGTGAATTAAGTAGGGATAGATCATTGGAGTTTGTGAAAAGAATCGAAGAACTCGAAGAGACAAAAACATTCCTTAAGGAAAACTGCGAAAAGCTAAGAGGACAAATAGAGTACACAGATACTCTGTTGGAGGACGTAGAAAAGGAAAATTCAGAATTAGTAGAATAGTTGAAAGGAAAAGGACTGAGTGAAGAGAATTTTAGGAAACAGTTAAAACAGAAACAGTTAATAGAGACACAAGACGACACTATCCAAAGACTACAAACAGCATTGGAAAACGCAAGAAGAGAGTTGGACACAATTCACAGAGCTAGTTCACCAAATCCTTCACTGCACGAAGAACTAAACGAAGTAGGACTACCAACAATAGTCATATCACACGAGAAAGAAACACCTGCCTTGACGCTGTTGGAAAAAGTAAAAACCCTAATAAACAACGCATGGAAAGCGGGTAGCAGGGGATACTCCGCGGAAACAAAAGCCAGGAAATTAAAGGAGTTAAGCGAATACACCCTGAGATTCGGTGAGTTGGAAGACACCGAAGAAGTTGACAGCGGAATAACGGAAGAATTTAATAGACTGATCCCAGTGGCCCAAGAAATTTTGGAAAGACGATCACCATCACCCCGGCAAAACCATACTATTGAGAGAGCAGAAATCGAAACAATCAGAATGACGTCGCTATCCGAGATTATTAAAATAGTTAACAACACAGTCCCATCATTCTTCGGGACCGATGGACCTGACTTACCATCAGAAGTATGCAGGTACATACAAGGATGCAAGATGGTAGAAAGAGAAGTACTCACAGGTGCAAATAACGTCCTAACACAAGATGTGATACAGTGCCTGAAATTGCGACTGCTGGGGGGTGCATACTCAAAAATATCCCAGATGACTTTTGGTTCAGTGGACGCATACTGTAACACCATCAAGAAGTTATATCTAAAAAATAAAAGCCTGGATAAGATAAGGGAGCTGATCTTGGGTTGCAAACAGAGCATCAGAGAGTCAGCATGCAAATTTGGAGAACGCCTGGATAACCTATTAAATGAGGCAAAAACAACAATAGAGAACGAATGGCCGGTGGGACCTGGCCGGGAAACCATGCTGAAGGACTTCAAGAGGATAGCGGTAAGAAGCTTCATCAAGGGTCTGAAGGACCATGCTCTTAAAGCTCGATTTGTGGGGCAGGAGGAGGAAGAGCTCACTAAGTTGATAGAGATAGTCGAGAACGCTGAGGAATTGTTTGGCGAACCAACGCACAGCATCAACGTAATAGATTCAGAAGTCCCTTGTAGTTTTTGTAACAAGATGGGACATGAATGGAATAGCTGTAAAAAGCGGCTAAACACACCATACTGTATGAGCTGTGGAAAATACGGCCATGAAATGGGGCCACTGTGCAGGAATATCGTGAGCTGTACGTTCTGTGGAAACAGCGGGCACGAAGTGGAAAACTGCAGAAAGAGACTAGGCTCCCTATACTGCCGATTGTGTAGGATAAACGGTCACAAGGAAACCCCTTTCTGTGAGCCAAAAAGAAACCTACCCAACCAAAACCAATTGGATAGAAGGACGGCAGAAACCAATAGAAGGACAACAAACACAGAATTCCGTGGAGGCCCACAAATAACGACGGGACAAAACATGAACAGAGGGGCAAACAGAAACAATGGTACACGCCCAACCTGTTTTAAATGTCAGCAACAAGGACATTTCGCACGGGACTGCAGAAGCAATATCAGACAAACTCAGACAGTAGGAACAGGGATCTACCAACAGGTGCGAAATAGCAACAACGGCAGGGACCTAGCTAACAGACCAGTAGAGGCCCACAACAACACAAATCGGACAAATGCCCAGGGAAACGAAATTCGGCCCAGTTATCGCCATTAACTGGGGTCCCGCAAATTAACAGAAAATCAAATTGGCATAAAAAAGAGAACAACTACATATATAATAAAGAAACAGAAACACAGAATCGGGTAAATAAAGACGATACAGAGACTGACTCAGAAACAGAGCAGCCAACCAGGATAGTAACCGAGGCAGTTGTACACTCGGTGAACAAGGAGAAAGGGCAAACTATAGAAGAAAATACTGAGAAAGATAGAGAATTAAACAAAAAAAAAAAGGAGAAAAAAGGTAAAGAGATGATGCGAAATATAGAAGATAGTGCTGAATCACCGGGCAATGTGGACACAGTTTTCATTACGCTCCCCTGCCAAGAAGCAAGGGGAGAGGATTGGTCCTACTTGTGGATACCGGAGCAGATTTCAGCATAATAAAAGAGGACTCAATGAAGATTTTTCTCAATAAGAACAAAAGGCAAACAAAAATCCTTTCTGGAGCCTTCGGAGGAAAAACTACGACACTGGGCACTACCGAGATCAGGATAGGAGATAAAAGGCAGTTGCCGTGGATGTTCCAATTGTGTCACGAGAAATACAAATCCCTGGAGATGGTATTCTCGGAAGAAATAATATGTGGAACCGATGTATAGTGAACACCATAGACAGAACCTTGAGTATATTTGATAGCGAACATTGGGTGAAGACGTTTACCCTTCGTACGGAAATAGATTGTCAAACAAATCATCAACAAGGTGTCTGTCTGAGGAAAAGAGCAGTTACTAAAGTACCGGTTAATATCATATCAAGAGATAAAACCGTGGTTGTGCATAAACAGGCAAATCAAGAGAACGGGCAAACTTTGGAAGTGAAAGCAGAAAAAGACAAAGTATTAAAACATAAATATGAAGAGAAACAAAGTGAAGAGATAATGCCAAATATAAATAATAGTACTGAATCACCGAGCAATGTGGACACAGTTTTTATGACGCTACCCTGCCAAGGAGCTAGGGAGCGAAAATTGGTCTTACTTGTAGGAGCAGTTACTAAAGTGCCGGTTAATATCATTTCGAGGGATAAAACTGTGGTTGTACAAAAACAGGAGATTTCCCCTGGAGTTTATGGTGGAAATACTGTGGCCAACATTAAAAATGGAGGCACAGCAGTACCCATACTGAAAGCAAGCGAGAAAGATATCCCATGGAGGAAGGAGATCCAGTCGAGATTTTCAAAATTCAACCACTACACGCAGTATGGAGGAACACAACAACACACATTGTCATTGACAAAACAGGAGGAAAGAATAAGGCGTCTAAAAACCAACATTATGACGGAAATGAATTGGAAAAAGAGAAGAAGGAAAAACTCACCGCAATATCGACGGTATTGATGATTGATATTTAGGGTCTTCAATGGCTGAAATATAAAAGAAATACATATATATACAGGACTTTAATAAGAAACAATGAAACATACCTTAAAGGGACAAGGAAAAAATTGCGTCAAGATGGATCCAACTTGAGGAACCGGGGACCCAGGTTGACGTCAAGGATCTGAAAGAAGCAAAATAATTAGTAAAAGGAAAAGGTTAAAAAAGGGTGGAACGCTACTGACCCGGTATCACCTTCTAATCGACCAACGAATACTGCTCTAGAAATAAAAATTAAGAATAATTTGATTAATCAATCAATCAGAGCAAAAATCTAAAAAAAAAAGAGAAAACAAGGTCACATGTAAGTAAGTAAGTGACCTAAAGTATAAAAAATTGTTGGATAAACAACAGAAAGAAAAAATAAAATTAATAATTCTCTTGCAACAGATTTACGAAAACGTATTAAAATAAGAATAAATAAGAGACGTATAAAATTTTTTTTAATAATATTTAAATTCTGGAAATTTTGCGAGCAATGAAAGTTTTAAAAAAATATTCTTCAAAAATGAAACTAAAGAGTAAATTTTAAATTTTACTTTTTCAAATTTGTTTGTTTTTGCAAGCAAATCATTAATGAATTGAAGATGAAGAACACATATATACATATGTACATGAATACTTTAACTACGCTGTAGTCTAGATATTTATAATTTTTTAAAAAAAAGTGTTGACATAGCTTAAGCTGCGTGCTAGAGACAATGAAGCAGATCTATTGAGAATTTGTTATACAGATTCTCAAAGATTGCTCGAACATACAGGGATATTGTTTTTGTTTTTGCTTTTCAAAGAAAAAGAGTGGAAGGTGAAACTTATAATTGCTTGAAGAAGATAATAAATGGAATCGTATGTAAATCTTTCTAATAGAAATTCAGTCATGGAAATATTTTTATAATTGCGTATTTGCACATACACATTTAGATAAGTGTACATAAAGATATCATTATTATTTGATTTTTTCCTGAAATTATTATAGATAATCACACACACACATATATATACATATATATATATATATATATATATATATAAAAGATAAAAAATTTAGGGATAGAATAGATATTTAATTAGTTTTACAAACTCTTGATTTTCTAAACATTATATATAGAACAATTTTCAACTAAACGAAAACGAAAACGAAAAAAAAATTTTTCCTCATCTGTGTTACTTTACTAGATTTTATGGGAAAAATGTGTAAATTTATTAAGTCGTATCACTTAAGAGTTTTTCATAATACATACATACATACATATGTTTGCATTTTTTATTCTTTATTTATTCTTTATATTAGTTTTTTTTCACCAAAACAAAAGTATTTGGTACTTAAATGCAAAATAAATTTTTTTTTATCGTGTTTAAAATTTTTTTTTATTTTTACGGCAACCGTACCGTTCCATGCCGTTTTTAAGACTGCACGATGAAATTTAATTTTTAAATTTGTGCATTAGTGCAGTTTTAATGTTCTACAAAATTATTGTATGAAATACACTAGAACTGCAATACATGAACAAAAAGCGACCCAATTGGCATAGACATCCAATTGAGTAAAAAAATTAAAAAGATATAACATATGTATAGTAAAAATATACATACACATTTATAGCGATAATCGCTAAATTATTGAACCAAATAGTTCTTACTAAGTTATGGTTGAGTCATGGCGCAATAAATACAAAATTGTTATACGTATTGCATAAAACTTGAAATGCAAAACTGTTCACAATTATGTTCAGTGACAAAAATTGTCGGCCATTTATGCATCAACAATGACAATGGTTAACGAAATCAATTAAGTTTAGGTTTAATTTATAAATTTGAAACAAAGAATTGAACTCAAACTAAATTCCAAAAATTTCCAACTGGGTTATATACGTTTTTTTTTTGGGCATGAGTACTTGGTTATGAAACATGATTCCACGGCAAAATTTTGCCAGACAATTTCACGGCCAATGACAACTAAATCAAACTGCATAGTTTAATGTACGTATGTGCATATGTATATGTACGTATATGTGTGCATATGGATATGCAAACAGTAACAAAAAAAAAACTTTTCGATTTTTTTCTGTTTGTTGTTGATTTGAAAATAATTATACGCGTATGTATAATTTTTCTTTCAGATCAACAGAAACAACAAAAGTATTAAATTTCTTTCACTAACAAAATACTAACAAATACAACTGAACTCACTTTTTAATAAAAAAAGTGCTTTAATCAGTTGAAATTTTGTAAAATTTTTCCTACTCATTTTTGCAACGTTTTAAAATGTTTTTAAAAAATTTTCAATTTCATGTAAAAGTTATTTCAAGGTTAAGACAAAAGATAAAGCCAATGTTAAAAATTTTATCAACCAAAGAATTTGTCACACATATGTACATACAATTTAATATTAAGTAAAAATTAAGGTCATACTCATACACAATACACTTAAAGAAAATTCATATAATTTTGAAAATAACTTGAATCGAGAAAGATTACACTAACATTCTTTTCTCTATCTGTAGGCAGAAGATCTTATTTTCTATCATTTAGTACTTACATTGTTAAGAAAAAATCTTACTTAATTCCTTTTTGAAGAGAAAACTGCCACATAAAAATAAGGTTAATAATTTTTTTTAAATACCGGTAAATGTCCTGTAAATTAACAGTCAAGACTGGTATTAAGGCCGAAAATTCTTTTTAATAGAGAAAATAAAATACCTATGTACAATCGTAAAAGTAAATTACGAAAAATTGAATTTATATTAAATTTATGGAAAATGTTAAACAAAATATGATTTATTTCAGGCATACATACAATTTAAAGTTGAAATTATAGGAATTATATTTTTAACACAACTCTTCTCAACTAGTAATAAGTAATTGAGAGAAAAATATACAAAAATAAAAAAAAACCAACCAAATAATGATACGAACTTAACTTATAAAACTTAGAAACAACTAACAAATATTTTAAATTTTTGATCAAAATAAGTAGAATTAAAAAACGCAATAAGCAAAGATATGTAAGAAAATTTTTTTTTTTTAAATCATAATAATAAAATCCTGTAACTGGTTGAGTATAACAAATCCAAAATATTCAATATAATAATAATAAGAAATAATAGTAATAAGGAAAAATTGTAAGAAAAGAAAATTTTATATAAGTATACGTAAGAAGAAATTGTTAGTTGTAAGATTAAAAATATTAACCAGCATTTTAAAAAACAACCAACAATCATCATCCCGTTAACAATGAAGAATCCAACAATCATCAACAGCAGCCTATACCTATCAACCTCACGCAACCGCAAAACCTACATACGATACTACAACGCATACATGGACGAAAAACCCAGTTCCGACAACAATAAAGAATCCAATCCAAATATCAACAGACAGACAGCCATAACCTTCAACCTCACACAACCATAATCAACAGTTAAAGCTATATGCGATGGCACAACACATACATGGACGGAAAACGCAGTTCCGTTAGGAAATAGGAAATCACCCCAACGTCAGTAACAACCTCAACATTTCACCAACAACATCATATTTTTTCCTTGGTGACGCAGCAAACGTACCAAGTCGACAGACACTTAGCAGTCACCAACTAATGGTAAACTGCGAACCTTCAGGCAATCGAGGCTCGGGAGATAATTACATATTACTCCGAGAGCTGCCAAAGCTGTATCGCCAAGGTAGTCGGATGCATACACACATCTATTTTGACTTGATTCCAGAAGGATGGCTACGAAACATCCTAAGACAGGATGTTTCTTGTCCGTAAGGGGGGAGGGATGTTATGAGTCATTTTCCCCTAACCAACAGAAGTATCAGCGACAGCGGAACATACGCTGCATACACATACTGACGTTGAGTTATTTTCACTCAACCAACAAAAAATACCTACAGCAGCAAAACATACGCTGCATACATACACAGACATATGCTGACGTTGCAATAACGCTGCATACAATACTGACGTTATTACCAGTAATTTTCCTACGGATATATGCTGACATTGCATTATCGTGAGAACCGCAATCGGCTGGAAGTTCCACGGGTATGGATATGCTGAAGTTGCAATAATCGCACACTCAGCAGTATCGCGGGAACAACCACGCCAGCGGCAGCGAACGTCAGCAGCACCGTTCATCGAGCAGCACAAAAGTGGGTATAAAAGCGGAGGGTGATTTGGTATGTAGGTCTATTATTCAGTCTATCCAGTCAACGCTAGTCAACTGTAGTCAGTGAAGTCAGCTCTAGTCGAGTCAGTTCTTAACACATAACACACATAACAAAAACCTTATCAAACACCAGCCTTAAAAAGCGGGTCCCTGTGAAGGCTTAATATATTTCCCAAACAAAAACCTTATCAAACACCAGCCTTAAAAAGCGGGTCCCTGTGAAGGCTTAATATATTTCCCAAACAAAAACCTGATCAAACACCAGCCTTAAAAAGCGGGTCCCTGTGAAGGTTTATTATAATAAAATTAGACTAAGAAATACAAATAAAAAGTAAATAAAAGTAATAACTAAAATCCTAATAGTCTCTTGTGTTTTTAATTCTAAAAAATAAGTTACAAAATAAATTATAACAAAAGAACTTAATTTAAAATACTATTTTACTGCAATGAATTCCAAAGCAATTTTTAGTTTATATTTTACATTTTAATTTAAAATAACATGGAAATTAGAAATTATTATTATCAGGCTTAAGTAGTTTTATTGAATTAATGGAGTTTTTTTTATTTTTGAAAAACGTTAGCATGTGGAATCAGACATAAAAAAAGAAGAAGCTTTCTTTTGTCCATTTTCACAATTGATGTAAAGTGGATACTAATTGGGAAGAATATCAACTATTTAACCAAGTTTTCAACAGAAACAATTTTGGTTAGTGCAAAATTCCCCATATCTGATTAACCACTATTCCGTTATACTTAAAGTATTTTACTTTGCAATTATAACGTATTGTTATGTTCTCTCAATATTAGGGTCATTTACATCACTGTGATCCTATTATTAGGGGCTGTACACATATTACGTAACGCTCTTTTCAGAGATTTTATACCCCCCCTTCGTAACGCTTTTTACTATTTTTTCAGTGCAAAATTTTTAACCAGTAACAAATCTTTAACCCCTATATGGTTTTTAACTTTAAGTTTGTAATAAAAAAAAAGAGAAAATATATAAGTTCAGTAACTATGCAAACTTTGTTTATTCTACTTACTAAGTAATTTAAATCAATTTATTGTAAAACAATTTATTATATAAGAATGAAAAATAAAGTGTTCATAATTGTATTATTTTGGTGTGTTGTACAATTTTGTAAATTTATTAATATTTTGTTTTCATTCTTTTCCATAAAGTTGAGCAATTCTTCTTCTTGATCATGCATTTTTTTTATTTATTATTTGTCTTGTTCATAAAAGTGTAATAAAATACTTAGAATGCAATTTTATTAGTTTCGCTTATTATATATTTTTGTTTGTAATTGACGATTGTTTATTATGCAGTTTTTATTTTTGTACTGTTTATGTAGTGCGTTCACCTATATCCACAAAATTGCATTCTAGGTATTTTTTGCTTGTCTCATGTTCATGGCCACACAGCCAATGAACTTAAATTTAAAAATGCCAAGTATGTAAAATTAATAAGAATGAATATTGTATAAAAGAAATAAAATTTAAATAAAGATCGCCTTTTTCGTGTTTGAACATTGAAGAGTGTGCCTCAATCATTTCTTTTGGAAAAAAACTCGGTTTCAAGTGCCGCTTGTTGTTTTAATAATTTTAACCTTAATCCAGTTTATGTGCTGTGATTAAAATCTAGAACAAATTAACAAAAGAGTTAATTTACATATTGGAAAACAACTCGGTTTCAAGTGCCGCTTGTTGTTCTAGCAATTTTAAGTTTAATCCAGTTTATGTGCTGTGATTAAAATCTAGAACAAATTACAAACGAGTTAATTTACAAAAGATATCAATTCAATCGTTTTAAGGCATTAAGGTGGAGAAAATTCCTAAGCCCGGCCGTAGGCCGGCTATGCAAGGGATCTTTAGTAAGCAACTCAATTTTTGGAAAATAATCCAATATTTTAAAATATTTGAATTTTATTACTAAAGTTTTGCCGGGTAGCCGGCCTCCGGCCGGGCTTAGGAATTTTCTCCACCATGGTATTTCCCGACACGGCGATATTTAGTAAAGATTTTCTGCATTGCATTGGGGTGCTAGGTCAAAATAAAAATAAGGTACCTATGTACCTTTGAATTACAGCTTTGTAATTACAGCTGTCGATGTTGCCGTGCATAGTTAAAGATACTATTCAAGTATTTTATTAATCATCTTCATGCAATTTTTTCATAAACATTTACATTAAAAGCTCACCTTTAATTCAAAATGTATTTTGGGGGATTATTCATTTTAAAAATTGGGGTGTTATTTTATATGAAATAATACCCCAAAAAATGGGGTATTATTTCGTTTCTGTTTGGGGTATTATTTCATTTCGTTGGGGTATTGTTTCATTTTAAAAATTGGGGCTTTATTACATATGAAATAAGCCCCCATTTTTTTGGGTATTAATTCATTTTGGTGGGGGGGGGGGGGGTTATTTCCTGGGGAGTTATTGCCTGCCGCCTAAGTATGTATATTCCATAAAATTAACTGCTAAATTAATGCTAAAAATAAAAACCAAGAAAATGCTTAAACTACCCACATGGTAAAATAAGAACCTTGCAAAATACCTACAGAATATTAGCCAAAAAAAATGTTTACTTTACTCTACTTATAATGAATAAGAATGAGTAAATACAAATACTCTGAGCGTATAAACAGAATAAATGTTTTGTTTGTTTTTTTTTTCGTTTTGTATTTACTTGCTTTGATCCCCTTTTGTACTTAGAATTACTCTCAGAATTTTTAAAAAAGCAAATGTTTTTGAATTTAAATGTACTTAGTGCAAAAGCCTAATACGCACATACTTATGTTGTATGGATAAACGATGGTTGGCGACAGCGCGAGTAAAGAGATGCTTGGTTGTATCGGTGCCGTTTCTCTCAAATTCATTAGTGAGTTGTATATAAGTAAATAAATAATAAATACCAGTAGGTATATACAAAAGAAGTAATATTTATGTATAAATGAGCAAGCAGTAATATCAACTCATTGTATATATATAAAAATAAGTAGCTTCCAGGCTGAAGAAAATATGTACATATGTGTAAATGAATAAAGAAAACAGTAATATTAATTCACTTTATATATATAGTATGTATATATATAAAATAAGTAGCTTCCGGGCTAAAGAAAATATTTATGTATAAATGAATAAAAGAAATCAATACTTACATATGTATCAATGAATAAAGGGAGACAAATATTACTAATTCATTTTAAATTTTTCTTTCGTGATGTTAACAAAAACGAGGGCCGACTTTTGTTGTTACAAAGGTACAGAAAATGTGGTACCTCAAATCAAACTTCTCAGGCGAAGCCGCAAACCCTATTAGCCATCTAACGCTATGTGAAGAGAACTACAGCATGGACACTACTTTAGTAGACAAGATCCTTAACCAACCAACAGGAACCATGTCTAGCGCGTCATGACTCTTCATGACACTACCAAGGAATTTTTGTTGGCGTTAAATAACTTATATGTTAACACTTCATCTTGGGATGCCATAATCATACAACTAATGATTAAAAAAACTAGATCGTGCTCTCTATATTCGATTTATACAATTACTAACTAAACCAAGAGATGTGCCAACATTGAAAGAGTTGTTCTCCTTTTTTGAGATTCAATTTCAGTCAATGGAGTCATTTGGTTACAAGGAGAAATTAACTACTCCTTAAAAGGAAAAGATGACAGTGTCATCTTTGACATCTACGGATAATAACAACAATTGCAAAGTGTGTACCACAGGAAATCATCCTATCTATCACTGCTAGAATGGCACATCTCTTGGTTTAGAATTTCACCCTTATCGTGTTTGGGGTAGGCGTTTTTCGATTTCGGGCGTATTTGTAGTCAAATTTAAAATTCAATGCTATCGTGTAAAATTTACGGCTAAGATATTTTTGTGAATGAACCAAAATGTAAAAGATTGAGCATTTTCAAAATATTGTGATACAGCCTGTTATAAAAACTGTCAAAATAAACAAATAAAATCTGGAGCATTTTTTATTCCTTTTATGTTGAAATTAACTAAAATGTTGAGTGTGGGTGTTTTTCATCCTCTGAAGACAAGGATGAATGCAGTTCACAAGAAATGAACATAACAAGAAAAAATTTGAAACAGCAAACAAACATATTCACACATTTTTTCTCTTATGTACGGACGCAGACGAAGTACATGGTTGATCAATTTCTTTCAGGCTTTCATTTGAGGTTTTATTTGGCACAGGATCAGGAAATACGACTCGTGGTATTTTTATTCCAAAAGAATTTTTATGTTCTATAATCGAATGCATGTCCAATAAATTAACTGCTGCCTCCTCAAGTGGTGATAAAATAAATTGCTTATAACTGCCCCCACCTCTTGCATGGCTTTCAGCTTTGCTGTGTTTTTTTGTTTTTTATTATTTAAATTTAAACTCTCCCCACAATTTCATCCATCTTTCACCTGAACGGAAGGGAGGTCCAATGCAATTTAAGCCTTTGTAAAACCCTTTTGCCAAATATGGTTTTTCCTCCATTAATTTCACCAGCTTTGAGAATCGTGTGGCAGTTGTGACCTTTATTCAAAAATTTTTTTTGGTTTTTTTTTTACAATTTATTTCCCTCCATTTTAAGTAAATCTTCATTTTAGTAACGTTTGTGTCGTGATAAAAATTATAAACGCCTATTTTTAGCAATTTTGTCAGGCAAAAACGCCAAAAACGGTGTTCTTGTAATAGATTTTTATATAGTGTCGTGTATTTGTCGTTTTTTGAGGGTGGTGTTGGCGGAAGTGGTTAGCGCGTTGACTACTACTAAGCAAACAATGACTTGGGGCCTTGGTTCAAACCCTGGCCAGAGCAAGTCAATCAACATCATTAATTTCTCGAATGTTCATTAGTGAGACATTGTATTAATTGTTGTCAGACTATTTAAGTGATGAAGGCATAGCACTGGTCACTAAAAAACGGTTCCGACAGCGATTGATGCTGTTCCAAGCTAATGTACACAACACCGCCCTCCTTCGTCGGTTAGCAGAAACATCGGCGAAGTAAAACAATTAATAAAATGCCTCCTAATACAGCTTAACAAAGTTAATGCGTCTACTTAACACCGGAGGCGCCTCAACACTGCCTTAAAAATTAACATAACGCGCAAAGCAGAGTTGTGAAAGAGTTAAGTCTTCAAAATTTTCAACATCTATCTTCTCTACCCTATCCCTCTCCCTGAGTTCCGGCACAGTGCACTGCATACGCAGGGGTCATCCCCTGAGTGCTGGTCCTAATTAAAAAAAAAAAAAAACCACGATAGCATTTTCAAAAAACGCGGAGTTTTTGCAATGCAAACGCCAAACACGATAAGATTGATTATTATAACGAATAAACGTAATTATTATTTAAACTGTAATCTATAGCATATAAAAAATTTTTGCAAGTGTCTTGTGACTTTATAACTCACGAACGGTCAAACCGAATTCGATTATCTATATATATAAAAAATTGTTGCAAGTGGCTGTGACTTTATAACTCATGAACGGTCAAACCGAATTCTATTAAATTTTTAGGGTTTGTTCTTATGGTCGTGTAGATGGTTTATCTAAAGTTTGCACGGTCGACGCGGTCGTGAGTGTCGTGATGTGCTTTGATTAGGTAAATCGAAATTTATAAAAGTAAATAGCTTGCGTGCGAAGCCGGGGCGCTCAGGTAGTAACGTTTAAATGAGAAATTATTATTATTAGGCTTAAGTTCAGTCTTATTGAATTAATGAAAATTCAAATTACTATTTATACATTATTACAGTTCAAATAATAATTACGTTTATTCGTAATAATAGTATAAAATATTAATTCAGCTTGCGCACGAGCTATTCCCCTACAAAAATTATTGGAGTACATGGTCCATTTTAAATAAAAGAAGTAGTTTTTGGACGACTCCTATGTAATGCAGCCTTGGACCATTTCATTTGTACACACATTTATAGATACTCGCAGTCTACATTAGCCATCGAGTTGTTCGGCCAATGAACAAATGCTTGTTCGCACATTATTTTAGCTAATGTAGACCACTGTTGTTCATGTTTTGTTTATGGTCAAACAGCGTTGTCAGAACATTTGTTCGTACAACCATGTTCAACCATCAAATGTCATTTTCCAATATGAAAATTGAGACAACAAACAAAAGCTATTTGCTGTCTCTGCCACTCCACCTTAAAATTGTGGTAAAACAGCACATGAACATTTACTAATATTCCCCACATAGAAAAACATGAACAAATTTTGTTCTGCTATTCTGCTGGCGCTTTGTTCATGTGCAAACAAATCGATGGCTAATGTAGACTGCGAGTTAAATACCATTTGGCAAAAATGTTTGGAGTTAAATTGAAACTGTGGCAGCTCCCCTGTTAAAATAAGAACAAATTCATGGAAGCTTAAAGAAACACAAGTTAGCACGTGTTTTTTCAATTTCTGAATTTTATTTTGTATTTTTATATAGTATAGTGTAATGGAAGGGCTGAATTCACACATTTGTACTCGTATGTACTTAAAATATTCAATTATATTAGTGACAGAGATATGTACATATGTAGATATGTATGTATGTATACATTTTTACCGGAGTTCCCCTGTGGGTACTCCATGGAATAGCAAAATAGAGTAGTTTCGAAACTAGTCCCTGTGGGTACTCCTTGGATTAGTACATGGAGTAGTTTTTGGGTTACGTGGTCCAGCCTTAGGACATCGCAATGTAAATTCGACCATGTTTTTTTCATACACTTTGGCTACATTTGGAGTACTCATACTCCACAAGTTTATTTAGCAAATTTATAGTTTTTTCAAACATAATTGTTATATAAGACGCAACTGAAAATTTAAAACGGCTCCTGAAAAATCGTGTTTTGAGTTATTGTCTTATGAGAATATTATTTCATATCAAATTTAAATAATGTTTTAAAACTTTTATTAATTTTCTTTATTTATTTAGGTATCTGAATCGGCTACCGAAGAAGAAGTAAAGCGTATGAACCACTATGTGTATCCTGCAATGGCAAAAACTTTAGGAAAATTTTCCTTGACCGTTCAAGAAGGTCATTTTAGCGACTCAGAAATTTTAGTGTTGCTTGGTGAGAATGGAACTGGAAAAACAACTTTTATTCGCATGCTGGCAGGTAATTTGCAGCCAGATAGCAATGTAGATTTGCCAGTATTGAATATATCCTACAAGCCTCAAAAAATATCACCTAAATATCAAAATCATGTACGCCATTTGTTGCATGATAAGATACGTGATGCTTACGTCCATCCACAGTTTATTGCTGATGTCATGAAGCCAATGAAGATTGAAGAGATTATGGATCAGGAAGTGCAAAACTTATCTGGTGGTGAACTGCAACGTGTTGCGTTGGTTTTATGCTTGGGTAAGCCCGCCGATGTTTATCTTATTGACGAACCTTCCGCTTATTTGGACTCAGAACAACGTCTGGTAGCTGCAAAAGTTATTAAACGGTAAGTCATAAATAATAAAAAATAAAAAATTTTACCTACTTTTATTTACTTTTAGTTATATTCTTCACGCTAAGCGTACCGGATTTGTAGTAGAGCACGATTTTATTATGGCTACATACTTAGCTGATCGTGTGATTGTCTTAGAAGGTCAACCTTCTGTAAAGACAACGGCATTTACACCACAATCTCTCTTAAATGGCATGAATCGGTTCTTGGAGTTATTAGGCATTACATTCCGTCGCGATCCTAATAATTTTAGACCACGTATTAACAAGAATAATTCCGTAAAGGTACAATATATTTTAAATTATTCACTTAAATTCAAAATATGAATTATATCATAATCTTTTAGGACACTGATCAAAAACGTTCCGGTCAATTCTTCTTTTTGGAGGACGAAGGCAGATAAGTATGCTGAAGAAATTTTTAATAAGGTCGTTACCGCAACCCCGGTAAATCAATATTTCTTTGTTGACCCAGTTTACGATAAAAGTTTACATACCTAATTGAATCGGGCAGCTTACCGTAAATTACAAGCATGTTAAGCCTGAGGATTACCCTAAATTGTAATACTAAAATAATAATTTTAGTTTTGTATTAAATAAAATTTTTTTTTTAAACGGTTCTATATTTCTCTTTTAGTAAAGTTTTACAAGTTCATATGAAAATTAATAGTTTCAGGCTAAAGTTCAGTTTTATTGAATTAATAAAAATTCAAATTACAAAGAGTTTTTTTTGTTAAAAACTCCGTGGACGCCTTAAATTAAATTAAACAAAATATATATATAATTGGTTTCCATACCAACTCATCAGTAGATGTTTACCCTATATGCTTAAAACGTATCAAAGCTCATCTATTTACACATAAATTCACAAACAGATTTGTGAATTACAAAGCACAAAAATAGTCTTCAAAAACTTTTCAAACATACACATCAAATAAATTTTCATTATGAATGTATTTACTTTACTACACCTATACAATTAGACAACCGCTGGTTGCCATTAAAAGTATTTTATAAGGCAAAAATGAAAAGCAAATCTCCCCTTTATAAAATTTTACATTTATTTGAGCAAGTACTCTATAATTTATGTTTTTAAATTTTATTTATTTGTTGCGGGTTTGCAATATCTAAATATATATTTTATTGGTCGCCATACCAACTCATCAGTAGATGTTTACCCTTTATGTTTAAAAAGTTTCAAAGCTCATCTATTTATACATAAACTCACAAACAGATTTGTGAATTACAAACCATAAAAATAGTCTTTTCAAAAACAAATAATTTTTCATTATGAATGTGTTCTTATTAGGCAGCTCTAGCGGCTCGAAGCCAATTAGCATACCTGAAAACGTCGACCATATAATGTGTCTTCGACAAAGCAAAATTTTCGCAAATTTATTTTGGCGCCGTTTTGTCAAAGAAATGCTGACGCGTCGTTCAAATGGAGTCAGAAGGTAAAACCATTTGAAGAAGGTGATATCGTTGTTATAGTTGACGAAAACGCTGAAAGAACTACTTGGCTGAAAGGAAGAGTTACTGATCTTATCAAAGCTAATGATGGTCAGGTTCGAAGGGCGCAGGTAGCCACCAAAAATGGAATCATAGAGCGACCAGCTGTTAAATGGGCAGTTCTTGATGTCGGTAATAAGTCATAGTAAGACTAGAGATTTCGTCTTATTTTAAAATAACGATACCGGCACTAATAAATTTGCATCTACTCAACATAAAGATTTTCGACCCTATCTTACTAAGGTAAAATTTATACATATGTAGTTGAAATTTAAAAAAATTGAACTAATAAATTTAGCCTTTAGAATTTTAAAGCGAATCTGCTATTAAAACTTTGTATTTAATTTCAATAGGAGGATGTATGGTGATTGATTCTGATAATGCAGAAATCGCAACAGGATCATTAGTAGATAATACGTTTAAGATCAACAGGATTAATTGGAAAAATTATTCGGCAAAAAGTTTTTCTTTCGACAAATGGCATTTAACACTTGGGCACCCATGTAATGAAAAATTGAAAAAGGTTGTTGATATGGTTTATTGTATAGAAAATATTTGATTAGATAATGAAAACTGCTCAGTATGTCTGAAAAGAAAAATAAATATGTTACCATTTAAAGATCAAGGAACTAGAGCGCAAGAGCTGTTAGATATTCTTCACTCCGACTTATGTGGTCCGATGGAGTAAACTTCATTTAGTGGTTTGCGTTATCTCCTAATATTTATCAATGATTATAGCAGAAAAGTTTTTGGTTATTTCTTAAAATCAAGAGTTTAAGAATCTTGTAGAGAAGCAAACTGGTCGAAATATAAAAATTCTCCATACTGACAATGGTGCTGACTTTTTTTGTCACCATCAAATGAATACTATCTTAACATCTTCTGGTATTATTCACCAAACATCTGCTCCATATACTCCAGAACAAAATGTGTTAGCATAGAGAATGAATGGTGTTACATGATTGTATTATGCCTATTTGGCAACCCTGTAAATATTGTATATATATATTAAAGTTAGTTTGATAAGGAAGTTATAATAATCAAGTTAGTTGATAAGCACATGTCAATGTATAAAGACTTGAAAAAAGAAAGATAATAAAAGAACTTAAATTATAATAATTAAAAACTTGTCTTTTATTAAACTTGAAACATGGTGTCAGGTGTTAAATAAGAGGAGATAATAACGCAGGATGAAAAGTTATGTCTGATTCTGGGAATACGGAAAAAAGTAAAGAACCAGAAGAAATAGTAAAAAGTGACAGAATAGTAAAAAGTGAATTTGGACAAATTGATAATTTTGCAATGAATGCAAACACTAATGCTGTGGTTATTAATGGCCCGGATGCTATGCAGTTTGATGATCTGGGAAAGTACTGGCCAATATGGAAGCAGCGGTTTAATATTTATTTGCTGGCATTAGGAAAAAAGAAAGAGGCCGAGGATGTTAAGATTGCGCTGTTGTTACACTACATTGGTGAAAAGGGTTTGGATGTTTACAACTCATTTAATTTGTCGGGAGAAGAAACAATTGAAAATGTTTTAAGAAAATTCGATGAATATTGCAATCCGAAGAAGAACATAACAATGGAAACTTTTAAGTTTTTCAACATAATGCAGCAACAAGGTCAGCCATTTTGTGAATTTGAGACAGCGCTGCGCAGACAAATTAAATGCTGCGAATTTTCTTGCTCAGCCAACTGCAAAAAATTTGAAGAGCGTATACTTCGTGACAAAATAATTTTGGGTGTTTTTGACAAAAACTTGCAAACGAAACTTTTGGAGGCAAAAGAAAATGAATTGGATGATGTTATAAAGAAATGTAAAGTAGCAGAGTTGGCAGAAAAAATAGAAAAACGCTTGAAGAAAAATGTGAAGTTAACGTTGATATGTTGCAGCGTATGGATAGAGGTAGGAACGTAAAGCAAAAGGAGAATATATGCTTTCGCTGCGGTGGTAAATGGAATTTTGAACATCGTCAGGCGTGCCCGGCAATGAAAGATGGTCGTAAATGTAACAAGTGTAAGCAGCCTGGCCATTTTGCATCAATGTGTAAAATTAAATCAAGTGGAGGAGGAACACACAGTCGTCGTGTGAATGCTATAGAGGCTTTAACGGGAGAAGTGTCGGGCGCAGTAAATGCAGAATATTTTGATGAAGGTAAAGTGAATGTAAATAATCACCCCTATCGTGAACAAAATGTGAAATTTTTGTTCCCATGAAATTTTCATTCCCCATGAAGGGAAATTTGGTATCGTGGATTTCATGGGAACGTTTGTTCCCGCTATCAATTCGTTGTGAATGTAAAATAAGAAAGAAGATAACAAAAATAAAAAAATAAAAGAAATTTTTGTTATAAAATATAAAATATATATTTTAAAGAAAACTTAAAAAAAGGAAAGCTAAATATTCAGTGTTGGAGCGATAGTTTATTTGCAGCTTTTATTTATTGGATTCTAACTTTTATGTGTTTAAATGGTTCGGCTACTTTTGGAAAACCAACAAAACGAAAAAATTCCAACAAATTAAAGCTTCACAAATTCGCAGGCAATAGACTTGTTGTTTTGCATTTTGTTGTCCAATACATCAGTTGGTACCTTATTATTAGATATTTTTCTTTAAATAAACTTTTTAAGCTTTAATATTCAAGTTGTATGAAGAATTACATACATGTTTTGTTCTATTCCCCATCAAAAATAAAGTGAATAAATCGAAGGGAAAAGTTAAAAAAACTTGTGGGAAAAAAGTTATTCACGATAAGAGGAATTTTTTCATGGGAGCATTTTTTCACGTTATTATTCTGGACTGAATAAAATTTTTTCATGGGAGTTGTTCACGATTGCCATTAAGGGAAAAAGTTACGAGGGAAAATTTGTTCACGATAGGGGTGAATGATAGGCAAAACTTGAGGTTAGTTTTAAAATGGATACAGGCGCGGACGTTAATTGCTTGCCAATCAAATATGTATGTAAGGGAAATGAATTTGGAAAATAAAATTGTTAAATCTAATATTCGCTTGTTTGCTTATGGTGACGGGGAAATAACGATATATGGGAAAATTAAATTACGTTGTATGGTGGATAAAGGCAGGGACTCGGAATCTATTGAATTTTAAGTGGTTGACGATGAATATCAGCCAATATTTGGAAGGGGATTGTGCGTCAGTTTAAATTTAATTAGGAGAATAGATAATGTACGAACTGACAATATTACTGGCGGTAGACTAAGTTCATCAACAGCTGGTAACGTGAGTTGTGGGAAATTGCCTGAGGGCAAGGAGGAATTTTTCTGCACCTATGTTGATGTTTTTGATGGACTTGGTCAAATTCCTGGTAAGTATCTTATAGAATTAAAGGACTGATCTGAACCGAGATTGAATTATAAGAAAAGGATACCATTTAGTCTACATCATAAGCTGAAAAAACAATTAGATTTGATGGTTGAGGATCGTGTTATTAGCAAAGTGAATAAACCTACCGAGTGGGTGAATAATTTGCAAATTATTGAGAAATCGGATGGAACTTTGAGAATTTGTCTTGATCCTAAACCACTTAATGAATGCATTAAACGGGAGCGGTGCATTATACCTACGTCTGAGTCAATAATTAGTCGGGTTAGTGGTGCAAAATATTTTACGGTGATGGACCTTAAAAACGGGTTTTGGCAGGTTGTGTTGGATGAAAGATGCTCAGAGCTTACAACGTTTATAACCCCCTTTGGACTGTATAAGTGGAATCGAATGCCTTTTGGGTTGAATAACGCTCCGGAAATATTTATGCGGTATATGATGCAGATATTTGGGGATCTTGAGGCCGTTGAAGTATATATTGATGATTTGTGTATTTTTGGGAGAACGGAACAGGAACATGATGAGCGGCTGCTCAAAGTGATTAGTAGGGCAAGGGAAGTTAATGTGAAGTTTAATAAGAATAAGGTACAGTATAGGAGGTGTGTTTTTTGGGACAGATAATTTCGGAGGGCACTATTAAAACGGATGGAAAATATTTAAAGGCAATTGAGGAGATTCCCATGCCAAGGGACAAGCAAGATGTGCTGCGTATATTAGGGATGTGTAAGTTTCTGGGAAGGTATATTCCGAATTTATCGGCGCTTACGGCGAATCTACGGGAGCTGACTAAGAATAACGTGAAGTGGCACTGGACTGATGACCATATTAGGGAGATTGAAGTATTGAAGGGGATAATTTGCTCGTCTCCAGTACTGAGGATTTATGATCCTAAACTACCACTTGTTATTCAGACAGATGCATCCAAGGATGGTATTGGATGTGTGTTACTGCAAAATGGTTGTCCTGTGGCTTTTGCTTCCCGCAGTCTGAATAAATCGGAAAAGAGATACGCACAAATAAAGAAGGAATTACTTGCTGTGGTTGTTGCTTGTACGAAATTCCACTACTTTATTTACGGTCGGGACGTCGAAGTACATTCGGATCTCAAACCGCTCGAAACTTTAATTAGGATGGATTTGGATAAGGTCACAGCTTGGCTTCAGAGGATGTTTATGCAGTTATTGAAATATCCCTCATTGACGATAAAATACGTGCCGGGGAGGGATATGTTAGTAGCTGACTGTTTGTCACGAGCGTTTTTGCCGGAAACTGAACCGGAGGATACAGTTTATAAATCTGTTGGGCATTCGGTAGTTAGGAAGTGTTGCATGTCGGACGACAACAGATTGGCTTATGTCGGTGCTACTGAATCTGATCGGTGTTTGAATAATGTGTTATCGTATCTTGAAAAGGATTGGCCTATATACAGGAATCTGGGCGTTGAGGAGAAGAAGTTTTATAAAATTAGGGATGAGTTGAGTAGTGAAGATGGATTGTTATTTTTTAGGGATAGATTAGTTGTTCCGTCTGAGCTCAGAGTGCAGACTTTGCGGTTGTTGCATTCTGCTCATCTGGGTGTCGAAAAGACGCGGATGCGCGCAAGGGAGCTTTATTATTGGCCTGGGTTATCGACCGATGTTGAGGAGTTTGTAGGCGCTTGTAGAATATGTGAGGGATTGCGTAGAAGGAATCAAAAAGAGCCATTGCAACAGCATCCTGAACCGGCGTATGCTTGGGAACAAGTTGCAATGGATATTTTGACTATTCATGTGCATCGTACTTGGCTATTGTTGATACATACTCCGGTTGGTCTCGGAAAGGCTGAGGAACAAGTCGATTGATGAGGTGATCAGGATTTTGGGGCAATTGTTTTTCAAATTTGGATTTCCGACTGAGATAAGATCGGACAATGTTCCATTTAACAGTTATAAGTTCAAGAGATTTGCGAGGAATTATAATATTAAATTAAAATTCTCGAGTCCGAACTACCCACAGAGTAATGGGCTGGCGGAGAAAGCGGTTTCAATTGCTAAAAACATGTTGAGGAAAAATATCCTTGATAGAAGGGTTGATTATCAGGAGCAAATTTTGGAGTATAACGTTACTCCGTTGCAGGAAATGCTTTTATCGCCAGCACAGTTATTTATGGGAAGAACACTTTAGACTAAACATCCTGTCTCTAATTGTTTGTTGAGCGAAAGAAATGTAGATGGGGACCAACTCAGGGACCGAATAGTAAAGAAAAGAAGGAGACAACAATTATATTATAATAGAACCGCAAAAGTATTAGGTAAGCTGAAGATTAATGACAAAGTTTTGTTTTTGAAGAATAACGAATGGCAATATGGTTTAGTTGTACAGATATTTAATGATAGGTCATATATAGTTAAGGATGCAAATGGTAATAAGTATAGAAGAAATAGGCGATTTTTGGTGAGTACAAAGAACGGAGCTGAAAATATTTATTTGGATTACATGGATGAGGATGATAGTGAACGAAATGTAGACGATAGGGAAAATTATGATAAAGTTGAGGTACAGGAGAATGATAACAGTGCACGAAGAAGGGAGGTATTAGTAGATACCGGGAATGAGAACAGGTCTGATGAGTCGGATTATGAGGATGCTGACAATGGGAACCCTGTAAATATTGTATATATATATTTAAGTTAGTTTGATAAGGAAGTTACAATAATCAAGTTAGTTGATAAGCACATGTCAATGTATAAAGGCTTGAAAAAAGAAAGATAATAAAAGAACTTAAATTATAATAATTAAAAACTTGTCTTTTATTAAACTTGAAACAAATGGAACGATCATAGAAAAGGCTAGATGTTTACTAATCCAAGCTAATCTAAACAAGAAGTATTGGGCAGAGGCAGTTAACACAGCTGTATATATCGTAAATAGCTTACCATGTAAAGGTCATACCTGCACTCCTGAAGAAGTATGGAAAGGTCGTAATCCCACATTAAGGCATTTAAAAGTTTTCGGTTGCAAAGCTATTGTAAAAATTCCAAAAGAAAAACGAAGAAAGTTTGATGGTAAAGGTAGAGAATTGTTGTTTGTTGAATACTGTGCTACTTCTAAAGCGTTTAGGTTCCTAGACCCAAAATCAATAGAGGTTATCGTTAGCAGAAATGCCATATTTTTGGAAAACAAGAAGACGCTAATGTTATACACATAAATATTTTCTATATACCATTAGATAATTTTTTTTGATAATTTTATTATTTATTGAATCTTTAATTATTTAAATTGAATTATCAATAAGTTTTTTAAATCTTAAATCTAAAAAATATTAA
Source organism: Lypha dubia (assembly GCA_947311025.1). Lineage (NCBI taxonomy): Eukaryota > Metazoa > Arthropoda > Insecta > Diptera > Tachinidae > Lypha > Lypha dubia. The sequence goes on from OX371263.1 coordinate 37,746,870, forward strand.
ATATAAGTTTAGCCAATGCTAAACAAAATTTTTAATTTCAACGGTTAATTTTTGTTGTTTTACATCTCTCGTGAACGGCTGAGAAAAAGATTATCCCTTCTTTTCAGCCGGGTGTGGCCTCTATAATGAAGAATATTGCGCGCAAGTGGATTTGGGTGCAACTCAAGTTATTTATATATATTTTCGCGTGTTTTGAAAATACTGTCTTCACCAACGGAACGTCTAGGTCTTTATGAATTGGATGGTTTCTGACATACCAGGGGGCTGTTGTTATTGTACGTAGGATTTTATTCTGTCGCCTTTGAATTCTTTCTACATTCGATGCTGAGGCAGTGCCCCATAACTGGATTCCATAGGACCATATTGGTTTCAGGATCGCGTTGTATAAGAGAAGTTTACATTCAAGGCTTAGTATAGAGTTTCTTCCAATAAGCCAATTCATTTGGGCTGCTTTTAGTTTCATTTGTGTTAACTTTGCGTCTATATGCCATTTCCATGTTAAACGACGATCAAGATGAACGCCTAGATATTTGACTACAGTGTGTTGTGGTATAGTCTCGGTGTTAATTTTTATAGGCGGGCATGTTTCCCTACGCAACGTAAAAGTGACGTGTGCACATTTCTGCTCGTTAACTTTTATACGCCATTGTTTGAGCCATTTTTCCAGTTTGGATATATATTCTTGTAAGTTGCAGGAAGCTTCTACAGGATTTTCGTGAACGCTTAGAAAGGCTGTATCAACAGCAAATGTTGACGTGTGAATGTTACTGCTTAACGGTAAGTCAGAGGCATATATTAAATAAAGTAAGGGTCCGAAGATACTGCCTTGAGGGACTCCGGCTTCAATCGACTGCGGAGGGCTTAAAAAATTCCCTTCCTTAACTACAAATTTACGTTCCATTAAATAGCTTTTTAAAAGCTTTACGATGTTTGCTGGTAGATTTTGTGTTAATTTGTTGAAAAAAAAAGACCTTCGTGCCATACTTTATCGAAAGCTTGTGAGACATCAATAAAGAGCGCAGAGCAGTATTTCTTTTTTTCAAAAGTGTCTCTAACGACATTCACAAGTCTGTGAGTTTGTTAAATTGTGTTATGTTGTCTGCGAAAACCGAATTGATGATCTGGAATACATCCATTGGGTTGGGGTCATATGCCCGACTCTTAAAATCCCGAATTCAAAAACCCGAATTCAAAATCCCGAATTTCAAAATCCAGAATTTCAAAATACCGAATTTCAAAATCCTGAATTTCAAAATCCCGAATTTGAATATCCCGAATTTGAATATCCCAAATAATTGTACAGTTTTGGTTTTAAAAATCGCGCGATTTTTAAAACCAAATCTGTACAATTATTCGGGATATTAAAATCAATAAATAAATTTTTCAATCATAGTTCACATAAATATGTACATACTTCAAATATTAATAAATTAGACAAGAAAAATTAATAATGTCGGCACTTTTTACGAATACGCAAAATGAGTCTGGAAATTTTCATATCAAACAAAGGTAAACAAAAACTTAATTTTAATGGCTATTCCTACCATTTGGAGAAAGCAACAGAAAAAGTGTCCTACTGGTGTTGTGCAAATAGAAAAGAAAAGTTCTGTAAAAGTCGTTTGCACACAATCATAGTTAATAATGAACATTTATTAAAAAAGGGGCCTTCTGACCACAGTCATGAGCCCGCGGCTAATGAAAAACATGTGATTCTTTGTAACAACTCGTTAAAAATAAAGGCAAAAAACAGTATGGAAAAGCCACCTTCACAAATTATAACAGATTATGTTGCTGACACCAATAAAAATTGTCGTGTTTATTTGCCAACCAAAGTTGCGCAAAAAGCTAAAATCAAGCGCATTCGTTCAAATGAAGTACAAGAGCCGCAAACATTGGACGAAATCAAAATTCCGGAAAACTTAAAATTCTTGGAAGGCGAACTTTTTGTTTTAGATGAAAAGGTATTCGGCGGAGAGAAAAACATTTTATTGGGTACGCAGTCCAGTATGAAACTTTTGGCAGAAGCGCAATGTTGGTTGATGGACGGTACGTTTCAGGTTGTGCCTTCTATTATGGCTCAACTGTTTAGTATTCACGGTTATATTCAGGGCCAGATAGTATCCTTAGTCTTCTGCTTGATGAGTCGCAAGACCGCGGAGGCCTATTCGGAAGTATTGTTCAGTCTTACCAAACTAGCTTGTGAATGGAACATAGACTTAAAGCCATTAAAGATTATTTCGGATTTTGAAAAAGCTATCATTAACACAGCAAAAGAATTTTTTCCGTATGCTGAGTGCAAAGGATGTCAATTCCACTTTGGCCAAATAATTTGGCGCAAGATTCAGAAGGAGGGTTTAAGTACAAAATATGGCCGCTCTGAAGAATATAGCTTGCAAATCCGGATGATAAGGGCCCTTGCTTTTGTACCAAGTGCTGAAATTCCTGAATATTATGAAGCTTTATACCGCAACTTTGCTGATAAAGATTCAAAAAAAATAGCCCGTTGGATAAATTCCAATTATATTGAAGGAGGGTATGATACCGCATTTTGGTCGGTCTGTTACATGCTGCAGGAAAACTTCCCACGCACACAAAACTCTGTCGAGGCTTGGCATAGACGCCTTAAAGTCGTTGTGGGCAAAAAGCATTCCGGACTTTACAGACTAATCGAGAGTCTAGCCAAAGAGCTAATTGTTGCTAAAACAGCAATCGAAAAAGTAAAATCGGGGAACACAGTACCCCGAAATAAAAAAAATTGTTTAAAAAACAAAAATTTAAAATCCGTGCTTGAAAACAGAGAATATATGGATAAAGCAGAGTATTTAAAAGCCATAGCAATTAATCTTGCCTTTTAGATATCAACTAGATATACCCGGTGCGCTTCGCTACCCCCTCATTATAAAATAAAATTCCTATTGTGAAAATTTAATGACGATCGGTCCAGCAGTTAAGACTATATTACGATTTTTTTTTTCCAAAAAAGGAGCGTGGTCCCACCCACTTTTCTCCTGGTACGTATTTCAAATTATGCCAATACCATATGTACCAAATACTATCGACGTAGGTCAAAAAATGCCCAATATATGGCGATTTAAATTTTTGGGTTATATGGGCGGTGCCACGCCTCTTTGTCCAATAAAAACTTCATATAGCCTATTATTTCTTCCAGTCACAGTAACATGCTGCGAAAATTTCAGGAAGATCGGTCCAAGGGTTTGGTTTTCCTAAAAAGGGGCGTGGTCCCACCCACTTTTCTCCTGGTACGTATTTCAAATTATGCCAATACCATATGTACCAAATATTATCGACGTAGGTCAAAAAATGCCCAAAATATGGCGATTTAAATTTTTGGGTTATATGGGCGTTGCCACGCCTCTTTGTCCAATCAAAACTTCATATAGCCTATGTCACCTGCCTGAATATTCTGAAGATTCCCTGAAAATTTCATCAAAATCGGCCCAGCCGTTTTCGAGTCCATTTCTTACATACATACACACATCCTCTTTTATATATATAGATTGAATTATATATGTAAATAAAAATTAAATAAATAATATGAACAAATTAAGATTTTTATTTTTCGAGGTTTTCTTAATCCGGGATTTGATATCGGGGTTTTTAAATTTAAGATTTCAAAATTCGGAATTTTAAAGTTCGGGATTTTGAGATTCATAATTCTGAAATTCGGGATTTTTAAAAATTCGGGTTTTTGACATTTCGGGATTTTAAAACTAGGGATTTTGATGCTATTCCACATCCATTACTAGTCACTATAGGCATCAGCTTGCTCATACACAGCTTTTCAAATAGTTTTGAAATGTTAGACAGTAAACTAATAGGCCGATAGGATTCAACCTTTGTATGATCCTTGCCGGGCTTTGATATTATAGTAATTAGCGAAACCTTCCATTCTTTAGGATAGTGTTCTAGGCGTAGAATACTGTTAAAAATGTATTATTCTTTTTGCAGTGTAAGGCAATTCTTGAAGCATTTTGTTGCTTATTTTGTCGACACCTGGGGCTTCTCTGGTGTTAAGACTAGTAATAGTATTTTCAATCTCCGTCATGTTAAATCTCATAGGTATTTCCGGTAAAGGGACGACTGGTGGCAGTTCAACAATATCAGCAGAAATATTCGGAGTGAAAACTTTTTCTAAGTGTTTAACAAAAAGTGCACCTTTTTCAGCATCAGTTTTTGCCTAGTCACCATTTGGGGCTCGTAATGGGGGTTTGCATATCACCGGCCTTTTTAGTCCTCTGGCTGCACGCCACAGTGAATAATCTGTTTGTGGTATTGCATCTAGCTCTTGAAGGAATTTTTGAAGGGAAGCTGTTTTTTGAGTTTGCAAAACTTTCCTAAGCTGCTTGGTACACTCCTTAAGCCTTAATTTTAGCTGGGGCGATCTGTAGCGCTGCTATTCTCGTCGAGCTCTCCGTTTTTCAGTCAATAGCCTTTGTATATCTACAGAAAAAATATTATTAAATCTCACTGGTTGGTTTATTTCATTTGAAGTAGCATTAAAAGCAGCTTGTTTAACATGCGCTTCAAACAATCTGAGAGAATCGTCTATGTCTGAAGGTGTTCTCAGCGGCATTTTTTCCGAGCAATGAGCACTCAGATATTTTCTGTATTTCAGCCAGTTAATACGTGCAGATGTCGTCGCTAAATCACATGTTGTGTGTGAGTAAATAATGACAATAGTAGGCGAGTGGTCTGAAGATAAGTCCAAAGATGCTTCAACTTCAACCATCTCGCTGGGCACGCCTTTCACAATTCCAAAGCCGATAACATCAGGAATTTTTTGTCGATCTGTTGGCCAATATGTTGGCTGTCCACTTGAAACTACATTCAAACCCATTTTAGATATTGTGTCGAATAAAATTCGTCCCTTAGGTGTAATTAAACGTGAACCCCAAAATGTGTGTTTAGATAATGAATCAAATAATATCGTATCTATGCGAAATAAATTGATTATTAAAAAAGGTTCGGGCTCAGATTCAGAAACTTACTGTTCAGAAGATTATTCCGCGATTACTAGTTCAAATTTGAGAAATATGCCTGTTGTTTCATTAAGTGATAGTACAGAAAATATTGAAAAGCAAAAGGGTATATATGTTGAAAACTCTTCAGATGTATCTAATGAAGTATTCAGAAGATTCAATGGAATCCGCAAAGCACCAAATCATTATGCAAATGCTGCATCAAACTTAGTACTAAAAGAGCCTACTACAGTAGAAGAGGCACTTAATGGACCTCAAGCTGAGTTATGGCAACGTTCTATTAAAGAAGAATAACAGGCTTTAGTTGAAAACGGTATTTGGATAGAATGTAAGTTGCCAAAAGGAAAAAAAACCATTATCAAACAAAAAGTGTTTTAAGATAAAGCGAGATTCTGTGGGAAATATTTTAAAATACAAGGCTCGTTTAGTAATTAAAGGTTATTCGCAAAATAGGGGAATTGATTATGAAGAAACCTTCTCTCCAGCTATTAGATATTCTTCAATTCGTTTACTACTTGCCTTAGCAGTCAAAAATGACTTAAGAGACATTGATATGCAATTTCCTGAACATTTTCAAAATACCGAAGGGAAAGAGCAATTGCAAAGTTATGGATCGATCAATATTATATTTGCAAGAAATCATAAAAAGATTTAACATGGATAAAAGCAAAGGACTCATACACCGCTAGTTTGCAATCAAAAACTTTCGTCAGAGATTTCTCCAAGTTCTAAAGAAGGCATAAATGACATGAAAAAAATCCCATATCAAGAAGCCGTAGGAAGTCTTGTATGCAGCTCAGATAAGTCGACCAGACATTGCATATGCAGTGGGGATACTTTCCAGATTTAACAAGAATCCCGGTAAAGCACAGATGGTGAAGTTGTTCGATTCTCAGATGCAGTCTGATTTGGATAATCGTGGATCTACGACAAGCTACGCATACATATTTATTTCAATCTTCTGCCTGGAACTTCAAAAGGTAAACTACTGTGGCGTTTTCAACAACTGAAGCTGATTACGTGCCTGTAGCATCAGCATGTCAAGAAATAACGTGGCTAAAATCTTTATATTATGAAATCTATGCCGAAAAAGAGAAGCCGCGGAACCTATGTTCCGATAACAAGAGTGCTATTGCTTTGGCACACAATAATATTTATCATGCACGATCAAAGCATATAGATATTCGTCATCTTTATACAACAAAATAGTTGTATAAAACTTAATTATATTGGTACTGAAGAGATGGTATCTGATATCCTCACTAAAGCTTTACCTTCTGGAAAGCTTCAAGAATGCCGCAAACATCTTGGGTTACAAGACTTCAACTCTAGTGGGGGTGTAGGACTGAAGACTTGAGGTTCAATATAAAGGGTTATCCATTTCGTGGTTTCAAAAGTATAGGACTGGAATTCGACATCTGTCAAACTAAGTTGTTAAACCAATTTTTTTCTTTTCAGTAGAAAGTCTGACATTGACGAAAATGGATCGCTTAACTATCACAAAACGCATAAAAATTATCAAAACATACTACAAAAATGGTGATTCTGCCACAGCCACATATCGTGCTTTAAGAGGAGATCATGGTTTACATAATCGTCCAACTACGCAAGCGATTGGCAAAATTGTGAAGAAATTTGAAGAGACTGGAGTGGTTACAAATATTGTAAGGCCTGTGCATCATCGTTTCGCTCCTTCCGCTAAAAATATCGCTGCTGTAAGTGAAAGTGTTGCCGATTCCCCGTCGTTCTAAGTAATTAGGACTGTATTACGGCACATTATGGCGTGTTTTGCATTTAGATCTACACCTATATCCATATAAAGTCCAGCTCACACAACAACTGAAGCCAGCTGACCATTTACAACGTCGCACAGTGGGGATTTGTTCATACAAGCTTGGAAAAAAACTATAAGGAGTGCTCGTAGAATGTTGAAATTTTTCTCTGAGCCTTTGGTTAGGTCAATTAAGAAAAATATAAAGTTTCATCAAAATTAAGCACGCCCACCTCCCACCGCCCATAGAACCCGAAATTTATTTTTGGCCCAAACTTTTTGAAATTTGGCACAGAGAACTATATATTACCTTAATTAAGAAAAATATAAAGTTTGATCAAAATAAAATACAGATAAAAGTAATTGTAATTCTTGATTTTTCTAAATTCGTTTAAGCAAAATCCGACTAGTGGTTCTTGAGTTATGTTAAACAAATTGATTGGTGGCACTTGAAATTGATTAAAAATGTAAAAACAGATATGAGACAATGTATTAGAAGTGATTTCGAACTGTGGGAAAGTATGGCTAAAATTGCAGGTCCAAATGTTTGGAGAAAAAAGGGATTTTTGTTATATGTTCATAAAAATAAACAACAAAAAAAAAACTTAAGTCTCTGCAGAGTTTATTTTTTCAATTTTAGTATACTGAAATATCCTACTTTAAATAAAAAATAAAAAGAAAAACGTTAGCTCACATAATAAAATAATATTCGTCTTGAAATTCTTAGGATTAAATTAAGTTGTTTCGGTAAAACATACAAGTACTGAGTTTGAGACGGCTATAAAAAAAACTAGCAGTCAGATCGGAGTAATTCTTTTTCATTTGATTGTGCTATTTAGTCTAAAAATTCAAAATATCACTGCATATTGCATGAAGAGTATGTTGACAATTTGACTTTTTTCCGCGAAATCCCCAGTGTGCGTCGTAGAAACGTAGAATGGGTGCTTGAACAACAGGCCAAGATCATGCGATTTGACACCATTAGACTTTTTTTGTGGGGCTACGCGAAAGAACGTGTTTATGCAGATAAACCTTTAACTCTTGAGCACTTAAAAACCAACATTCGTCAAGTTATGGCTGGGATACCGCCAAATATGTGTCAAAAAGTGGTCGAAAATTACCTCAAAAGAATCAATGCTTGCAACACTTCGCGTGGTGGTCATTTAAATGATGTAGTGTTTCACACATAATGTCAATTATATAAATTTTGAGTGAAACTCGTTCAAGAAGTTATTCGGAAGGTTTTAAATATAATTTGTGTGTAACACAACCAGAGTTCAAAAATTTTACGAAGCAAAGTAGCGAGTGCAATGCTCAAGACCGTTTGGTATTTATTCGTTAGAATTTGTGTAAAAACTCCCACACAAGGGTGAAGAAATACGGATTGATACAAATCCTAACGAATTGCCACTTATTATAAACAAAACATTAAATGTATGAAATCTAACATAAACAATGCCGGCCACCTTGCAACCTCATATAGTTGCAATAATAATCTTAAACAAAAGTGTTTAATTTTGCCTCGCTTTAGGACAAAACTAAAGCTATACAAATGTACGTATTATTTCTAGTATATCTGAATTTCTATATAGGTAGCTATATACAACTGGGTATGTGTATATAGTTATGTATGTATATATATATATATATACATATGTACAAGATTTGGACTTAAAATCGTTAGTGGGATATGTATGTATGTATGTATATTGGATGGTTATGCACTTACGTATATGTATAGAATTAGGGATCTACTGGTGGGATGAATAAAATGTAGCCAGGAATTTCTTTGAACACAACTTACGTGTGAATACAATAGTACAAAATTTATTGGGATGCTTGTGTTGAATAGTTCCAATATTGATACATATAAATTATGAATACTTAGGTATGTAGTTCCTGTAATATAATTTACAAAATGTTAGTGAGATCTTCAGGGAAAATGAGCTGTTGACACCGCGCTGGTCGTGACAAAAGAATAAAATCCGAAATTAACCGGAAGTATTACAACTTAAATTCTGACACCAAGTTTCGTTAAAAAATTTACATTCAACACGAAATGCACAGATGGATATATGAATGTAAATGTATAGATAAGTAATTTTTAAAGGTTAGTTATATATTCAAAAAGGGTAAGTATAATAAATATCAAAGGTAAGTTATAATTTAAAATTAATAATTAAAAAAAGGTAAGTATATTAATTAACAAAGGTAAGTTATAATTCAACGTTAATAATTCAAAAAGGGTAAATATAATAATTAATAAAGGTAAGTGACCATTTAAAACTTAATAATTAAAAAAAAAGGGTAAATAAATACAAAGGGGAGAGGTTACTTTAAACATCTTGGGCGCCGTGGCCAATATGGCCCATGTTAGGACACTCGCATGAATATGAAATCGAATGCGTTTTGAAAATCGCCTAACTTATTTCTTCATGTTCTGCCGTTCACGCGTTTTGCTGGCGTTTTCCTATTTTTTTTAGATCAAGTAAAACAGCTTATATCAAATCGCCAGTACTCAAGAAAACAATTATTACAGAAAATTATGAAACCATATCAAAGTTGATATTTTTATTTTAAATAGTTTGGAAGTTTTATTAATTTTTGCAAAATATACAAGAAAATATGTTAAGTTTAATTTTTGCGTAGCTTTATTGTTAGTTTAAACTTCAGCTCAAGTAAAATACATCAGTTCACTTCAATAGTTGCTTGAGAGTTGATGTCGCAAAACTTCTTGCGATTGTGAACTCCAGAACACCTATCATGCGATTTCATCTCGCATCGCAAATGTTAGGCGAAATGCGATTTATATATATAATATATATAATTATAAAAAGGCAATAATTCAAAGGTAATAACATACACAGGGGATGTTACTTTAAACATCTTGGGCGTCTTGGCCAACATGGCCACAATATAACAATTTATAAATATGCAAATTTGATGTTAATACATGCAGATTTGATGAAAATTTGATGTAATTTGAACGACTTGGGTGCCTTGGGCAAATATTACAAGGCCTTGTGTAGCCGTTGGAGAGCTCGAAACGCACCAAGAAAAATGCGTCTGGGGCTGGTTGTCCGTGTTCTACTTTCTCCACGCGTTCTCTCCGATGCATCATCAGTGACTCTTGGGCTTCGCTGCGGTCGATGAGAAATTTGACCCAATCTGTCCTGCACCCTTGCCGGTCGCGTTCTTGTTGCGGCCGCACTAGTTGTGGATCTTGACTCTCGACTCACCCGGGTGGCTGATCGTTGTTGTGGTGTAGGTCGGGAGCCTCTGCCTCGGGCTTCGTGCGGCAGGGTATGATGAGCCCACCTGCATTTCTGGCAAACGTCGGCTGACGTACAATCTTTAGTCTGGTGAGAGTTGGCTAGGCAATAGCCAGGAATGCGGACTCGGCGCTTGCGGTCCTCCACGGTCATCTCGCGAAAGCGCTTACAAAATCAGAGCGGATGGTAGCGTTTGCACGCGCGACATTGATGGATGACAGGGTTCCTAGGCATCCTGTGAACAATGAAGTATGTTAGATAATTTATAAAGACATTAGGGGGACCGAAAATGAATATGTGTGCATGCATTCGGAATATATGTACTGGGAAAAGAAGGGTAGGGGTTCAATATAAATATAATCATTATAACTTATGGGAATTAAAGTTTGTTAGAGATTCTTATTCATTCGCCATAATGGACATAACGCACAGTTTTGCAATCGTTCGCGTTACCGTCCCCGTCTGAGTTTTTAATGCCCCTATTACGGTTTACAACTCAACCAAGTTGAGTTGAAATTGAAACAACTTAACTCATTTTTGGTATTATGAATTACAACTCATTCTAGTTGAAGTTGTATTGATGTTGCCAGCCTCAAAAGCAACGATTTGACAGTTGATAAAGCAGTTTATGGTATTTTTTGAGGCAAAAACATAAAAAAATTGGTTTCTTGTTAAATTGTGCTTTTTTTTTTTGTTTAAGAAATAATAAAATTGTACTAAGTGAAAAAAATGGATATCTCTTATGATTTATTTGACTCTGACGAAAGTGATGATGCTAACATTGACGAGTTGCGCATACGAAAAAATCTTCGTAATCACTACAATCCCTTGGAACTTTCCAGAAGCCTGTGCGAGGTACAGGTATACCTAACATAATAACAGTATGTGCAACTCTTATGTTCCTTGCTGACGGCAGTTATGTATCAAAAAAGTTGTGGAAATGATGTTAACGTTGTATTGGCACATCCTACAATATGTGTAGTGATTAAAGAAGTATTAAATATCTTCGAGCAATATGTTTGTGCAAAATGGACAATAACAGAAATGACTGAAGAAGAGCAAAACCCTCTGTTTTCTCGTTATAACTCTATTTTTCTATAAATAACTTATTAATCGTTATTAAATTCATGTAAGGCATTTAAAAAAAACTTGCCTTACCTCCTATCCATTTTCTTTCCTTATGATTTTTAAAACAACTGCTACTGAGCAGTTGTAATTTCTTGGCATTATAGACAACCTCACTGTCACTGAGTTGTAATCGATAATACCAAAAAAAAAAAGTTGTAATGCGAAATATTTTCAACTTTTACATTTTTGACAGGTTGAGTTGTAATCGATAATGCCGATTTGAAAAATTTCAACTGAGTTACAGTTGAGTTGTAAACCGTAATAGGGGCATAAATCAGCAACGCGTACGAGGCCGTAGTTACCATAGTAAATCTTAACAATTCAGGTGATGTATAATCTTCAATTTTTCCCAGCGGTATCGTGGACCTAGCGATGTGTTTGGTGCTTCTGGGAGAGCTACCAAAGGTGCTCCTCGAAAGAAGTGGCCCGGGGTGAGTTTGGATCATCTGACATAGGCGACAGCGGGCGAGCAATCAAAACTGCTTCAATTCTTGTGAGGAGAGTGGTGAATTCTTCGAAAGTGTATTTCTGGCGCTGCGATACCTTTTTAAAGCGCTGTTTAAATGACTTTACCCCGGCTGCCCACAGTCCGCCCATGTGAGGCGCATTCGGCGGAATAAAGGACCATTGCAGCCCTTGAGAAGCATATGCGCCAGACATTTTTTGAGAAATCCCTTTCAGAAATTCCGAGTATTCTTCTTGAATCGCACGGTCTGCACCAACAAAGTTTGTTCCATTGTCCGACATGATTTTCTTTGGCAATCCTCGGTGTCCTATAAAGCGGGTAAAGGCTGCCTTGAAGCTGCCTGTTGTCAGATCCGAGCATAACTCCAGATGGATGGATTTCGTGCAAAAACAGACGAATACACAGACATATCCTTTGTGGTATGGAGCATTTCTCAATAGAGACGTTTTGATGGAGAACGGGCCTGCGAAGTCCACACCTGTGAAAGTGAATGGTAATGAGAAGGAGCTTCTTCCGAGAGGAAGAGCTCCCATTATTTGAGACCGGACCCTTCTCTTGTATCGGATGCACGGGATACATCTGCGTGTACACTGTCGGATCGCTGACCTTAGGCGAGGAACGAAATATTCACCTGTAACTGCTCTCAACATAAGGTTAGTCTCCGCATGCATGAGGAGGTTATGTGTGTAACTGATAAACAACTTGCAAAAAGTTGAACTCACTGGGAGGATTATTGGGTGCCGCTCGTTAAAGGGAAGTGCGTATGACATGGTTTTCATCCAACGGGTTTAGAGGATACAGAGAGCTTTTCTTACTGACCATTTTGAATTTCATTAGAGAATGAAAACCTTCATTGTAGTGCAGCATCTGCGTTATGTGTAGCAACTTATATTTGGTATTTGTGAATTCCATACCGTTAATACTTGGGACTCTTATTCTCATGTATTTCACGCGAGTCGTTCTGCGGTGCGTCTTGGGTATGAGATATAATCACCCCTATCGTGAATATTTTTCCACATGAAATTTTTTCACTTTTCACGTATTTGCAATCGCGAACAACTCGCATGAAAAAATTTTATTCAGTCCAGAATAATAACGTGAAAGCAATTTTCACTTCAAAAAATTCCCCTTATCGTGAACAATTTTTTCCCACGGCTTTTTTCACTTTTCCCTTAAATTTATTCACTTTATTTTTGATGGGGAACAGAACATAACATGTACGCGTTTCTTCTTATAATTCGAATATTAAAGCTTAAAAAGTTTATTTTAATGAAAATATCTGATAATAAGGCACAAACTGATGTTATTCCCCAACAAAATGCAAAAAACAGGCCGATTGCCAGTAGATTTGCGAAGCTTTAATATGTTGGCATTTTTCGTTTTGTTGACTTTCCAAAAAGTACCCGAATTATTTCACCACATAAAAGTTAGAATGCAATAAACGGAGCAACCAAACTAAAGCTCCATAACTCAATATTCAGATTTGATTTTTTTCACTTTTCTTTAAAATAAATATGTCCGTGTATATTTTTTAACAAAAAGTTCTATGATTTCTTATATTTTTTTAATCTTATTTGTTTTTTTTTACATTCACTGATAACTGATAGCAGGAATAATTTTTCACGGGAGATTCACGATACCATATTTTCCTTCGAGGGAAAAGAAAATATCACGGGAACAAAAATTTCACTTGCTATTCACGATAGGGGTGAATAAAAGTCAGAGGGGGTTCTGGGGTGTCTTGTATTCTTCTCCGGATAGTATGGATGAATCTGTACACATATGACATAACGCGGAGAGCTTTATTCCATTTGGAAAACCGTTTTAACACATCCTCGGTATAACGCAGACGTTATCTTCCTTTGCGATGGCAGCTCACAGATGGAATCCAAGGAATTGTCTTTTAGAACTATGGGCTTTGGCCATTCTTCGGGAGTCTTTTGAAGCCAGCTTGGCCCATTCCACCACAAAGAATTTTCTATAAGTCCACATCAGCTCACATAGCTCATTCGGCAGGTAAATCCAAGGCTGAAGAAACACTATTACCCACCGCAATAGTGCACATTAGGCCAGGGGTCCGAAAAAACTTTAATCTCTAGAAAGCTCCAGCAACAACTTATGCTTGCCACCCAGCCAAAGGCATTCCAAATCCACGGAATCGGTGGCGAAGTAGTCCCCCATTCAAATTCAGTGTAATTCGAAATTGTGTACAAACCAGGGAAGACTAATTTTAATGCGAATGCATTAAGCAGGTTACCAACAAAAGATCAAAATATCGGAGTGATAACTAGAGCACAAGCAAACTCGAAAAAATCAGAAGAAGAAAAAACAAAACAAAAAGAGCAACAGAAAGCTCTTGCAGAGGGGAAACAAACTGAAAATGGTGACAAAACTTCTGCGGCGACATTTTTAACTGAAAAAAGGATATCCAAGAAGTCCTTAGAAGCTTTCACGACTCACCTCTGGGCGGATATCAAGGAGGCATGAAAACCTATAATAGAACAAAGAAACAGTACGACAAGCAGTCAAGGTCTTATACCACGAAAATAGGAGTAAAAACTCAAGCACGTAAAAACAAATTTTCGCCCATAAGGGATGGGCCCTATGAAATTAAAAGTTTCCCCACATCTGTAAACGTTCAAATAATGATGAAGGGAAAACTTCGAACCCTATACCGTAATCTAGTGAAACCATACACCCAATAATTGATTTTAAAAACAAAAAAAAAAGGGGAGAAAAAAAACTCACCACAAAATCGACGCTAGAAGCAACGCTGATACCATGCCTATCATGGTCTTAAGGTCTTCAATGTCTGAAATGGTAAAAGAAATAAATATTAATACAGGACTATAATAGGAAATAATGGAACTTAACATACCCGAGGGAATTTTTTATTATTTCTTTAATTACGTTTTCGTTTCTAATTTCCAATTACTTTCCCGTTCCGAGTTTCTTTCGTACTTCGCTTTTTTGTATTGATCTTCAATTCATCATAGGTTAGCGTCAAAGGATCTGAAAGAAGCAAAATAGTTAGTAAAGGGGAAAGGGTAAAAGAGGATGGAACGCTACCAACCCAGTATCAACATCCAATCAAACAACGGATACTTTTCTAAAAATAAAATTAAGAAGACAGATTAGTTAAAAGCCGCAACAAGCAAAGAACACAAAATTTTATTAAATTAACAAGAAGGGGGAGGAAATCTTAAGGGAAAAATAATCTGGAAACATTTACACAACGTAATTTTTATTTTCTTCATATAATTCATGCAAAACTGTATACAATTCCGAATCTGCTCAACTCTTTGCCCTTAATTGTTTTTAAAGTGAACTGTGGCTGTAACATTTTATATGCTTGTTATACCAAATGGTGTACGAATTGAATTTGGCTCAAAATTATGCAAATGTTCTTTTAATTTATGTTAATTTCAATAATTTCTGGTAAACAAATAAATCAATTGAACACAAGCACTAATAAAAATCAGCTTAATTAGTTTTCTTGCCATTACACGGATAACAAATAAAGAGTTTCTTCAAAATATGATTTGTGTGTGTTTGGATTAGTGATGTTACGAATATCAATTTTTAGTATTCGCGAATACGAATACGAATATTTAAAACAGTGTTCGCCGAATACGAATACGAATATTTCTTTTGAGGTTTATATTTCAAATTTAATTGGAAAAAATCCCTGCCTTTGCGTTAGTAACTATAAATGAAAAAAAAAAATTTAGTGATTTAACATTATTATTGCATTAAGATGCCGAATTTGAAAACCTCTACAGAACATTTTTTAATTATTTTACTTACATACTTTCAGATTTTGTTTTTCTTACTCTGCGTGAAATACAATGGGTTTTTTTAATAAAAATTAATATATTTTTTTTTTATTTTATATACTTTTTTTTAACTTTTGTATGATTTTTTTTTTGGAAAATGTATGGGAAAAATATTCGCTTGAATTTGCGAATAAGAATATCTTAAAACAGGCGAATAGTCGAATACGAGTATTCGTAACATCACTAGTTTGGATTAACTCACAACCATAGACTGCACATTGAAGTTTAATTTTTAAATGCACTAAGAAAATTTATGTATTAATGCAGTTTTGATGTTCTCCTCATTTATTTTGTGGGATACACTGGAACTCAAAAGTAATGTGAAAAACATGAAAACAAGTGATTGTTCAAATGAAGCTAACTATTGTTCTCAAGTAGTACAGCGCACAAATAATAACATGTGCGAGCAAAAATTACCAATTGAGAAATTTGGTTTGTTTTTTTTTTACATGACTGTAGGGCTGACTTCCAAAACGTTCGTATACAAAGTTTGTATACAGTATTGCTACTGTATTTAAATCACTTACGTATACAAAGTTCCGAAAAAATGCATCAACTATAAAACCGATACCTTGTTTGCTTTCTTACTGCGTTAAAAATACTTGGCGACGGCGTTTTGTAATGTTATACATTGTATAATTATTGTACTGCGGCGTTATGAAATGTGATGCTTTGTTTAAACACAAAGCAATTGACGTTTTGGAAGTCAGCCTAGTTGAGTACTTGGCTGTGAAACATGATTACACAGCAAAATTTTGCCAGACTATTTCACGGCCAATGACAACTGAATCAAACTGCATAATTAAATATGCGTATGTACTCGTATATGCATGTGTACATGTACTTATATACATATGTATGTACTAGTGATGTTACGAATACTCGTATTCGTATTCGACTATTCGCCTGTTTTAAGATATTCGTATTCGCCAAATTCAAGCGAATATTTTTCGAATAATTTTCCCATACATTTTTCAAAAAAAATCATACAAAAGTTTAAAAAAAGTACATAAAATGTAAAAAAATATATTAATTTTTAATAAAAAAACCCATTGTATTTCACGCAGAGTAAGAAAAACGAAATCTGAAAGTATGTAAGTAAAATAATAAAAAAATGTTCTGTAGAGGTTTTCAAATTCGGCATCTTAATGCAATAATAATGTTAAATCACTAAATTTTTTTTTTCATTTATAGTTACGCAAAGGCAGGGATTTTTTCCAATTTAATTTGAAATATAAACCTCAAAAGATATATTCGTATTCGTATTCGGCGAATACTGTTTTAAATATTCGTATTCGTATTCGCGAATACTAAAAATTGATATTCGTAACATCACTAATATGTACAATAGGGTGGGTAAATTTTTTTGCCTACTAACAGCCATACCTAAACAAGAGCGGAAAGCGGAACGTTTTCTACCGCCTACCGTTAACGCTGAAATACCATACCTAAACAAGAGCGTCAACGCTTTGTCATAAAAACAGGGTTATTACAAAATATATAACAACCCTGATTATAATAGTATACTCATAACCTAAGAATACATGCATCTCTACAACAAACACAACAAAAAAATTCCTCAGAAGTCAAAAGTATAAATGTGTATGTGTGTATGTTTCAACCTGTGACAAAAATATAAATAAAAATTATTCATTCAAATACGAAAAAATAAATACAAATCAAAATTTAACACTTGAAATAAAAAACAAGTAATTTACAAGAATTGTCAGCTGGGCTTGTAAGACTACCTTATAGTCATTGCATCATGAGTGCTTCTCTTTTGCAGCTAACTTCACTATTAAACGCGCTGTCAAAATCGGATTTTCCAATTGCAAAATTTTGCCGCCGCGTTACTGCCGCGTTATTTCGGGATGCTCCATACAAATTGTATGGGCATGAGAACTTTTGACAGCTAAAAAACGCTTGCCGCTCTTGTTTAGGTATGGCTGTAAGCGTATAGCAAAATCGTAATCTACGGGAAATTCTAAGAACTTTTCCCAAAGAATCCATGGTTCTAAAATCAAAATCGAGCTTCCGGTTTTTAAGAGACAATTTGGTGCTCAGGACTATTATTATTTTGACATAAACCTCCAAAACCATTATTAAGGTACATAATTTTCTATTAATGAGCACAGATATAGAAAGCTGAGAAAATTTCCCTCTTCCAACGATACAGGTCAACCATTCACCAATTGCAATGAATACTTCCAAAAAAATAGCATTATTTTCGGATGTCCTGAGCACCAAATTTTCTCTTAAAAAAACCGGAAGCTCGATTTTGATTTTGGAACCATGGTTTCTTTGGGAAAAGTTCTTAGAATTTCCCGTAGATTACGACCTTGCTATACGCTTTGTCATGTTTTCAGTTTCAACTTTCGTAGTGAACAGACGCGTTTTTATAATCGTCGCAACTGAATATAAAAAAAATAATTTTTCAAGTCACAAAAAATATAAAAAAAAACAAAACATTTATTGAACAGTTATTTTACTGGTTTTATTTTATTTTTTGCTTGTGTGCAATATACATAAATATTTGCATACACAAACTAATATAAGTGAAAATATAAAAAAGAGAACTCTGATGAGTTCATCTTCTGATAAAAACAACAATAATCCTACAAGTAGTAGGAATGTACAATATATAACTTTAGTTGCTGATTTTTTTTTTTTTTTTTTTTTTTTTTTTATTGAATCTTTAATTATTAAAATTGAATTATCAATAAGTTTTTCAAATCTTAAATCTAAAAAAATATTAAATATAAGTTTAGCCAATGCTAAACAAAATTTTTAATTTCAACGGTTAATTTATGTTGTTTTACATCTCTCGTGTACGGCTGAGAAAAAGAGTATCCCTCCTTTTCAGCCGGGTGTGGCCTCTATAATTTAAAATATTGCGCGCAAGTACATTTGGGTGCACCTCAAGTTTTTTTATATATTTTTTAGCGTTTATTGAAAATACTGTCTTCACCAACGGAACATCTAGGTCTTTATGAATCCGATGATTTCTGACATACCAGGGAGCTGCTGTAATTGTACGTAGAATTTTATTTTGTCGCCTTTGAATTTTTTCGACATTTGATGCTGAGGCAGTGCCCCATAACTGGATTCCATAGAACCATATTGGTTTCAGGATCGCGTTGTATAATAGTAGTTTACAGTCTAGGCTTAGTATAGAATTTCTTCCAATAAGCCAATTCATTTGGGCTGCTTTTAATTTCATTTGTGTTAACTTTGCGTCTATATGCGATTTCCATGTTAAACGACGATCAAGATGAACGCCTAGATATTTGACAACAGTGTGTTGCGGTATGGTCTCGGTGTTAATTTTTATAGGCGGGCATGTTTCCTTGCGCAACGTAAAAGTTACGTGCACACATTTCTGCTCGTTAACTTTAATACGCCATTGTTTGAGCCAATTTTGCAATTTGGATATATACCCTTGTAAATTGCGGGAAGCTTCTACAGGATTTTCGTGAACGCTTAGAAAAGCTGTATCATCGGCAAATGTTGATGTATGAATGTTAATGCTTAACGGTAAGTCAGAGGCATATATTAAATAAAGTAATGGACCGAAGATACTGCCTTGGGGAACTCCGGCTTCGATCGACTGCGGTGGGCTTAAGAAATTGCCTTCCCTAACTACAAATTTTCGTTCACTTAGGTAGCTTATTAAAAGCCTAACAATGTTTGCGGGTAGATTTTGCGTTAATTTATGTATAAGACCTTCGTGCCATACTTTATCGAAAGCTTGAGAAACATCTATAAAGAGAGCAGAGCAATATTTCTTCTTTTCGAAAGTGTCTCTGATAACATTCACAAGTCTGTGAGTTTGTTCAATTGTGCTATGTTGTCTGCGAAAACCGAATTGATGATCTGGAATGCATCCGCTTCTAGTCACTATAGGCATCAGCTTGCTCATATACAGCTTTTCAAATAGTTTTGAAATGTTGGGCAATAAACTAATAGGCCGATAGGATTCAACCTTCGTATGATCCTTGCCGGGCTTTGGTATCATAATAATCATCGAAACCTTCCATTCTGCAGGATAGTATTGCAGCCGTAGAATACTATTAAAAATTAATAGTATAATTCTTTTTGCAATATAAGGCAGTTGTTGAAGCATTTTGTTGCTTATTTTGTCGACACCTGGGGCTTTTTTGGTGTTAAGACTAGTGATGGCCTTTTCAATCTCCACAATGTTAAATCTTAACGGTATTTCTGGTAAAGAGATGACTGGTGGCAGTTCAACAATATCAGTAGAAATATTCGGTGTAAATACATTTTCTAAGTGCTTAACAAAAAGAGCACCTTTTTCAGCATCAGTTCTTGCCCAGTCACCATTCGAATCTCGTAACGGAGGTTTGCAAATCACTGGCCTTTTAAGTCCTCTAGCTGCACGCCATAGCCATATCAGCAGAAATATTCGGAGTGAAAACTTTTTCTAAGTGTTTAACAAAAAGTGCACCTTTTTCAGCATCAGTTTTTGCCTAGTCACCATTTGGGGCTCGTAATGGGGGTTTGCATATCACCGGCCTTTTTAGTCCTCTGGCTGCACGCCACAGTGAATAATCTGTTTGTGGTATTGCATCTAGCTCTTGAAGGAATTTTTGAAGGGAAGCTGTTTTTTGAGTTTGCAAAACTTTCCTAAGCTGCTTGGTACACTCCTTAAGCCTTAATTTTAGCTGGGGCGATCTGTAGCGCTGCTATTCTCGTCGAGCTCTCCGTTTTTCAGTCAATAGCCTTTGTATATCTACAGAAAAAATATTATTAAATCTCACTGGTTGGTTTATTTCATTTGAAGTAGCATTAAAAGCAGCTTGTTTAACATGCGCTTCAAACAATCTGAGAGAATCGTCTATGTCTGAAGGTGTTCTCAGCGGCATTTTTTCCGAGCAATGAGCACTCAGATATTTTCTGTATTTCAGCCAGTTAATACGTGCAGATGTCGTCGCTAAATCACATGTTGTGTGTGAGTAAATAATGACAATAGTAGGCGAGTGGTCTGAAGATAAGTCCAAAGATGCTTCAACTTCAACCATCTCGCTGGGCACGCCTTTCACAATTCCAAAGCCGATAACATCAGGAATTTTTTGTCGATCTGTTGGCCAATATGTTGGCTGTCCACTTGAAACTACATTCAAACCCATTTTAGATATTGTGTCGAATAAAATTCGTCCCTTAGGTGTAATTAAACGTGAACCCCAAAATGTGTGTTTAGATAATGAATCAAATAATATCGTATCTATGCGAAATAAATTGATTATTAAAAAAGGTTCGGGCTCAGATTCAGAAACTTACTGTTCAGAAGATTATTCCGCGATTACTAGTTCAAATTTGAGAAATATGCCTGTTGTTTCATTAAGTGATAGTACAGAAAATATTGAAAAGCAAAAGGGTATATATGTTGAAAACTCTTCAGATGTATCTAATGAAGTATTCAGAAGATTCAATGGAATCCGCAAAGCACCAAATCATTATGCAAATGCTGCATCAAACTTAGTACTAAAAGAGCCTACTACAGTAGAAGAGGCACTTAATGGACCTCAAGCTGAGTTATGGCAACGTTCTATTAAAGAAGAATAACAGGCTTTAGTTGAAAACGGTATTTGGATAGAATGTAAGTTGCCAAAAGGAAAAAAAACCATTATCAAACAAAAAGTGTTTTAAGATAAAGCGAGATTCTGTGGGAAATATTTTAAAATACAAGGCTCGTTTAGTAATTAAAGGTTATTCGCAAAATAGGGGAATTGATTATGAAGAAACCTTCTCTCCAGCTATTAGATATTCTTCAATTCGTTTACTACTTGCCTTAGCAGTCAAAAATGACTTAAGAGACATTGATATGCAATTTCCTGAACATTTTCAAAATACCGAAGGGAAAGAGCAATTGCAAAGTTATGGATCGATCAATATTATATTTGCAAGAAATCATAAAAAGATTTAACATGGATAAAAGCAAAGGACTCATACACCGCTAGTTTGCAATCAAAAACTTTCGTCAGAGATTTCTCCAAGTTCTAAAGAAGGCATAAATGACATGAAAAAAATCCCATATCAAGAAGCCGTAGGAAGTCTTGTATGCAGCTCAGATAAGTCGACCAGACATTGCATATGCAGTGGGGATACTTTCCAGATTTAACAAGAATCCCGGTAAAGCACAGATGGTGAAGTTGTTCGATTCTCAGATGCAGTCTGATTTGGATAATCGTGGATCTACGACAAGCTACGCATACATATTTATTTCAATCTTCTGCCTGGAACTTCAAAAGGTAAACTACTGTGGCGTTTTCAACAACTGAAGCTGATTACGTGCCTGTAGCATCAGCATGTCAAGAAATAACGTGGCTAAAATCTTTATATTATGAAATCTATGCCGAAAAAGAGAAGCCGCGGAACCTATGTTCCGATAACAAGAGTGCTATTGCTTTGGCACACAATAATATTTATCATGCACGATCAAAGCATATAGATATTCGTCATCTTTATACAACAAAATAGTTGTATAAAACTTAATTATATTGGTACTGAAGAGATGGTATCTGATATCCTCACTAAAGCTTTACCTTCTGGAAAGCTTCAAGAATGCCGCAAACATCTTGGGTTACAAGACTTCAACTCTAGTGGGGGTGTAGGACTGAAGACTTGAGGTTCAATATAAAGGGTTATCCATTTCGTGGTTTCAAAAGTATAGGACTGGAATTCGACATCTGTCAAACTAAGTTGTTAAACCAATTTTTTTCTTTTCAGTAGAAAGTCTGACATTGACGAAAATGGATCGCTTAACTATCACAAAACGCATAAAAATTATCAAAACATACTACAAAAATGGTGATTCTGCCACAGCCACATATCGTGCTTTAAGAGGAGATTATGGTTTACATAATCGTCCAACTACGCAAGCGATTGGCAAAATTGTGAAGAAATTTGAAGAGACTGGAGTGGTTACAAATATTGTAAGGCCTGTGCATCATCGTTTCGCTCCTTCCGCTAAAAATATCGCTGCTGTAAGTGAAAGTGTTGCCGATTCCCCGTCGTTCTAAGTAATTAGGACTGTATTACGGCACATTATGGCGTGTTTTGCATTTAGATCTACACCTATATCCATATAAAGTCCAGCTCACACAACAACTGAAGCCAGCTGACCATTTACAACGTCGCACAGTGGGGATTTGTTCATACAAGCTTGGAAAAAAACTATAAGGAGTGCTCGTAGAATGTTGAAATTTTTCTCTGAGCCTTTGGTTAGGTCAATTAAGAAAAATATAAAGTTTCATCAAAATTAAGCACGCCCACCTCCCACCGCCCATAGAACCCGAAATTTATTTTTGGCCCAAACTTTTTGAAATTTGGCACAGAGAACTATATATTACCTTAATTAAGAAAAATATAAAGTTTGATCAAAATAAAATACAGATAAAAGTAATTGTAATTCTTGATTTTTCTAAATTCGTTTAAGCAAAATCCGACTAGTGGTTCTTGAGTTATGTTAAACAAATTGATTGGTGGCACTTGAAATTGATTAAAAATGTAAAAACAGATATGAGACAATGTATTAGAAGTGATTTCGAACTGTGGGAAAGTATGGCTAAAATTGCAGGTCCAAATGTTTGGAGAAAAAAGGGATTTTTGTTATATGTTCATAAAAATAAACAACAAAAAAAAAACTTAAGTCTCTGCAGAGTTTATTTTTTCAATTTTAGTATACTGAAATATCCTACTTTAAATAAAAAATAAAAAGAAAAACGTTAGCTCACATAATAAAATAATATTCGTCTTGAAATTCTTAGGATTAAATTAAGTTGTTTCGGTAAAACATACAAGTACTGAGTTTGAGACGGCTATAAAAAAAACTAGCAGTCAGATCGGAGTAATTCTTTTTCATTTGATTGTGCTATTTAGTCTAAAAATTCAAAATATCACTGCATATTGCATGAAGAGTATGTTGACAATTTGACTTTTTTCCGCGAAATCCCCAGTGTGCGTCGTAGAAACGTAGAATGGGTGCTTGAACAACAGGCCAAGATCATGCGATTTGACACCATTAGACTTTTTTTGTGGGGCTACGCGAAAGAACGTGTTTATGCAGATAAACCTTTAACTCTTGAGCACTTAAAAACCAACATTCGTCAAGTTATGGCTGGGATACCGCCAAATATGTGTCAAAAAGTGGTCGAAAATTACCTCAAAAGAATCAATGCTTGCAACACTTCGCGTGGTGGTCATTTAAATGATGTAGTGTTTCACACATAATGTCAATTATATAAATTTTGAGTGAAACTCGTTCAAGAAGTTATTCGGAAGGTTTTAAATATAATTTGTGTGTAACACAACCAGAGTTCAAAAATTTTACGAAGCAAAGTAGCGAGTGCAATGCTCAAGACCGTTTGGTATTTATTCGTTAGAATTTGTGTAAAAACTCCCACACAAGGGTGAAGAAATACGGATTGATACAAATCCTAACGAATTGCCACTTATTATAAACAAAACATTAAATGTATGAAATCTAACATAAACAATGCCGGCCACCTTGCAACCTCATATAGTTGCAATAATAATCTTAAACAAAAGTGTTTAATTTTGCCTCGCTTTAGGACAAAACTAAAGCTATACAAATGTACGTATTATTTCTAGTATATCTGAATTTCTATATAGGTAGCTATATACAACTGGGTATGTGTATATAGTTATGTATGTATATATATATATATATACATATGTACAAGATTTGGACTTAAAATCGTTAGTGGGATATGTATGTATGTATGTATATTGGATGGTTATGCACTTACGTATATGTATAGAATTAGGGATCTACTGGTGGGATGAATAAAATGTAGCCAGGAATTTCTTTGAACACAACTTACGTGTGAATACAATAGTACAAAATTTATTGGGATGCTTGTGTTGAATAGTTCCAATATTGATACATATAAATTATGAATACTTAGGTATGTAGTTCCTGTAATATAATTTACAAAATGTTAGTGAGATCTTCAGGGAAAATGAGCTGTTGACACCGCGCTGGTCGTGACAAAAGAATAAAATCCGAAATTAACCGGAAGTATTACAACTTAAATTCTGACACCAAGTTTCGTTAAAAAATTTACATTCAACACGAAATGCACAGATGGATATATGAATGTAAATGTATAGATAAGTAATTTTTAAAGGTTAGTTATATATTCAAAAAGGGTAAGTATAATAAATATCAAAGGTAAGTTATAATTTAAAATTAATAATTAAAAAAAGGTAAGTATATTAATTAACAAAGGTAAGTTATAATTCAACGTTAATAATTCAAAAAGGGTAAATATAATAATTAATAAAGGTAAGTGACCATTTAAAACTTAATAATTAAAAAAAAAGGGTAAATAAATACAAAGGGGAGAGGTTACTTTAAACATCTTGGGCGCCGTGGCCAATATGGCCCATGTTAGGACACTCGCATGAATATGAAATCGAATGCGTTTTGAAAATCGCCTAACTTATTTCTTCATGTTCTGCCGTTCACGCGTTTTGCTGGCGTTTTCCTATTTTTTTTAGATCAAGTAAAACAGCTTATATCAAATCGCCAGTACTCAAGAAAACAATTATTACAGAAAATTATGAAACCATATCAAAGTTGATATTTTTATTTTAAATAGTTTGGAAGTTTTATTAATTTTTGCAAAATATACAAGAAAATATGTTAAGTTTAATTTTTGCGTAGCTTTATTGTTAGTTTAAACTTCAGCTCAAGTAAAATACATCAGTTCACTTCAATAGTTGCTTGAGAGTTGATGTCGCAAAACTTCTTGCGATTGTGAACTCCAGAACACCTATCATGCGATTTCATCTCGCATCGCAAATGTTAGGCGAAATGCGATTTATATATATAATATATATAATTATAAAAAGGCAATAATTCAAAGGTAATAACATACACAGGGGATGTTACTTTAAACATCTTGGGCGTCTTGGCCAACATGGCCACAATATAACAATTTATAAATATGCAAATTTGATGTTAATACATGCAGATTTGATGAAAATTTGATGTAATTTGAACGACTTGGGTGCCTTGGGCAAATATTACAAGGCCTTGTGTAGCCGTTGGAGAGCTCGAAACGCACCAAGAAAAATGCGTCTGGGGCTGGTTGTCCGTGTTCTACTTTCTCCACGCGTTCTCTCCGATGCATCATCAGTGACTCTTGGGCTTCGCTGCGGTCGATGAGAAATTTGACCCAATCTGTCCTGCACCCTTGCCGGTCGCGTTCTTGTTGCGGCCGCACTAGTTGTGGATCTTGACTCTCGACTCACCCGGGTGGCTGATCGTTGTTGTGGTGTAGGTCGGGAGCCTCTGCCTCGGGCTTCGTGCGGCAGGGTATGATGAGCCCACCTGCATTTCTGGCAAACGTCGGCTGACGTACAATCTTTAGTCTGGTGAGAGTTGGCTAGGCAATAGCCAGGAATGCGGACTCGGCGCTTGCGGTCCTCCACGGTCATCTCGCGAAAGCGCTTACAAAATCAGAGCGGATGGTAGCGTTTGCACGCGCGACATTGATGGATGACAGGGTTCCTAGGCATCCTGTGAACAATGAAGTATGTTAGATAATTTATAAAGACATTAGGGGGACCGAAAATGAATATGTGTGCATGCATTCGGAATATATGTACTGGGAAAAGAAGGGTAGGGGTTCAATATAAATATAATCATTATAACTTATGGGAATTAAAGTTTGTTAGAGATTCTTATTCATTCGCCATAATGGACATAACGCACAGTTTTGCAATCGTTCGCGTTACCGTCCCCGTCTGAGTTTTTAATGCCCCTATTACGGTTTACAACTCAACCAAGTTGAGTTGAAATTGAAACAACTTAACTCATTTTTGGTATTATGAATTACAACTCATTCTAGTTGAAGTTGTATTGATGTTGCCAGCCTCAAAAGCAACGATTTGACAGTTGATAAAGCAGTTTATGGTATTTTTTGAGGCAAAAACATAAAAAAATTGGTTTCTTGTTAAATTGTGCTTTTTTTTTTTGTTTAAGAAATAATAAAATTGTACTAAGTGAAAAAAATGGATATCTCTTATGATTTATTTGACTCTGACGAAAGTGATGATGCTAACATTGACGAGTTGCGCATACGAAAAAATCTTCGTAATCACTACAATCCCTTGGAACTTTCCAGAAGCCTGTGCGAGGTACAGGTATACCTAACATAATAACAGTATGTGCAACTCTTATGTTCCTTGCTGACGGCAGTTATGTATCAAAAAAGTTGTGGAAATGATGTTAACGTTGTATTGGCACATCCTACAATATGTGTAGTGATTAAAGAAGTATTAAATATCTTCGAGCAATATGTTTGTGCAAAATGGACAATAACAGAAATGACTGAAGAAGAGCAAAACCCTCTGTTTTCTCGTTATAACTCTATTTTTCTATAAATAACTTATTAATCGTTATTAAATTCATGTAAGGCATTTAAAAAAAACTTGCCTTACCTCCTATCCATTTTCTTTCCTTATGATTTTTAAAACAACTGCTACTGAGCAGTTGTAATTTCTTGGCATTATAGACAACCTCACTGACACTGAGTTGTAATCGATAATACCAAAAAAAAAAAGTTGTAATGCGAAATATTTTCAACTTTTACATTTTTGACAGGTTGAGTTGTAATCGATAATGCCGATTTGAAAAATTTCAACTGAGTTACAGTTGAGTTGTAAACCGTAATAGGGGCATAAATCAGCAATGCGTACGAGGCCGTAGTTACCATAGTAAATCTTAACAATTCAGGTGATGTATAATCTTCAATTTTTCCCAGCGGTATCGTGGACCTAGCGATGTGTTTGGTGCTTCTGGGAGAGCTACCAAAGGTGCTCCTCGAAAGAAGTGGCCCGGGGTGAGTTTGGATCATCTGACATAGGCGACAGCGGGCGAGCAATCAAAACTGCTTCAATTCTTGTGAGGAGAGTGGTGAATTCTTCGAAAGTGTATTTCTGGCGCTGCGATACCTTTTTAAAGCGCTGTTTAAATGACTTTACCCCGGCTGCCCACAGTCCGCCCATGTGAGGCGCATTCGGCGGAATAAAGGACCATTGCAGCCCTTGAGAAGCATATGCGCCAGACATTTTTTGAGAAATCCCTTTCAGAAATTCCGAGTATTCTTCTTGAATCGCACGGTCTGCACCAACAAAGTTTGTTCCATTGTCCGACATGATTTTCTTTGGCAATCCTCGGTGTCCTATAAAGCGGGTAAAGGCTGCCTTGAAGCTGCCTGTTGTCAGATCCGAGCATAACTCCAGATGGATGGATTTCGTGCAAAAACAGACGAATACACAGACATATCCTTTGTGGTATGGAGCAGTTCTCAATAGAGACGTTTTGATGGAGAACGGGCCTGCGAAGTCCACACCTGTGAAAGTGAATGGTAATGAGAAGGAGCTTCTTCCGAGAGGAAGAGCTCCCATTATTTGAGACCGGACCCTTCTCTTGTATCGGATGCACGGGATACATCTGTGTGTACACTGTCGGATCGCTGACCTTAGGCGAGGAACGAAATATTCACCTGTAACTGCTCTCAACATAAGGTTAGTCTCCGCATGCATGAGGAGGTTATGTGTGTAACTGATAAACAACTTGCAAAAAGTTGAACTCACTGGGAGGATTATTGGGTGCCGCTCGTTAAAGGGAAGTGCGTATGACATGGTTTTCATCCAACGGGTTTAGAGGATACAGAGAGCTTTTCTTACTGACCATTTTGAATTTCATTAGAGAATGAAAACCTTCATTGTAGTGCAGCATCTGCGTTATGTGTAGCAACTTATATTTGGTATTTGTGAATTCCATACCGTTAATACTTGGGACTCTTATTCTCATGTATTTCACGCGAGTCGTTCTGCGGTGCGTCTTGGGTATGAGATATAATCACCCCTATCGTGAATATTTTTCCACATGAAATTTTTTCACTTTTCACGTATTTGCAATCGCGAACAACTCGCATGAAAAAATTTTATTCAGTCCAGAATAATAACGTGAAAGCAATTTTCACTTCAAAAAATTCCCCTTATCGTGAACAATTTTTTCCCACGGCTTTTTTCACTTTTCCCTTAAATTTATTCACTTTATTTTTGATGGGGAACAGAACATAACATGTACGCGTTTCTTCTTATAATTCGAATATTAAAGCTTAAAAAGTTTATTTTAATGAAAATATCTGATAATAAGGCACAAACTGATGTTATTCCCCAACAAAATGCAAAAAACAGGCCGATTGCCAGTAGATTTGCGAAGCTTTAATATGTTGGCATTTTTCGTTTTGTTGACTTTCCAAAAAGTACCCGAATTATTTCACCACATAAAAGTTAGAATGCAATAAACGGAGCAACCAAACTAAAGCTCCATAACTCAATATTCAGATTTGATTTTTTTCACTTTTCTTTAAAATAAATATGTCCGTGTATATTTTTTAACAAAAAGTTCTATGATTTCTTATATTTTTTTAATCTTATTTGTTTTTTTTTACATTCACTGATAACTGATAGCAGGAATAATTTTTCACGGGAGATTCACGATACCATATTTTCCTTCGAGGGAAAAGAAAATATCACGGGAACAAAAATTTCACTTGCTATTCACGATAGGGGTGAATAAAAGTCAGAGGGGGTTCTGGGGTGTCTTGTATTCTTCTCCGGATAGTATGGATGAATCTGTACACATATGACATAACGCGGAGAGCTTTATTCCATTTGGAAAACCGTTTTAACACATCCTCGGTATAACGCAGACGTTATCTTCCTTTGCGATGGCAGCTCACAGATGGAATCCAAGGAATTGTCTTTTAGAACTATGGGCTTTGGCCATTCTTCGGGAGTCTTTTGAAGCCAGCTTGGCCCATTCCACCACAAAGAATTTTCTATAAGTCCACATCAGCTCACATAGCTCATTCGGCAGGTAAATCCAAGGCTGAAGAAACACTATTACCCACCGCAATAGTGCACATTAGGCCAGGGGTCCGAAAAAACTTTAATCTCTAGAAAGCTCCAGCAACAACTTATGCTTGCCACCCAGCCAAAGGCATTCCAAATCCACGGAATCGGTGGCGAAGTAGTCCCCCATTCAAATTCAGTGTAATTCGAAATTGTGTACAAACCAGGGAAGACTAATTTTAATGCGAATGCATTAAGCAGGTTACCAACAAAAGATCAAAATATCGGAGTGATAACTAGAGCACAAGCAAACTCGAAAAAATCAGAAGAAGAAAAAACAAAACAAAAAGAGCAACAGAAAGCTCTTGCAGAGGGGAAACAAACTGAAAATGGTGACAAAACTTCTGCGGCGACATTTTTAACTGAAAAAAGGATATCCAAGAAGTCCTTAGAAGCTTTCACGACTCACCTCTGGGCGGATATCAAGGAGGCATGAAAACCTATAATAGAACAAAGAAACAGTACGACAAGCAGTCAAGGTCTTATACCACGAAAATAGGAGTAAAAACTCAAGCACGTAAAAACAAATTTTCGCCCATAAGGGATGGGCCCTATGAAATTAAAAGTTTCCCCACATCTGTAAACGTTCAAATAATGATGAAGGGAAAACTTCGAACCCTATACCGTAATCTAGTGAAACCATACACCCAATAATTGATTTTAAAAACAAAAAAAAAAGGGGAGAAAAAAAACTCACCACAAAATCGACGCTAGAAGCAACGCTGATACCATGCCTATCATGGTCTTAAGGTCTTCAATGTCTGAAATGGTAAAAGAAATAAATATTAATACAGGACTATAATAGGAAATAATGGAACTTAACATACCCGAGGGAATTTTTTATTATTTCTTTAATTACGTTTTCGTTTCTAATTTCCAATTACTTTCCCGTTCCGAGTTTCTTTCGTACTTCGCTTTTTTGTATTGATCTTCAATTCATCATAGGTTAGCGTCAAAGGATCTGAAAGAAGCAAAATAGTTAGTAAAGGGGAAAGGGTAAAAGAGGATGGAACGCTACCAACCCAGTATCAACATCCAATCAAACAACGGATACTTTTCTAAAAATAAAATTAAGAAGACAGATTAGTTAAAAGCCGCAACAAGCAAAGAACACAAAATTTTATTAAATTAACAAGAAGGGGGAGGAAATCTTAAGGGAAAAATAATCTGGAAACATTTACACAACGTAATTTTTATTTTCTTCATATAATTCATGCAAAACTGTATACAATTCCGAATCTGCTCAACTCTTTGCCCTTAATTGTTTTTAAAGTGAACTGTGGCTGTAACATTTTATATGCTTGTTATACCAAATGGTGTACGAATTGAATTTGGCTCAAAATTATGCAAATGTTCTTTTAATTTATGTTAATTTCAATAATTTCTGGTAAACAAATAAATCAATTGAACACAAGCACTAATAAAAATCAGCTTAATTAGTTTTCTTGCCATTACACGGATAACAAATAAAGAGTTTCTTCAAAATATGATTTGTGTGTGTTTGGATTAGTGATGTTACGAATATCAATTTTTAGTATTCGCGAATACGAATACGAATATTTAAAACAGTGTTCGCCGAATACGAATACGAATATTTCTTTTGAGGTTTATATTTCAAATTTAATTGGAAAAAATCCCTGCCTTTGCGTTAGTAACTATAAATGAAAAAAAAAAATTTAGTGATTTAACATTATTATTGCATTAAGATGCCGAATTTGAAAACCTCTACAGAACATTTTTTAATTATTTTACTTACATACTTTCAGATTTTGTTTTTCTTACTCTGCGTGAAATACAATGGGTTTTTTTAATAAAAATTAATATATTTTTTTTTTATTTTATATACTTTTTTTTAACTTTTGTATGATTTTTTTTTTTGGAAAATGTATGGGAAAAATATTCGCTTGAATTTGCGAATAAGAATATCTTAAAACAGGCGAATAGTCGAATACGAGTATTCGTAACATCACTAGTTTGGATTAACTCACAACCATAGACTGCACATTGAAGTTTAATTTTTAAATGCACTAAGAAAATTTATGTATTAATGCAGTTTTGATGTTCTCCTCATTTATTTTGTGGGATACACTGGAACTCAAAAGTAATGTGAAAAACATGAAAACAAGTGATTGTTCAAATGAAGCTAACTATTGTTCTCAAGTAGTACAGCGCACAAATAATAACATGTGCGAGCAAAAATTACCAATTGAGAAATTTGGTTTGTTTTTTTTTTACATGACTGTAGGGCTGACTTCCAAAACGTTCGTATACAAAGTTTGTATACAGTATTGCTACTGTATTTAAATCACTTATGTATACAAAGTTCCGAAAAAATGCATCAACTATAAAACCGATACCTTGTTTGCTTTCTTACTGCGTTAAAAATACTTGGCGACGGCGTTTTGTAATGTTATACATTGTATAATTATTGTACTGCGGCGTTATGAAATGTGATGCTTTGTTTAAACACAAAGCAATTGACGTTTTGGAAGTCAGCCTAGTTGAGTACTTGGCTGTGAAACATGATTACACAGCAAAATTTTGCCAGACTATTTCACGGCCAATGACAACTGAATCAAACTGCATAATTAAATATGCGTATGTACTCGTATATGCATGTGTACATGTACTTATATACATATGTATGTACTAGTGATGTTACGAATACTCGTATTCGTATTCGACTATTCGCCTGTTTTAAGATATTCGTATTCGCCAAATTCAAGCGAATATTTTTCGAATAATTTTCCCATACATTTTTCAAAAAAAATCATACAAAAGTTTAAAAAAAGTACATAAAATGTAAAAAAATATATTAATTTTTAATAAAAAAACCCATTGTATTTCACGCAGAGTAAGAAAAACGAAATCTGAAAGTATGTAAGTAAAATAATAAAAAAATGTTCTGTAGAGGTTTTCAAATTCGGCATCTTAATGCAATAATAATGTTAAATCACTAAATTTTTTTTTTCATTTATAGTTACGCAAAGGCAGGGATTTTTTCCAATTTAATTTGAAATATAAACCTCAAAAGATATATTCGTATTCGTATTCGGCGAATACTGTTTTAAATATTCGTATTCGTATTCGTATTCGCGAATACTAAAAATTGATATTCGTAACATCACTAATATGTACAATAGGGTGGGTAAATTTTTTTGCCTACTAACAGCCATACCTAAACAAGAGCGGAAAGCGGAACGTTTTCTACCGCCTACCGTTAACGCTGAAATACCATACCTAAACAAGAGCGTCAACGCTTTGTCATAAAAACAGGGTTATTACAAAATATATAACAACCCTGATTATAATAGTATACTCATAACCTAAGAATACATGCATCTCTACAACAAACACAACAAAAAAATTCCTCAGAAGTCAAAAGTATAAATGTGTATGTGTGTATGTTTCAACCTGTGACAAAAATATAAATAAAAATTATTCATTCAAATACGAAAAAATAAATACAAATCAAAATTTAACACTTGAAATAAAAAACAAGTAATTTACAAGAATTGTCAGCTGGGCTTGTAAGACTACCTTATAGTCATTGCATCATGAGTGCTTCTCTTTTGCAGCTAACTTCACTATTAAACGCGCTGTCAAAATCGGATTTTCCAATTGCAAAATTTTGCCGCCGCGTTACTGCCGCGTTATTTCGGGATGCTCCATACAAATTGTATGGGCATGAGAACTTTTGACAGCTAAAAAACGCTTGCCGCTCTTGTTTAGGTATGGCTGTAAGCGTATAGCAAAATCGTAATCTACGGGAAATTCTAAGAACTTTTCCCAAAGAATCCATGGTTCTAAAATCAAAATCGAGCTTCCGGTTTTTAAGAGACAATTTGGTGCTCAGGACTATTATTATTTTGACATAAACCTCCAAAACCATTATTAAGGTACATAATTTTCTATTAATGAGCACAGATATAGAAAGCTGAGAAAATTTCCCTCTTCCAACGATACAGGTCAACCATTCACCAATTGCAATGAATACTTCCAAAAAAATAGCATTATTTTCGGATGTCCTGAGCACCAAATTTTCTCTTAAAAAAACCGGAAGCTCGATTTTGATTTTGGAACCATGGTTTCTTTGGGAAAAGTTCTTAGAATTTCCCGTAGATTACGACCTTGCTATACGCTTTGTCATGTTTTCAGTTTCAACTTTCGTAGTGAACAGACGCGTTTTTATAATCGTCGCAACTGAATATAAAAAAAATAATTTTTCAAGTCACAAAAAATATAAAAAAAAACAAAACATTTATTGAACAGTTATTTTACTGGTTTTATTTTATTTTTTGCTTGTGTGCAATATACATAAATATTTGCATACACAAACTAATATAAGTGAAAATATAAAAAAGAGAACTCTGATGAGTTCATCTTCTGATAAAAACAACAATAATCCTACAAGTAGTAGGAATGTACAATATATAACTTTAGTTGCTGATTTTTTTTTTTTTTTTTTTTTTTTTTTTATTGAATCTTTAATTATTAAAATTGAATTATCAATAAGTTTTTCAAATCTTAAATCTAAAAAAATATTAAATATAAGTTTAGCCAATGCTAAACAAAATTTTTAATTTCAACGGTTAATTTATGTTGTTTTACATCTCTCGTGTACGGCTGAGAAAAAGAGTATCCCTCCTTTTCAGCCGGGTGTGGCCTCTATAATTTAAAATATTGCGCGCAAGTACATTTGGGTGCACCTCAAGTTTTTTTATATATTTTTTAGCGTTTATTGAAAATACTGTCTTCACCAACGGAACATCTAGGTCTTTATGAATCCGATGATTTCTGACATACCAGGGAGCTGCTGTAATTGTACGTAGAATTTTATTTTGTCGCCTTTGAATTTTTTCGACATTTGATGCTGAGGCAGTGCCCCATAACTGGATTCCATAGAACCATATTGGTTTCAGGATCGCGTTGTATAATAGTAGTTTACAGTCTAGGCTTAGTATAGAATTTCTTCCAATAAGCCAATTCATTTGGGCTGCTTTTAATTTCATTTGTGTTAACTTTGCGTCTATATGCGATTTCCATGTTAAACGACGATCAAGATGAACGCCTAGATATTTGACAACAGTGTGTTGCGGTATGGTCTCGGTGTTAATTTTTATAGGCGGGCATGTTTCCTTGCGCAACGTAAAAGTTACGTGCACACATTTCTGCTCGTTAACTTTAATACGCCATTGTTTGAGCCAATTTTGCAATTTGGATATATACCCTTGTAAATTGCGGGAAGCTTCTACAGGATTTTCGTGAACGCTTAGAAAAGCTGTATCATCGGCAAATGTTGATGTATGAATGTTAATGCTTAACGGTAAGTCAGAGGCATATATTAAATAAAGTAATGGACCGAAGATACTGCCTTGGGGAACTCCGGCTTCGATCGACTGCGGTGGGCTTAAGAAATTGCCTTCCCTAACTACAAATTTTCGTTCACTTAGGTAGCTTATTAAAAGCCTAACAATGTTTGCGGGTAGATTTTGCGTTAATTTATGTATAAGACCTTCGTGCCATACTTTATCGAAAGCTTGAGAAACATCTATAAAGAGCGCAGAGCAATATTTCTTCTTTTCGAAAGTGTCTCTGATAACATTCACAAGTCTGTGAGTTTGTTCAATTGTGCTATGTTGTCTGCGAAAACCGAATTGATGATCTGGAATGCATCCGCTTCTAGTCACTATAGGCATCAGCTTGCTCATATACAGCTTTTCAAATAGTTTTGAAATGTTGGGCAATAAACTAATAGGCCGATAGGATTCAACCTTCGTATGATCCTTGCCGGGCTTTGGTATCATAATAATCATCGAAACCTTCCATTCTGCAGGATAGTATTGCAGCCGTAGAATACTATTAAAAATGAATAGTATAATTCTTTTTGCAATATAAGGCAGTTGTTGAAGCATTTTGTTGCTTATTTTGTCGACACCTGGGGCTTTTTTGGTGTTAAGACTAGTGATGGCCTTTTCAATCTCCACAATGTTAAATCTTAACGGTATTTCTGGTAAAGAGATGACTGGTGGCAGTTCAACAATATCAGTAGAAATATTCGGTGTAAATACATTTTCTAAGTGCTTAACAAAAAGAGCACCTTTTTCAGCATCAGTTCTTGCCCAGTCACCATTCGAATCTCGTAACGGAGGTTTGCAAATCACTGGCCTTTTAAGTCCTCTAGCTGCACGCCATAGCGAATAATCTGTTTGTGGTGTTGCATCGAGTTCTTGAAGAAATTTTTGCAGCGAAGCTGTTTTTTGTGTTTGTAAAACTTTTCTGAGCTGTTTGGTGCATTCCTTTAGCCTTAAATTTAGCTGGGGGGATCTGTAACGTTGCCATTCTCGTCGCGCTCTCCGTTTTTCAGTCAATAGCCTTTCTATATCTACAGAAGAAATGTTGTTGAATCTTACTTGTTGATTTGGTTGATTTGAAGAAGCATTAAAAGCAGCTTGATTAACATGTGCTTCAAACAACCTAATAGAATTTTCTATGTCAGTAGGTGTTCTCAACAGCATATTTTCCGTGCAATGAGCACTCAAATATTTTTTGTATTTCAGCCAGTTAATACGTGCAGATGTCAGCGGTAAATCGCATGTTGATGTTGCAGTTGTGTGTGAGTAAATAGTGATAATAGTAGGCGAGTGATCTGAAGATAAATCCAATGATGCTTCAACTTCAATCATTTCGCTGGGCACACCTTTCATAACTCCAAAGTCGATAATATCAGGAATTTTTTGTCGATCCGTTGGCCAATATGTTGGCTGACCACTTGAAACTACATTAAAGCCCATTTTTGAAATTGTGTCAAACAAAACACGACCCTTGGGACTGATTAAACGTGAACCCCAAAATGTGTGTTTAGCATTGTAGTCGCCAGCTGCTAGAAAACGGGACCCCAGTGTTGAATAAAATGCGGTATATTGACTCTCTGAAATTGAAAACCTGGGAGGAGAATAAACAGATGATATCACAAGTTTTTGATAAAAATTTTCAATGCAGATGTTTGTTGCTTGAAGGTAATCTTCACAAAATTCATTTAACAGGTAGTGTTTTATTCGCGTTTTTATTAGAATTCCCGAGCCACCACAAGCTCTACCTCGAGGATCCTTGGTGTCGTAGAAATTATATCCACTAATTCTAAAATAGCTTCGAGACGTCAAATGAGTTTCTGAGATAAGCATAACATCGATTTGTTTATCCAGAAGAAAATATTCTATTTCATTTTTATGTTGGCAGATGCCGTTTGCGTTCCAAAAACATATTTTCAAGTTCATGGTTTGCTTAATACAGCCTGCAACAAAGTAGACTGCATTTTCAACATTTCCTGCATCATACAGGACATGTTGAGAGTAAAAGTATTTACTGTTTGTATTAAGCTCTCAATTGAGGCTTCAATACGGCTAAAATTAGACCCTGGAGCTTCGCTTACTGGTACCGGTTTTTGCGCTGTATTGTGGTTACTTTTTAAAATGTTAGCGTATGAAAATTTATTAGTAGGTTGTTGCTGAGCAATAGTCGCGTTTGATTTCAATACGTTTGAATATTGTTGCTGACTGGTAGACGGTTGAGGTAACTGAGGGTAGCTTAAAAGTGTGATAGGCTGAGCGGGAATAATATTTTCTTTTTTGTGCGAGGAGCGTTTAAAAAACGAGTAAAGAGGGCAGCCTCTATAGTTGGCAGTGTGATTTCCGCCGCAATTGCCACATTTTTTCGCCTTGGGATCACCTTTTGTTTTGTCACAGTTAGCGGTACTGTGTAGCTCACCACATACAACGCAGACTGTAGGCAACTTGCAATAAGTTTTCGTGTGCCCAAATTCTTGGCAGTTCAGGCATTGGATAGGTCCAGCTCTTTTATGTGGCTGCTCAACGGTAACTCTCCGGTGTAACAAATACTTTAGATCATAGATTGGATGGGATTCATTTTTTTTTATCTTTATGTCACCTGGCTGTAACTCGACTCTAAATATTGGTTGGGGGATTTTTTCTCTATTTTTGATGTTTGAAACATTTTTCACCTTGAATCCACTATTTTCAAGGCCAGACTTGACCTCTTCTGGATCCACACTAGAATCTATACCTTTTATTACAACGGTTAGACCTTTAGCACTCTTAAGCTGATATGTATAAAAATTTTTATTTTTAGTCTCAAAGTCTGAGACTATTTTTCTGTAATTATTTTCTTTAGATACCTGAATTTTTGTTTCATTAATTTTCCCACGCTTGATTGGAGTTACGTAAAACTCATTTTCTCCAATTAACGAGATAAGGCTTTTTACCAGAAAGCTGGAGTTCTGTTCTCTTAAATAAATCGGTGGTGGTTTACTCAAACTTGTATTAGTTGTGACTTCATCACCTTGTTCAGTTAAAATCGCGAAACGATTTTCGGAATTTTTTATATTTTTCCCATCTTTGGGAACTTTTGCCGTTGACGCAATTTGAGCAGATTTGGGACTTCTTCCCCTTTTTAACACAGTTATGTATCTATCCATACCTGTTTGAATTTTATTATCACTATTTTCACTTACTTTATCCATAATTTTATTCATTTTGTGCACGTTGGTCACCTGGGTATTTATTGTTTGTTTGTTTGCTTGTACAGCTAAGCTGACAAGTTTGCTAATAGGTGCAATTGTTGTTGTTTCTTGATCACTATTTAACATGTATGGAGAGCATGATCGCGCACGAATAGTTGTGTTTTGTGTAGAATTCAGGTTTGTGCTTATTTCAATTTTTTTATTGTCGTCATCAGAAACAAAAGTTAAATAAGCATTTCTACTGCTTGTGGGTTTATTGTTGTTGTTGTTGCCAGAAGATGAACTCATTTAGAGTTCTCTTGTTTTTTTCACTTATAAGAGTTTGTGTATGCAAATATTTATGTATACACAAGCAAAAAATAAATAAAATAAAACCAGTATAATAACTGTTTAATAAATGTTTTGTTTTTGTATTTTTTGTGACTTTAAATTTTTTATAATTTTAATATTCAGTTGCGACGATTATAAAACGCGTCTGTACACTGCGAGAGTTGAAACTGAATGTGTTGCTGATGACGACAATAAAAAAAAATGAATTAAACAAAAACCTGAATTTAACAGAAAACACAAATACTCGTGTGCGATCATTATCTCTGAACATGTTAAATAGTGATCAAGAAACAACAACAATTGCACCCATCAGCAAACTTGTCAGCTTAGCTGTACAAACAAACAAACAATAAGTAACAAGGTGACCAACGTGCACAAAATGGTAGATGCGGTGAGTACAATAAATGATAATAAAATTCAAACAGGAATGGACAGATACATAACCGTGTTAAAAAGGGGAAGAAGTCCAAAATCAGCTCAAATAGCATCAACAGCGAAAGTTCCCAGAGATGGAAAAAACAAAATAAAAAATTCCGAAAATCGGTTTGCGATTTTATCTCAACAATACAATGAAGACACAACTACAACAAGGTCGAGTAAACCTCCACCGATATATTTAAGATAGCAGAACTCTAGTTTGTTGGTAAAAAGCCTTATCTCCTTAATTGGAGAAAATGAGTTCTATGTAACTCCAATTAAGCGCGGAAATATTAACGAAACAAAAATCCAGGTAGTGCAAGAAAGTAATTACCGAAAAATAGTTTCTGACCTTGAGTCAAAAAACAAAAATTTTTATACGTACCAATTAAAGAGTGCTAAAGGTCTAACCGTCGTAATAAAAGGTATAGACTCTAGTGTGGATCCAGAAGAGGTTAAGTCTGGCCTTGAAAATAATGGCTTCAAGGTTAAAAATGTTTCTAACATCAAAAATAGGGAAAAAATCCCCCAACCTATTTTTAGAGTCGAGCTACAGCCAGGTAAATAAAAGGTGATACCAAGGCAAAAAAATGCGGCAATTGCAGTGGAAACCACACTGCTAACTATAGAGACTGCCCTCTTTACTCTTTTTTTAAAAATTCGTTTAACAGAAAAACAAATGCTACTCCCGATCAGCCCAACACCCCTTTAAACTACCCTCAGTTACCTCAACCGTCGTCTAGCCATAATCAATACTCAAATGTTTTAAAGTCTAACACGACTGTAAAAGGAAAATATATTGTCGTTTGTTTATTTATTTAACATTTACACAAAGTAGTTTTATTGAATGATTAGTTTGAGTTCTGGACAGCCGCTTGTGCGACTGTCCAGTTTGTGACGCAATTATGAACTTAATTATAATTCCTTATTCAATCTTAATAATGCTAAAATATTCTATGTCTTAAAACTAACACATACACAAAGTATGTGTGGGAATATGCATGATCAGCATAATACATTCATGCAGTAGTGGTTAGTCAAACACACTACACGACTCTTACTCAACAAAAACCTAATAATCAATTTTCATACGCTAATATTTTAAAGAGTAACCAGATTCCGGCGCAAAAAACTGTACCAGTAAATGAAGAATCAGGGTATAATCTTAGTCGTATTGAAGCCTCGATAGAGATCCTAATACAAACAGTAAATACATTTACTCTCAACATGTCCTGTATGATGCAGGAAATGTTGAAAATGCAGTCTACCTTGTTGCAGGCTGTATTGAAAAAACCATGAACTTAAGAATCTGTTATTGCAACGCAAACGGCATCTGCCAACATAAAAATGAAATAGAATATTTTCTTCTGGATAAACAAATCGACGTTATGCTTATCTGAGAAACTCAGAAAATGAAATAGAATATTTTCTTCTGGATAAACATATCGATGTTATGCTTATCTCAGAAACTCATTTGACATCTCGAAGCTGCTTCAGAATTAGTGGATATAATTTTTACGTCACCAAGGATCCCCGTGGCAGAGCTTGTGGTGGTTCGGGAATCCTAATAAAAACGCGAATAAAACACCACCTGTTGAATGATTTTTGTGAAGATTATCTTCAAGCAACGAACATCTGCATCGAAACTTACTATCAAAAACTTGTAATATCATCTGTCTATTCGCCCCCCAGATTTTAAATTACCGAGAGTCAATATACGGCTTTTTATAAATCACTGGGCCTCCGTTTTCTAGCAGCTGGGGACTACAATGCTAAACACACATTCTGGGGTTCACGTTTAATCACTCCTAAGGGACGAATTTTGTTCGACACAATATCTAAAATGGGTTTGAATGTAGTTTCAAAAGGACAGCCAACATATTGGCCAACAGATCGACAAAAAATTCCTGATGTTATCGACTTTGGAATTGTGAAAGGCGTGCCCAGCGAGATGGTTGAATTTGAAGCATCTTTAGACTTATCTTCAGACCACTCGCCTACAATTGTCACTATTAACTCACACACAACATGTGATTTACCGATGACATCTGCACGTATTAACTGGCTGAAATACAGAAAATATCTGAGTGCTCATTGCTCGGAAAAAATGCCGCTGAGAACACCTTCAGACATAGACGATTCTCTCAGTTTGTTTGAAGCGCGTGTTAAACAAGCTGCTTTTAATGCTACTTCAAATGAAATAAACCAACCAGTGAGATTTAACAATATTTTTTCTGTAGATATAGAAAGGCTATTGACTGAAAAACGGAGAGCTCGACGAGAATGGCAACGATACAGATCGCCTCAGCTAAATTAAGGCTTAAGGAGTGTACCAAGCAGCTTAGAAATGTTTTGCAAACACAAAAAACAGCTTCGCTGCAAAAGTTTCTGCAAGAACTCGATGCAACACCATCAACAGATTATTCGCTGTGGCGTGCAGCCAGAGGACTTAAAAGGCCGGTGATATGTAAACCTCCATTACGAGCTTCAAATGGTGACTGGGCAAGAACTGATGCTGAAAAAGGTGCTCTTTTTGTTAAACACTTAGAAAAAGTATTTACTCCAAATATTTCTGCTGATATTATTGAACTGCCACCAGTCGTCGCTTTACCAGAAATTCCGCTAAGATTTAATATTGTGGATATTCAAAAGGCTATTACAAGTCTAAACTCAAAAAAAGCCCCAGGTATTGATAGAATAAGCAACAAAATGCTGCAAGAATTGCCTTTCATTGCAAAACGAATAATACTATTCATCTTTAATAGTATTTTACGACTGCAATACTATCCGGCAGAATGGAAGGTTTCGATGATTACTATGATACCAAAGCCCGGTAAGGATCATACAAAGGTTGAATCCTATCGGCCTATCAGTCTATTGTCCAATATGTCGAAACTTTTTGAAAAACTGTACATGAGCAAGCTGACTCTTATAGTAACTAGCAGTGCATGTATTCCAGATCATCAATTCGGTTTTCGCAGTCAGCATAACACTATTGAACAAACTCACAGACTTGTGAATGTCATTAGAGAAACTTTTGAAAAAAAGAAATATTGTTCAGCGCTTTTTATTGATGTCGCACAGGCCTTTGATAAAGTATGGCACGAAGGGCTTGTCCACAAATTAACACAAAATCTACCCGCAAACATCCTCAGGCTCTTAAAAAGCTATCTAGAGGAACGAAAATTTCTAGTTAAAGAAGGCAATTTTTTAAGCCCCCCGCAGTCGATTGAAGCCGGAGTCCCTCAAGGCAGTATCTTCGGTCCTTTACTTTACTTAATATATGCCTCTGACTTACCGTTAAGCAGTATCATTCACACGTCAACATTTGCTGATGATACGGCTTTTCTAAGCGTTCATGAGAATCCTGTAGAAGCTTCCCGGAATCTACAAGGGTACATCTCAAAATTGGAAACATGGCTAAAACAATGGCGGATAAAAGTGAATGAGCAGAAATGTGTACACGTTACTTTTACTTTACGCAGGGAAACATGCCCGCCTATACAAATCAACACCGAGACTATACCGCAACACACTGTAGTAAAATATCTAGGCGTTCATCTTGATCGTCGTTTAACATGGAAATCGCATATAGACGCAAAGTTGACACAAATGAAATTAAAAGCAGCCCAAATGAATTGGCTTATTAGAAGAAATTCTATATTAAGTCTTGACTATAAACTTTTGTTATACAACGCGATCCTGAAACCAATATGGGCCTATGGAATCCAGTTATGGGGCACTGCCTCAGCATCAAGTATAGAAAAAATTCAAAGGCGACAAAACAA
This sequence comes from Lypha dubia, assembly GCA_947311025.1. NCBI lineage: Eukaryota > Metazoa > Arthropoda > Insecta > Diptera > Tachinidae > Lypha > Lypha dubia. The sequence continues at coordinate 37,789,394 of OX371263.1, forward strand.
AATTCTACGTACAATTACTGCAGCCCCCTGGTATATCCGAAATCAGCGAATTCACAAAGATCTTGATGTTCCGTTGGTGAAGACAGTTTTTTCAAAACACGCAAAAAATATATTAAAAAACTAGTATTGCACCCAAATCCACTTGCGCGCAACATTCTAAATTATAGAGGCCACACCCGGTTGAGAAGGAGGGATACTCTTTCTCTCAGCCGTACACGAGAGATGTAAAACATCAAAAATCAACAGTTGGAATTAAAAATTTTGTTTAGCACTGGTTAAACATATATTTATGTATTTTTAGATTTAAGATTTAAAAAACTTATTGATGTTTCAATTTATAATTGAAGATTCAATAAATAATAAAAGTACCACCAAAAAAAAAAAAAAAAAAAAATGTTTTTCGGTTCCGAACAAATTGACCCACTAGGGTGGGTACATTAGGATGTACAAGCAATAACAATAATATAAAACTTTTCGGATTTTTCATTTGCTGTTGATTTAAAAATAATTATACGCGTTTGAATAATTCCCAAATTATTTAATGCCAGTAAGCATTCTTTGGTGGTGTCATGCATACCTTCGATGGATTGTGCGGATGACGTCACGGACTGTTGATTTAGTATATTTTCTACTAGATTCGCTATAAAAATTCTCTTGTTATTGTAGCGATCTTGTAAGGTTCCCCAGGCAGTGCTATAGTTTGTCTCTGATAGAGGAAATTGACTTATGAGATGTTCAGCTTCCCCCGTCAAATTACTCTTTAATTACCAAAATTTTTGAATAGCGGGAATCGGATGATTATCTACCATTTCAGAGAATAAATCATAGAACTGCCGCCATTTTAAATAGTCGCCATCAAATTTCGGTATTGTAACTTTTGGCAGATGTAACGAAGAAGATGACTGATTTGATCGAGTTGGCTGATTTCACCAACGTTTTGTGCCTTGTTAGCCAATATGGCCAGTCTGACCAACTATTCTTGAACTCTGTCATTCAATTCATAAAATATTGTAACCTCAAAGCGAGAATTCAATGGATCACACTGAAAAACAGTTTTACATAAATTCAACGAACTCTTGTTCCTTGAACTAAATTCTTTGAAATTCAACGTATTATACGTTGTTTCAGTAAAATATTCCTTGAAATTCAAAGGTAAAATTTTATGTGTTTATGAACTCAACGTTGAAACCATTATTTGATTTTATTCGTTGAATTAAACAATGAACTAGAAACTCGTTCATTTATTTAAACACAAAATGAACAAATAGTTTGATTCAATGAACCTGTTTCTTGATTTTACGTAATATACGTTGATTTTGTTGTATGTATACGTTGGATCAAGAAATAAATTCTTATTCTTACTCTCTTATTCTCTTCTTACGTATAGTGTCTAACGAACTGGTACGTTGAATTCATCAAGCCAATGAATTGCCATACGTTGAATCAAGGAACCTGTTGCTTGATTTTAAGTAACATACGTTGATTTTGTTGTATGAATATGAGGGATCAAGAAATAAATTCTTAAAATCAACGTTTGGTGTCTTAACTTCAACGAACTGGTACGATGAATTCAACAAGCCAATGAATTGTCATACGTTGAATCAAAGAACCTGTTTCTTGATTTTAAGTAATATTCGTTGATTTTGTCGTCAATGAACAAGTACTTTGATTCAAAGAACCTGTTTCTTGATTTTTGTTATACAAAGAAAATATATGCATAAAGCAATCAGTTGTTATACATCCTTAAACAAACAAGGCTGCAAATAAAAAATAATAAATTTCAAAATAAAAAAGTGCTAAAAAGTAAGTAAAAATTGAACTGAAGTTATAGTAAAATGCATTGTTTTAATTGCAAAAAAGAAATTTACTTGTGTAAATATATTACTTCGTCATATAAGAAAAACTCACGAGTTTTGTATATATCGATGCTATGAAAATAATTGTTTATTAGTTTTTACCGTTTCTTTAAAAATTTAAGACAATGTTACTTCTTGGTGGTTGGTTTCCATTGGACTTCCTGCAGACGTAGAGTGCGATGAACATTGCGACAAAGTTTTCGGTGGTTCAGCACAAAGATCTTGCAAACTTATTGAGTGGGACTTACGCAATTTCTCTGTTTCTTTTTATTTTTAAACTTTTGTTGTTGTTAATTAATATATGTTTATTTATGTATATATTTTTTAAATAAAATAAAATATGTCAAAGAATAAATTCTTAAAAATCAACGAACGTATTCATTAGATCAAGAAATAGGTTTCTTAAATTCAAAGAACTTTTCCTTGAACTCAAAGTATGAATACGTGGATAAAGGAAAAAATTCTTAAAAATCAACGAATGGGTTCATTGGATCAATAAATAGGTTTCTTAAATTCACAGAACTATTTCCTTGAATTCAAAGTATGAATACGTTGGATCAAAGAAAAAATTCTTAAAAATCAACGAATGGGTTCATTGGATCAATAAATAGGTTTCTTAAATTCAAAGAACTATTTCCTTGAATTCAAAGTATAGATACGTTGGGTCAAGGAATAAGTTCGTTGCATTCAACATATAGTTTCATTGAATTTATGTACGGTTTCAACGTATTGTTTCTTCACTTCAACAAACTGGTACGTTGAATTCAACAAACCAATGATTGACATACGTTCAATTCAAAGAACCTGTTTCTTGGGTGAATAATAAAGAATAAATTCGTTGAATCATCGAATTTTTTCCTTGAATTTAATTGATTTTTTGGTTGAGTGCATAAAAGCACTCGCATATACTGTCGTATAAGTCTTGAATCTGATCCCAAAGATTGTTGATAGTTGAGAGTTTGATGTCATAAAATGGACGTGGTTGTATTTCGTCACTATTGTTTAATACATTTAAAAGCCTACTTAAGGCTGTCATTATAGCTTTTGCCTTTCGAATCAAGCCTTGTTTCTCATTAGACTCCTGAAGAGGCACCGATGCACCAGTAGTTTTAGTTGATGGTAGCTTTTATAGGGATAATGTTCTAAGACGATTAGCCTCTGTTGTAAACAGATTTTGATACGAATTAGTTAGCTCACTAATTTTTGAGTAATAGTCCTTCGTAAAATCTTCATGCTCTGCTTTTAACGTTTCAACATCGTCAAGCATACGCAATTCTGTATCCGTGGCTTCAAATTTCTCCCAGGCTTGCAAAAGTCGACGGTTACGCTTCTCAAAGTATTCTGCGTGGTTTTTCTGTCCGCAGAATCCTTTTTAAAGCTTCGCACTATTGCTAATAAATCTGCGCCGCCATTGTGTACCAATGTGCTGATGCCTGTTGTCAGTGCTCTAATCAATTTGCTGGATCTGCTGATGTTTGTTGCACTAATGGTGTAGTGCTGGTAGTATATGTCCACTGAAACTTCGTTTTAGTGGAACTGATGAAGTTGGTTACCGATATACCGATGCTTGTTGTCAGTGCTCTAATTTGCTGAAGCTGCTAATATTTGTTGCACCACTGGTATGATGTTTTTTATAGCCTCTGCTGAAGACAAGGATTCGCTGGGCAGATTTTATGTTGCAAATCTTCCACTTGAACAGCAGTGTTAATGGGTAGGCTGCGTGTTGTTGTAAGTAACCAATTTAACTTTAAAGCCCCTTACCGCTGGTGGGGGAAGCTTTAAAATCAATGGTGGTCGGGGTCACCAAAAAGTTTAGAATTACACTTGTAAATGATGTTATTAGTATGACTCAGCTCAAACACTTGAATTTGAACTGTACTAATTTTTGTTTGTGTGGTTTTACTTTCAAGCACTTGTAACTTGAACGTAATGTGATCAATGAATAAAAAGCGAGTTTTTACTATTGACAAAGAAATATAATTTTATTGTGGTATATATACTAAAATATTAACAATTAATTGTTGAGTCAACAAAACACTTAAAACTAAAATTTACGTTAAATTGACCAATCAAATTGTAGTAACAATGTTTGCAGCTTTCATTGTGTAATATGATATCCTCTTGTTAAACAACATTAAGGGAGTTCGCTAACGTTTATATTATCATTAACAATTATTAAGTGGGTTCACAAAATTTTAAACACTGTATATAGAACAGATATTCTGAATAGCAGTTAATACTTATGTACATATGTATGTATGTAGTCGTATTGCAACCCAGTAATGATATTAAAAATAGAAGAAGAGTCTGACAGAAAATTGCAATAATATATCATATTTTAATATTTAAGTAAAACAAGAACAATATATTTTTTTTACATATCACTAAAATCTTTTGTATTTTAACAAATTCATATATATAGATCTAGTCAAAAGCTTTCAAATGATACCAAAATTGTCCTTATACGTTGAGAAATGCAAAGGGAAATCGCACATATATATAAAAACTTCAGAGGCCAATAACTCGAAAACTATGCGTTTCCGAGAAAGTTACCACATAAAATTTTTTTTCATTTGGAGCTGCGTCGCTAAACTAGATTTAAGCAAATTTTTTATTAACCGTTAGCTGGGATTCGCGAGGTTTAATTTAAAAAGAGTTTAGTTTAAAATTGATGTGAAATTTCAAAAATAAATGTTCGCAATATATTTGAAATTTAAAAAATAAACATTCGCGGGGATCTGTGAATTTATATTTGGGAAAACACGCTTGCTAGGCTTAGCGAGGCTTACCTTTCAAAATTTTAATTTGAACAAAAAATCAAAACTAAATAGTCGCGGGGATTTGCGAATTTGGGGGGGGGGGGGTTATAGTTATTATATGTTTTCTTTTCCATACCTTGTAAAAACGTTCTCAGACGTACCTCGTTGCACTCGATGTTCCACTTTTTACTCGTTCCTCTTTTAATTTCCTTGCTTTTATATGTTCTTTCTCTTATATGCGGCTGTCTCACTCTTCTCAAGAGAGCATTTTTTTCTTTTAACCGGCGGTGGTGGTTTTACACGAACAAAATGCACTAAGTTTGCGGCACTTATTTTGCGTGTATTATGTTTGTGTAATTTTGAAGCCAATTTAAATTTTGGTGTTTTTGTGATGTTGGCTTTATGTACATACATACATATGTATGTATGTATAATTTTTTGAACTGTATGTATGTATGTATTTACCTGTTGTGTATATATGTTAATATAAAAAACATTCAATCTCCAATATAAAATGACCTAATTACAGTTCATTAAACTTCTGGTTAAAAACTTGTGCATCGCAAATTGCTGACACATTTCAGACGGTAAAAAACCAACATTATTGCATACGGTAACAAAGTGTGTCATTATTAATTACTAAGCACATTTCAACATAGAAGCAATATTATTGCATACGGTAATAAAGCGTGTCATTATTAATTACCAAGCATATTTTAACATAGAATTTAAGTTGTAATTCATTCTGTAAAATAGAGACGAGTATAAGTTCAGTTGTATTAAGCTAAGTGAAATGAGTGTTAATAAATAAAGAAAATAAAGTTATATTTTAGAAGTGAAAAAAAAGTAAAGTTTAATTTTTTTTAAATGTTAAACTTATAAATAAATAATTGGCGCCCAACGTTAAACAAAAGGGGATCCATAGAATCAAGAAGCACCCCATAGGCTGCATATGTAAGGACTCCCAATAAAAAGCACCCCATAGGCTGCAACCCAAGGAGGATCACCCACAAAATAAGGACGTTTTGAGTGGAGAACATAGTGTGAGACGCGGGTACCCCAGTACTAAGAAGAAAAAGGAACAATACCCCACTACCAGCTCCATAAGGATGATCACCATTTTAATGTAAGAATAGAATTAAGTTATTTTTTAGATAAAATTTAAAAAGTGCAAACAATACAAATCTCAAAGAAAATAAGGATAAAATATAAGCTTAAAAGTTAATTAAAAGGCTTTAATATAAAGAAAGAATTTATAAAATATAAAAATAGAAAGTAAATACCTTTTTTAAAGAAGAACGTAATAAAAATTTCAAGGAAAGAAAAATAATAGAATCCAATTAAAATATAAATTTTATGAAAAAGTGAAAATAATTAAAACTAAACTTAGAAGTTAAAATCAAAATTTAGAAAATTTTGCTGAAACGTGAATCAATCTTAAAATACCTTTATCTCTTTTCAATCCTGTGAGAAAGTGAAAAGTATTAAATTTAATAAGAAAATTTTTAATTTAGAGAATTTTTGCTTCAAAAGCGTATCAATTTGAAAATATTAATATCTCTTCAAGATCAAACAAATATTACATTTTAGAACTACTATTGCGATTCCTCCAATAGAAATAAGAAAATCTTTAACACAAATATAATTTCTATTAATATAACAAATAATTCTAATCCTAATAATTTGGTCAGGCCTCCAGTCCTGAATGTAAATGTCCCAAATCCAACTCTTTATAATGAAAATAATAGAAACATGGAGGAAATGATAGCTAGAATTTGCGCACAGCAATGTCGAATAGCAATTAATTAGATACTAGAGCCCAACGCAAACATAGGAGGTATAGATCAGGTAATAGAAGAAAGATATAGAAACGACTTAGCCGATTTAGATAAAGTCCCTGACGTTGTTAGGAATGTAAGGGAATTCTCCGGAAACCCCTCAGAATTTAGCTCTTGGAAAAAGAGTATAGATAGAATCCTCGGACTATATGACTCTAAAAAGGGAACCCCAAAATATTTTGCAATACTAAATAAGATTCGAAATAAAATTGTCGGTTGTGCAGACGCGGCACTAGAAGCCTACAACACTCCCTTGAATTGGGAATGCATAACATAATTTCTTGCATTGCATTATGCAGACAAAAGGGATTTGACCACCCTAGAGTACCAAATGAGTACTCTAGTACAAGGCAATAGTAAAGTCCAAGACTTTTATCAAGAGGTATATTTTTATCTGTCACTCATTATGAACAAATTGTCCTGCATGGACGTAAGTAGGGAAGCGCTCGACCTGCTCGCTCAAACATATAGGGATAAAGCACTAGATCATAAGCCTTTATCACAACACATAAATAGAGCTCAATATCAGGATAAACAGCAAAGAAATTTTTACCCTGAACTAGCTCATATGCCACAACCATCTCACAATTTTCAACAATTCAAACCAGCTCTTCCTATGAGACACTACAACAATCAGAATCAAACACCATATGTACAAAGGTATCCAAGCCCAAATTTTGGTCCACCACGGCCAAACGCCCCAAAGCCCCAACCACGTCCTGAGCCTATGGACGTGGATACTTCTATAAGGTCAAGAGCCGAACACCTTCCAAGCCCACAAAAGATGCAAAGAAACTACCATTTACAAACCAAAGGAGATGTAAATTTTAACAACAACCAGTACGAAGAATTAGAAAATTACGAGAAAGAAGAGGAACTCCCGACATTAGATGACTACCTTCAGAACCAAACAGAGACATTAGAAACAGAAACTCAGGAATTCGTAGACATACATTTTTTAGACCAGTAGATTCGTCCCTACCTTATTTTGAGTGCAGGACGAATACAGGATAGATTTAAAACTTTCTTATCGATACGGGTTCAAACAAAAATTACATTGTGCCTAGCTTAGTACGAAATCCTTTGCCAAACCAAAACTGCTTTTTTCCAAACTCAGTAGGTGGAAATAATAAAATAACCCACCACACATTCATTAATATATTCGGCAAAGACACTGGCAAAATAAAATTTTATTTACTACCAACGTTAAATACTTTCCATGGTATCTTAGGAAATGATACTTTAAAAGAACTATCAGCCATTATTTACTTAGCAGATAATTACATGCTGATCAATAAAAACATAAAAGTTCGAATAAAACAAAAGATTTCGCAATCAGTAAATAACATCAATATCAGAACAGATCATTTAACACAAAAACAGAAAAACAAACTACAAGAAGTTATTGGATGTCATAAATCCTTGTTTAGTGAGCCTAATGAGAATCTCACATATACCACAGCCGTAGTTGCGGACATTCAAACAAAAACCAATGAACCTATATATTCTAGATACTATCCTTATCCTGTGCAACTAAAAGACGAGGTTGAAAAACAAATACAATACCTCTTGAAACAAGGTATCATCCGACCCTCTAAGTCACCATATAACTCACCCATTTGGATAGTGCCCAAGAAAACCGATGCCTCGGGTCAGAAAAAGTATAGGATGGTAATCGACTATAGGAAGTTAAATGAACAGACATTACCGGACAAATATCCCATCCCAGAAATCAATGACGTTCTCCCACAATTGGGACAAAACAAATTCTTCTCAGTGCTAGACCTTAAAAGCAGGTTCCACCAAATACCGCTAAGGGAAGCAGATAAACAAAAAACAGCATTTTCAGTCAACAATGGTAAATACGAGTTTACCAGCTTACCGTTTGGCTTAAGAAATGCCCCCTCCATATTTCAGCGGACACTGGACGATATACTGAGAAAATGGATAGGAAAAATTTGTTTTGTTTACATGGACGATATCATAATATTCTCCAAAAGTGAAGAAGACCATTATAAAAACATGGATACCATTTTCGGAACTCTCAGACTTTCAAACATGAAAGTTCAGTTAGATAAATGTGAGTTCTTAAAAAGAGAAGTGGAATTTTTGGAATTCATCATTTCAGATGAAGGAATAAAAACCAAACCCAAAAAAGTAGAAGCAATCCTAAATTTCCCAACACCCAAAACACTAAAAAATCTAAGATCATTTTTGGGATTGTCGAATTATTATAGACGCTTTATCAGGGATTATGCTAAAATTGCAAAGCTCCTGACAATGCTTTTGAGAGGGGAGGCAGGTCGTTCGTCTAAATATATGTCAAAAAAGATAACAATTGATTTAGATCAAGAAGCAATGGATGCATTTATAAAACTAAAGACCATATTGATTTCTGACGATGTTATGTTAGCGTACCCAGACTTTAATAAAGATTTCACCCTCACGACAGACGCTTCTAACTATGCACTGGGAGCAGTGCTATCCCACGAAAATAGACCTATTGTATTTCTATCGAGAACCCTTAACAAAGCGGAAGAGCACTACGCTACAAACGAGAGAGAATTGCTTGCTATCGTATGGGCGTTAAAGTCGCTAAGGAACTACCTTTATGGCTCCGAAAAGTTAAAGATATATACAGATCATCTTCCTCTGACTTACGCTTTAAATAACAAGAATTCGAATTTTAAACTCAAAAGATGGAAAGCATTTCTCGAAGATTTCAATTATGAACTGCAATACAAACCAGGCAGCACTAACGTAGTTGCCGACGCCTTATCCAGACCTTCGTATGAGAACACTCCAACTCAACACAGTGATGAGAGTTCATCCCAAAATTTAATACAATATACCGATGCTCCCATTAACGCCTTCAAGAATCAAATTGTTATAAGTCAGACCTGATCAACCCTCCTACATGAACATTTCGCAACTTGTTAACACAAACAGTCACCAGTTCATTGACTTGATCAGTGCATTGACTTGACCAATTGTGCAACTGTTTGCGTTGATAAATTGCGAAATGCCCAAAAGCTTACTAAGCTATTTTTATTAAATACAAACTGGGTCAGAAGAATAGTAATAAATAGCTGAGTAAGAATAATTGTGCAACATTACAATGTTAAAGAATAATAATTATTAAATACTAATAAATAGCTGATTAAGAATAATTGTGCAACATTAAAATATTAAAGAATAATTATTGAATAGTAATTAAGTATAAATAAGCTAGGTTTAAGAAATAGAATTTCAGTTGAAAAAGCAATCAGTTGTAAAAGAAGACAGTTGAATACAGTTGTAAAAACAAAGAGTTGTAAAGTTAATATTTATAGAATTTGAGTTTTATAATAATAAAGTTGAAAGATAAAAAGAAAATAATAGTGTATTAATTTTAAACATAACATTTTTGGCGCAGTCGGTAGTTCAATTTGCAGAGTACTGGTTTGATACCTTTCGACCAGGAAAAAAGTATTGTGATATTAGAAAGCTATTTAAGCTCAATTTAATTTCATAATACATAATCCTTGTTAAAAGGACTCGTTGTATTTTAAGCTAATAGCACCAACTTCTAAAGGTTTTAATTAGCTATTTTAGCTGCCTTAAGTTGTATCGATTCTATTGGTAAACTAAACAACGACCAAACAAGCTACTCGAAGCAAATGGGACCAGTATATTTGGTAATTAATTTAATAGAATTTTTAAATTGTGTTATTTAAAAGTAAGGAGTAAACACAGCTCGTTGGCAGGGAATTTACATTTACGTGAAAAGATATATTTAAATAGATAGGATAAAAATTTTAGGGAGATTTAAATCAAATGGAGGATTTACAAGCGAAACTAAAGAGAACACAAGAAGAGTCAAGGGAAATTTTAGAACGAGTGTGGAGTCTTATTAGGTATCTTAACAACACAAAAGAGTATACAGAATTAATTAAGCATAAAATAAGAAGCCAAGGGAACATCACCGAATTCGAGAAGATAGATATTTTGTTAGAAGAATTACAGGGGCTGCAGGAACATCAAAAAAATCCAACTATATCAGCGGAAATACAAGAATATTCCCAAGTGAACAGAATCTTGAAGCAGCAAAACGACAGCTTAAAGAAAACCGTTGAGGAAGCGGAACAGCACATTCTGGAAAGCGAAGAAGAGACGCAAGTATTTAAAGATCTTGTGCAGCGTATTAACCCTAATTTGACTTCGGATCAGCTGCAGCAGGCCATTGGGAACAAAAAAGAACTCAGAGATAAAACCCGACAAATCGAAACTCTGAAGGCACAGATTCACGAATTGAAAGAAGGCAGAACGAGAAAAGAGATTTCCACTAACAACGTTACAATCAGCAACAACATGACAAGTTTCAGTGAAATTTTGAAAACTATTTCCCATGTGGTACCGATTTTCTATGGAACAGATGGACCAGACCTCAGTACCGAAGCGAATAAATTTATTGAAGGGTGCATGTTGGCAAAGGATAAACTAGGGGAAACAGGTGATGTGGTCGACATAATTAGGTGTATAAAAACGAGGCTGTTTGGAAATGCATACAAATATTTACACAATAAGGAATTCGCAACTGTAGAAGCGCTTTGTATGGCTATCCGAGAAAAATTTACGAAGACCAGATCATTAACAGAGGTACAGGAATTAATTTTTAATAGTAAGCAAAGTTCAACAGAAAGCGCGTATGAATTTGGAGAGAGACTAGAGGCACTCCTTAGTAATGCAACAGATCTAATTGCATCACAGTGGCAAGACGTTTCCCATCGAAAATCCATGATAGACCATTGTAACCAATCAGCTGTAAGAAGTTACATAAGAGGCTTACGAGATCCCAAGCTGGTATCAAACTTCATTGGTCACGAAAACAACGAGTTATCTACCCTGCTAAAAATAACCAAGAATGCTCAAAATCTATTGGATACTAGCATGTATTTTCCAAACGTCACAACAGTTCAAGGCGAAGAACCTTTACACGAAACGGTTAAACAACTGGTAAGAGAAGTGCGACAACTATCCCTGAATAAACATAACATTTTTGGTAACAACGGCAGCAGAAATGACAACATAACATTTAGCCACTCCATACCGAACAATAATATACAGAGGAACCAAACAAAATACTGCAGTTTTTGCAATAGACAAGGTCATTCGTTGAGCGAATGTTTTAACAAAAGAAACAGCACCCACTATAATCAAGACAGATGGCAGCAGTATGCTGATTATAACTCTAGATCCAACCCGCAGAATTCTCCGTTAAATCAAAACAGAGCTCGTATTCAAGACAACAACGATAGAGAACGACGGTGCTATAGCTGCAATCAACAGGGACATATTTCGTCCAATTGCCCTGGAAATAGTAACAACGGCAGCAGAAATGACAACAATAATAATAGAAGCAATAATAACGGCAATAGAAACAACTACACGCATAGAAACAATTACACGCATAGAAACTATACGAATGATTCGGGAAACGGGGAACGGCCCAGTCAAAATTAACTGACTGGAACGCCAATAAATACAGAGATAACTCAAATCAAACCAGTACTAATCAGAAAGAAAATAGAAAGCCACACTTGGTAGCCGCTCAAGATCAGACATTCAACATTACAAATTTGGATATCAATAGAATAGATATATCAAAAGAACCAGAGAACAGGAACCCGTATACGGAAACAACACAAACCAACAAAGCAACGAAAGAGAAGAAACGCTGCAGTTCACCAAGACAGCCACGTCGGAGGAAAAATACTCGCATCACCTTGTTGTCTGACATGAGACCCACAGGATCGACATGTCACGAAAGTAGAGACGTTTTAGAGAAAGTCCTGAATTGTATGGCAACGATGTTACATTACCTAATGGTGACATGGAACAATATGAAAATATTAATATATAATATAAATGACAAGTTAAAGGGAAAATCGATCTGCCGCGCTAGTAGGGAAATTTTAAATAAATTCCTGAATTATATGGCAATAATGTTACACCACGTAAATGTGGCATGGAGTAACATAAAAATCATAAAATATGATATAAAAGACAAGGTAAAGGGAAAAAGGAACTTCCTACGATATCATGCACACCACACAGAATCCAAAATAGAACATAGACGGAAGAGCTGTAATACTAGTAACGGAGAACGCAGGACAGATGATGCATACATAACTTTTCCTTGTAGAGAAGCAAGAAAAGAAACACTACTATTGTTGGTGGACTCGGGAGCAGATACTACACTTATAAAGAATGAGGCTTTAGCACCACACATAAAAATCAATAAAAATGAGCGGAAGACGTTGTTAGGAGCATTTGGAGGGAACATAAGTACAAGGAAAACCATACATTGAGAAAACATCTATAATTGGATGTTTTCTTCCGCAAAGGGGGAGGAATGTTATGAGTCAGACCTGATCAACCCTCCTACATGAACATTTCGCAACTTGTTAACACAAACAGTCACCAGTTCATTGACTTGATCAGTGCATTGACTTGACCAATTGTGCAACTGTTTGCGTTGATAAATTGCGAAATGCCCAAAAGCTGACTAAGCTATTTTTATTAAATACAAACTGGGTCAGAAGAATAGTAATAAATAGCTGAGTAAGAATAATTGTGCAACATTAAAATATTAAAGAATAATAATTATTAAATACTAATAAATAGCTGATTAAGAATAATTGTGCAACATTAAAATAGAATAATTATTGAATAGTAATTTAGTATAAATAAGCTAGGTTTAAGAAATAGAAAAATGAGTTGTAAAAGAAGACAGTTGAAATCAGTTGTAAAAGAAGACAGTTGAAAAAGCAATCAGTTGTAAAAGAAGACAGTTGAATACAGTTGTAAAAACAAAGAGTTGTAAAGTTAATATTTATAGAATTTGAGTTTTATAATAATAAAGTTGAAAGATAAAAAGAAAATAACAGTGTATTAATTTTAAACATAACAAAATATTCATTTCAAATGAAGGAAGCCAACCGTTTTATAACTTTGAAATTGTTTTCCCTACCTTTCACAGACATAGAATTAACGAACTCAATATTACACCAGAGTCCCTGACTCAGATATTAAAAAAGTATCTGAATCCCTCAGTAACTAATTGCATACATACATCGGATGAAATATTAGGAAAATTACAAGAAGTTTATAGAAATAATTTCACCCAATACAGGGTAAAATATTGTAGGAAAATAGTCACAGATTTGAAAAACGATGAAGAGCAGGAAACCGAAATACTTAAAGAACACAATCGAGCTCACAGAAACAGTATTGAGAATAAGGCACAACTTTTAACAAAATTTTACTTTCCGCAAATGCATTCGAAAATAAAAAAACTCATTAGCCCTTGTAAGGTGTGCAAGGAAAATAAATATGAAAGACATCCTAACAAAATCGCAATCCAAGAGACGCCAATACCACAATTCCCTAGACAAATTGTCCACATAGATATTTTCATAACAGGGAAAAAGGCAGTACTAACCGCTATAGACAAATTTTCGAAATTCGCGCAAGCCAGAATTCTAAAATCTCGGTCCGTTGAGGATGTTAAAGAACCCCTAAGAGAGATGGTACTTTCATTCGGTATGCCAGAAATAATTGTCATGGACAACGAGAAAGCATTCAATTCCACGGCTATAGTTTTCATGTTAGAAAACCAATATAACATAAAGGTATTTAGGATTCCACCTTACAGCAGTAGCGTCAACGGGCAAATAGAGAGATTCCACTCCACACTTTCAGAAGTTATGCGTTGTCTGAAAGACGGAAATGGACAGTGGACTTTCTCGGAATTATTATACAGAGCAATATACGAATACAATAATTCAGTACATTCAACCATAAAAAGGAAACCCATAGAAACATTCTTTTTGGGGAGAGTTACTACTAATCCTCTAGATATAGAAAAAGTTAAACAAGATACTGTTAAGAGATTAAAGGAAAAGCAATTAGAAGACATAACTTATCACAACAAGACAAAGGCCGTACCTAGAACTTACGAACCTGGACAAATTATTTACGTAAAGGAAAACAAAAGACTAGGGACAAAACTCAGCAAAACATATAGAAAGGAAATAGTTAGAGAAAATAAGAACACTACCGTTATAACTGAATCAGGAAAAACAATTCACAAAAATAATATAAGGAACTAAAATAACTTTAATTACAGATTACTCTTTACTCTCGCTTGGGCTGACATTAGAATAATGGACTACACGAACTCACAATTAGTGACCATAAACTCCGGACAAGCGAAGATACAGACTGGGACCCTCAAACTAATTCATACTATTAATATGGACGAATATCAAGAACTGATCGACAACTTAGAAGAAACATTACTCCAGAACGTTAGTCAATCTCACTTCCTCTACCCCTTCCTTAGACATGAGTTCAAGGAGCTTCAGGAGCACCTAGATAGGTTGAAACCAAAATCCAAAAGATCCTTGAATTTTTTAGGGTCCGCATGGAAATTGATAGCTGGGAGCCCTGACCACGACGATTTTAAAATTTAAGAGAAAAAAACAAACAAAATGTTGAAAAATAACAATAAGCAAATAGTTATAAACAGATTATCAATTAAAAAATTTAAAGAAATAACTAAAATAACTAATGAAATATTAATACGCATAAAAAATAGTAGCACAAACTCCATAAAGGAGCAGGCCATAACGGTCCTAAAATATAAATTAGATATAATAAAAGAAGAAATAATCAATATTCAGTACGCCATGCATTGGGCTAAAATCGGAATAATTAATTCATTTCTATTATCCCATACAGAAATAAATATTGTCAAAAATGTAATAAATACAGATTTAATACAGTTTGTAAATTTAGAACAGGCATTTGAATTCGCTGAAGTTAAGATTGCGTCAAATCATGATTCTATTGTTTATATCATTAGTATACCAACAACAAATGTAAACTCTTGTAATGAAATATTAGTAAAACCTATTAAGTATAAAAAACATAAAAACAAGATTATTTACAATAAAATCCTAATATGCGATAATGTAATATTTGGAATAAAGAATGCATGCAAGAACTATAATAACCTTACCATATGCAATAGTAAAAATTTAGAAAATTTAGACAATGACTCTTGCCTAGCAAGACTGATCAAAAGTGAACCAGCAAATTGCAGTTTAATAGACAACCGGAATATACCCACCGTAGATGAAATTTCACCCGGAACGATTCTTTTAAATAACTTCAATCGAACGATTTTTATTAACAAAGAACCTCGGAACCTCACCGGTACATTTTTAGTGCAATTCCATAACTTGTCTGTTTCAATATCAGATCAAATCTACAACTCATTTGAGACAGCACAGATGAAGCCCTTACCTGCTATTTTACAACCTAGAAATCCAAAGCCAAATATCGCAGAGGAATTGTCATTGGAGATAGTAAAAGAAATGCAACTTAATAACACAGAAGCCATAGATCTGCTCAATCGTAAAAATGTGCAGAACTCAGGTATCAATCTCGGACTAGCCTCAACTGCAATATTCGTATCAATCTTTGTAATCGTTAAAACTAGAGTGTGTAAGAAGGAAAAGAAATCATTTGTCGTTCCAACATTAATAAGTAACCAGCCCCAAGTCCACATATCTATGCCGGAATCCAAGGAAAATGAACCCAAAGGTATAACAGGAAATACACACCTTTCTTATTTCCAGCCGAACGAGGACGATCGGATTTAAGTGGGGGTGTTAATATAAAAAACATTCAATCTCCAATATAAAATGACCTAATTACAGTTCATTAAACTTCTGGTTAAAAACTTGTTCATCGCAAATTGCTGGCACATTCCAGACGGTAAAAAACCAATATTATTGCATACGGTAACAAAGTGTGTCATTATTAATTACTAAGCACATTTCAACATAGAACCAATATTATTGCATACGGTAATAAAGCGTGTCATTATTAATTACCAAGCATATTTTAACATAGAATTTAAGTTGTAATTCATTCTGTAAAATAGTTACGAGTATAAGTTCAGTTGTATTAAGCTAAGTGAAATGAGTGTTAATAAATAAAGAAAATAAAGTTATATTTTAGAAGTGAAAAAAAAGTAAAGTTTAATTTTTTTAAATGTTAAACTTATAAATAAATAATTGGCGCCCAACGTTAAACAAAAGGGGATCCATAGAATCAAGAAGCACCCCATAGGCTGCAGATGTAAGGACTCCCAATAAAAAGCACCCCATAGGCTGCAACCCAAGGAGGATCACCCACAAAATAAGGACGTTTTGAGTGGAGAACATAGTGTGAGACGCGGGTACCCCAGTACTAAGAAGAAAAAGGAACAATACCCCACTACCAGCTCCATAAGGATGATCACCATTTTAATGTAAGAATAGAATTAAGTTATTTTTTAGATAAAATTTAAAAAGTGCAAACAATACAAATCTCAAAGAAAATAAGGATAAAATATAAGCTTAAAAGTTAATTAAAAGGCTTTAATATAAAGAAAGAATTTATAAAATATAAAAATAGAAAGTAAATACCTTTTTTAAAGAAGAACGTAATAAAAATTTCAAGGAAAGAAAAATAATAGAATCCAATTAAAATATAAATTTTATGAAAAAGTGAAAATAATTAAAACTAAACTTAGAAGTTAAAATCAAAATTTAGAAAATTTTGCTGAAACGTGAATCAATCTTAAAATACCTTTATCTCTTTTCAATCCTGTGAGAAAGTGAAAAATATTAAATTTAATAAGAAAATTTTTAATTTAGAGAATTTTTGCTTCAAAAGTGTATCAATTTGAAAATATTAATATCTCTTCAAGATCAAACAAATATTACATTTTAGAACTACTATTGCGATTCCTCCAATAGAAATAAGAAAAACTTTAACACAAATATAATTTCTATTAATATAACAAATAATGTCTAATCCTAATAATTTGGTCAGGCCTCCAGTCCTTAATGTATATGTTCCAAATCCAACTCTTAATAATGAAAATAATAGAAACATGGAGGAAATGATAGCTAGAATTTGCGCACAGCAATGTCGAATAGCAATTAATCAGATACTAGAGCCCAACGCAAACATAGGAGGTATAGATCAGGTAATAGAAGAAAGATATAGAAACGACTTAGCCGATTAAGATAAAGTCCCTGACGTTGTTAGGAATATAAGGGAATTCTCCGGAAACCCCTCAGAATTTAGCTCTTGGAAAAAGAGTATAGATAGAATCCTCGGACTATACGACTCTAAGAAGGGAACCCCAAAATATTTTGCAATACTAAATACGATTCGAAATAAAATTGTCGGTTGTGCAGACGCGGCACTAGAAGCCTACAACACTCCCTTGAATTGGGAATGCATAACATAACGTCTTGCATTGCATTATGCAGACAAAAGGGATTTGACCACCCTAGAGTACCAAATGAGTACTCTAGTACAAGGCAATAGTAAAGTCC
Organism: Lypha dubia; assembly: GCA_947311025.1. Lineage (NCBI taxonomy): Eukaryota > Metazoa > Arthropoda > Insecta > Diptera > Tachinidae > Lypha > Lypha dubia. The sequence goes on from OX371263.1 coordinate 37,807,288, forward strand.
AAGACTTTTATCAAGAGATATATTCTTATCTGTCACTCATTATGAACAAATTGTCCTGCATGGACGTAAGTAGGGAAGCGCTCGACCTGCTCGCTCAAACATATAGGGATAAAGCACTAGACGTTTTCATTAGAGGTTTAAAGGGCAATATGTCACTACATCTCGGCATGAAGGAACCTAAAGATCTCCCACAAGCGCTTCACTTATGCTTGAAAATGGAGAACCAATTCGTGCGAACTCAATTTGTAAACTCAAATAAGAATAACAATCCTAAGCCTTTATCACAACCAATAAATAGAGCACAATATCAGGATAAACAGCAAAGAAATTTTTACCCTCAACTAGCTCATATGCCACAACCATCTCACAATTTTCAACAATTCAAACCAGCTCTTCCTATGAGACACTACAACAATCAGAATCAAACACCATATGTACAAAGGTATCCAAGCCCAAATTTTGGTCCACCACGGCCAAACGCCCCAACCACGTCCTGAGCCTATGGACGTGGATACTTCTATAAGGTCAAGAGCCGAACACCTTCCAAGCCCACAAAAGATGCAAAGAAACTACCATTTACAAACCAAAGGAGATGTAAATTTTAACAACAACCAGTACGAAGAATTAGAAAATTACGAGAATTATCCCGACATTAGATGACTACCTTCAGAACCAAACAGAGACATTAGAAACAGAAACTCAGGAATTCGTAGACATACATTTTTTAGACCAGTAGATTCGTCCCTACCTTATTTTGAGTGCAGGACGAATACAGGATAGATTTAAAACTTTCTTATCGATACGGGTTCAAACAAAAATTACATTGTGCCTAGCTTAGTACGAAATCCTTTGCCAAACCAAAACTGCTTTTTTCCAAACTCAGTAGGTGGAAATAATAAAATAACCCACCACACATTCATTAATATATTCGGCAAAGACACTGGCAAAATAAAATTTTATTTACTACCAACGTTAAATACTTTCCATGGTATCTTAGGAAATGATACTTTAAAAGAACTATCAGCCATTATTTACTTAGCAGATAATTACATGCTGATCAATAAAAACATAAAAGTTCGAATAAAACAAAAGATTTCGCAATCAGTAAATAACATCAATATCAGAACAGATCATTTAACACAAAAACAGAAAAACAAACTACAAGAAGTTATTGGATGTCATAAATCCTTGTTTAGTGAGCCTAATGAGAATCTCACATATACCACAGCCGTAGTGGCGGACATTCAAACAAAAACCAATGAACCTATATATTCTAGATACTATCCTTATCCTGTGCAACTAAAAGACGAGGTTGAAAAACAAATACAATACCTCTTGAAACAAGGTATCATCCGACCCTCTAGGTCACCATATAACTCACCCATTTGGATAGTGCCCAAGAAAACCGATGCCTCGGGTCAGAAAAAGTATAGGATGGTAATCGACTATAGGAAGTTAAATGAACAGACATTACCGGACAAATATCCCATCCCAGAAATCAATGACGCTCTCCCACAATTGGGACAAAACAAATTCTTCTCAGTGCTAGACCTTAAAAGCGGGTTCCACCAAATACCGCTAAGGGAAGCAGATAAACAAAAAACAGCATTTTCAGTCAACAATGGTAAATACGAGTTTACCAGCTTACCGTTTGGCTTAAGAAATGCCCCCTCCATATTTCAGCGGACACTGGACGATATACTGAGAAAATGGATAGGAAAAATTTGTTTTGTTTACATGGACGATATCATAATATTCTCCAAAAGTGAAGAAGACCATTATAAAAACATGGATACCATTTTCGGAACTCTCAGACTTTCAAACATGAAAGTTCAGTTAGATAAATGTGAGTTCTTAAAAAGAGAAGTGGAATTTTTGGAATTCATCATTTCAGATGAAGGAATAAAAACCAAACCCAAAAAAGTAGAAGCAATCCTAAATTTCCCAACACCCAAAACACTAAAAAATCTAAGATCATTTTTGGGATTGTCGAATTATTATAGACGCTTTATCAGGGATTATGCTAAAATTGCAAAGCTCCTGACAATGCTTTTGAGAGGGGAGGCAGGTCGTTCGTCTAAATATATGTCAAAAAAGATAACAATTGATTTAGATCAAGAAGCAATGGATGCATTTATAAAACTAAAGACCATATTGACTTCTGACGATGTTATGTTAGCGTACCCAGACTTTAATAAAGATTTCACCCTCACGACAGACGCTTCTAACTATGCACTGGGAGCAGTGCTATCCCACGAAAATAGACCTATTGTATTTCTATCGAGAACCCTTAACAAAGCGGAAGAGCACTACGCTACAAACGAGAGAGAATTGCTTGCTATCGTATGGGCGTTAAAGTCGCTAAGGAACTACCTTTATGGCTCCGCAAAGTTAAAGATATATACAGATCATCTTCCTCTGACTTACGCTTTAAATAACAAGAATTCGAATTTTAAACTCAAAAGATGGAAAGCATTTCTCGAAGATTTCAATTATGAACTGCAATACAAACCAGGCAGCACTAACGTAGTTGCCGACGCCTTATCCAGACCTTCGTATGAGAACACGCCAACTCAACACAGTGATGAGAGTTCATCCCAAAATTTAATACAATATACCGATGCTCCCATTAACGCCTTCAAGAATCAAATATTCATTTCAAATGAAGGAAGCCAACCGTTTTATAACTTTGAAATTGTTTTCCCTACCTTTCACAGACATAGAATTAACGAACTCAATATTACACCAGAGTCCCTGACTCAGATATTAAAAAAGTATCTGAATCCCTCAGTAACTAATTGCATACATACATCGGATGAAATATTAGGAAAATTACAAGAAGTTTATAGAAATAATTTCACCCAATACAGGGTAAAATATTGTAGGAAAATAGTCACAGATTTGAAAAACGATGAAGAGCAGGAAACCGAAATACTTAAAGAACACAATCGAGCTCACAGAAACAGTATTGAGAATAAGGCACAACTTTTAACAAAATTTTACTTTCCGCAAGTGCATTCGGAAATAAAAAAACTCATTAGCCCTTGTAAGGTGTGCAAGGAAAATAAATATGAAAGACATCCTAACAAAATCGCAATCCAAGAGACGCCAATACCACAATTCCCTAGACAAATTGTCCACATAGATATTTTCATAACAGGGAAAAAGGCAGTACTAACCGCTATAGACAAATTTTCGAAATTCGCGCAAGCCAGAATTCTAAAATCTCGGTCCGTTGAGGATGTTAAAGAACCCCTAAGAGAGATGGTACTTTCATTCGGTATGCCAGAAATAATTGTCATGGACAACGAGAAAGCATTCAATTCCACGGCTATAGTTTTCATGTTAGAAAACCAATATAACATAAAGGTATTTAGGATTCCACCTTACAGCAGTAGCGTCAACGGGCAAATAGAGAGATTCCACTCCACACTTTCAGAAGTTATGCGTTGTCTGAAAGACGGAAATGGACAGTGGACTTTCTCGGAATTATTATACAGAGCAATATACGAATACAATAATTCAGTACATTCAACCATAAAAAGGAAACCCATAGAAACATTCTTTTTGGGGAGAGTTACTACTAATCCTCTAGATATAGAAAAGGTTAAACAAGATACTGTTAAGAGATTAAAGGAAAAGCAATTAGAAGACATAACTTATCACAACAAGACAAAGACCGTACCTAGAACTTACGAACCTGGACAAATTATTTACGTAAAGGAAAACAAAAGACTAGGGACAAAACTCAGCAAAACATATAGAAAGGAAATAGTTAGAGAAAATAAGAACACTACCGTTATAACTGAATCAGGAAAAACAATTCACAAAAATAATATAAGGAACTAAAATAACTTTAATTACAGATTACTCTTTACCCTCGCTTGGGCTGACATTAGAATAATGGACTACACGAACTCACAATTAGTGACCATAAACTCCGGACAAGCGAAGATACAGACTGGGACCCTCAAACTAATTCATACTATTAATATGGACGAATATCAAGAACTGATCGACAACTTAGAAGAAACATTACTCCAGAAAGTTAGTCAATCTCACTTCCTCTACCCCTTCCTTAGACATGAGTTCAAGGAGCTTCAGGAGCACCTAGATAGGTTGAAACCAAAATCCAAAAGATCCTTGAATTTTTTAGGGTCCGCATGGAAATTGATAGCTGGGAGCCCTGACCACGACGATTTTAAAATTTAAGAGAAAAAAACAAACAAAATGTTGAAAAATAACAATAAGCAAATAGTTATAAACAGATTATCAATTAAAAAATTTAAAGAAATAACTAAAATAACTAATGAAATATTAATACACATAAAAATAGTAGCACAAACTCCATAAAGGAGCAGGCCATAACGGTCCTAAAATATAAATTAGATATAATAAAAGAAGAAATAATCAATATTCAGTACGCCATGCATTGGGCTAAAATCGGAATAATTAATTCATTTATATTATCCCATACAGAAATAAATATTGTCAAAAATGTAATAAATACAGATTTAATACAGTTTGTAAATTTAGAGCAGGCATTTGAATTCGCTGAAGTTAAGATTGCGTCAAATCATGATTCTATTGTTTATATCATTAGTATACCAACAACAAATGTAAACTCTTGTAATGAAATATTAGTAAAACCTATTAAGTATAAAAAACATAAAAACAAGATTATTTACAATAAAATCCTAATATGCGATAATGTAATATTTGGAATAAAGAATGCATGCAAGGACTATAATAACCTTACCATATGCAATAGTAAAAATTTAGAAAATTTAGACAATGACACTTGCCTAGCAAGACTGATCAAAAGTGAACCAGCAAATTGCAGTTTAATAGACAACCGGAATATACCCACCGTAGATGAAATTTCACCCGGAACGATTCTTTTAAATAACTTCAATCGAACGATTTTTATTAACAAAGAACCTCGGAACCTCACCGGTACATTTTTAGTGCAATTTCATAACGAGTTTGTTTCAATATCAGATCAAATCTACAACTCATTTGAGACAGCACAGATGAAGCCCTTACCTGCTATTTTACAACCTAGAAATCCAAAGCCAAATATCGCAGAGGAATGGTCATTGGAGATGGTAAAAGAAATGCAACTTAATAACACAGAAGCCATAGATCTGCTCAATCGTAAAAATGTGCAGAACTCAGGTATCAATCTCGGACTAGCCTCAACTGCAATATTCGTATCAATCTTTGTAATCGTTAAAACTAGAGTATGTAAGAAGGAAAAGAAATCATTTGTCGTTCCAACATTAATAAGTAACCAGCCCCAAGTCCACATATCTATGCCGGAATTATCGGAATCCAAGGAAAATGAACCCAAAGGTATAACAGGAAATACACACCTTTCTTATTTCCAGCCGAACGAGGACGATCGGATTTAAGTGGGGGTGTTAATATAAAAAACATTCAATCTCCAATATAAAATGACCTAATTACAGTTCATTAAACTTCTGGTTAAAATCTTGTTCATCGCAAATTGCTGACACATTCCAGACGGTAAAAAACCAATATTATTGCATACGGTAATAAAGCGTGTCATTATTAATTACCAAGCATATTTTAACATAGAATTTAAGTTGTAATTCATTTTGTAAAATAGTTACGAGTATAAGTTCAGTTGTATTAAGCTAAGTGAAATGAGTGTTAATAAATAAAGAAAATAAAGTTATATTTTAGAAGTGAAAAAAAGTAAAGTTTAATTTTTTTTAAATGTTAATCTTATAAATAAATAATTGGCGCCCAACGTTAAACAAAAGGGGATCCATAGAATCAAGAAGCACCCCATAGGCTGCAACCCAAGGAGGATCACCCACAAAATAAGGACGTTTTGAGTGGAGAACATAGTGTGAGACGCGGGTACCCCAGTACTAAGAAGAAAAAGGAACAATACCCCACTACCAGCTCCATAAGGATGATCACCATTTTAATGTAAGAATAGAATTAAGTTATTTTTTAGATAAAATTTAAAAAGTGCAAACAATACAAATCTCAAAGAAAATAAGGATAAAATATAAGCTTAAAAGTTAATTAAAAGGCTTTAATATAAAGAAAGAATTTATAAAATATAAAAATAGAAAGTAAATACCTTTTTTAAAGAAGAACGTAATAAAAATTTCAAGGAAAGAAAAATAATAGAATCCAATTAAAATATAAATTTTATGAAAAAGTGAAAATAATTAAAACTAAACTTAGAAGTTAAAATCAAAATTTAGAAAATTTTGCTGAAACGTGAATCAATCTTAAAATATCTTTATCTCTTTTCAATCCTGTGAGAAAGTGAAAAGTATTAAATTTAATAAGAAAATTTTTAATTTAGAGAATTTTTGATTCAAAAGTGTATCAATTTGAAAATATTAATATCTTTTCAAGATCAAACAAATATTACATTTTAGAACTACTATTGCGATTCCTCCAATAGAAATAAGAAAAACTTTAACACAAATATAATTTCTATTAATATAACAAATAATGTCTAATCCTAATAATTTGGTCAGGCCTCCAGTCCTGAATGTAAATGTTCCAAATCCAACTCTTAATAATGAAAATAATAGAAACATGGAGGAAATGATAGCTAGAATTTGCGCACAGCAATGTCGAATAGCAATTAATCAGATACTAGAGCCCAACGCAAACATAGGAGGTATAGATCAGGTAATAGAAGAAAGATATAGAAACGACTTAGCCGATTTAGATAAAGTCCCTGACGTTGTTAGGAATATAAGGGAATTCTCCGGAAACCCCTCAGAATTTAGCTCTTGGAAAAAGAGTATAGGTAGAATCCTCGGACTATATGACTCTAAGAAGGGAACCCCAAAATATTTTGCAATACTAAATACGATTCGAAATAAAATTGTCGGTTGTGCAGACGCGGCACTAGAAGCCTACAACACTTCCTTGAATTGGGAATGCATAACATAACGTCTTGCATTGCATTATGCAGACAAAAGGGATTTGACCACCCTAGAGTACCAAATGAGTACTCTAGTACAAGGCAATAGTAAAGTCCAAGACTTTTATCAAGAGATATATTCTTATCTGTCACTCATTATGAACAAATTGTCCTGCATGGACATAAGTAGGGAAGCGCTCGACCTGCTCGCTCAAACATATAGGGATAAAGCACTAGACGTTTTCATTAGAGGTTTAAAGGGCAATATGTCACTACATCTCGGCATGAAGGAACCTAAAGATCTCCCACAAGCGCTTCACTTATGCTTGAAAATGGAGAACCAATTCGTGCGAACTCAATTTGTAAACTCAAATAAGAATAACAATCATAAGCCTTTATCACAACCAATAAATAGAGCACAATATCAGGATAAACAGCAAAGAAATTTTTACCCTCAACTATGTAGCTCATATGCCACAACCATCTCACAATTTTCAACAATTCAAACCAGCTCTTCCTATGAGATACTACAACAATCAGAATCAAACACCATATGTACAAAGGTATCCAAGCCCAAATTTTGGTCCACCACGGCCAAACGCCCCAAAGCCCCAACCACGTCCTGAGCCTATGGACGTGGATACTTCTATAAGGTCAAGAGCCGAACACCTTCCAAGCCCACAAAAGATGCAAAGAAACTACCATTTACAAACCAAAGGAGATGTAAATTTTAACAACAACCAGTACGAAGAATTAGAAAATTACGAGAATTATCCCGACATTAGATGACTACCTTCAGAACCAAACAGACATTAGAAACAGAAACTCAGGAATTCGTAGACATACATTTTTTAGACCAGTAGATTCGTCCCTACCTTATTTTGAGTGCAGGACGAATACAGGATAGATTTAAAACTTTCTTATCGATACGGGTTCAAACAAAAATTACATTGTGCCTAGCTTAGTACGAAATCCTTTGCCAAACCAAAACTGCTTTTTTCCAAACTCAGTAGGTGGAAATAATAAAATAACCCACCACACATTCATTAATATATTCGGCAAAGACACTGGCAAAATAAAATTTTATTTACTACCAACGTTAAATACTTTCCATGGTATCTTAGGAAATGATACTTTAAAAGAACTATCAGCCATTATTTACTTAGCAGATAATTACATGCTGATCAATAAAAACATAAAAGTTCGAATAAAACAAAAGATTTCGCAATCAGTAAATAACATCAATATCAGAACAGATCATTTAACACAAAAACAGAAAAACAAACTACAAGAAGTTATTGGATGTCATAAATCCTTGTTTAGTGAGCCTAATGAGAATCTCACATATACCACAGCCGTAGTGGCGGACATTCAAACAAAAACCAATGAACCTATATATTCTAGATACTATCCTTATCCTGTGCAACTAAAAGACGAGGTTGAAAAACAAATACAAGACCTCTTGCAACAAGGTATCATCCGACCCTCTAGGTCACCATATAACTCACCCATTTGGATAGTGCCCAAGAAAACCGATGCCTCGGGTAAGAAAAAGTGTAGGATGGTAATCGACTATAGGAAGTTAAATGAACAGACATTACCGGACAAATATCCCATCCCAGAAATCAATGACGTTCTCCCACAATTGGGACAAAACAAATTCTTCTCAGTGCTAGACCTTAAAAGCGGGTTCCACCAAATACCGCTAAGGGAAGCAGATAGACAAAAAACAGCATTTTCAGTCAACAATGGTAAAAACGAGCTTACCAGCTTACCGTTTGGCTTAAGAAATGCCCCCTCCATATTTCAGCGGACACTGGACGATATACTGAGAAAATGGATAGGAAAAATTTGTTTTGTTTACATGGACGATATCATAATATTCTCCAAAAGTGAAGAAGACCATTATAAAAACATAGATACCATTTTCGGAACTCTCAGACTTTCAAACATGAAAGTTCAGTTAGATAAATGTGAGTTCTTAAAAAGAGAAGTGGAATTTTTGGGATTCATTTCAGATGAAGGAATAAAAACCAAACCCAAAAAAGTAGAAGCAATCCTAAATTTCCCAACACCCAAAACACTAAAAAATCTAAGATCATTTTTGGGATTGTCGAATTATTATAGACGCTTTATCAGGGATTATGCTAAAATTGCAAAGCTCCTGACAATGCTTTTGAGAGGGGAGGCAGGTCGTTCGTCTAAATATATGTCAAAAGAGATAACAATTGATTTAGATCAAGAAGAAATGGATGCATTTATAAAACTAAAGACCATATTGACTTCTGACGATGTTATGTTAGCGTACCCAGACTTTAATAAAGATTTCACCCTCACGACAGACGCTTCTAACTATGCACTGGGAGCAGTGCTATCCCACGAAAATAGACCTATTGTATTTCTATCGAGAACCCTTAACAAAGCGGAAGAGCACTACGCTACAAACGAGAGAGAATTGCTTGCTATCGTATGGGCGTTAAAGTCGCTAAGGAACTACCTTTATGGCTCCGCAAAGTTAAAGATATATACAGATCATCTTCCTCTGACTTACGCTTTAAATAACAAGAATTCGAATTTTAAACTCAAAAGATGGAAAGCATTTCTCGAAGATTTCAATTATGAACTGCAATACAAACCAGGCAGCACTAACGTAGTTGCCGACGCCTTATCCAGACCTTCGTATGAGAACACGCCAACTCAACACAGTGATGAGAGTTCATCCCAAAATTTAATACAATATACCGATGCTCCCATTAACGCCTTCAAGAATCAAATATTCATTTCAAATGAAGGAAGCCAACCGTTTTATAACTTTGAAATTGTTTTCCCTACCTTTCACAGACATAGAATTAACGAACTCAATATTACACCAGAGTCCCTGACTCAGATATTAAAAAAGTATCTGAATCCCTCAGTAACTAATTGCATACATACATCGGATGAAATATTAGGAAAATTACAAGAAGTTTATAGAAATAATTTCACCCAATACAGGGTAAAATATTGTAGGAAAATAGTCACAGATTTGAAAAACGATGAAGAGCAGGAAACCGAAATACTTAAAGAACACAATCGAGCTCACAGAAACAGTATTGAGAATAAGGCACAACTTTTAACAAAATTTTACTTTCCGCAAATGCATTCGAAAATAAAAAAACTCATTAGCCCTTGTAAGGTGTGCAAGGAAAATAAATATGAAAGACATCCTAACAAAATCGCAATCCAAGAGACGCCAATACCACAATTCCCTAGACAAATTGTCCACATAGATATTTTCATAACAGGGAAAAAGGCAGTACTAACCGCTATAGACAAATTTTCGAAATTCGCGCAAGCCAGAATTCTAAAATCTCGGTCCGTTGAGGATGTTAAAGAACCCCTAAGAGAGATGGTACTTTCATTCGGTATGCCAGAAATAATTGTCATGGACAACGAGAAAGCATTCAATTCCACGGCTATAGTTTTCATGTTAGAAAACCAATATAACATAAAGGTATTTAGGATTCCACCTTACAGCAGTAGCGTCAACGGGCAAATAGAGAGATTCCACTCCACACTTTCAGAAGTTATGCGTTGTCTGAAAGACGGAAATGGACAGTGGACTTTCTCGGAATTATTATACAGAGCAATATACGAATACAATAATTCAGTACATTTAACCATAAAAAGGAAACCCATAGAAACATTCTTTTTGGGGAGAGTTACTACTAATCCTCTAGATATAGAAAAAGTTAAACAAGATACTGTTAAGAGATTAAAGGAAAAGCAATTAGAAGACATAACTTATCACAACAAGACAAAGACCGTACCTAGAACTTACGAACCTGGACAAATTATTTACGTAAAGGAAAACAAAAGACTAGGGACAAAACTCAGCAAAACATATAGAAAGGAAATAGTTAGAGAAAATAAGAACACTACCGTTATAACTGAATCAGGAAAAACAATTCACAAAAATAATATAAGGAACTAAAATAACTTTACAGATTACTCTTTACCCTCGCTTGGGCTGACATTAGAATAATGGACTACACGAACTCACAATTAGTGACCATAAACTCCGGACAAGCGAAGATACAGACTGGGACCCTCAAACTAATTCATACTATTAATATGGACGAATATCAAGAACTGATCGACAACTTAGAAGAAACATTACTCCAGAAAGTTAGTCAATCTCACTTCCTCTACCCCTTCCTTAGACATGAGTTCAAGGAGCTTCAGAAGCACCTAGATAGGTTGAAACCAAAATCCAAAAGATCCTTGAATTTTTTAGGGTCCGCATGGAAATTGATAGCTGGGAGCCCTGACCACGACGATTTTAAAATTTAAGAGAAAAAAACAAACAAAATGTTGAAAAATAACAATAAGCAAATAGTTATAAACAGATTATCAATTAAAAAATTTAAAGAAATAACTAAAATAACTAATGAAATATTAATACACATAAAAAATAGTAGCACAAACTCCATAAAGGAGCAGGCCATAACGGTCCTAAAATATAAATTAGATATAATAAAAGAAGAAATAATCAATATTCAGTACGCCATGCATTGGGCTAAAATCGGAATAATTAATTCATTTATATTATCCCATACAGAAATAAATATTGTCAAAAATGTAATAAATACAGATTTAATACAGTTTGTAAATTTAGAGCAGGCATTTGAATTCGCTGAAGTTAAGATTGCGTCAAATCATGATTCTATTGTTTATATCATTAGTATACCAACAACAAATGTAAACTCTTGTAATGAAATATTAGTAAAACCTATTAAGTATAAAAAACATAAAAACAAGATTATTTACAATAAAATCCTAATATGCGATAATGTAATATTTGGAATAAAGAATGCATGCAAGGACTATAATAACCTTACCATATGCAATAGTAAAAATATAGAAAATTTAGACAATGACACTTGCCTAGCAAGACTGATCAAAAGTGAACCAGCAAATTGCAGTTTAATAGACAACCGGAATATACCCACCGTAGATGAAATTTCACCCGGAACGATTCTTTTAAATAACTTCAATCGAACGATTTTTATTAACAAAGAACCTCGGAACCTCACCGGTACATTTTTAGTGCAATTTCATAACGAGTTTGTTTCAATATCAGATCAAATCTACAACTCATTTGAGACAGCACAGATGAAGCCCTTACCTGCTATTTTACAACCTAGAAATCCAAAGCCAAATATCGCAGAGGAATGGTCATTGGAGATGGTAAAAGAAATGCAACTTAATAACACAGAAGCCATAGATCTGCTCAATCGTAAAAATGTGCAGAACTCAGGTATCAATCTCGGACTAGCCTCAACTGCAATATTCGTATCAATCTTTGTAATCGTTAAAACTAGAGTATGTAAGAAGGAAAAGAAATCATTTGTCGTTCCAACATTAATAAGTAACCAGCCCCAAGTCCACATATCTATGCCGGAATTATCGGAATCCAAGGAAAATGAACCCAAAGGTATAACAGGAAATACACACCTTTCTTATTTCCAGCCGAACGAGGACGATCGGATTTAAGTGGGGGTGTTAATATAAAAAACATTCAATCTCCAATATAAAATGACCTAATTACAGTTCATTAAACTTCTGGTTAAAATCTTGTTCATCGCAAATTGCTGACACATTCCAGACGGTAAAAAACCAATATTATTGCATACGGTAATAAAGCGTGTCATTATTAATTACCAAGCATATTTTAACATAGAATTTAAGTTGTAATTCATTTTGTAAAATAGTTACGAGTATAAGTTCAGTTGTATTAAGCTAAGTGAAATGAGTGTTAATAAATAAAGAAAATAAAGTTATATTTTAGAAGTGAAAAAAAGTAAAGTTTAATTTTTTTTAAATGTTAATCTTATAAATAAATAATTGGCGCCCAACGTTAAACAAAAGGGGATCCATAGAATCAAGAAGCACCCCATAGGCTGCAACCCAAGGAGGATCACCCACAAAATAAGGACGTTTTGAGTGGAGAACATAGTGTGAGACGCGGGTACCCCAGTACTAAGAAGAAAAAGGAACAATACCCCACTACCAGCTCCATAAGGATGATCACCATTTTAATGTAAGAATAGAATTAAGTTATTTTTTAGATAAAATTTAAAAAGTGCAAACAATACAAATCTCAAAGAAAATAAGGATAAAATATAAGCTTAAAAGTTAATTAAAAGGCTTTAATATAAAGAAAGAATTTATAAAATATAAAAATAGAAAGTAAATACCTTTTTTAAAGAAGAACGTAATAAAAATTTCAAGGAAAGAAAAATAATAGAATCCAATTAAAATATAAATTTTATGAAAAAGTGAAAATAATTAAAACTAAACTTAGAAGTTAAAATCAAAATTTAGAAAATTTTGCTGAAACGTGAATCAATCTTAAAATATCTTTATCTCTTTTCAATCCTGTGAGAAAGTGAAAAGTATTAAATTTAATAAGAAAATTTTTAATTTAGAGAATTTTTGCTTCAAAAGTGTATCAATTTGAAAATATTAATATCTTTTCAAGATCAAACAAATATTACATTTTAGAACTACTATTGCGATTCCTCCAATAGAAATAAGAAAAACTTTAACACAAATATAATTTCTATTAATATAACAAATAATGTCTAATCCTAATAATTTGGTCAGGCCTCCAGTCCTGAATGTAAATGTTCCAAATCCAACTCTTAATAATGAAAATAATAGAAACATGGAGGAAATGATAGCTAGAATTTGCGCACAGCAATGTCGAATAGCAATTAATCAGATACTAGAGCCCAACGCAAACATAGGAGGTATAGATCAGGTAATAGAAGAAAGATATAGAAACGACTTAGCCGATTTAGATAAAGTCCCTGACGTTGTTAGGAATATAAGGGAATTCTCCGGAAACCCCTCAGAATTTAGCTCTTGGAAAAAGAGTATAGGTAGAATCCTCGGACTATATGACTCTAAGAAGGGAACCCCAAAATATTTTGCAATACTAAATACGATTCGAAATAAAATTGTCGGTTGTGCAGACGCGGCACTAGAAGCCTACAACACTTCCTTGAATTGGGAATGCATAACATAACGTCTTGCATTGCATTATGCAGACAAAAGGGATTTGACCACCCTAGAGTACCAAATGAGTACTCTAGTACAAGGCAATAGTAAAGTCCAAGACTTTTATCAAGAGATATATTCTTATCTGTCACTCATTATGAACAAATTGTCCTGCATGGACATAAGTAGGGAAGCGCTCGACCTGCTCGCTCAAACATATAGGGATAAAGCACTAGACGTTTTCATTAGAGGTTTAAAGGGCAATATGTCACTACATCTCGGCATGAAGGAACCTAAAGATCTCCCACAAGCGCTTCACTTATGCTTGAAAATGGAGAACCAATTCGTGCGAACTCAATTTGTAAACTCAAATAAGAATAACAATCATAAGCCTTTATCACAACCAATAAATAGAGCACAATATCAGGATAAACAGCAAAGAAATTTTTACCCTCAACTATGTAGCTCATATGCCACAACCATCTCACAATTTTCAACAATTCAAACCAGCTCTTCCTATGAGATACTACAACAATCAGAATCAAACACCATATGTACAAAGGTATCCAAGCCCAAATTTTGGTCCACCACGGCCAAACGCCCCAAAGCCCCAACCACGTCCTGAGCCTATGGACGTGGATACTTCTATAAGGTCAAGAGCCGAACACCTTCCAAGCCCACAAAAGATGCAAAGAAACTACCATTTACAAACCAAAGGAGATGTAAATTTTAACAACAACCAGTACGAAGAATTAGAAAATTACGAGAATTATCCCGACATTAGATGACTACCTTCAGAACCAAACAGACATTAGAAACAGAAACTCAGGAATTCGTAGACATACATTTTTTAGACCAGTAGATTCGTCCCTACCTTATTTTGAGTGCAGGACGAATACAGGATAGATTTAAAACTTTCTTATCGATACGGGTTCAAACAAAAATTACATTGTGCCTAGCTTAGTACGAAATCCTTTGCCAAACCAAAACTGCTTTTTTCCAAACTCAGTAGGTGGAAATAATAAAATAACCCACCACACATTCATTAATATATTCGGCAAAGACACTGGCAAAATAAAATTTTATTTACTACCAACGTTAAATACTTTCCATGGTATCTTAGGAAATGATACTTTAAAAGAACTATCAGCCATTATTTACTTAGCAGATAATTACATGCTGATCAATAAAAACATAAAAGTTCGAATAAAACAAAAGATTTCGCAATCAGTAAATAACATCAATATCAGAACAGATCATTTAACACAAAAACAGAAAAACAAACTACAAGAAGTTATTGGATGTCATAAATCCTTGTTTAGTGAGCCTAATGAGAATCTCACATATACCACAGCCGTAGTGGCGGACATTCAAACAAAAACCAATGAACCTATATATTCTAGATACTATCCTTATCCTGTGCAACTAAAAGACGAGGTTGAAAAACAAATACAAGACCTCTTGCAACAAGGTATCATCCGACCCTCTAGGTCACCATATAACTCACCCATTTGGATAGTGCCCAAGAAAACCGATGCCTCGGGTAAGAAAAAGTGTAGGATGGTAATCGACTATAGGAAGTTAAATGAACAGACATTACCGGACAAATATCCCATCCCAGAAATCAATGACGTTCTCCCACAATTGGGACAAAACAAATTCTTCTCAGTGCTAGACCTTAAAAGCGGGTTCCACCAAATACCGCTAAGGGAAGCAGATAGACAAAAAACAGCATTTTCAGTCAACAATGGTAAAAACGAGCTTACCAGCTTACCGTTTGGCTTAAGAAATGCCCCCTCCATATTTCAGCGGACACTGGACGATATACTGAGAAAATGGATAGGAAAAATTTGTTTTGTTTACATGGACGATATCATAATATTCTCCAAAAGTGAAGAAGACCATTATAAAAACATAGATACCATTTTCGGAACTCTCAGACTTTCAAACATGAAAGTTCAGTTAGATAAATGTGAGTTCTTAAAAAGAGAAGTGGAATTTTTGGGATTCATTTCAGATGAAGGAATAAAAACCAAACCCAAAAAAGTAGAAGCAATCCTAAATTTCCCAACACCCAAAACACTAAAAAATCTAAGATCATTTTTGGGATTGTCGAATTATTATAGACGCTTTATCAGGGATTATGCTAAAATTGCAAAGCTCCTGACAATGCTTTTGAGAGGGGAGGCAGGTCGTTCGTCTAAATATATGTCAAAAGAGATAACAATTGATTTAGATCAAGAAGAAATGGATGCATTTATAAAACTAAAGACCATATTGACTTCTGACGATGTTATGTTAGCGTACCCAGACTTTAATAAAGATTTCACCCTCACGACAGACGCTTCTAACTATGCACTGGGAGCAGTGCTATCCCACGAAAATAGACCTATTGTATTTCTATCGAGAACCCTTAACAAAGCGGAAGAGCACTACGCTACAAACGAGAGAGAATTGCTTGCTATCGTATGGGCGTTAAAGTCGCTAAGGAACTACCTTTATGGCTCCGCAAAGTTAAAGATATATACAGATCATCTTCCTCTGACTTACGCTTTAAATAACAAGAATTCGAATTTTAAACTCAAAAGATGGAAAGCATTTCTCGAAGATTTCAATTATGAACTGCAATACAAACCAGGCAGCACTAACGTAGTTGCCGACGCCTTATCCAGACCTTCG